>CM051830.1:37745723-38345723 GCA_028451465.1 Erethizon dorsatum
TCAGTCTTTTCAAAACAATCTTAAAATCACCTAAATTAACAAGGAAAGTCAAGAGGCTTAAAAGTAAAAGATGTAGTATCGTCCAGAAATTTTGTCAGAATGTTACATTTTAAGCACCATATTAATATCCTCACCAAACAATAATGCTGCCACCCTACCTTGAAATTTATTAACTCAAGAATTCATAGTGCCCTTTCCTCCTGGCAGAGCTTATCATAACTCAGTAAATGATATGGGTCTGATGCCATTAGGTACACACACTAATCACTTCCTACCTCATCTGCTGCCTTCATTATTGCACTAGCAATCTTTGGATCAAGACCATAATCCTGGTTAACTTCAGCAGCTGCTCGCTTCAAAATGCCAAAAGCTTTAATAACTGGGATCTAAAAAACAATAAGAAAAGATCTCTAATTTGCAGCTTTAGTTAAGAATGAGAGCTTATTATTTTATGCATACGCAAAACAGTTACCTAATTAACACTATTTTCAAATGTTTAGAGTATAAAGATTAGATACATATGTGTATGTGAACAAAGAGAACCAAACAAAAGCAAGTAGACTGAGTCTACATATGTATTTCTGTGTGTCTCACACATACACACACCACACATTCACATATATACAACGCAAAATTCATTGTACTTTCATATATACTATAAAGTATGTGCTTATTTCATATGGGATATGTTAAAAACAAATAGTATTCAATAGTTTTCCAGCAAGAGCCATTGCCATGCTACAATTTTTTCCGTCTTCTCTTAAAAAAAAAAAAAAAAAAAACAACGACATATTTTACTTCTAATCACTATGAGACAGCCAATGAATGGCTATCATTCACTCCCAAAGCCAAAAATCAATATAATCTAGTTAGTGAAGATTTGGCACTTTTTTAAACATGGGGTTTTCCAGGCTTAAAATTGATTAACCTCTGATACGTACCCATATTTTCATTTGTTAGTACACAAATATTTTCATTTTCTAATCAAAATCACCTCAACAAACTTTAAAAATATAAACTCAGTAACTTTTGATCATATTTCAAGGAAATAATCTGGTTTTTGTCAAACCAGTGCATTATGAAGTCTTGTCAAAAAGAGTACTATATATTGTGGCACAGATCTCAAACAAAGTTCAAACAGAGAAAAAGCAAAAGGGAGACAAGGTGAGGAATAATGAATCTATGAAACAGAAGCTATAATCCTCAGAGTGAATCAAGTAGAAAAAACAAAAGTAAAGAATAAGACATATTAAACACATAAACCTGGAGCAGACTGAGTATGTGCTGAGGGGCAAAAACAAAAAAGGAAAATAGAAACACTTTATTTTGAATTTTAAGTAAATGAAATTACTACATTATTATTATTGAAATAATAATATAACATTATATTATAACATTATAATAATAAATTATTATTAAAATAAATGTTTTAACTCAAAGAAAATGGAGATAAGTGCTACATAGAATTAAAAACTTGAAAAGTTTTAAACATGAAAACAAATGAGGATTTAAATCTCTATAAAAAGCTAGACACTTAGGATGCTAAGGCAGGAGGAATGCTATGAATTTGAGGCCAGCCTGGGCTACATACTGAGTTCAAGACCAGCCTGAACTACACAGTGAGAACCTGTCTCAAAACAAACAAACCCCAAAATGAAACAACAACAATAATAGTAAAATAAATAAACTTTTATAGGAACCACCACTATGGTGGTAGGTTGACCACTACCAAAGTCATAACCAAATGTCAATCAACATTGGCCGTTTGAATGGGGTGACAGATGCCAGGGTTTATAGACCCAGAGAAATAAAAAAGAGTGATAGCCGAGAAAGTTACACTAAACACTATTAAAATAAAATAGCACAATATATCACTGTGGAGAAAAGAAGGATCATAATATTCTTAAATTACATTAGAAACTCAATCTCAGTTCTGGGCCTTTCGGCTAAGATCAGATGGAGAAGTTCATAATCTTTTTTGGTTTTGTTTTCCTTTACACTTCAAGTATGAAGTGTTGGACTTAATCATACTACTAAATTCAGGGTATAGATAGTCTTTTGTATTTAATAAAGCTCAGGAAATTAATACAGATGAAATCAAATGTGAATAAATTGATATTCTAGGTGTCCACCTTTCACACAGACATACAACCCAATGGCTATCCTACCGCTGGAGTAGCAGCAGCAACCGCATCCTTAAAACCACCCAGCTTGCTGGTGGATAATCAAAACATGAGCCATGCCCATTCCCACCAATGTTGTCAGGCGCTGACTTCCTTAATCCCACAGCTAAACTGTACGAGGATAGCTGCTATCTTTTGCTATCCCAAAATGTAGTCAGACTCGATGTTTACCTCATTACCTCGTAGGCTACAGGTGACAATGACAAAGAAATTTTCTTCAAAGATTTAGCTGCCTGTCATAAATTTTCTCAACCAGTGAAGATTCAGTCTTGAAGGCTTAGGAATGAGTTAAAATATGTAAGTTAAAATTATTTAGAATAAGTTATTGAGAAGACAACTGGTAAACAATATCTCACTGGATAAAGAGTGGCGCTATTTCTAGG
Source organism: Erethizon dorsatum (assembly GCA_028451465.1). Lineage (NCBI taxonomy): Eukaryota > Metazoa > Chordata > Mammalia > Rodentia > Erethizontidae > Erethizon > Erethizon dorsatum. The sequence continues at coordinate 37,748,290 of CM051830.1, forward strand.
CTTGCTAGTCTATCCTGCACTACTTTTCATATTCTGATTGGGTTTCAGTGGGATATGTAATCTATGTCACTAACCCTTTTCACATTTTAATATCTCAGAAATCAAAAAGCACTTTAGAATCAATGACATGTCATAACTTTAGCTTTTTCCTTAGTGAAAGGTACTGCTATATCCTTTAGTTGATGGTATCTAGGCTGTAATGAAATTTGGTAGGAAGTTTCTAATTATTAAATCGCTCATGTGGCATTGAACACTTACGTGTTCTCTATCCACTTATGTATCTCTACTTGCCAGAGGTGGTGAATAATACTTTGACGTATCTGTGTTCTGTATACTTTTCTGAAAACTGAAATCAAAGTAAAAAGTATAATATTAAAGAAAAACAAAAGCTTTAAATCTGTAAAAACAAAAAAGGAAATAAGAATTGGAGTACTATACTAAAAATGTTTACAAACCGTAAAACCCTAGCAAAAAACTTGTGAATGCCCAGTAGAACGAAAAGATAATCAGTTTTATCCAATAACAATCCCAAATATTCAAAGCCATGGCGCAAAATGGTAGAATGCTAAAACTTCAAAAGGTTCTTTGACATTTTAATGAAAGAAAACGTTTTACTCAGGAAGCCAGTTTTCTAATAATGTTATATTTTTTAATTATGAAGTATTTACTTATAAAGTAAGGTGACTCATTTGAATATAGCCTAGTTCATCCAAAACAAGCCAACATTTCTACAAAAGCCACTTACTGGCATGCATTCCGTCACACCTCCAATCTTAAAGTTCATTGTAGATCTCACAGTCTGGGCACCATAGTATTTATCATTTGGGACCTTCAGTTCACCAAAGGTATCGTATTCTATACGGAAGGAATTTTGGCTTGCCTAAAGACAAGGGTAAGGCAGTTACCACTTGCAAAGAAAGCTCATATCAAAAACAACAGCATCTTATTGGCTATAAGGGGAAAGAAACTTAATAAGTATTTCAAAGACAAAACATTCTATTTTAACTCTCACTCTATTCTCCACTTTAGGTCTTTCCTTGAGAAACTTTTGGTATTCACATTCATTAATACCGACATAAAAGACAGATTGTAGCTCTCATAGGCTACACAGATGTTAAATACAAAGGAAGTCACTGAAGTACAATAGTAATCTTCTCCATTTCAGGAATATGCCTATTATTAGTTGAAATTTGGCCCATGCAAACTTAAGTTAATGTTTATTTTACTGGGAATTTTTGAAAATGATCTAAGAATAATACTTTGAAATTTATAAATATAATAAATTTAAACAAAATTCAGATAGTTCTGCAAACACTAAGAATGAGAGATGGCATAATATAACAGAAATTATTCAGATCTTGTAGTCAAGACAACCCACCACTTGGTAGTTCTGTCATCTTCTGCCAGTTGGCTTTTCTCACCTATAGACTAAAGTAAATGTGCAGACAGAGGAGATGGACTAGGTCATTTCTTAACTTTTCACGGTGATGGAACCTTTTGGGAATGTCAGGAAAGCAAAGCTAAACTGTTACTCGTAGGATTATAGGCTCAAAGAGGCTCAAAGTCTTTTTTAGGGAAAAAGCTAGTATTCTACAAAGTATTACCAATTTAAACTACAGAAAAAAGCTAATAACTGCTTAATGAATACATGAAACAACTATTTCATATATATATATATATATATATATATATATATATATATATATATATATATTTTTTTTTTTTTTTTTTTTTTTTTTTTTAAGACAGGGTCTCACTATATAGTCCAGGCTGGTCTCAAACTACCTCCTAACTCAGCCTCCCGAGTGCTGGGATTACAGGCATCCCCCACCACACCCAGTATTTTATAATATTGTAAAAATGCTTATTGTAAAATACTAGAAATTTGGAATTTAATACTTTACATTAAGGAATCTTGACAGATACTCAGAACTGTAATATGTACATCTTACATGAATTATAAAATAAACATGATGACTCAAAAGATTTAAAAATTCCTAGCCAAGTAATTTTTAGTAAACAGTCCACAGATAAGAAAAATTTAATATTTAGTTTTCTCCTAAAACTAGAGGTATAAAACCCTTTATGACATAAATCCTTTTGGGGGGCCGGGGATTTAGCTCAGCGTCACAGCACCTGCCTGGCAAGCACGAGGTCCTGAGTTCAATTCCAGGTACCAATAAATAAATAAATAAATAAATCCTTTTGGGTTGTATAAAAAATATATCACTGTATCTAGGTAAAAATAAAGTATAACCAGTGAAGCTTTTTTCTTCCCCCGTGCCAAAAAGTATGTAGAGTATTGGCCTAGACCAGTGAAAAGAAGCATCTAACAACAGAACTAATCATAGCCTGGCTTTTATGGTACTCTGCAGCCAACACTCTTCAGGTATGACCTTATTTGACCTTCACAAGTAGCCTGAGATTTTATTATTATGATCCCTACCTGAAGGAATGAAAGATGAAATAAACTCAGCAAATCACCCAGATAGCAAATTTATTAGGATACTTGAAACAAATGTTACAGTGCAAAGTATTTTTGTTTATGCATCGTAGATATAAAACCAAAGCTACTTTTGGTTTGCAGAATAGAAAAAAACTGGGGTGTAGTGGTGTCCATGTAGAGAAAAATCTAACAACACTCCAGGTCCTTTTATTTTACAGGCGAGGGATGCAACTCAAGGACTTGTTATGGGCTCATCTGGAATTACTATCCCAGCTTTTTGGAACACTGATGGAGAAGAGAATCCAGAGTCTGACAGCCCAGAGTTTCAGCCTATTTGCTCTCTCTTGCTATCCAGGTGGTCAGTCAATAAATATAACCTTGGGCCTGAAGATGTCCCATGCAAATGTATGGATAAAATAACCACTTAACTAAACCATGACAGTTCCTACAGACAAGATAAAATGTTTTTCAGATTCCCACTGTGGTTTAGAAGAACATTTCAGTGCTCAAGAAAACCCAAATTATTTCTCATGCAAAAAGACTTACTAGATAAAAATTCAACATTTGACTCCAGTGCTTTCTGAAATTCAGTCTGGTCCTAAAATATAGGGTGACCTCCAAGCCTCAGAATAGTCAAATACATAATAAATGGCTTATCGATATTACATTGTAATACCAAATAAGATTATTTATCTTTTCATACTTTATGGCCATCCTGAAAATCATTAAGGAAATAAAATGACTGTAAAAAGATGTAGGGCCTCTCTAACCACAGTGCAACCACAACAAGTTCAGAGCTGGCTGAATACTCACTGTTTAACATTCACTGTCAATGCATGGTATTTTCCTATGTGCTATCTTACTGAGTAGCTGTAATTATTTCAATTTTACGTGTGCAAACTGCAGTGCAAAGACAGTTTGTCCAAACTCTCAATTTCTAGGAAACTAGGATTTGAAATCCCATCTTGGATTGCAAAAGACATGCTACACCTCAGTGGAGAGTGAAAAACTGTACTTTTTCTAAACTATTATTAATTTCTCAAACTTTTCGGAACATAGACACATATTTAATAGTTTTTCAAGACTTAATACCGAAGGCGACACACTGAAGAGCAGAAGGACTTATGTCATACTTTGAACCTGGAGGTTTAAGTTCCTTAACTGTCTTTGTGAACATAAAGTATTGATTCAGCTATAGTTAGGTCCTATTCCACCTCTTCAAATATGCATCCGAATAGTATCTCCAACTTTACGGATTTCAGATTTTTTATTTTTTACAAAAGTTGTGGGGGAAACCAAATTCAGCCTAACAAACTGAACAGGCAAGCTCATGAAAAGTAAATATTTACGTAAGAGACCTACTGTGTTCCCTCTGGAGGGCCTGAAAGCACCCTTCTCTACCTTCTACTCCACCTGGAGGTTTCTCAGAGCACCGTGTGGGACCAGGAAGCCACAGTTCAGGGGCGACCAGAAGGGCACGCGGCCAGGCCCCACTAAGGAGCACAGCAAGGGCTGCCGCTAGCCACCCATCCTCCCCGCCTCCCGCACCGTCCCTGCCGCAGCGTCCCGGGGATGGGTGCCTCAAGTACAGGAGCGAAGCCCTAAGCGCGCGGAGGCGGGTCACCCCCAAAGGCCCCAGCCTCGGTCCGGCGGTAGGGACTCCGGGAAGAGGCCAGGCGCGGGCCGCACGACTCTCCCGCCAGCTCCCTGTGCGCCCCTCCGGGCGCAGGTTCCTCTCCAGCGCAGCCGGAGGCGCGGGGGCCGGGAGGCCGCCACGCCAGGGCGGGCATTGCGCCCAGGGCCGCTGGCCGGAAAGCCAAGGACTCCCTCCCGGCAGCCCGCTGACGTCCCCGCGGATGAGCAGGAAAGCTGAAGGTCACCACGCGGAGGCCGGGGACCCAAGGCCCACGCTCACCATTCGAGCGGCGTTCTGGGACCAGAGTGGGAGGACTACCGCGCCAACCAAACCTGGAGTTGACTCTGAGGCTGGAGCTTGCTGGAGGCGACGCCAGCGCGCGAGAAGACGGAGCGTTCGATACATGGTGCTGTGGAAGCGCGTGTACAATTTTTGGGCGTCTGTAGCCACGCCTCCGGGCCGGCTGTCAAAATCCGTTCCGCCCACAATCTTATCCAATCAACAGCCTCAAATCGAGAGGGTGAGGCGGGACCAACTGTGAAGGGCCAATAAAGAGTAAGGGGGCGGGCTAACTTCCTCTGCAGTCGGGCGGATGTTTGAAGCCCTCGGATTTATGGGAAACTAGTAGACAGGAATTATGGGAAAGAAGCTTCAGGTTAGTCTTTGAACCAATTTTGATTGCTAACGCGTGGCGGGAGTTTTAGAGGATAAATGAGTTAATGTTCGGTTAGTGAAATATCCTAGGAAGAAATGTTTATTCGAAACATTTGAATTATTCGAAACGAATAAGACGAAAGAATTCGTTTCCTTATCATAATCATCCATGGTATTTCATTTGGAAGTCCAGTAAATCTTTCATTTCTTTCTGATCACATCTTCCTAGTGGAAGTTTTTGAAAACGGTCCAGTAAATCGAACATCTGAACAATACAAAAGAATAAAACGGAAGGAATAAAATGGAAGGAATCTTTAAACCAATACATTCAAGAAAATATCATAGGGGCCGGTGAGACGGCTCAGCGGCTTAAGCGCCTGCCTTGCAAGCGCGAAGGCGCGAGTTCGACTCCCGGAACCCACATACGAAAAAGGGGCCGGTGATATCGCTCAGTGGCACGGGCGCCTGCTGGCGCGCGAGGTCCTGAGGTCGTCCCCCCGGTACCCACAAAAAAAAAAAAAAAAAAAAAAGAAAATATCATAAAACTAGCAGCTAAGAGCTAGCCAGAACAAATCATATCAATGAGAAATGTTAGAACACTGGAGCCAAACAGAGCCCCAACTCTTCCAGCAGAGAAAAAGCAAGTTCCATATAAAGGACCAGGAATCTCTGGTTTGGTTTGGTTTGGTTTGGTTTGGTTTGGTTTGGTTTGGTTTGGTTTTTTGAGATAGGGTCTCACTATGTAGTTCAGGCTGGCCTTGAACTCATTATGTAGCCCAGGCTGGCCTCAAACTTGTAGAAATCCTCCTGCCTCACTCAGCCTCCTGAGTGCTGGGATTACAGGCATGCACCACCACACCTGGCTAGGACAAGGAATCTTTAAAATTTCACAGCAACAACATTTGATGCCAGACAACAATTGATATCTTCAAATTGCTGAGGAAAAAATATTTCCAATTATGTATTCTATTCCCAAGTCAAGTATGTAGATAGAATAAAAATATTTTCACACAGGCAAAATCTCAAAAAAGAAAAATATATTTCTTATCTATCTTTTACAGAAAACTCGTCAAGAAAGGGCTCCACCTTAATTAGTAAGCAAAACAAGAAAGAGGAAGACATGGGCTTATGAAAATAGGATCTATAAAACAGGAGATGGACATGGAAACTTCTCTGGATGCAGATTCGGCAGCTATGCACTTACCAGAGAGAGCAACCATCCCAGAGGGAAGCAGGCCACAGTCTCCAAGAGATATTTCTTCAAGAAAATAAAATATCTAATAAAGGTATTGAGATTTCAGTTATTGGGGAAGAGTTTGGGGATTGAGTTTAAAATCAATCTTAGAAATGTAATCAAAGGGAAAGACCACAACAAATATTAAATTGAGAAATAAAAATAGTTGTATTTTTGCAGAAAAGGAAAATAGCCATTATTGAATTTGAAGAGCCATAGTTATAAAAAAAATTGAATATTTACCTAACCAAAATTATGATATACCTATTGAAAGAATGGGCAATGGTGAAACAATATTATTATTATTCATTTCAGTAATAAGAAATCATGATCTAGTTAATGCCTAAAACCACAAAAGAAAAAGAAAAACCCAAGAAATAGCATTTAGAGATATAGAAAGTATGATCAAACCATACCAAGAATATTAATTTTTTAAGTTTTTATAGTAAAAGACACATTGCCATCAATCTCCCTCATAATACTCTCCCTGGCCTTACACATTTATCCCATCATCAATTCCTGTCAAATGAAAATATTACAGTGAGTCCTCATCCATCTTATTCACTGGATCTGGCACCATGTTACAGGGCTCTTCCCCAAAGTCAAAATGACCATGATTCAGGACATAGAAAACATCAAGGAGGCCATGACATCACAACTAGACACTCACAAAAGAGGACTTCCAGAACTGCTTCACAAAGTGGCAAGAACGACGGGATGAATGTATTGAAAGCAAAGAGAATATTTTGAGGAGGATTAATGGCAATGTGTGTTACTGTAATCAATTTTTAAATACTCACCATATTTTTATCATACCTAGTACTAGGAGTTGGAAGGGTTACCTTTGCAAGGATAAATGGCAGGAAAGTACACAGGCATTACTGTTTTTATTGGATGTCTTGTAGAACATTTTGATTTGTAAGACAATGAGCATGTTCAAAACTTTGCAAACCATGAAAATTAACAACAAAAAAAGTTAACAGAATTCTGTCCTCATTCCCCAAGAAAAAGAAAAAGGAAAGGTATTAAATAAGCATGATGGAGGTATTACTTCTTTTAGATAAGGTAATCATGCTAAGAATATTGTACTTGAGCTGTCTCCTAGACAGCAAGAGTCCACCCTGCATGGATGGAAGAACATTCGGGGAGAGCTGCCAGCACAGAGCGCCCACATGGCTAGCTGAGTAAACAGTGACTGAGAAAGCAGAGTTCATCAAATAAAGTGAGACAACATTCTGTCCACTCCGGCAGTATAAGAATGACAAAAACAACAGAGTAAATATCATATTATTGACTCTTCTGCTAAATTACCATTTTTTCAAACTTTTATTATTTCTAATAATGCTGGCTTGTTAATTGAAAAAATGTACAAGTATGTAGAGAGAAGCATAACTATTCAGTGCCTGGCATAAAGTAAGTTCCTCTTGTAGTCATTCTGTCCTAAAAACGCCCCTTTTAGAGATTAGCAAATAACTGAATTCCAGTAGCTTGTTGTTATTGACACAAGTTAACCGTATAAATTCCTACATGTCCCGCAGCCCCCAGCTCTTCCAGCTAAGAGGATGGGGGAATTAGACCATCAGTTCTTTAGTCTTTCAAGAAAGCTCTCTAGAGAAAGAAGGAGCAGCAATCTTGAACCTTCTTGAGGTTCCTCCAACGCAATGTTCTTGTTGTGGATTGACAACTGGTGGTCAGCTTATAACACCCAACTGAACTGAATCAGCAGGGTGCTTGGGTGTGGAGGGCCCACCTGAGGATTGTTGCCAACAACATAAAAAGGAGAACTGGAGCGGAAGAGGTGGTGCTGTTGATTCTCCTGGAGGAGCTTGTTATGCTTGTTTTCCTGATATGAACTCGACTGTTCGCATTGTCAGAGGGGCTCAGGACCTCCTTGTTGCTGAGGATGGCTGTGGTACTTTTTGGGGGAGCTCTGGTCCTTACTTTGAGCATTGCTTCCAGGCTCCAGTGCAGATCCCTCAGCCTGCTGGCACAGATCCTTCATCCCGCTGGCACAGACTTTCTAGCTTCCACCACTGACCTTTGGGCCTTCCCAGCACAGATCCATGATACAGACTTGCATGAGACATTGTCGTGGGCTCTAGGTCTTCAGCTGGACTCATGCAGGACATTACTGTGGAATTTAGGCCCTCAGATGGGTTCTTTGGGTCTTTAGTGTGTGGACAGATTCCTGCACTCTTGTATTTGACTCTTGGGTGACTACTATAAAATAATCCTATAAATTATGTGTCCTGTATTAAATTGTTTCCCTTGCAAACCCTGACTGCAACAGTTCTTTACCTGATTTTTTTATTTTTAGGAAGAATAAAAGATAAGGAGCCATGGTCAAACTTGTAACTTTTAATTATTAAACTGTGTTCTAACTTGCGCTGCCCTTTCTCTTACCAGGCACGTCATTATATTTTTGAACTTGTAAAAGTCATCAACTTTGTCGTTCAACCCAGATCTGTTTTCTCTTGGCTAATCCTATACAAAAAGTTAAATATCTTCTCTTCTGCCAAACCAAAGAATGTCAACTCCAAATTATTCCGGCATTTACATAGCTACTTTATCAGTTTGAATTTAATTTAGATTTGGATTATCAAAAAAAGAGAGCAAATAGATTTGAAGGTTGTCACCTCTGGAGAAACAGCCGTGCATTAGCGACTTTTCTTATTACAGTAATTGGGGAGATTCTTCAGAGATAATAATACGAAATAATTATATCTATTCTAAGAGTGAATCAAGAAAAGAGCTGGAAGTTACTACCATAGCGATAATAATCTTCATCTATCAGCCAATTAGCATATGTTTACAAGCTATATAGAACTGCGTGATTCATTATTAATCTCTTTTATCTCAAGTATTTGATTGATACAATTTTTTGTCTAATAACCAGAGGGTTATTTGGCCCACCTCATAAATGATCTAGAAACATCATACTTATCAATATTCTCATAGTAAATTTCACATTTATAAAACTTTAATCTAGATCATTTGTGCAATATGTCATTCATAAGAGTTAAAGTATCAAACTTTGAAAATACTTTTTATTAAAGTTACTCAGATAATAATATGCTATTGGATTGTACTTCTGATAGTACCAAAAGAGGATAAGCTTCTAGCTAATAGGCAGAGAATCGTACATAAACTTTAGACTATACTATCTGTGCCCAAACTGCCAATTTCAGTACTTCCAAGAAAGTTTGTCAGGTGAATAACATTCAACATCAGCATGTTAACAGTTGCAGGAAAAATAAAAATAAAAATAAAAATAATATAAGGTTTTTGAGCTCCTAGGCTAAAAGACCAAATAGTATGAATGAAGATCACTAGTTTAGTCTCAAATGGGCCACGTAGATACCAAGGGAACAGCCATTCAAGGGACAAACTTTACTAATATTGCTCACCAAATAAGTGCTAAGTCACCACAGGCACTTAGCAAAGGATATTTAAGCTTAAACTACTTAGAGATTTTTTTCCCCATATAATTTTGAGCACTCAGTTTAAAATGTTCACATGGAAATTAAATGACATGAGTACCTACAATAAATAAATAAATATCAAAACAAACCCACAAGAGGAATTAACAGACCACAAAATAATCATACTTACATTAAGTAGTAGGACACAATATTGAGCATTTTGGCAAGGCTACTGGAAACTATAAGTACTTTATTATATATGAAAAAGAATCAAATAGAAATTCTAGAACTAAAAATTACAATAATCAAAATTAGGAACAGAGGTTGGGGGATATAACTCTCTGGTAGAGTGCTTAGCTAGCATGCACAGGCTTTAGGTTTAATCCCCAGCGTGGAAAAAAAAAAAAATGGGAATGCGGTGGATGAGTTTATCAGCTGATAAGACAGGGCAGAGAAGAGTTAGTAAATTGGATAATACACTAAAAGTAAATAGCCAAAATGAAAACAGAAAAGAATAAAAGATTAAAAATATAGGTAAAAAGATAAGAGACATACAATGTATAATTGCAAAATCGAGTGTTTAAATTTTTAAAATTTATTACAGTAAAAGGCACATGGCCATTAACCCCCCTCAAAATATTCTCCCTCACTTCAACACACTAACCCCATCATTCTTTTTTTTTTTTTCTTTTTTTTTTTTTCCAGAAAGGGTTTCACTATGTAGTTCAGGCTGGCCTGGAACTCACTTTGTAGCCCAGGCTGGCCTCAAAATCACAGCTTTCCTCCTGACTCAGCCTCCTGAGTGCTGGGATTACAGGTGTGTGTGCCACCACGCCCAGCCTATCCCATCATTCTTGCCACTTTCTGAAGCAGTTCTGGAAGTCCTCTTTCCTGAGTGTCTTTAGTTGGACTGTTATAGTTGTCTGGATGTCCTGAACAGATTCAAAACATTCACCTTTTATGGTCATATTTCATTCAAGAAAGAACCGTAAGTCGTGTGGTGCTTGATCCGATGAATAAAGGGGATGAGGAAACACTATGATGTTTTTATTTGACAGACATTACCATAAATGTTTGATCAATAAAGGGTGATCCAAAAATATGGTGATTTTAAAGATATTCAAATGTATGCTGTTTATAAAGGCCATGTTTAAGACCTAAGTATGAGGCTGGGTGTTAGTTCAGTGGTACATCTGATGCATAACATGAACGAAGTCCTTGGTTCAAAATCCAGCACCAAAAAATAAACAAATAAAACCTAATTATACAAGATAATTGAAATCAAAAGTTTGGGAAAGACATAGTATGTAAACGGTAACCAAATATAAAAACTAATATTAACATCAAACAACTAAACTTTAAGGTCAATTTATTTCTGGGGATAAAGAGAAAGCTTTTTTTTCAACAGTACAGTATATCATGTTTATGGATTAGAAGTTTTTTATTTTATTCTTTCCAGGTAGAGATATAACTTTAGAGCAATGAGAGTAAAAAAGAATCTGAAAAGTATTTTTGTTTCTTGCTTTTATTATTTTTCTTTATGGAATTGAGCTGATTTTAAAACTTAGATTAAAATGCAAAGCACTGAGAATAGTGACAAAACTATTGAAGAAGAACAAAGTGGGCAATTTGAACAATGTATCAAGGGTTATTTTAAAACTACAGTAACTTGCATTATTATGGAATTAGCATTGATGTAGGCAAGTGCAGACTAGCTGAAATGAAATAGAATAGAAACTTGGAACAATCCCCAAACCTATGAACAGTGATCTATGACAAAGTAGTTGTGGGAAAAGGCTGTGGCAGAGGCAGTTGTGGGATATAGGAAGCCTTTTCATTTAGTCCTGGAAATACTGGCTATTCATCTGGAAGAGAAAATCAGTTTCTGGCCTATATATCATAGCAGGCATAAAAACTAATTCTGTGTTGATGATGGACCTAGAAATGAAAGGTAAATTTAAAATCTCTTAGAAGACAACATGGAAGAATATCTTCATGACCTTAAGATTATGGAAAATATTATAAAACATGATGTAAAATTCTAACCACAGGAAAAGAATCAATATACTTGAATATGTTAAAATTAAGAATACCTTTCATCAAAAGATACCGCTAAGAAAGCAAAAAAGTAAATCACAGCATTTAAGTACTTCTTCGCAGCATATATAAATAATAAAGCTCATAGTCAATGAGAACAGAAAAATGTAACACCCCCTCCCCCAAATTAACAATGTCTGCAAAAGAAGAAAAACAATTTGCAACGAGGGTAAAAAAGAGCTCAACTTCATTGATCCTCAAAGAACTGCAATTTAAAAGGACAATGAGATAGAGTTCATACCCATCAAGCTGGTAAAAACTAAAAATTCCAGTACACAGGCTGGTAAGGATGTGGCAGAAAACAAACTTCTGTACACTGTGTCAAGTAAAATTTAGTACACAACTTTGGAATGTAATTTTGGGTCATGTAGGACGGTTAAAACATGCATAACCAGCCTGTAAATTCCTGAAATACTCGTGTGTTACATTGTATATACAAGAATATTCATAAGAGCAGCATTATTTGTGTTATTAAAAAATTGGAGGCACCCAAGTAAAATAGATGAGTAAAGTATGACAATGGAAGTAAATCAACTAAAACACATGCAATGGTATAGTTGGGTCTGAAAAAGCACAATATTAAGAAAAAGAAGCAAGTTGTCAAAAAATCACTATGAATTCATTAATATCAAAGTTCAAAAAAGACAAAACTATTTTAGAAACACATGTGTGGTGGTACAGTCATAAATAAAAGCAAGGAAGTGATAAAGTTGGGATGTTGGTTATTTTTATAAAGGAGTGATGGGCAAAGGACTGGATTCTGGCGATATTCTTTCTGGACCTGAGTGACAGGTGTTTGTTTTGCAGGAAGTTATAATAATAATATTCTACATTTCTCCTCTATATACTGTATGTATTTTTGTAATAGTACATAACTTTAAAGAGCTTTTTAGAAGATGTAATTTTCTACATACAGGTAGTAAAGAACTCTTGAACTGTATGTTGCAAATTGAAAAAAAAAAAGGATGTGGAAAGGGCTGTAAAACTTGCTATAATTTATTTTAAAATAAAAGAAGAGATGGAGGGAGAGCAAGAGCATGTGAGAGAGAAAGAGAAGAGGGAGGAAGGGGAAGGGAGAGGAGGAGAGGAGAGGGAGGGAGAGACACCATAAGTTTGTGGAAGAATAAGATAGGTTGCACACCCAAACCACTAGCCAGTGGTTGTCTTTGCGCAGGAGAAATAGATTGTCAAAGAGACAGGATTAAGAGAAGAATTACTGGGCCGGTGAGATGGCTCAGCGGCATAAGCGCCTGCCTGGCAAACGCGAGGGTCCGAGTTTGACTCCCGGAGCCCACATACAAAAAAAAGGGTCAGTGATATCGCTCAGCGGCATGGGCGCCTGCTGGTGCGCGAGGTCCTGAGGTCGACCCCCGGTACCCACAAAAAAAAAAAAAGAGAGAAGGATTACTATTCACAATGCATTCTTTTTTTTGTCTTGAATTTCATACTACATGAATATATTACCTATTCAAAATAAATACATAAAAATACCTACCAGCAAAGTTTTCTAGCCATTCTAACCATACTTCTCCACAAGAGGTCACTATTGAGTGATGTTTAATTCTAGTTCCTAGCCAGTGTAAAATCATGCTGAATTCTTCCTGCTCTCACCAGAAAATGAAAAGACATGCTCATTTATGTTCTTATTTTATTTTATACCACATAATGTTCCAGGAAAAATTGCAACTTGAAAATATGCACAAAAAAACAAATAATACACATTTTAAACGAGATGAAAAAAATGAGTAGATACTATAAAACTAGAAATTAGTTTACAGAAGCATGTTGTTAACCACTTCCCGTCATGGCAATGTACAAATTAGATTCTAAATTTTCTAGTAACCAGTGCTTTAAAAAGGGGAAGTATCTTGCTCAGGAAAATATAAAAAGAGAAGAAGAAAACCACTAAGACTGCTTAGTGTCTTCATTTGGCTGGACTTTTCAAAATTTGGTTATTGTAACAAATTCTCTTTTTTGAAAAAATAAAAAGAGAGAGAGAAGCTGAATCGATTGTACTTTGGACTACTAAGGAGTAAAATATTACCAAGGGAAGTTAGCCCTGATCAGACACTGAGGTCAGCTCACAAAGGCTTTGGTTAGTACATAGATGGGAAGAAATCAGTGAGGACGAGAGAGCAAACCCTTATGACAGAAGCACCAGCTGTGGAAAGCGCTTCGCAGCTATGGACTCATCTGACAATCAGAGGAGAAAAGTGGCTGTCATTGGTGGTGGCTTGGTAAGAATCTATCTGGATGTGTAATTAGGGTCGGTGGGATTATATTGATTACTAGTGTGCTTGATTACTATTATTTGTCAATTGTACAGTTTGTTAGTTTTTGTGAAGACTTTTCTAATAATCAAACACAACTATTTTAAATGTAGCATTAGTTTTAATGTGTTCTTTGCCAAGAAAGATTTTTTTATGTAAATTAAATACAAAGGTGTCTGTTTTCCTTCATCCTTTTGGTTTGGTATTTCTTAAAAACCAAAAATAAAGCAAGCCCAACTTTATTTTGTCCTTAAATTAGCTATGTTTTTAAAATTAGATATTAGTCTTAATAGTCATTTTAATCAAAACATTGTTAGTTAATAGGTCAGCTTAATACTGTCTAATGAGAATAAAAGGGTCACGAAACATGAAGCTAAAGTAAAAAATCATGTTGATGTTCAGTAGTTATTTGTATATTTGGGAATAATAGTTAATTGGTTGCCTGCCTTATTTACTGTTCCAATGCTGTACCTGGAATGGTACAGCACTCACTTCCTGCCTGAGTAGATAAAATAAAAGTGCTGGGATTTGCCGCACACCCAAGGTGCCACTTCTGTCCATAGTTAGGGCACCAAAGCTAGTTCTCTATTTAGCATGGTGCCGCCTCCAGTAAACTATAATTCTCCTCTCAGCAGAACTCCTTTTTTAGAACAAACATAGTTAACCTAATCATTTGTTTTTGACCTTTGGTTAAATCATTTGCGGGCTTTTAACTCACAGGTATTCATTTATTTACTGATTTATTTACTCAATAAAATTGAATTAGCCCCCAATACTAGCCTATAGAAGACATATATATTGCCATGCAAGTATTTATATAATATTTAATATTATATGATATTAATATTTATATAATATGCTGTTTGTTTGTCTTTTGTACTGTCTTCTGTATTGTCTTCTCCCCACAGTGCTATGACAGTTCCTTTTAAGATTTCTGATTATAAATTTCAAAATGCTAAGGCATGTTATCAAATGCTTTGTCGGTCACCTGATATGAAGTATGTTGTCATTGCTTCATACCAGGCTTCCATCCAATTCTTTCTTATCAAAATATTGCTCAAATAAGAATTCATGTATTCAAGAAAGCTGGCAGCAATGATATCTCTCAAAATGTCTCAGAAATCTAAGGAGGAGATAACAAATACGTGACTGGATGTATGATTTGGGAAGACACCAAAATGCGGAGTTATCCATGGATTTCTCCCTAGATAACACCTGAACTCTTCATCATGGAATCTCTTAATGCACGTGCCTTCAAAACAGCACAGCTTTGATTCTGAGAGTTTGTGTCTCACAACTACAGATAATGTTGATTGTGGCATGGATTTATGGGCTCAAGGTGGTACTGATGCCAATGTGGTGCCAGTTGGTGTTTCTGCCCTGTCTCCTGAGGGTCGCCCCACCTCTCCACTCTTCACTTGACTTAGAGAGCAGCATTAAACAGCAAGGAGACTGGCCGGAGGGGAGTCTGCAGCCAGCTGGAAGCTCAGAAAGGTTACTCTCTGTGGGTCTCAATTTTTTCCTCGTGGTCTAAAACTTGATCCCTGAGTCTTTCAAGTCTACAATTCTGCTTTCTTTTTGCACTTTCTCCTTTACAGACCTCTAGCTTTGTTCTCAACCTAGACCTCTCTAAAAACATAAATCAGATTTTCACTTCCTCCAAAGTAAATATCCTCCACCCATATAAACCAGCAAATGTCTTAGAATCTTGGATTGAGGTCTACATAGCATGTCATTTGTTCAGGTACACTTTTATTTTTTGCACATATTTATGAGATTCACCCTGTAAAGGACATAATTACTGTTAGCCTTTCTTAGTATTTTATTTTATTAGTATTAAACAAATCTTTATTCGCTCTTGTTTTCTTTTCTTTAGGCTCTGAACCTTCTTCTATGTGAAAAGCCCTCATACCGCCCCTTATCTAAGGCCTTCTAAAAATAGAGGGGAACGGACTTTTGTGTGGCCACGGAAGCCATTCTGCCTTTGCCCAGTGTCAAGGGACGTTTGATCTCACTCTGTTCCTCTTCCTCTGTTGCTTTTGTACTTTTGCTTGGGCTCCAATTCCTCTCATCAGACTTTCTTTCAGCCTTGGGCTTTATGTCTATATTTCTCTAACAGCCTTGTCTAACATTCCAACATATTTTTGCTAACCTGGTAGCAATTCCTGAAGTACCTCAGAAATCTCACTCTCATCTATATTCAGAGAACTCACTTCTCAGAGTTTTCTTCATTTGCTGCCTGGTTGAGTAGTATCTGGGACGGAACCAACAAAACCTTCTCAACAAGCTTGCCCATTAAAATCATTCATTTGGAATTTCAAATATATTTCAGACTTGATGTTTTCCCGACATCAAGTTAAAGGCCTGACTGCTTTTAATTCCTCAGTTGAGGGACAATTGTTTCTCTTGATACAAAATACCATGCTGAGGTTGACTTATATCAATTTAGAGTGCCATAAACAGTGTGTGAGTGCTCTTTTCTCTTACAGTGAAGAGAGGAATGGATGGATGAGTGGGTAAATATGGGCAGAAAGGCAAGTAATCTAACAATGTTTTAAGGGAGGATGGGCCAAATAAAAATGAAGGAAAAACATACTTTTTGCAGGCAGTTAACATGCTTTGGACTGCCTTTTTTAGTTCTTTACTGGCTCCAGGTTTAGGATCGCTAGGAGCCGCATTTTCAGCAGAGCAGTGGTGCGGTGTGACATGGCTTGAAAAGTTGTCCACCCCTGGACCTAACAGAAACATTCAATTTAAAACCACACTCCTGGGGCTGGTGAGATGGCTCAGCGATGTAAGCGCCTGCCTGGCAAGCGCGAGGGCCCGAGTTCGACTCCCGGATCCCACATACGAAAAAGGGGCCGGTGATACCGCTCAGCAGCACGGGCGCCTGCTGGCACGCGAGGTCCTGAGTTCGACCCCCGGTACACACACACACACACACTATATATATATATATATATATATATATATATATATATATATATATATATAAAACCACACTCCTCTCTACCTTACCAGCTCTCCCACCACAGCATTAAAAAATTTGAGAACACCAAGTACTGGCAAAGACGAACCCTCAGAAACCATGGGTAGGGAATTTTGAAACCCCATGGCATAAAGGTGAAGAGTACATAGACCTTTGACGAGAGATTCTGCTTACATGTATAAAATCCTAGAAAAAAATCATCACGTATGTATAAGAACACAAGTATAAAAATGCACTTTGAAATACATTGTTAGTCATATTCTCATACCAGAAACTGTTCAAATGTTCTTAGACAGTAGGAGGGATAACCTGTGATATTTTGTGCAATGAAGAATCATATCATAACAAAAATGGATGACTTGAAATTTACATGTGATCATATGAATGAATCTCATAAATATAATGTGGTAAAGAAGAAAGATGCAAAACATTATATATATATATATATATATATATATATATATATATGGTTCAAAAATGGCCAAATCTGAACTATGTTGCTTAGAGATATGTACCTAAGCAGCAAAATTATGAATAAGCAAGGATGGGTTATCACAAAAGTCAGCAATGTTTACTGTAGGTGAGGAGTAGGCTCTATAATTGGAAGGAAGTAGGAGTGTTTGAATGAACTGGCCATGTTTTACTTTTTGACCTGAATAGTGATTATCAGGGTTATAATGTTATAAAGATTTACTTTCTAATTATTCTGGAAACTGTATATGTTTTATGTTCTTTCTGCAAAAGAGTTATATCTCACCATAAAAAAGTTGAAAAAAGAAAAGAAATCTTGGAGCAGTGGCACATACCTGCAATGCCAGCTACTGGGCAGTCTGAGGCAAGAGGATCACAAATCTGAGGCCAGACTGGACAGTTTAGTGAGATAGTATCTCAAAACAAAATGTTAAAAGGACTAGTGATGTGGCGAAGTGTCAGAATTCTCCTGTGTTCAAATCTTAAATTAATCTTACTATTTTGGGGGGCCAGGGATATAGCTCAGCAGCACAGCGCCTGCCTGGCAAGCACGAGGTCATGAGTTCGATTCCTGATACAAAAAAAAATCTTGCTATTTTTACAACTGGTACTTTCCAGCAGTTACTAAATCCATGTAACAAAAGATATTAGTAATGTGCAACCACAGACAATATTTAATTTTGCCATGAATCCCTCTATGTGTGGAATCAGATGACCATGTGAAAAAAACTGTTTTGATTCCTAGGTTGGAGCATTAAACACATGCTTCCTTGCAAAGAGGAATTTCCAAGTTGATTTATATGAAGCTAGGGAAGGTAAGTCTATAGTAAATATTGCAAATTGTGATTCTGAGTTTTTGACATCTTTCTCAGGTTTTCTGAATAAAATATTTTAATAAGAAATGAAAAAGGTGATTTTTTTAAAAACCTCAGTAATCTAAATATTAATTTAATGCTAATTTACTAATAGTGTTTCCTTTAGAAAAGTTAATGAATCTCTTAATATAGTTCTGATGTAACAATTGTTCAGATACAGTAATACTTTCATCCTGCTAGAATATAAGGAGTTGTGTCTAACATGAAGTCCACTTCCAATATCTTAGATATCCGAGCGGCTAAGTCTGTACGCGGAAGAAGCATTAACTTGGCCCTTTCTTATAGAGGACGACAAGCTTTAAAAGCCATTGGCCTGGAGGACCAGGTACCTTGTTAATGTAGTTTCTTTATAGAAGATAATATCTGATGGTTTTAACAATTTTGTGGTCTAGATTTTATCTTGGTTTGAAGTACCATTTAATGCCAAGGACTTCTGCACACACACAAAAATCATTCCACAAAGGCTTTCAAAATTTGAAATTTGACAAGAGGATGCACATTTGACTACTGCACCAGGAAAACGTGAGGTCACAGAGCTGGAGGACTGCAACCTCACCTGGTGATCACTTCTGATGCTGAGCTCTCCTGGGATGGCAGACCTCTGCCTACGGAAAGAGGAGGTCATCCAAAGTGAGCAAAGGCAGACATACTTCCTGCTTTTTCTTACACAAGGCAATAATGTCCTATTCACAACTCTACTCCAAAAATCCTCTAAAAGTAGAAAGCTTTTCATCGCTCATTTGGCACCAAAACTTGAATTGACATGAGATTTTTTTTATGGTCTATTTTTTTCAAAATTTCATTTCATATAAGTGTGTTTTGCTAACAAATAATGTTTTTGATTAGGAGGTGGCACCCCAGACCTCCTGGTGTTAAGTGATAGTTATCATTTTTGTACTATATTCTTTGCCTAAAACTTGAAAAATTCTGAACTTTGAAACCATTAAGCCCCTCAGGTTTGGATAAGAGATTGTGTGCCTATGGTAGATTTTCCTCATGTGGGCTTAATGTTATAGGACTATCATGTAGCTTGGAAATGTAAACAAAAGTGGTATAATTTTCTTGATACTACATTCACTGAAAAATACATGATTTTTTGTGGTGTTGGTGATCAAACCTAGGGCTTTGTGGGCATTCTACATCTTCAGTTCAGCACTATGTCCTTGAACTGATAATATTAGTAAATATGAGTGCTACTTACATTCCTGCTGTTCTCCCAACTGCAGCAATTTTATGAAAGGAAAGAATTTGCACTGAATTTTAGGCACCCTCAGTTTTACTCCTCATGGTGTCCCTTTTTGTCAATCAGAGAAAAATCATTTACCCCCTTAGCAACCACTTAACAATGAGCCATTTTCTCTAATTTAGGAAACTAGTTTAGGTTAGATAAACATTAAATCAATTTCAAGATCTAAGGTTAAGAAAAAACCTAAAAATGTCAGAAACACTGCTTTCATTGAATGAGTTTTCACCACACTACGCTTAAAGGATCCTTTACAGTTTTTAAAAAATTTTTGGAAAATATTTGAAAATCATATTTATTTTTATTTATTTATTCAGTGGTGTCACAAATTTTAATTTAAAATAAACACTCTGAAAACAATAGGTTAAAAAAAATAAAGACCGACAAGCTCTCTGAATTTACAAGACTGCACGCAATAGTCACAGACCAGTTTCACAACTGCCTCAAAAATGTACAGTACAGCAGTTACATGCAAAGATTATATTTTTTAAAAATCCATATAGCAACACTGTACTATTTCCCAGAGGCTATCACATCTGCCGGATACTTTGACCTGAAGACATGTTGGACAGGCTCCTCTGCTCTGTATCACTAGCCATACAACTTAGGATCTAATGGTGGTCTAAATTATTTTATATTGTGTGGCAAAAATGAGGCCTGACATGCACAGGACAGTGATATAAGAGAGATTCTTCAGCAAACACCTGTCCCATTGAAAATCACATTTTAAGACCAATATCTATCTTTATTTACAGTGTCAGGTTACAGTAATTGAAACAAATTTTTCTGGTTTCACTTCAGATTGTATCACAAGGTATTCCTTTGAGAGCAAGAATGATTCATTCTCTTTCAGGAAAAAAATCTGCACTTCCCTATGGAACAAAGTATCAGGTACGTTCATCCTGGAGATAAGAGTTTGTGAACTGATTATAAGTAAATCTAATGTCTGGATTGCTACTTGCTTGTTGGTGCCTCCCTTCCTCTATAGACCTGCCTTTGACATTGCCTGCCTCAGGCTAGACCTCAAGAACGTGTATTAGTTAGCAAGTTAATTCATAGGATATGTTCAAAACAGGCCTCAGCTCATAACACACATTAAAAAGAGTTAGCTATTATTACCGTTATTATTATGAAGCCATTTCTTGCCTCTGTTTTGCTCTGCTGCCCAGCTGCTTGGTCTGCCCTTTCCCTCCCAGCTCCTTTTCAATTGGAGAAAATTACCATGTTATTCATTATTACACATAATTTACAACTCTAGAGTAATTTATGGTGTCATTGCTTTCCCCTAACCCTCTTGCCCAAAATTTGCTTATAATAGAATGTATAGAATGCACCAGAAATGTTTTCAGTACTCCATAATTTCTAAAACAAGAGGCCAGATGGTGATTATGAAACAAAATTCTTTATCCAACTTTGTGTTTCTCTTATCTCTCACATAGTAGCAAGCGTAACTAGGGAAAATATGTATTTTCATCTAATTATACCTGCTGAGTTTTTTGCTTGAGACAGAACGAAGACCCCAAACATCCATCAACAAGTAGCAAATTCCAAATTGCTTTATTTTCATGCAGAAATGCCTTATTAAACACAGAGCCTGAGTGAGGGTCATACATACTGTGAACAGAGCTCCTATTGCAGGTAGATCAGGGTTGGGTGGAAGCTGAGGTTCTGCATGTCTAACAAGCTCCGGGGTAGCTCTTGTGCTGTTGGTCCATGGACCACACTGATTAGCAAGTGGTAAAACACATATATATTCATGACATCAAAGCCTTTGGTGATCTTGTGATGATAAATGTGGCTAAATAGGAAAACATTTCAACAACTAAGGACTTTGGAATAAACGTAGGATCAAAATTTTCGATGAATGGCTTTTTTGAAAAATAGTAACTGCATGTTTTGGCATTGTAAGAACATAGGTTCTGAGTCCTAATACATGCGCTTCACAGAGGAAGGAGGAAAAGGAAGTCTCCTTAGCTATCCTTTGTGAGATAAACGTCTTTAGCTAATTCACATCTCTTATTTAATTGGCTCCAAATTGAGCTAGGATCTATAGAAAAGACCAAAGAGCCATCTCTTCTTAACAGGCAAGTCACAATACCTGCAGATACCTGCAGATACCTGCGATACCTGCAGATTAAGTATTAGCCCTGTATATGGAATGTGCTACTCCAGTAAACAGTAATTGTCTTGTGTGCCATACCATGCTAGTTACTGAGGACAGAAAGGAGGCCAACCTGGCAGAGACAGACAGTCTTCAAGTTCATCATGAGAAGTCTTCAGTCGAGTGATGCAGACAAGAAATACTAGAGTGGCTCAGAGGCAGAGGAGAGTTTCTGTTTTCAGAGACTGCACAGAAAAAATGAGATTTAGGTCTCAGGCTCTAAGAGTTGCATGGGGAACATTGGGGGAAATAAAGTAGGTTTCCTCTAGGGTAGCTTGAGAGTGTTCCCGAAGGCCTGCACAGCACAACTCATAGTTGTGTTGCTCTCCTTTACTAAATTGAGAGTGACTCACAACCATCATGGAATGTGCTGAGGAAGACCAAATCATCACACTTAAACCCTCTCCAGGGTCCCAGCCACACATCGATAGATATCCACACATCGATAGATAGAAGACATTGTTCAAATAGCAGAGAAGCTAGATGAGGAGAGTGACTTGGACCTAAGAACCAAGTGTGGCTTCTTCACCGGCATTACTGTGTGTGTGTGTGTGTGTGTGTGTGTGTGTGTGTGTGTGTGTGCAAGCGCATGTGTGTGTGTGTGAGAGAGAGAGAGAGAAATTGATTCTTGGTGGAAATTCCCCATCTGGGAGGCTTCACTGCATTACAAAAGGAAGGAAACTGTCCCTCTCCCACCCCCACAGTGCTCTTGCTATTTCTCAGTTCTTAAGAACTGAGTTCTTACTAAATATACAGCCACCCCCATTCTTCAGTTTTTACATCATTACATTTTCAGTGCAGTCAGAGAACTCAGAAAACAACAAATGCTGGCAAGGATGTGGGGAAAAACTTCTATACTGTTGGTGGGAATGTAAACTAGTACAACCACTATGAAAATCAGTATGGAGAGTCCTCAAAAAACTAAAAACAGAAATTCCATTTGATCTAGCTATATCTCTCTTGGGTATCTTCCTGAAAAAGTTGTAGATATCATATTACACTGATACATTCATACCATGTTTATAACAGTGCAATTCACAATAGCTTAATTATAGAAAGAGACTAGATGTCCATAAACAGATGAATGAGTAAAGAAAGTGTGGTATAAATATACAAGGGAGCATTACTCAGCCATAAAGAAGGATAAATTTGAATCATTTGTAGGAAAATAGATGGATCTTGGGACCATAATCTTAAGTGAAATAAATCAGACACAGTAGAATAAATATTCCATGGTTTGTCTTAAATAAGAAATCCAAACTATAAATAATTGAAGAGTAAAATAAAGAAGAGATGGTAGGAAACAGAGAGCTAGACTTTTCAGAGATGGGGAAGGGGATCTGAAAAAGGGAGAGGTTGGGGGAGGAAATACGAAAATATCAAGATCCAAAATATATGTCCCAATTGGCATAAATCAAAGTAATTTTTATATATTGCAAACATACGCCAATAAAAATCAAAGAAACAAATAAGAAACCAAGCTTGCAACTTTCTGCTGAGTAATAAATAATTCTTGTTACCGAGTGACTTAGAATTGCCTGAAATTCTCCAGAAATAATATCTGATCTATTTTTTTTGCAGCACATTATTTCTATAAGCAGAGAAATTTTGAACAAGAATTTATTGAATGGTAAGTCCAATGCTTTTATTCACCAGTTTGAGTAAAGCACATGGGACTCATCTTGCCATATGATTTGTTGGGATTTGCTTACTGTTCCTTTTTATGGGTTATAAAGAGTAGAACTATGTACATTACAAAGTCCTTGAGCAGCAGCAGTAGTGCCTCCTCTATCCCTTTTGCATCTTATCAATTATCTAAACGAAAATCACGGGCCAGTGATATAGCTCAGCAGCATAAGCGCCTGCCTGGCAAGCACGAGGTCCTGAGTTTGATTCCTGGTACCCGCATATTAAAAAGAAAAAAAAGAAAATCACACGTTTGTTGGTCATGTATCAAATGCCTCTTATATCTTTGGCACTGGAATGAATATGTACCCACTTGATGAACTCACAGTCTAGTGGAACAACAGATGTGGTCAAACAATTTGCAAAGCGACAATTAGATGTGCATTTCCAAAAGACGAGCAGCAGCAGTGTGGAGGGCAAGACAGAGTTGTGATCTTCAGGGCATTGCCATAATTCCTGTGTGCAAAAACAGGACTCTGGCTAAGGTTATAGCAACATGGTAGAAGAGGAGCGTGTAAGTTCATATTTGTAGGAGACCAAATATATAGGGGTTGAGAGACTTGAAAAAGAGGAAGGTGTGAAATATATCCCTGAATAATAAAAATGACTACATACTAATGGAAAAGCCAATGGACAGTAAATTAAATTTGTAGTTTGCATAACCAATCACATTCCATGTACCTTTCAGTCTACACTAAATTTAACCCTAGCTCATACAAATTTCTTCTCTTCGGCATTTGTACTAAACAGGCTCACAGCCAGCAAAGCATGCTTTTCAAGTAGTTCTAGCTTTTAAGCCAAGCCCTCTTGAGGCAGCTCCACAGTTCTGCTCTTTGGAGGGTGCTGCTCCCACGACTCATCTTTTATTTCCCCACAGTCCCCTCACCAAGTCCATTTACAGTATGTCAGTTGGATGTAATTGAATCGAGTTCAACTAAACTGAGTTGAACAAATTGGGTTGAACTGAGAGGCAGAGGTAATGGGAAAGTCACTCCAGCTGATTTACTGAGGACATAGGAAATAGGGCTTCAAATTATTCTTAATTCCATTCATTTGTAGTTAAATTTGGAAGACTATCTTTTAGACAGGTAGATGCATGAGTTGGGACCAGTTTGCTAGATGTATTCATGTTGCTCCTAAGAAAGCAAATGATATCAGCCACCTCTCAGGTCTGCAGCATGGCATATAAAACAACCTCTTTATGTAGCGTCCTCTGAATTTACTAAGGTAAAAACAATAGTAAACATTCAGCAAAGCACCAGGCACTATGCGAAGTAGTTTATCTGTGTTTTACAGAACTCTCCCAGCAACTATATGAAGTGGGAATTATTTTCATCTCAGGTTTAGGGCTACTGGCTACTTAGAGATCTTAGACAATACTATTAATAATGTAGAATCTGGATTTGAACTTAAGTCTGTTTATTCCAAAGTCTGTGCTTTTAACCACTCAGTTTTTGCCTCCAATATTATATATGAAACACCTGCGAATACTAAGGAGCTGAAACATGAGAAAAGTACAATTAATGTTGTACACATTTCCCCAGTTGTCATCCATTTGTACTGCACAGCACACGGTTTCATGAAAGACATAAATATGTTAATAAAATGAATGCTGAATATCTCGACTCAAACTTTGGGATATAAAGTCCATCTTTCCTTTACAAGCCAGCAAATATGTGAGTCACTCATTCCACATATTCAGCATATTCAACCAATTTTAAATGCTCATTTCTTTCTAAACAAATTCCCCTTGGAAAACACATTGACTAAATTATATCTCTGCATAAGCATTTATGTCGGATTGTTTTATGGTTCATTATTCTATGTAATGTTGGTACTTGTTAAAGAAAACAAGTCAAAAAAGAATATTCGGCCAAATAAGCTTGAAAATCCTGCATCAAACCAGTTTGGGAGGGGAAGGAAAGGGAACGTAAAAATTGAGATGTGTTATGTACACATACCAACGCCTCACAAAGAATGCGATCATCATGTACTACATACATGTACTAAGAAAGAATAAAAATTGAAAAAAATGAATAAAACTCTTTTTTCAGTACTTCTCAAGACCTTCATTATACTAGTCTGCACTGTGGGCCTTTTAAAGCAGCATTGTCCAATATGAGGCCACAATACCTATTAGGCTACATGTGTAATTTTCAATTTTATATTAACCATGTTAAAAAAAAAACTAGAAAAGAGTGATGTAAATTTTAATGAACCTAATATATGAAACTAATATATCCAAAATATTGCTATTTCAATGTGTAACCAATAAAGTTATTCATGATATATTTTTATTGTTTCCTATCTATATAAAGTTTGCTCAAAATTGTCAAAATCCAAAGTGTGCCATACTAATTAATTTGCTAATCAGATTTTCAAGCACTACAGCCACGTGTGGTTGGGGACCAGAATCCCAGAGCTCAAGGAAACCAGGATATTCAGTATTTCTCTCTCTCTCTTTCTCCCTCTTTGACCACAGGACAGTTTTTTAAGGAAGTTTATCAAAGAATAACGTTTGTGGAAAACCTTTGGGGTGTAAAACTATACACTTCAGCAAAAAATTAAATTAGTTAAAAAGTTTATTCTACAAACACATTTTGTATTTTAAAAAAATACCCTTAGTGTAACAGTTAATCTGATTTCTGCAAAGTTCTTTGCAAAAAGATTTCTTAGGGCCGGTGAGATGGCTCAGCGGCTTAAGCGCCTGCCTTGCAAGCACGAGGGCCCGAGTTCGACTCCCGGATCCCACATACGAAAAAGGGGCCGGTGATATCGCTCAGCGGCACGGGTGCCTATTGGCGCGCGAGGTCCTGAGGTCGACCCCCCCGGTACCCACAACAAAAAAAAAAAAAAGATTTCTTATACATATCTAAGTTTCTTTGGCTTATCATGTCTCACATTTCAATAGTCCAAGACTTCCAATCCCATATTCAGGACTCCAACAATCTTCAAACTCTGAATCAAGATCAAACAAAAGAAAATGAAACCCAAGGTGCAAAGAGAGCTAAGTCTACTTACAAATATTGAGTTGAAATCAGAAGCCTTGGCTTGTTTTCTTTAATTTTTTAAAATTCAATATTTCTTCATTTACTTTTTAATGTACATAATCAATGTATACAACTTGAGAAGTTTGGCCCTTGATTTTTTTTATATTATGTGACCCCAGGGATTTTACTTTTCCTTCCAGGGTCTTGATTATTCTGTTGTAAGATGAAGGGTTTTGATCTACCTCATCTCCAAGATCTATTCCAGCTCTAACACCTGTATTGTGATTTGTAACTTTTCTTAAATAATAAATAGCCTATAGTTATAGATTTCTGTGACTGTTAATAGGGACAAAAATTGTATTTTACTACTATAATAAGAAAGCGATTAATAGTTCAAGAAATGCAATTCATCCAATCCCATAGATTGCTAGCAGGCAAAACAGAAAACCACTAACATAATTAGTTTTATTCAGTGAAATGTTTCAAATGTTCTTATCACCCTCCCCCATTCCAGGGTTCGATTCTAAAAAGACTTAGTATTACTACTCTATACTTGGGACGACTTGAGCCAGAAGTCTAGAGGGCTTGCTAAAAAGAGATATGGAGACAAGTATTATATGAGGAAAGAAGCTTGGCTGAATATTTTCAAGCATAAATAAAGCCTTAAATTAGAGGCAACTTTTGAAATATGTGAGACCTGTTTCTTTCCAAGGCGACTAAAAATTACAAGGATGCAAGAGTTTGCACAATGTAATTAGTTGGATAACTGATTTTTATTCCTCTGTACTATTTTTTAAAATATACTAGACCATTTGCCAAACAGTTGTCAAATTTGTTTTATATTGTTAAGAATAAATCTCTGTAATACCGTTCCAAGAAACTGATTAATGTTTCAACCTGATCAAGTGAAACGAGCATTGGAATTTCATTTCTATTTGCCTTCTTTCTGCTTCCTCAGCTGTTGAGAAATACCCCAATGTGAAGGTGCACTTTGGCCACAGGCTGCTGAAATGTAATCCTGAAGAAGGAGTGATCACAGTGCTTGGGTAATCATGGATCAGGCTTCGGCTTCAGAGGCGAAGGCTTAGGGTAGAGAAATGCATGTGTAAACTTTGTTCTTCAACTCTTTTGAAAAACATAAAAGATAACAGAAAGGGTAGTTCAAATAGTTTCTAGATTCAGGGAATTTTAGATTGAAAATTAGCCCTGAGTGCTTTCTGAACACAATGCCTGTGATTCTTCTTAATGCTCATACTATCTCACCTTCCCATAATATCTGAGACTGGTGACCATCCTCAGTTTCAAACTCTCTCCTCCCTTGAAATTGGTGGCACTCCCCTGCCCAGATTTCTCTGTCTTCTGTCCCTCCCTGGCTGTTTCTATTTCCTCTAAAATGCCGTGCCTCATATCTGAGTCTTGGGATCTGACATGGATTCCTAACCAATGAATGTTAATTTCCTGATTATAGGTACATCCTGTAATTATCTCAAACTGTCAAGTTTTTTTTAAACTACCACTCTTCATACTTACTCCTTCCAATGGAAAAATTGACTTTCTCCCTTTTGCCTGAATAATGTATTTAAACCTTTAGTCTTTACACCCAAAATTCTCTTCCTCTCCTTCCTCTTTCTCCTCCACACATTGTACAGCTGGCCAGTCATGTCTGTGGGGTCCTCACCCGTGGATTCAGCCAACCTTCGATCAAAACTATTTTTTAATTGCATCTGTACTGAATAGGTGCAGACTTTTCCTCACCATTATTCTCTAGACAACACAGTGTAACAACTATTTACATAGCATTTATATTTTATTAGGCGTTATAAGTAATTTAGAAGTATATGGGAGGATATGCACAGGTTATATGCAAGCACCAGACTATTTTACAGATTGTGGATCCACTCCTGGAATAAGGGCAATAAGTATTCTTTTCTTGAGCTTATCTTCTGATACCCTTTGCTCAAACCAAACTTGTTGCTCCTAAAAAAATCTAGTCACACCCCTGCATTTTATCATTCATTCATACATTTGGATTGTATGAATGTATTTTTCATTTATACACTGGGGATACCTTTCACTTTTCTCAAGATTTCTCCTCCTTCATGCAGAGAGCTCAGCCCTTTGCCACACGTCTGTGGCTCAGTGTGTCTTTATTAATCAGCACAGTTGTATATTACTCTCATTCTCATAAGCAAAACTGTGACTGGGACAAGTGTTTTCATTTTAATTTTATGTCTATTGACTCAAAGCTCAAAGACACATAAAAGTGAGTTTTCTGGTTACCCACTGAGCCACTTCTTTTCATACCCTAAAAGTATATCATCATATTTTTACTAAATTTTTGACTTGCGATTGGATGATTCATTCTGTTTTTCAGAGCTGACAAAGTTCCCAAAGATGTCACATGTAACCTCATTGTAGGATGTGATGGAGCCTATTCAACTGTCAGAAATCACCTCATGAAGAAACCCCGCTTTGATTACAGTCAACATTATATTCCTCATGGGTACATAGAGTTGCCTATTCCACCTAAGAATGGAGATGTGAGTTCTTTCCCTTTCCACTGCCCTCCCCGATAGGAGTGTAGGCGCATAATCTTGTGCAATGGTTCTCAGTGGCATGTCTTGATCAATTTTGAGTTCCACCAAAAAAACCTTTGTAATTAATAGTAAGTCAGATGTACAGCTTTCCCTTTAGTAATATCACTCCCTAACCTTTTAGTTTATTTTCTTGAGAGGAAGAGAAAGGAGGAAAACATACAAGGGATTTGTGTTATATCACAATATCATTTGTCTATATTCTCTTGGAGGAAAAAACGGTTGAGAATTGTATTAGCCAGGTTTCCTGTCACTGGGACACAGTGCTCAACACCTACAAATTTAAAGAGGTAGAGGTTTAATTTGGCCAATGGTTTCAGGGGATTCACTCCATGGTTGGCAGGCTCCAAGGCAGACACATCATGGTGGAGGGCGTGGCAGAGCAAAGCTGCTTAGTTCATAATGGCCGGGAAGCACAGCAGGGGAACAGTGCCAGAAAGAAGAGAGGAGAGACCAGACACGGACCCCAAGGTCATGTCTCTATGACCCATCCAGACATTCCCAGAAATGTGCTTTAGTAATCTCCTGGGTGAATCTCAAAGCCCATTAGGATAACATTCTACCTTTACTGTCACAGGAATCAATTTTCCAGTATATTAATAACCCAGAGTTCTTATAACCATGATGAAATCAGATAGTATTTAAATAATTAATCAAATAAAATGCCTAATGAATTGTTGCAAAGATATTTCCCCTGTGTTTTCTTCATTCCCTAGTTCCACTGATACATGACACCAGAGGCAAATAAATGGTATGCTAATTTTTATAAAATTTGTTATACACAACTTTATTTTTTATTACATATATATATATTTTTTTTTTTGGTACTGAGAATTGAACTCAGGACCTCTCACTTGCCAAGCACAGGCTGTGCCACTGAGCTATATCCCCAGCCCTACAACTTTATTTTTAGAAATAAATAAAAACTAATTTTTATTTTGTTTTGCCATAAATAAACATAAGGACTTGTTAAGGGAAATTAAAATATTAAGTGAAGCTTATAAGGCTTATAAGTTAGGATGATTAGATAACATTAAATGCTTGATTTGCATATGAAACATCCATTTCAAAGGCACTGATTTAATCCATTCTACTTGAAATGCAGATCTATAAAATAGATAGTCAGCGTGGGGTAGTGGTACCAACAAACTGCACAAGGCAGTCAAATCCATATTTTAACATTTCATTGCACTTCTACTTCTTCCTCCTGGTCAAAAATGCATTCACTAAAAAAAAAAAAATGCATTCACTACTTTTTCAGTGCTTACTATATGGTTTTTCTGGCAGGTCCTGTTCTCATAGCCAATAATTCTAGATTTTAAGGTAACAGAATTCTTCTGAAAAAAATCTCAGTCTTAAGTAGAATAATGCCTGCTAAAGTAAAGATAGCCATCTCTTTTGCAGCTATACATAATTAATAGTAATGATTAATGGTTTTTAAAATTTCATTCTTTTAAAAAATAGTGTTAACATAGCTGGGCGTGGTGACACATGCCTGTAATCCCAGCACTCCAGAGGCTGAGGCAGGAAGATTGCCGTGAGTTAGAAGTCAGCCTGAGCTACCTAAGCGAGTTCAAGGCCAGCCTGCACTACATAGTGAGACCCTGTCTCAAAAAAAAAAAAAAAAAAAAAAAAGCGAAACAATAACAACAAAACCAGTGTTGACAGCAATGTGATCCAGACATAGGAATATTGCGACATGGCTCCAAAATAATCCTATAAAACTTTCTGTTTTCCCCCTTTTCCTTCCTTTTGTTTTAACGTAATACACGCAGCAGACACACTCCATCTCTGATGGGTGAAGTAAGAGAGATTGGGTGAAAGAAAATCTTTTGAGGAATTTTACAGGAGCCCAGCCCCTTTTTGGTGCTGGGGATC
Source organism: Erethizon dorsatum (assembly GCA_028451465.1). Classification (NCBI taxonomy): domain Eukaryota; kingdom Metazoa; phylum Chordata; class Mammalia; order Rodentia; family Erethizontidae; genus Erethizon; species Erethizon dorsatum. The sequence continues at coordinate 37,778,936 of CM051830.1, forward strand.
AAACCCAGGTATGTGATTCACACGTAACAGACAGGAGCTCTAGCGCTGCGCTTCAGCCCTGCAGCCCAGCCCTGGAGGCTCATCTCAGAGCTTCTTTTCGCACAGGCACCAAATTGTTTTGGCTCAGAGGGACCTGTGGTGAAAGGACCAATGAGGCTTATGCCAACCTGTCCTTGGGACTGCTGTACCATAAAGATAGCTAGTGAGAGTATGACTTGATAATAAAGAAGCTGAAAGTGTAAGAATCGTTTTATAAGATTATTAAATATGTGTATCAACATGTTCTTGGTATCATATTCTCTGTGTATTATAATGACATATAAACAATTCTTTAGCCAATGAGAAAGGCGGAAGATATATTATCTCCCAAACTATTTTAATCAGAAGCGTTGACCTTTACTATTGAAAAAAATGGTAAAAAACAAAAAACAAAAAATTACTTTCAGTTATTTTTCCTGCCTTTCTCACCTTTTGGAGTTCTAAAGGTTGGAGAAGTGGTCAGAAGATACATAAAAACACTGAGAAGGAAAAGCAAGGGTATCCGCTTCATCCAGCCGGCCTGCTCACCACCCTCCTAAAACACTGGCTCGTTCAGGCCTCCTCCACCTGGCTCTGAAAATTCAACTGTACCAGAAGCCACTGTCCTTCACTTCCTCTTTCCTCTACACTTTCCTCTTCTACACAAATCCTTCGTTTGAACTACCCCAGCCCCACAAGAACTTACTTGTCAACCTTTTATTTCCTGTACTTATAATTTGGCATCAAACCACTTACTGACTTTCCATGACTCACATTGCTGTTAAAGCGAAGTTGTTTGGTTTTTTACATGTATCCATCTTGCCTATTCCACTGCACTGTAAGATCTTTGACATCAAAGAGTTATGCACTTATTCATGTCTATATCTGTGTGATGGGCTTTCTTTGAGGCCCTAGGACTAAAAAGAGTCAGGCAGGCACCGTGCCTTCTCCTAAGATGCAGTAACTACATTTCAACATGAAAATGCTGGCTGGGAGACAATGCTCTTCTCTTAGCTCTTCTCTTCTTACTATGTAAGGTACATATACAAAAGGTGATGTCTAAATATTTGTAGAAAAATACAAATTTGAAATAGCTGTAAATAGACCACACATTTTATAAAAAAAGTTATGTAATGATAAATAAAATTATATATTCTCTCTCTCTCTCTCTCTCTACATATATATATATATATATATATATATATATATATATATATATATATATATATATTTGGATCAAGTGGTCTTTGGATTAATTGATCTACCCAAGCAATCCATATTTATTCAGATTATCACTGCAGACCTTGTAGAGGAGTAACTAAAAAAATAAGACTACTCTTATTTATATTGTAGGAAACAGATAAAAAGCTTGTTTGTAAAATTTTGTTTGCCTCGTGAAAAACTTAAGACTGTTCTGTCCAACATAAAAAGGTACCCAAATAAGGCAAAGATATTACTTATATATACATATACAGCTTCCCACATATATACAGAATTTTATATTTTTATTATATACATATGTTTATGTGTTTATGTGTGTGTGTATATGTGCATATATGTGTGTGCATATGGGAAGAAAAAGAGAGAACATATTGTAATATGTTCTCAAATCTTGAATTACACCTGGTATCAAAAATTTACCTAAAGTTAAGCTTTTAAAGACAGAACACATATCATTCTAAGATAATTTCTAGATGTTGCAATAGATATCCAATCCCATGTATGATACTGGTTTAAATCACTGTGGGAATAATATAGTCAGTTTTATAGAGGTGTCATATTAATGCATTGATCAAATATATATATGCTTTTTCTCCCCTGTAGTTTGCCATGGAACCTAATTATCTGCACATTTGGCCAAGAAATACTTTTATGATGATTGCACTTCCTAACATGGTAATATAGAATTTCTTATTAACTGAAAATTTGCATCTATAATTAATGTTTTTCATTACTTTTGTACTTTGTATATATGTACCTAATTGATGTCTTAATTGTTAATCTATTTAATGATTATACCTTTAAAGCTTTGGGTTACTGTGGAAAGACTCGAGAAGGAACGCCAAATATTTTCAGAAAGATTTAACTTGAATGAATAACAGGAGTTTATGTGTGGGGCTGCCTGTCATCTCCATCAAAGGCAATCTGAGAGGAAACAGCGCCCCTACAAAGCCAGAGATTTAGGCTCTCTATTAGGACGTACCTCCAGCCTATAAGGCCTATAGGACAATGAGATATACGTTCTTAAAAAAGAGCATGTCTTTTCTTTCATTAGCCCCTGGGGGCTTTTCTCCTATAAAGATCTGTTATCTTTTCTCTGGTTAGTCTTTTTCTTCCTGTTGCTATCTGCCCGGGAACCCAGTGCCTATGGTACTGTCTTACAAAGAAGAAAAAGAGAAAAATATCAAATCAGTCAACCTATTAGTAATCTAAGGAGTGCAGTGTTTGCTTGGTGAAAATGGAAATTTAGTGTAGAAATTCTCCTTATGACCAAGGCAGCCAGTGAGCACCCTCGAAACTTGGCAGAGCTTTTCCTTAGGGGTGAGAAGACAAAGCAACGATACCTTTCAGTCTGCTTGGACAGCCACTCTGGTCCTAGCAAGAAGCTCTGTGATTTAGGGGTCCACCATTAAGGGGCATTGCCCAGGCCCCATTCTCTCTCACACTGTTCCTCTTCTCACAGGACAAATCCTTCACGTGCACTTTGTTCATGCCCTTTGAAGAATTTGAAAAACTCACCAGCAATGATGTGCTGGATTTCTTCCAGAAGTACTTTCCAGATTTCATCCCTCTCATTGAAGAGTAAGTTTTGTACTTTTTGTTTCATTGGTTTGAGTTATTCCAAATTAAAATCAAGATTATGCTACTTATTTCAGTTTTTATTAGACTGGATAGTGCAGTGACCTGGAGAGAAATCCACTTTAGAGCAGAAGTCTCAGTGGATGTTCAGCTGTGAGCAGGAATTCTGAGAAAACTCAGGAGATGGACGGCTTCTCCTGGAAAGTTCAACCACCAGTATCCTAGGCTTATGTATCTTGAGCAGGCTCCTCAGACAACTTGAGTTTGCGTGACACAGAGCCTGGCTGTGTTTCCTTCTACTGAAAGACACGCAAATCTTTGGCACAGCAGGTATATCTGGCAGCCTCAAGCCTCAGGATCCATCATTTATGAGGTACATCAGCTTTCCTATCCCAGAACCTTCAGTGTAAAATGCTGATAAATAATAGTACCCACCCCACGAGATCATGCCTCTAAAATCAGTGAGCACAGGACCCACACACACGAAGTTCCACACAAGGGACAGCTCATGTGTTAGCTATCTGGCCTATGATTTGTTGCTCCTCTGGCTCATGTCAACAGCATGTCCATGTGGACTTTATCACGTGGACTCACTCACAACCTCTGCTCCCACTGACTGTCCCTCCTTGAATGTACTTTCTACTCCAGTGATGTCCCCATGTGGTGCACAAATGTATGTCTTAGGCCATTCAGGCTACTGTAGCAAAAATACCATAGACTGGGTCCTTGTAATGGAAAGAACCCTATTTTTCACAGTTTTTCACAGTTCACAGAAGCAGCTGCTGCCTGTGAACTCATGTGGTGAAGAGAACTCTTAAAGGGCACTTATCCCGCTTCATGAGGGCTCTGCTTCCATGACCTAATCACCCCTCGAGGGCCACATCTCCAAATACCATCACACTGAGGACTGGGGTTTCAAAACATTCGGCTGTAGCAGAGCAGGATTTTAATACTACTTCTGCGTCTTACTTCATTGAGTCTCACCTTTATCAGAATGCCTACATTTTAGAGTAGCTATGAACATTTAATGAGCTAATTATGTCGAAGAGTTGGCTCACTGCTGTCCGTTAGAAGACCTTTAAAACTTGCTAGTTTGCATCCTTTCCTGTAGGCTAATTCAGTCCACATTGATCTCTCTCCTCCAACCATGGAGAAAAATCTCTGCCTGCACACCAAATTTAGCCCTGTGTCCTTTTAAATTTGTGCCATGTCTATTTCTTGCCTCTTCAGCAAGATTGAAAAACCTTAAGAGTATGTACTGTTTCTCTATTTATAACTTCCACAAACTGCCATAAATGCATTACGAACAAGTAGGGGTTTTTTTAGAGGGGAAGGGTTTGTTTTTTATTATAGTCAGCATGTGGTACAATAGAGCTTTTGACCTTATTTTTTCTGTCTAGATTAAATTGCATACCTTTAACCTATTACAATTCCCCTAAATACCAATTTAGTTACTATTGTTCATTTCCAAATACATAAGGATTCATATTAACTTTAATTTTGCTTTATTGTAATCTAAACAAATGTATAATATCATTTGTTAGGTTTTCCATAGAAGCTTAAATACACCAATATATTTGAAAATATCATGACCTCATGACATTTCATGACATGACATATGACAAAAGTATTTCAAGTTCTTCAAATGCTGCCAAACTTGTTCTTTTGGGGTGTGATTAAAATTGTTGCAAACCAAGAAGATAAGAACAGTGGAACTTTAGAACTGGAAGAAACTCATTTTCTCTTTCTTATTTTCTTCCTAGCATTTTTTTCCTATATTGGGGATTTGGGGATTGAATCAGGGCCTCACACATGCTAGGCAAGTACTCAGCACTGAGATACACCCCCAGTACTTTTGCTTTTTTAAATTTTGAAACAGAGTCTCACTTAATTGCCCAGGCTGGGCTCAAACTTGCAATCCTCTTCCCTTAGTCTGCCAAAGACTGGAATTACAGACATTACAGGCCCACCCTTCCTGGCGTTCTTATGTACTTTTCAATAAAATTCTGTGGCAGTGATGGCAAGCCTTTTAGCGCTTTCAATGATACAAACAGCCGGCTACAGTGTGCCATAGGTTTGCCACCACTATTCTATGGTAATAAAACCAATAAATCTGAGAGCATTCAGTAGAGTTTAATACCCAATTTGACATCTTTCTGTTTTGCTTATTTCCTCTGAAGGCAAGCCCTGGTGCGAGACTTCTTTCTGTTGCCGCCCCAGGCAATGATATCTGTCAAGTGTTCTACTTTTCACTTTAATTCACACTGTGTGTTGATGGGAGATGCAGCTCATGCCATTGTCCCATTTTTTGGCCAAGGAATGAATGCGGTGAGTTCTTTTAACCTAGGTAAGTTCCTGAAATATTTCCAGGTCAGTCTCAACAAGTCTTAAATCAAATATATTATTAAAACTATTCCCATCTAAACAGAGTGATGAAATGATTATACCTGTTGCTTAACTGGATTGATCACCAACTCGTCAGAATTTGGATTTTTTTTTTCCATTTTAAGTTTTTTTTTAAAGAGAAAAACAATAAAACAATGGTAGAGAATTTAAAAACAGGATAATAGGAGATTAACAATGGCTAATATATTACATATTCTTATCTTCAAAGTAGTTGCTCAGATTACAATAGGCATGAAAAATTGATCAAACAATATAAGCATAAACTGTTCTTTTCAATGAACTAATAGAAATTAGTAGTATAATTATCTTAGCTACCGTGTGTGTGCATATAAATAAATAAATAAATATATATATATATATATATATGTGTGTGTGTGTGTGTGTGTGTGTGTGTGTGTTCTTTTCCCTTCCTTCTTTTCTACTATCCCCCATCCCAGTTGTTCTTTCCTTTTGAGAAGTTTCTTTCCCTTTCACAATATCTATTGTACATTTTGGATCTTATTTACTCTTTCAGTTTCTTACTCTAGGGAGACAATATGATGTACACACATGTGAGTCAATTATTTCCAATATGAGTATGGTCTCAAGTTGCATCCATTTAACTATAAAAGCCTTGAGATTATCTTTCTTTATAGCTAAGTAGTACTCCATTGTATAAAAATACCACATCTTTTTTATACATTCTTCAGTTGATGGGCATTTGGGTTGTTTCCAAGATTTAGCTATTACAAATTGTGCTGCTATAAACGTGGGTGCACATATGTCACTGTGGTATGATGTTTTTAATTCTTCTGGGAAGATACCCAGAAGGGGAATAGCTGGGTCAAATGGGACCTCTAATCCTAATTTTTCGAGGAATCTCCACACTGATTTCTACTGTTTGCACCAGTCTACACTCCCACCAACAGTGGAGAAGGGTTCCTTTCTCCCCACAGCCCTTTGAGCATTTGTTATTGGTTGATTTCTTGAAGATAGCCCTCCTTTCTGGGGTGAGATGGAATTTCAGTGTTGTTTTAATTTGCGTCTCTTGAATGACCAATGATGTTGAACATTTTTTCATGTATTTATTTGCCATTTTTATTTCTTCATCTGAGAAGTGTGTATTCATCTCAGACGCCAATATTCAGATTGGGTCTTTGAGTTTGGGGGTTTGATTTTCTTCAATTCTTTATATGTTCTAGATAGAAGTCCTTTGTTTAAGGGACAGTTGGCTAAACTTTTTTCCCTCTCTGTCGGTTGTCTTTTCACTCTGATGGTGATTTAATTTTTTTTTTAACATGGGTACCAGGAGTCGAACGCAGGACCTCGTGCTTGCCAGGCAGGCACTTCCACCGCTGAGCAATCTCACTGGCCCTGTTGCTGATTTCTTTTGATGTGCAAAAACTTTTTAATAAGATGAGATCCCAGTTGTTGATTCTTTGAAGTATTTCCCATGTAGTTTGGGTTTTGTTCATGAACTCTCTGCCTACCCCTGTGTCTTTAAGATTTCTACCTACTTTCTCTTCCAGTAGATTCAGTGTTTCTGCTTTAATATTTAGATCTTTGATCCATTTTGACTTTTGTTTAGTGCATGGTGATACACATGGGTCTAGTTTTAGTCTTCCATATGTAGACAGCCAGTTTTTGCAGCACCATCTATTGAAGAGGCTATCTTTCTTCCAGTGAACATGTTTGGCCCCTTTGTCAAAGCTAAGGTGGCTGACTGTGTTTGTAGTTGTGTCTGCATCTTCTAATCTGTTCCACGCATCCTCAGGTTTGTTTTTTTGCCAGTACCATGCTGATTTTATCAGCGTAGGTTTGTAGTATAATTTCAAGTCATGGATTGTGATGCCTCCTGCCTTGCCTTTGTTGCCCAGGATTGTGTTAGCTATTCTAGGTCTCTTCTGGCTCCAAATGAATTTTAGGAGTGTTTTTTCTAGTTCTATGAGGTATGCTAATGGTATTTTGATCAGGATTACATTAAATCTGTGGAACAATTTTGGGAGTATGGCCATTTTCACAGTGTTGGTTCTTCCTATTCATAAGCAAGGGATAGCTTTCCATTTTCTGGTATCTTCTTTGATCTTTTTCAGAGTATTATAATTTTCAATGTATAGATTTTTTACCCCTTTGTTAGATTGATTCCTAAGTATTTCATTTTTTTGGATGCTATTGTGAATGGTGTTGTTTCCCTAATTTCTCTCTCAGTGAGTTTGTTGTTTGTGTACAGGAATGCTATTGATTTTTGAGTGTTTTTATCCAGCTACACTACTGAATTTGCTTATTAAATCTAAAGTCTTTTGGTAGAGTTTTTGGGGTCTTCTATGTAGAGTATCATGTCATCTGTGAATAATGATAATTTAACTTCTTCCTTTCCTATCCTTATTCCTTTTATTTTTCTCTCTTGTCTAATTGCACTAGCTAATTGTTCTAGAACTATATTGAATAAGAATGGTGATAGTGGACATCCTTTTCTTGTTCCTCATTTTAGAGTGAAAGCTTTCAGTTTTTGACCATTTAGTATGATGTTGGCTGTTGGTTTGTCATAGATGGCTTTTATCAGATTGAGGTAAAGACCATCTATTCCAACTTTCATTGAAGGCAGGGTTTTTATCATGAATGAGTGCTGGACTTGGTCAAAAGCTTTTTCTGCACCTCTTGAGATGATCATGTGATTTTTGTCTTTGGCTCTGTTGATATGGTGTATTACATTCATTGATTAGCATAAGTTGAATCATCCCTGCGTTCCTGGGATGAATCCCATTTGGTCATGGTGTATAATCTTCTTGATGATTTGCTGTATTCTGTTTGCTAGTATCTTATTGAGGATTTTTGCATCTATGTTCATTAGGGAGATTGGCCTGTAATTCTCTTTTTTGGTTGGGTCTTTCTCTGGTTTGGTATCAGGGTAATACTTGCCTCCAGGAATGAGTTAGAGAGGATTGCTTCTCTTTCAACTGCCTTAAAGAGTTTGAGAAGTATTGGCATTAAATCGTCTCTAAATTTCTTGTAGAATTCAGCAGTGAATCTATCAGGACCTGGGCTTTTCTTAGTTGGTAAGCTTTTAATTACATTTTCAATCTCATTAACTGATATTGGGTTATTCAGAACTTTTATATCTTCTTGCTTCAACTTTGGTAATTCATACATATCTAAGAATCTGTCCATTTCTTCTGTGTTTTCCATCCTACGAGAGTAAAGATTTTGGAAGTAAGTATTGATGATCTTCTGTATTTCCATAGGATCTCTAGTGACTTCACCCTTTTCATTCCTCAATGAATGAATTTGAGTCTTTTTTTTTCCTTTTTTTTTTTTTGATAAGGTTGGCTAGGGTTTTATCAATTTTATTTATTCTTTCAAAGAACCAACTCTTTGATTCATTAATTCTTCGTATTGTTTTCTTAGTCTCAATTGCATTAATTTCTGCTCTGATCTTTATAATTTCCTCCCTTGTATGGGCTTTGGGCTTGACTTGTTCTTTTTCTAGAAGCTTTAGGTGCAGCATTAGGTTGTTTATTTGCACTCGTTCTGTTTTCCTGATGTGAGAATTCACCGCTATACATTTCCCTCTTAGGACTGCTTTCATTGTGCCACAGGTTCCAGTATGTTGTATCTGCATTTTTGTTTCATTGTAGATATTGTTTAATTCCTTCTTTAATTTCATCTGTGACCCATTGGTTGTTTAGGAGGGTGTTATTTAATTTCCATGTGTTTATGGCATTTTTGCAGTTTCTTTTGCCATTAATTTCCAGTTTCATTGCACTATGGTCAGATAATATGCATGGGATAATTTCAATTCCTTTGCATTTACTTAAGCATGTTCTATTGGCTAGTATATGGTCTATTTTAGAGAACATCCTGTGTGCAGCTTTTAGCATGTATTTATTAATTAAATGAGCTCATTAAGCTTTTCCATTTTCATTGATCTTTTCTTTCTACTTTTTTTTTTGTGTGTGTGGGTGCCGGGGGTTGACCTCAGGACCTCATGCGCCAGCAGGCACCCATGCCGCTGAGCGATATCACTGGCCCTTTTTTCGTATGTGGGTTCCAGGAGTTGAACTTGTGCCCTCGTGCTTGCCAGGCAGGCGCTTACGCCGCTGAGCCATCTCACTGGCTCTCTTCAGTTGTTCTTTGTCGTGGATGTATCTTATTTCTCCATTAATTTTGAAAGACAGCTTTGCAGGGTACATCAGTCTGGGTTGGAAGTTGTTTTCTTTCAGGACTTGAAATATTTCACTCCAAGCTCTTCTGACTTGAGTGTTTTTGTTGAGAAGTCTATCGTGATTCTGATGGGCTTTCTTCTATAAGTGATCTGTTTATTTTCTCTAATAGATTTTAATATTCTGTTCTTGTCTTGAATATCTGGGATCTTAATTATTATATGTCTGGGTGTAGATTTATTTTGGTTATGGCTAATTGGAGTTCTATATGCCTCACTTATCCATATGTCAGATTTTTTTCCCATGCTTGGGAAATTTTCTGGTATTACTTCTGTAAATATATTTTTTTATGTCATTTGTGTTGACTCCTGCTCTTTTCACTGACACCAATTATTCCTATATTATTTTTCTTTGCATCATTTTGCAGCTGTTGAATTGTTATTTCCTGATCTTTTGTTATTTTCAAGAGATATTTCCTTTCATGATCACTAGCCGAGATCCTGTCTTGAAGGTCTGAAAGTCTTTCTTCAGTTTCATTGAAGTGGTTTTGCCAGCTTTCAGTGGAATTTTTGATTTCCTGGATATCTGTTTGAATCTGTTTCAGGCATTCTATTTCTTTCCTATATTGATCATTCACTGTTTCCATCCTCTTCCTATCATCACCTTTTTTTTAATTTATCTCTTCTCTAGATTTGCTGAGCAATTCCTCTATAAATGTTGACATTTCCATTTTTACCTGAGAGATTATTTCTGATCTGATTTCCTCTATAGCCTTGTGGATTTGTTTCTTTACTTTCATTGCTATCATTTCAGAAATGTCAGATGTGTGTCTTCCATTGTCCTCTATCTCATTGTCTCCTGGACTTGTTCTGGGCGGGCTGGAGGTCTGAGGTTGCATTTTGCTTCTGTGTCTTGTCATTTTCTATTTCAAAAGTTTTTATTTTGTTCTCTGTGTTGATCCTTGTAAGTTTTTGTAGTGGGTAGCTATATCACTAGTATCAAGTCATTTCTAGGAAAAGTGTGTGCCTCAGTGATGTCTTCTGTGTGTAGGAGGTTCTTGGCTTACGTCTATTCCAAGATCCTACCTTCCCAGGTAATTAAGAGTGAGATGTTGGTATCTGTTTGACTCAGCCCCCAGTTCTTTGGCACTGGTCTGTGGTGAGGTTATTAACCCAGGGCTTCCCCGTATTGTTACAGAAGGGAGAACAACTGATAACAACACATAGGACATCCTAGCTAAAGTTTAGGATTATAATTAGCAATAACAATAGCATCAAGCACAGATTAGAAGCTAACAAACTGTGGTAGTTATTAATTTTGTACCTTAAACCATAGGAGAAAATCTACAATTATATAACAGAACCGACTGTGAATTGGGAGCTTGTATTCAAAGTGTTTCCGCTTGGTAGAGTGGCTTTACCCTGTGGTGGGGAGATTTAAGAAGGATAGCAGATAAAACAAAGATAACGGAAAAGAAAGTAGAAGCAAGGCTGGAGGACAAAGGATGATCACACAAACTTTGGGAAACTAGAGAAGAGGGCAGAAGAGAAAGAATGAGGGAGTAAGCAAGGGATTATCTGAACTTGGTCTCTGGGTTTGGGGGATGGGATTAGTTTTCTGTGGCTGGAGTTCTCAGCCTTTTAGAAAAGAGAGAAAAAAGAAAAGAGAAAATAAAAAGAAATAGGAAGAAAAAAAGAAAAAGAAAAGAAAAAAAGAAAGAAAGAAAGTAAACAAAACGAAATAAAACAACAAAAAAAGAGAGAACGGGGTGGCCCCACCCACCTGCTTCTATTCCATGTCTTTGTCCCCATACACAATGCTGGTTCACCTAACTCACCCCCTGTTGGCTCATATTGCTATTGTTGCTTCAGACTTTTCACACCACTAGTCCCACCTGTCCGTCCTGTGTGCCCTACTTGTGACCCCATTGTGTCGCTGGCGTTCCCTCTGGTCTCTGGGTCTCCTGGAGCTGTTTGCCACAGTGGTGGCAGCAGCAAGCAGAGGGGCAATTCTCTGGGCCTTCCGGGGTTTACCTGAGTCACAGCTGCCCTGATCGTGATGGGAGGGGCCCACACCTTTCACCTCGGTTGCAGCAGCGGACATGGTGCTGGGAGGGGCCCAAGCCATTCACCTGGGTTGCATGGCAAGGATTTGGATTATTTGATCTAGTAATCTTATGTGTTAAAAAAAAAAAAAAGATTAAAACACAATATAGTATTCTGTACCTTTGGAAAATGTAACAATAACTTGAAATTTGGAAAATTAAGGTGATTTAATCCTTAATTTTTAAAATAGAATTTTCCAAGAGATTATGTGGAAATACATAATGTTAGCCTCAAAGTAAAAGATTTCCAAGCTATCTTTTCACATCATTTTTCTCACAAGGGAATGAGAAACACAACTGACAGGATTAAATAAAACTATGAAATGGATTGGGTGTTGCCTTTATGGAAATTTCACCGAACTGCTCTGTCAGTATACAGCCTATGCAATATACTCACCATTGTAGTCAGGGTTTGCAAGGGAAAAGATATAATACAGGACACACAATTTACAGGATTATTTTATAGTAGTCACCCAGAGAGTCATATACAAAAGAATACAGGAAATCTGTCTATACACTGGAGACCCAAAGAATCCAGCTGAGGGCCTGGATCCCATGGCAATGTCCTTCATGAGTCCAGCTGAAGACCTAGAGCCCATGACAATCCCTCATGCAAGTCTGTTTCGTGGATCTGCACTGGGAAGGTCCAAAGGTCCGTGGTAGAAGCTAGAAAGTCTGTGCCAGTGGAATGAAGGATCTGTGCCAGCGGGCTGAGGGATCTGCACTGGAGCCAGGAAGTGATGCTCAAAGTAAGGACCAGAGCTCCCCTAAAAACTATCACACCCATCCTCAGCGACGAGGTCCTGAGCTGCTCCTACAATGAGAACAACCGAGTTTATATCAGGAAAGCCAGTGTGACAAAGCTCCTCCAGGAGAACCAATAGCACCACCTCTTCCACTCCAGTTCTCCTTTTTATGTTGTTGGCAACAATCCTCAGGTGGGTCCTCCACACCCAGCACCACGCTGATTCAGTTCAGCTGGGTGTTGCAAGTTGACCACCAGTTGTCAATCCACCACACTCACCAATGAAAGTTCTATTAAAAATTGGTAAGATTTTATTATTTCTGGTTAATTTTTCTCATTTCTTTTCTTGTTTCAGGGCTTTGAAGACTGCTTGGTGTTTGATGAGTTAATGGATAAATTCAATAATAATCTCAGTGAGTAAAATTTCTCAGTCAGATATGGATTAGACATGCTGATTAATTGTGTAACCTATTTATGATCTCAGTAATCACAAAACCTTAACATATATTTCATTTTCAGGGTTATAAAATTTTCTATTACTAGCCTATGCCACTGTTGTTGACCACATCAGACAATCTGTACCCAGAAAGGAAACATAGTTTCTCTTAAGATTTGTTCATGGAGATCTGTGTTAGTTTTTCATTACTATAACAAATACCTGAGATAATCAACTTATAAAAAGAAAAAGACTGGTTTCAGTTCACAATTTTCAAGGTTTAAGTCCATGATCACAATGCCCCATTTTGGTACATCATGGCAGGGTGTGCATGGCATAGCAAAAGCTGCTCCCTTCATGGCCAGGACCCACGATCCTCTTCAAAGGCATGCCCCTAATCACCAAAGACCTTCCATTAGGCCGCATCTCTTAAAAGTTCTACCACGTCCCAGTAGCACCTTCGGGGGTGGGGCAAGATTTTAACACATGAGCTTTTGAGGGACACTTACTATCCAAACTATAGCAAGGGCCATGCAGTGATCCACACAAAGATGAAATTCAGAGTACCAAAACTTGATGAAGATGTTCTGTTTTCTCTCCTTTTTGAACCTAAGTAATAAGCCCTGTTTGCGTCCCCTACATTATGCCCCAGAAACACTTTTAAATGTTCCAGTGCTTTCTTTTTTATCCTTTTGTTTTTCTGTCCTGATACTTTCTTTTCTTTTTTCTTTTTTTTTTTTGGGGTACCGGGGATCGACCTCAGGACCTCATGTGCCAGCAGGCACCTGTGCCGCTGAGCAATATCACCGGCCCTTTTTCCATATGTGGGTTCCAGGAGTTGAACTCAGGACCTCACGCTTGCCAGGCAGGTGCTTATGCCACTGAGCCATCTCACCAGCCCTGTCCTGATACTTTCAATTGCATTTTAGTTAAAATTGATTCAGCCAATGTATTAATTTTATAAATATTGAGGTTTCAAGTTTTTATAAGTAATTATGTAAATATATTTATACCTATTTACATATATATAATATAAATTTACATATATCTATATATATATATAAACAGTAGCCTAAGAACTGGACTGCCCACCTCTTTCTACTCCTCACGTGTTCTGAAAGGCTACCTTGAAAAGGCAAGGGGTAAACCAGAGAACTAGCCTTGAAACATACAAACAGACTCAAAGTATTGACTTGCCAACTTATCGTGTGATCTTGAGCAAGTTATTTGGTCTTTCTAAAGCTGCCATTCTTCTTCATCTATAAAGCAGGGATAATAAGTTAACTTCAGACAGTTGTGAAGATTAAAGAAAATTATTTATATAAAGCTGTAAAGAAAAAAAGAAACCCTGCCATAAAGTGAGCTCATAACAAGTGTTTGTTATGGTGTTATAGGAAATTATCAGATGCTAGTGTGTAGATCTAAAAAATTATAAGTTTCCAGGGAATAACAGTTCCTCTCCTCCACCCCATCCTCCTTCTGTTACCCTCCACTGTCTTCTCCTTCATCGTTCTTTCCCAGTCATCTCAGATGGTCAGGATCTAGAGCCATTTAATTTTCTCCTTTCTTAGCCCTGGCATGATAGGTTTGCATGAAATGATGAAGGTGGGTCGAGTTCGTGTATCAGAACATACTCTCAACACCAGTTTTGGATACTAGAGAACAAAGACAAAATGATAATCATTGTGAATAATAATTCTAATTGCCATCACTGAGCATTTACTATGTTTTGGGCACTTTGGTGTTTTAAAAATGCATTATTTCTTTTGGTCCTTACGAAAAACATGGGACACTGATACTAGTCTTGTCCTCATTTTATAAATGGGGAATTAAGTTTAAAGATAGTTATGTGACTTGCTAAAAATCATGTAGCTAGGAAACAATGAAACTGGGACATTTAGGCCAGGTTTTCTGACTTCAGACGTGACATCTCACCAGGTATGGTTGCATACACCTATAATCCCAGCACTAGGGAAGGAGAGGCAGGAGGATTGCCATGAGTTTGAGGCCAGCCTGGGCTACACAGTGAGTTCAAGACCAGCCTGAATTACATAGCAAGACCCTGTCTCAAAAAAGAAAGAAAAAAAAATACATATGGCATCTCTAACATCTTTTATTTTCTTTTCTCAGTACTGGAAATTGAACCCAAGGCCTTTGCTCTGAGCTACATTACATAACCAGCCTTTTTTCTTTTTTTATTTTGAGATAGGGTCTCATACCTCCCTAAGCTGTCTAGGCTAGGCTCGAACCTGTGATCTGCCTACCTCAGGGCATCTCTAACAGCTAGAGTTGTTTGGCTTTGTGAAAATAATACATGTTAGTGATTCATTTGTCAAACATGTACTTAATATTTCCTGTGTGTCAAGAGTTTAAGTATAAACAAAAGCTGGAGCCTGACTTCCAGGAGCTCACAGAATAAAGGAAGAACTGGTGGTCAAGCCAATGAGGTGTCTTTAATACAGTGAAAGAAGTGTACATGAGTACAAAGGAACACAAAGGAGAAAGTAGCAAGGTGTATGCGGGGTGAGAGTCATTTATATGAACTTTCAATTTGTGAAATAAGGGAAAATAATAACTTTAGCAATTAACAAGCATAATACATTTTAACTTCATTGTAAATTTTACATGGGCATTGTTCAATAATCATAGATTGTTGGTGACACAGAATGGTTATTCGTAGTTTTAAGAGATTAATGTGAATGTTCATATTGAGTATGCTGTTTAATTTGACCTAGAGTCCAGCATATTTTTCTAGGCTGCTTTGAAAACAGGTATTATTTAACTTGGTTTCTAGGTATGTGTCTTCCTGAATTCTCAAGAGTTAGAATTCCAGATGCCCATGCAATTTCAGACCTGTCTATATACAATTACATGGAGGTGAGTAAGATTTCATTTCATCCCTCAAGATGGTTTACTGACAGCAATTGTCTTCTTTTTTCTTTGCTCCAGCCCCATCTGATGCACGCTGCGTAAAAGTAGATACAGGAAGGAACGAACACACACACACGCTCACTCATACACAAACCATTCTTAAGACAGGGGTGGATTGTGATTACACAGTAATCACAGTGATCCACACATGTTATTTCCTCTTGTACTTGAGGGACACTGAGGAGGTAACAGAGATAACAACATCGCTAATGATTCACAGGCTCAAATCTTATTTAGTAGAGTTATTTATATTCTATTTTAATAAAAATATAATTCTGGATGTGTTCACATTATTACAGTGTCTAAGAAATATTAAATGACCATTCACCCTGAACATCATGGCCTACATATTTATTTATTATTTATTTATTTATTTAATTTTAAAGAGAAAAAGCAATAAAAACAATGATACAAAAGTTCAAAACAAGATAGTAGGAAAGTAACAACGGTTAATGCATGATTTATTGTTATCTTCTAAGTAGTTGCTCAGATTACAAGATATAGGCATGAAAAATTTATCAAACAATATAAGCACAAACCTTTCTTTTCAATGGACTTACACAAATTAGTAGTATAGCTATCTTAACTACATATATATATATATATAACTATATATATGTGTTTATTTATTTATTTATTTATTTTTACTTTTCCCTTTCTTCTTTCCTCCTTTACCCCATCCCAGGTTCTCTTTCCTTTTGAACAGTTTCTTCCCATTTCCCAAAATCTATTGCACATTCTGGATCTTATTTACTCTTTCAACTTCTTACCCTAGGGAGACAATACGATGTTTACACATGTGAGTCTGATTTATTTCACTTATGACTATGGTCTCAAGTTGCATCCATTTACCTGTAAAAGTCTCCAGTTTATCCTTCTTTATGGCTGACTAGTACTCCATTGCATAAAAATACATTTTTTATCTCTTCTTCAGTTGATGGGCATTTGGGTTGTTTCCAAGATTTAGCTATTATAAATTGTGCTGCTATAAACATGGGTGCACGTATGTCGCTGTGGTATGATGTTTTAATTCTTCTGGGAAGATACCTGGAAGGGGAACAGCTGGGTCAAATGGGACCTCTAATCCTAGTTTTTTGAGGAATCTCCACACTGATTTCCGCAGTGGTTGCACCAGTCTAGACTCCCACCTACAGTGGAGAAGTATTTCTTTTTCCCCACAGCCCTTCCAGCATTTGTTATTGGTTGATTTCTTGATGACAGCCGTTATCACTGGGATGAGATGGAATCTCAGTGTTGTTTTAATTTGCATCTCTTGAGTGACCAATGATGTTGAACATTTTTTCATATATTTATTTGCTATCTGTATGTGTATTCACCTCAGGTGCCCATTTTTGGATTGGGCCTTTAAATTTGGGGGTCTGATTTTTTTCAATTCTTATATGTTCTAGATAAAAGTCCTTTGTCTGAGGAACAGTTGGCTAAAATTTTTTACCACTTTGTGGATTGTCTTTTCACTCTGTTGGTGATTTCTTTTGATGTGCAAAAGCTTCTTAACAAGATGAGATCCCACTTGTTGATTCTTTGAAGTATTTCCCATGTAGTTTGGGTTTTGTTCATGAACTCTCTGCCTACACCTGTGTCTTTAAGATTTCTACCTACTTTCTCTTCCAGTAGATTCAGTGTTTCTGCTTTAATATTTAGATCTTTGATCCATTTTGACTTTCGTTTAGTGCATGGTGATAGACATGGGTCTAGTTTTCGTCTTTGGCATGTAGACAGCCAGTTTTTGCAGCACCATCTATTGAAGAGGCTACCTTTCTTCCAGTGAACATGTTTGGCCCCTTTGTCAAAGCTAAGGTGGCTGACTGTGTTTGTAGTTGTGTCTGCATCTTCTAATCTGTTCCACACATCCTCAGGTTTGTTTTTCTGCCAGTACCATGCTGATTTTATCAACGTAGCTTTGTAGTATAATTTCAAGTCAGGGATTGTGATGCCTCCTGTCTTGCCTTTGTTGCCCAGGATTGTGTTAGCTATTCTAGGTATCTTCTGACTCCAAATGAATTTTAGGAATGTTTTCTCTAGTTCTATGAGGTATACTAATGGTATTTTGATCAGGATTGCATTAAATCTGTAGAATAATTTTGGAAGTATGGCCATTTTCACTATGTTGGTGAAACATCCTATCCATAAGTGAGGGATATCTTTCCATTTTCTGATATTCTCTTCAATCTCCTCTTTCAAAATACTGTAATTTGGGGCCGGTGAGATGGCTCAGCAGCGTACGTGCCTGCCTGGCAAGCGCGAGGGCCCGACTTCGACTCCCGTAACCCACATACGAAAAATGGGCCAGTGATATCACTCAGCGGCACGGGTGCCTACTGGCGCGCGAGTTCCTGAGGTCGACCCCCAGTACCCACAAAAAAAAAAAAAACTGTAATTTTCAATATATAGATTTTTTACTTCCTTTGTTAGATTGATTCCTAAGTATTTCATTTTTTTGGATGCTATTGTGAATGGTGTTGTTTCCCTAATTTCTCTCTCAGTGAGTTTGTTGTTTGTGTACAGGAATGCTATTGATTTTTTTTTTTTTTTTGTGGGTACCGGGGGTCGAACTCAGGACTTCGCGCACCAGCAGGCGCCCGTGCCGCTGAGTGATATCACTGGCCCTTTTTTCATATGTGGATTCCGGGAGTCGAACTCAGGACCTCGCACTTGCCAGGCAGGTGCTTACACCGCTAAGCCATCTCACCAGCCCCGTGCTATTGATTTTTGAGTGTTGACTTTATATCCAGCTACACTACTGAATTTGCTTATTAAATCTAGAAGTTTTTTGTTAGATTTTTTGGGATCTTCTATGTAGAGGATCATGTCATCTGTGAATAATAATCATTTAACTTCTTCCTTTCCTATCCTTATTCCTTTTATTTCTCTCTCTTGTCTAATTGGTCTGGCTAATGTTTCCAGAACTATATAGAATAGGAGCGGTGACAGTGGACAACCTTGTCTTGTTCCTGATTTTAGAGTGAAAGCATTCAGTTTTTGTTCATTTAGTATGAGGTTGGCTGTTGGTTTGTCATAGATGGCTTTTATTAGATTGAGATGGCCTACATATTTAGAGTCACTGAATATCCTCTTGAGCTTTATGTACTAACAAGAAATGTCTAGTACCAAAGAAATCCCTTGTCAGTAAAATAAATACTTTGAAGAAACACACATTAACTTCATTTTAAGCCAGTCACATGACGAGTGGTTGTAATTATAACTTCTAAATAATGAAATGAAATTATTTATAAGATAAATTTTGAAGGAGAATTTAAAAAATTTAAATTTATAGAAGAAAATGACTTTCCCATCTCTCCTAAAGATGAAAGGAAGGAAGGAAGGAAGGAAGGAAGGAAGGAAGGAAGGAAGGAAGGAAGGAAGAAAGAAAGAAAGAAAGAAAGAAAGAAAGAAAGAAAGAAAGAAAGAAAGAAGAAAGAAAGAAAGATCTCCAACTTGAGTAGAATTGTATCATATGTGGTTAAGGACATTCTAGAATGTATAGAAAGACTATCAATATATCTTACCTTAGTCCTTAAAACCAGGACAGCTACAATGCAACATTTGTCCTGTGTTAGGAATAGCGGTAGATCAAGACAGACATGGCTTTACAGAATTCATGGCTATCATAAACCATATTATAAACCAGTCAGGAAGCAATAGAAATTAGTCAAATATTTGAGCTCACAGATATTCACAGATGTGATTGAACAAACACTTTGCTGAAATAGAGCTTTTAGGGCCGGTGAGATGGCTCAGCGGCGTAAGCGCCTGCCTTGCAAGCGCAAGGGCCCGAGTTCGACTCCCGGATCCCACATACGAAAAAGGGGCCGGTGATATCGCTCAGCGGCACGGGCGCCTGTTGGCGTGCGAGGTCCTGAGGTCGACCCCCCGGTACCCACAAAAAAAAAATAAAAAAAAAAAATAAATGAAATAGAGCTTTTATACTGACTTCTGAACAAAACAGACTTCCCTGATAGCTTTTTGTTATTGTACATTTTAAAGATAATGTTCTGTGTTGTTGTAATTTCTTAAAAGAGACGGGGAATGACTATTTATGGAAATGGAAATTTATTTGACCACTTGTATCTAGCATTGTGATGAGTGGGAGTAAAAAGTAATACAGAAGTTATAGTAAGAAAATAGACATTACTTTGTTGAAGATATTTTTAAAAACTCTCCATTGCAGATGCGAGCACACGTCAACTTCAGGTGGTTCATTTTTGAAAAGAACATAGAGAGATTTCTTCATGCTTTTATGCCATCTACATTTATTCCTCTCTATACCATGGTAAGGTCTGGATTTAAGATGCTTGCTCATTTTAAACTTCTGTTTAGCTATTAAAGAATACACAAGAACTCTTTTTAAATTTCCCTATAGGTCTCCTTTTCCAGAATAAGATACCATGAGGCAGTGCTGCACTGGCATTGGCAAAAAAAGGTTGGAACAAATTACACTATAAAAAAAAGTCTAGTATGTTGAAGTGTCATACTATTATGGTCATATTTATTTCAGGAGAATAAAGAAATAATAGGACAGACATCAAATGTTTGCCTTCCAAATAAAAAGTGTCCTGAGTATGCAGAGAGTAGAGTCCCTACCAAACAATATATGAAAAATCAGCAGAGGGAGAGCTTTGTGTGTGTGTGTGTGTGTGTGTGTGTGTGTGTGTGTACCGGGGGTCAAACTCAGGACCTCGCACTTGCCAGGCAGGTGCTTATGCCGCTGAGCTATCTCACCGGCCCAGAGGGAGAGCTTTTGAAGGGAAGAAATTTGCAAAAGAAATAAGGATAATGTTTCTCAGTCTTCTACTTTATTTTAGCAATGTCATCCGCTCTTGAATTTTGTGTCATATATTCTTATTAATTTATAAACTTGGACAGAGCTGAAACTCTCATAAGGCACTACCAAATTCCAGTGCAATTTTATGGCACATTCACATTGAGTTGCTGACCCAGAGGCACCACTCAGGCACCATCAGATTCCTGATCATCCACTTGGAGAATTTAGTCATTCATTCACTCAAGAAATAGCTTTTTTTAATTCATAAACACAGAGCTGAGCATGGTGGTGAGAAAGATGCAATCCCTACTCTTCACATAGTTCAGAGGTTGGGTCAGGGTCAGTGGATGCCTGCTGTGAGAGGGATACACTGGCCCTAGAGAAAACAGAAGTGCGCCAGACAGGTGAAGGCTGAAGAAACATGATAAACACCTCAGAGTGGGGATCTGTGAACCTGGAAGGCAGCGCATAGGTGTGAGATTGGCTAGAGAGGAAGTTGGAGAGTTAAACAGGGCCTTAATCTTCTTGAATATTAGCTTAAGTGAAGCAGAGGGACTAAAGAGGGTTCATAGACTGAAGTTGGATTTTAGAAAAATTACTTTAGTGTAGAGAATGGATTGGAAGAAATCAAGAGATATCTATCTATCTGAAGATGAGTAAAATAGGGTTCCTGATCTCAAAGACATAAGAGAATAAAAGGGAAAGAGACTTCTGCAGTTAGAACACAGAACAATAAGTGCAGTGATAGAAATCAGAGGTCATGCAACTACTTCAGGTTAAAGATCTAAGAGGAAATGGTGTGCTTCTTTAGGGTTAAGAATGATGTCTATTTCAAGATTTTAATCTCTGGACAAATGAGGCTTTTTTCTGTCCCCATAGGTAATAAAAAAAGGACTCTTTGTCTTTGGATCTCTGGTCGCCATTGGTACTACCTACGTGTTTGTGCACTACGTATCACCAAGACCTCTGGACTACTTAAGAAGACCATGGAAGTGGGCTCCCTTATTTCCATGATATGGGGCACAATTCTCTGCAAACTCCACGGAGTGGCTAGAACAAACTCCCTATTTCAATAGCCAGTGATATGAAAGTCCTAAAGTACCAAATGTTTGATTTCTCTGTGACCAAAAGTAAGGACCAAACAAGTGTTTCCATCACCAGATTTAATTCACTATTGGAAGATAGTTGCCAGCATGTAAATAAGTTGAATGTTGAAATTCTCTGTGTGTCAATTTCAATTACTGGGGGGGGGGGGTCCCACCACTTCTTTTTTAAGTTTCAACACATAGCCTCCCCATCACATTTTGCAACCTCGGTTTGGATCATTCTAAATTTTAAAAAGGAATGACTAAGATCTCTTTCACTTCTCAAAGACTATGTTCTCAGAAGCCTCTTGGAAAACACTGCTCACACTTTTTACTTAAAAGAAATAAAAGGACCCACAGTAGGATTAACACTATTTGGGGCTAAAAATCACAGTTTGCCTAATGCATTAACTACACTTTCATCACATGCGTGGAGCTTGTCTTACCACAGAGCTCAGAGTCACTTAATTAAACCAGAAGTATATATGAGGGATAGGAATCTGTTTACATTCTTACACAATGAATCTGTTTTGTTTCCCAACCTTCAAATGCCAGTATGACTTTCTTCTTTGTTTTTTCCCAGTGTGACTTTCTGAAGGTATGAAAAAGCCCCTGATGTCATACTAGGTGTAGGCTAAGAAAAGATTTTATTCATAAATTAAATATCTACATATACCAGAGAGTGGAAAGGAAACAAGGGGAGACAGCTTTTACAGAAATATTAAGCCATATTTTATTCTATTTCAGACCCTCAGAAGCAATTTACTTATTCTTTTTTTGTGTGTGTGGGTACTGAGGGTCGAACTCAGGACCTCGCACTTTCCAGCAGGAGCCCGTGCCGTTGAGCGATATCACCGGCCCTTTTTTCGTATGTGGGTTCCGGGAGTCGAACTCAGGACCTCGCGCTTGCCAGGCAGGCACTTATGCCCCTGAGCCATCTCACCGGCCCCCACTAACTTATTCTTGAATTACATACTATGACAGGACCAGGAGTGAACTTGATTTTGAAAGTGCATTGAGTAAATTTTTTTGGTTCTTCCTTCTTCAGCAGGTCAACTGAGTCACTTGTAGAAGTTCCTCAAACATGAGTTATTATAAAGATGTAACACTAGAAAGAAATTTATCTAGGAAATTAAAAATTAGGCAATGAAATAAAATGATTCAGTGTTTCTATTCAATGTTGTCAAAGACATCCCTGAATCCTAATAACACATGCTTGGTGTGTAAAGGAAGAAAAATAATATTTCCTTTTACCAATCCTTAGGTTCATTGATTGGGGCCCCTATCACAAAAGACAGAGACTATTAAGAGAAAAACAAACACAAACAGAAGTTTATCACATGTATATTTCACATGGAAGTTACCCAGAGAATGAGTAAATCTCAAAGAGCTGGCTTAGCATCTTCCACAAAGAACTGTAAATTTTAAAGAAGTGCGAAGACAAAGAAAATAGACTTTGAGACTCTGAGGGCAGCAAATTATAGGAAGATAAATAAACAGGAGTTTGCTATGCAGATTCCTCTGGTGCTGTCTCCAGACTGACCAGTGTCTAAAGTCATCTCTGGTGATCAACCTTGTTTTTTCTGGCAGAGAGAAGGGAACAGATTTGTAAATTTGGGTCCTGCTTTTAGGCAAATAAGGGGAGGCAGAAAGCTTTCTTTGTATCACTTCTTCTCAATTGCTTTCAGCTCAAAATAATCATTATGCAAAATAGAGCATGTTTGGGAGTAGCAT
This sequence comes from Erethizon dorsatum, assembly GCA_028451465.1. Taxonomy (NCBI): domain Eukaryota; kingdom Metazoa; phylum Chordata; class Mammalia; order Rodentia; family Erethizontidae; genus Erethizon; species Erethizon dorsatum. Next base: position 37,802,116 of record CM051830.1, read on the forward strand.
ATTTTGGTTTCTTATAAGTTCAAACAGTGACTCATGGAAAAAATGGCCTCATTAACACTGACTGATGGATTTACTGATAAGCAATGAAGACTAAGTAATACATTTCATGAATACACTCAAATTCTTTTTTCCATACCTCTTCAAAGTAAGTGTGTTTACTTGGAACCCCTTTTCTAAATCCAGAACTCCTGGCAAAACTGTGGGACATTATTACAAGGAAAGGATAATTCTGCCATGCTCATGTTCAAAATGAAATAGATGGAGATAGTTGACTGCCACCAACATCATCTTCATCAGGTACATTCTCATCCTGCTGCATAATCAACCATATGCCATGACTACCCTGAAGTCATTGTACTCTCTTTGCTATGATGTTCTTAGTGGTATATTCTAGAACTTGCTCAGCAGCTTGTTAGTCTGAAGCTCCTCTTCAGTTTATATATATAGTTACAGATAAAGGTAGGGAATTTATTTTTATCCTAGAATTTATCTCCTTGATAAATTCAATTTGGTCAAACATATGACATGACTCTAAATAGGACTCAACACTGCAAAGAATTAAAAATGGTCTAGCTATTTCACACATGTGTTTGAGACAAAGTTATTTTTATAATGAAATATTTTCAAGAAAAATGTATTATGTGCTTTGGCAAATATAGTCATTCAAAATTATATCTGAAATGAAAATTCTAACATGTTAGAAGCTGATGGTGCCAGATGCCCGTCTTGTGCCATAAGTGGGTTTTTGTTATGTAAAGCACCCATTGAATTAAAAGAATTTGTCTTGTTCTGTTTCTTCTTGAGGCCAGACAGCATGTGGGCAATTCAGATTTCTTGCTGCACCATAAAAGTTCCGTTGATATTACATAGAATGCAGATTCCAGAACAATCCTTATAATCGAAGTCCAAATGCAACATCCAATCTAAGGCTCAGTCTTTCATTCCTATAAAGGACGAACTTGGATTGTGTCAACCTTGGACCCACTGGTTCTGTCACTATCATCAACAGATAGTGATTCATCACTGGTGATGATAAAAATAATGGAAGAAGAATTAAAAGTCACTTTCTTCTTTGGCCTGTCCCCAACTTTTTGTGACATCACGATGGGTCTGATCTGCATTTCATTCCCAACAGCTGGTAGGTCTTTAGCGGGCTGCTGGCATCTCAGCAATCGGAAACAGAGGAGTTGCAAAAGGGATCTCCGAAACTGAGCAGAGAAGAAAAGATAAAGTTGATTATTAGTTAAAAATTAGGCCCTTAATCTGGATTAACATTCAAGAAAATGAGTTGAGTTTAATTTGGATTTGTTTGTTTGTTTGTTATCTGATACAGGGCAGAATTTATAGTAATGCTTAGATTGAACTAAATTGAAGCAGAAATCCTGACCTAACTGCAGCCATTTTGTTCAATAAAGTTGCCGTCATTCTGTTCTCTGCCATGGAACTCAGCTAAATCATATGATTTGTCATCAAATTGAAACTTCTGTGAATGTGCTAAAAACAACTTTGCTACAACAACCAGGCTCATCACAAAATACCCATTGTACCATAAACTTCAGCAAAAGCTTAAAAAGACAAGCTCTGTGTAATCAGGACCTCAGACTTTGGAGATTACTCCTCTGGGGTCCGCTAGCGTCAATAAAAGTTCCTTTCTTCTCCTGAGCCCCTGGCTACCATTGATCCAATTTTTCCCACAACAAAATCACTCTTGAGCTTTGCGTCTGATTTATTTTAATTCTTACTAACCAGACCACATAGGACTATTTTAATACCTTAACCCTCCCTATTTTCAGTTTGCGTGTACCTTCTATGAGAACAGCTTTATCTGTTTAAGGAATTTTCATCACATATTCGGTCCACAAATATTCAGTGAGTACCTACAACGTGACAGCCACTAAGCTGTAATCTAGAGATATTATAAGCAACGAAGACAGACAAGTCTGTTCTGGCAGAATTTATAGACTGGTGCGCTCATGGATGTTCTTTTAAGGAGGAGAAGAATTTTTTCATATTAAAATTACAACTTGGGGAAAAATGCTACAGTGGAGAATGCTAGCTTTCAACAAAACATGTAATTCTCTATATCCTGGGCACTACTACACTAACCATACTTCTCAGCCCTATTCAAGGTCTCCCCTCTGCTCTTCCCCTTCTCCAAGAAACTTGATGACCAAGATCTGAAGTTGAGAACATCGTGAAATGGAAGGGATGTAGATTCCTTAAAGACTGTGTGAAATAGATACTGTCTTCTCCATCACGTACATCAGGCTATGAACTCCAAGAGCAATAAATTCTCTCTGTGGTAATCCACTGAATGGTGGGGTTGTTAACAGCAGTATGTCTATTATGGCTAACACGAGATATAAATAAAAAGTTAATTTGTTACCCCTTTTGTTTAGAGCAAAATAAAAGTTGAATATGCAGGCTTTTCCAGATTAAAAAAAAAACAACTAAAAATAATAAATGGTTACACTGATTTTTGTTTTCTTTGACACTCTTTGCCAATTATATGTAAGTTAGCATTTAGTAGATGTTAACATGTTTTTTTTTTCAGTGCTGGGGATTGGACCCAGGGTTTTATGCATGCCAAGCAAGCCATCTATGTCCCCAGCCCTTATATTCACATTTTAAACTATTTATTTGAATATTTATTTGAATATTTATCACCAGAGCATTGTTTGGTGTATCAGGTTAAGTGCTAAAGATATATGTATCATTACAAGGGTTAGAGTATGTATGTCATATTTAATGCTTTCGTATACAAATAGTAAGCTTCTGTCGGTGAGAACCATTGTCTTATTTGTTTTTGTGTGTTTGTTGTATCTTTTAGACTTTTTATTTAAAGTAGGTTCCCATGAAAGAGAAATAGCAGGCCCATGTGGGAGCTTTTTAGAACTGCTGAATATTGGGTACCCAGACATACTGAATCAAAATATGCATATTTTTACAATATTTTCACGTGTGACATATGCACAATAGTTTAGAAGTAAGGATTTATAGCCATTGGTTGAAAGAAAAAGCAAAACAAATTATTAGAGAATAATTTAAATTTTGCCTGAGTGTTCCTCAAAATTAAGCAAAACTAAGTTTGGTTAGACATTGGTTGTGTCATGAGAATAACCCAGAACAACTACTAACAGTATTTCTAAACTCAAATGAGAAGTTATGAGCTTTGGCTTTGAGGACTCAAGTGAAATAACTTCAAGTCCTAGCGCCAATGCTTTCTGGGTCAGGCAACTTATCTTCCCTGAATCTACTTCAAAACCTATAAATAAAGGAATAATATTAGTACCTATTTCGTGGCACAGTTCTATGAAGATACTAGGTGTAATCTGCATAGTACAGTAAGAATTTCAAACATATTAACTGTGTATTAACAAATAACTTTGTTATTTAAGTAAATAACTCATTATTAGTAGTAGACAAATATTTTCTGATTAATTAAATAGTATTTTTAATAGAATTTCACCTAATAAGTATAAATCTCTATTGGCAGATCTCAGAATTATCACTATTTTTTTGGCAATGCACTACATTTCTTCCTAATCCTTTCATTTTCCTATAAAGTCCTTCATTTGGGTTTTCATCATTGAAGCTGTTCTGAATTACCTCTATAAAATTATTTTTCCAATCCTTCCCCCAAGGTGAAAAAACCAGTTAATTGTAAAGCTTACCTTTCTGATCATGAAGCTATAAATAACAGGATTGTATACAGTGCTGGATTTAGCAAACAGATAAGAAACAATTGATATTGTTGGAGTGACCTGGTGTCTGTAGCCATTAACAACCAAGAAACAGATCACAATATAAGGCATCCAGCAGACCAGGAAGATGAAGACCATCAAGAAGCACATTTTGGCCACTTTCTTCTCATATCTTAAAGTCTTCATCACTTGAACTGTCTGAAGATCTTCAACACAACGAAGCTGCCACACAGAGAAAGAAAGGCAGGAGTTGAAAAGTGAAAGAACTGTTTTCTTTTGGTGTTTTTGCTACCCATCTAAGCCCTACCCTAATGGAGAAAGGACGGAGAAGGACCTTGGGAAGCTGACGTCACTCCGGTCCTCAGTCTCCTCAACTGGAATACGTTATGGTTGAACTGAGTAGCCTCTTAGATCTTTCAGTGGTTTTTAATGTTTTTCTAACTTAATAAGGATGAACTAAATTATTTTACCTGGATCTTCAAGTCACTACAAGACAACCTGAAACAGTCATGATAAAATGGTAACAATTTCTCCATGACCCAGGAAACTCTTTTAACCAGAGCACTAATCCGCAGATTCTCAAACCAGGCTGTAAACTCATGTCAGGTCAGGAGTTCTGCACAGTTACACCCACAGTTGTCTCTTAATCCCCAAATGACTTCTTGCTGGAAACTACTTTGTCTTTCAATTCCCTGCTAATGACTCCCGCAGTGGAATCTGATGAGGAATTTGTTTGTGGTTGGTTTCATTAGGGGCTCATTTATAGAGGATAGGACTTGGTAAAACCCCATTTGTCTGAAATCAACACATCTAGTTTGTCTTCACAAAAGATACTGAGGAATAATGATATACAGTTAAAAAGTCCTTTAAAATTCTCAGATAAAAAAGAGGTTCTTTATATGTTTCTTTTACTGTTATCATAAATGTGTTTTTAAGGTGAAGAAAATAATATTTCTGCACAAAAAATACATTCTGAAATAAAAGTGGCTATTTCTGAGCATTGTAAGATGCTATACTAATTCTGCTACCAAAATACAAAAGCTTTATATATTGATTTTTTTAAACAGTTATCTGGTATATTGTTGATACTTAGTATTAGTAATTTCAAACTGGAAAATTTACTGTATTTCAATGAATTCTGAGTGTATTTTTAAGCATTATAAAAACTAAGGGAAATTATTCTAAAGGAATTAACTAAAACATGCTTATATTAGTTAAAAATATATTTGAATAGGCATTCCTAAATTATTTGTTATCGTCTAAAATTATATTTAAAAAACTATATCAATAAAAATTATGTATTCAGATTGAAAAAGAATAGAGGGAAATATGAAAAGTTTAAATGTTTGATTTTTTTAAGAGTAGGGAGAGTACGTGTGAGGGGAATGGATATTAAATCTCTTGTATTATTATTATCCATGTGTGAAATTCTATTTTTTTTTTTTTTATGTGGGTACCGGGAGCCAAACTCAGGACCTGGCGCTTGTGCCGCTGAGCTATATTACCGGCCCTGCAATTCTATTTTTAAAAAACTATCTTATTTACTGTGATAGGATATCACTCTTTTTTCAGGACATCATTTTGGGGGCAGGGCACCTCTGTTCAGCTTTTAGAAAGGTGTTGATTCTGGTAAAAGCTCTAATTAGGAATCAGAAGATTTGCATTCATATTCCAGACTTACTACCTTTGTTCCAGTATAATAATAAGCAATTATCTACTCTAGAAGTAAAGATGGAATAGAGATTAGAACAAATGTCCCATTAGAAGTAACAGAAGCTGGGTTCTTTTGGGCAGTTGTTTTTGAAATTATTCATATTTGAACTCTACTTAAAACTAACATGTATATATATAGTACTTTTATGTTTCTATAAGATATTTGTAGTCATCATTTTTGACTCTTCAGAATCTCAACTAACTAGTATGTAACCACATCTCAATTATCTGCCCTTCAAACCCCCGCTGTCTAGAACCCAACAGTTTTATCTGTACTGTTTTCTGGGCAAGTCGGTCTCCATCCTCTCTAACCAGTCGTCAAAGCACAGTGCTCCTTTATCATCTTGGAATTATGAGCATGCTAGTGAAGGTAATTTAAGCAAATGTCAGTCTATTCTTCTCCAGCTTCTCTTTGGTAAAAGGAGAAGATCCTGTCTATATATGTGAAGTACATGTGAAGTTTCTATGATTATTTTTTATTTATCTCTCTTTAACTTTTTGTTTCATCACTGTTCTTTCACTCTGCTCATTCTAAGTTTTCCTCCCAAAAAAGGAGCTCTACTTCATGTCTCACTCTCTCTATTCAATAACCTGAGGATAGTTTTCAAAATCGCTCTGGATGAAGCAAAAGCACATGTCAAAGTTATCCCCAAAATAAATCACTTAAGACAAATTCTCCAGAATTAACTCTAGAAGCACTATCTTCTTCTATTAACAGGTATGCCTAGTGCTTACTGACCCAGACACATGAATGGTAAGCCTTCATTCTCACGTCAGTAGCTGTGTCTCTATTGGTGTCACGGGTCACCTCTCTCTGAATAAAGAAATAGAGGCAAAGTGCTTGCACCAAGTTTTCTGTTGAGTTAATAGTACAGTCTAAACTCAAATTTCTTTACATTTTTAACAAATACCTATGTCTTCTACTTATAACTCATTCCAAAATTAATATATGTAGGCACTATTCCAGCTCAGGGGGAAAAGAGGTAAGACAGTCTCTGCTCTTGAGGAATTTACTCTGTTGATGGTGAGAGGCACACAATTGCTTCCACAGGTGATGCATGTGGTGATGGAGGGGCAGGGCAATATGGGAGCACATAGCTGGAGAACCATTCCCAAGGCTGAGTTAGAGCAAAAAAATCTTGAACTTAGCCTTCTGAGATGAGAAGTTAGCTGAGCAAGGAGGAGAGACAATGTTGCTGAGGAAGAAAGCTAAGGCAAAGGGGTGAAAGTACCACATGTCACATTCTGGAAACAAGAAATGTTGCAGCTAACTGGAAATGGAGGTGGCAAAAGGAGAGGAATGTCAAGAAATGAGTCAAGACAGGTGGACCAGAGATGCCACACAGGGTCCGACAGCCATAATCAGGAGCTCTATTTCAATCATGGAGGCAGTATTTGAAAACAACAACTCGGGTGACAGTGTGTAAAGAATGGATTAGAGGAAAGTAAGAACAAAAGAAGGAGAAATGAGGTCCTTTTGAACTGAGTATGGCAGGAGGCAATGGGAAAATGGATATGATGGACAAATCATTAAATAGAATAAGAATTGGCCATTCCATGAAAAAGGGAATAGAGAACTAGTGAATTTGGGGAGCAGAGGGATTACAAATTAACCTTCACATACGCTGAATTTGGTGAGTCTGTGAACTCTCTAGGTGGAGGCATTCAGTAGGCAATTGACTATGAGCATCTGAGGTCAGAAGAAAGGCCTGGATTGGAAATAGAAATTTAAAAGTCATCAAATTCTAGTTAGAAGGGAGAAATCCTGGCAGTATGAGGTATGATAGAAGCACACAGTAAATGTTTAAATAAAAATAATTTATTATGGTGAAAGACACATTGCCATGAATTGCCCTTAAAACCCTCCCCGTCACTTCAAACACACTTATCCCATCATTCTTGCCCCTATCTGAAGTGGTTCTGGAAGTCCTCTTCCATGTCTTTAGTTAGGTTATCATGGCTGCCTCAGTATCCTGAATCAATTCAAAACTTTTACCTTTTATACTCATTTTGACTTTGGAGAACTGCCAGAAGTCATACAGTGCCAGGTCCAGATAATAAGATGGATGAGGACACACCTTAATGTTTTTATAAGTCTGCCTTTCCACTGGATGGTACACAGCAATAGCATTCACCATATTTTTGATCACATATCCTCAAGATACTTCCAGAACTGCTTCAGAAAGTGACAAGAACAGTGGGATAAATGTGCTCAAAGCAAGTGAGAGGATTTCATGGAGGATTCATGGCAATGTCTTTTACTCTAATAAATTATTTTTATTTAATCATTAATCATATATTTCAATCATACCTCATATATGAGATCACCCAAGGCCAATGTGTAGCAAGAAATGAGAACTCAGCAAAAAACGCCGGGGAGGCCAAAGGAGACATAAGAAAATAGGGCCAGAGAGAATAAAAACAGGATCCTTGAATCAATGGGAGGGGGCAATTATATAAGAAAATGGAAGTTGTCATCCATCTCAAATACCACAGATGCCAGAAAACAACAGAAATAGAACTGTGTCCATTGTGTCTAACATTTAGGAGATCATTCAGAGCTTAAATGAAGGATGTTTCAGTGTGGGTACAGTAGAGACGGAAATGCCTATTAGCAGCGAGTTAAGGTATAAATGCTACATGAATTTATTCAACTACTGACTCCTTGAACTATAACAGAAATTTATTCCTCACAGTTCTGGAAGCTGGGGAGTCCAGGGTCAAGGTCCTGGCAAGGTAGGCTTCATTCTGAAATCTCATCTCTTGGCTTGTAGGTGTCCATCTCACTATACGCTCACATGACCTCTTCTTCATGTACACAGGCAGTACACTGGCATGGGGGTGGGGGAATGCAGGCCAACTGGTGTCTTTTTTTGTTCGGTTGTTGGTTTTTTGTTTTTTGTTTTTGTTTTTGTTTTTAGAGACAGGATCTCACTATACAGTGCAAGCAAAGGCCTTGAACTCACTATGTAGCCCAGGCTAGCCTTGAACTCGTGGTGATCCTCCTGCCTCAGCCTCCCGAGTGCTGGGATTACAAGCATGCACCATCACACCCAGCTAAATGTTTTTTCATATAAGGACATTAATCCCATCAGATCTCTTATGACCTCATCTAACCCTAATTACTACTCGAAGGCCCTATCTCCAAATACCATCACACCGGGGTTTAAGACTTCAATATCTGAATTTAGGAGGGACAAAACATTCAGACCATAACATTAAGTAAGTGGTACATTTTAGATGCTTGATAAACGTTGGTTAAATGAATACTTATTGAGTGACAATATGGTATCAATAGCCATCAATGATTCTTTGAGTTAGCAGCCATAAGAAGGAGAGAAAGGATAGCTACAGGGAGCTGAGAGTAGATTTTGCTTTTGTTTTAAATTAGCATAGCTATATGCTAAAGGGAAAAAGATAGTAGTAAGGGAAGGAAAAGACTGAAGATATAAGTGAAAAAGAAAATTACAGCTAAGAGAGATCCCTGGAGCAGATAATGGGCTGGTGAGGAGGGGATCAGAATATAGAAATAGCTTGGTCCTGGGAGACTTCCCCGTCACCCCATAACTGCAGGAAGAAATCTAAGAAACAGTGTGGAACAGAGGTTTACATAAAGGGAGGCAAGGAGTTGAGGAAGTCCCTGATAATAGATTTATTTTGTCCAATAAAGAAGCATGTTTATTTGATAAGAATGAAGGAGAATAGAACAAAAGATTAAAATGAATACTGAGGATGTTAACAGCCATAGTGTAAGGAAGTGGACCCTATAGGAATACAAAGATTAACAGACAGAGCTGAGAGGACATCTGAGTCTGGACCTATGTGACTTTTCTTCCATCTTTTCTTTGCATTTTGACTACTGGCATGGAGAAAACAGAGTTGAGTTGGTCCAAAGACATTTTCCTTCAACAAAATGGAGGAAAAAATTAGGAATATAGAAATTGAGGGTAATGGTTTTAAAGTGATGCATGAGACTAAGTTTGGCTTAAAACAAAAGGTGAAAGCTTGAGGGATTTGACAGAGTGACGAAACCAAAGTGTTCTAGTGGAAGCAGTAGGCTGAGGGAGTGAGAAGTAGTGTTAGGAAACCACACCTAGCTGAAGTTAGAGTGGAGCATGGAGGTGCCCTGCCTTCTGTTGGTTGGTTCAAACATCCTTCTTGCTGGCTCCCACCATGACATCTGTTTGTGGTCAGTTCTAGTTCTGTACTGTTCTCTTGGCATGGGTTCATGTGATCTGATCTGAATGAAATTATGGGAAGTGTCCAATTCCCTTTTTCAGAGTTCTTAAATTCTGAGATTGCTGCATAATGTGGAAGTTTGATGCTTTCGTTGATTGTGTTTATCCAAAAGTCCTTTCCTTCCTTCTTTCGGTTTAGCAAGTGCCGTAGAAAAAGCGTTACTCCTCATTGATCCTTTCAGGGAGTGAGTCATAGTGCAAAATGCTACCAGACAGGAAGTCCCCTAGAGTTGCTACATTTCTAGGAAACTATTGACCATGTAGGAATTTATTCTTTCCACACTAAATTTGGACATGTTTTGGGGGAGGGGCATCTGTAGCCTTCAACTCACCATTCGAATGGAGTACAGAATATGGCCATAGCAGTGGGCTATGACACCCACAGGCACCACAAGGCAGCCAAGAAACAAGAAGAGCACAAAGGAGGAATCGTTGGCATCTTTGGATTTCCAGTCCACAGTGCAGCCTAGTCCATGGATGTCCAGGATGTACCTGTTCCAGCCCAGGAGAGGTGCTCCTGCCCATGCAAGTGAGTAGAGCCAGATGTAGGTAATGGCCCTCCAGGCCCAGGAAAAATTGATCACTCTGGCATGGACCACACGAATATAACGTTCATAGGCCAGCACAGTGAGGGTGGTAACGGAAACAATCCCTGTAAGAAGAAAAAGTAGAAAAGTATTGCATACTGCAGGGGGAAACTAGACAAAAGTGACGTGCTACATGCTCCACCAGAAATACCATATGGAGTATCTGAGACCAATGAAGTGCTCTGAAAGTTAAGAAAGCCAAGAGTAATAATGCCCCAAACTCCCCAGGAAATTGCATTCAAAATGTATTTACCTGTGAAAGAAAACATAAGGTAGAAAATGGCATGTGGATTGTAGGACAAAATAAAAACCCTAAAATAATGCAGCTATTATAAAATATTTGCATTAGATTCTCTGCAAAAAAGAAACTCCAGAGTGACTCATTGGAGCAAGTGTCTAGTTTAGACAAGTGTTTAGTTTTGCCTTCTCCCAGTTATTAAAGTCAAAGTGGGTTCCACAAGCTCAAACTGACCCGTCATGGTAGAATTATGCAGAGAGCTGCCTTGACCCACCAGCTAGCAGATGTCAGCATTTGAACAGTTCACATGTAAAGATTGCTAACAAGGTAGCAGAAAGGCTTCTGTGCTCCCTTGGTCTTCATTTATACCTCTGTTTTGCAACAATCCACTTTAACAGTATTGTTCACGTATTTCTCTGTATTTCCCCATAAAGTCATTCTGCTCAACAAGCACCTATTGAGAACCTCATGTTTCCAGGCATTGTAGTGACACTGGAAGTCCAGCGATGACTAGGAGGCAGAACTCTGGGTGTCTGAAGGGACTGTAGATGTGCAAATAACCGCAATGCTTTGGAGGGGCAAATGCTACAATGGTGCCATCACGTATTGGAGTCTCAGAGAAGGAAGCACTTGTGCTCAGGGCGGAAGTACACTGCAGGAAGAAAGAGCAGTTAGGTGCCAGAGGAGCCTGGCAGTGTGAAAGGACAGGAAAGGGTCCATGAACAATCAGAGGATACAGAGGTGCCCCAGATCAGAGAATAGGGACAGGGAGATTTAGAGGAGTCAGATGAAGCCACACTGAGAAAGGCTCTCAATTTCTAGATAAGGTATTTTCTTTCTTCCTTTTATTTTTTTAAAGCTTTTTCCTGTATGAAATAGTAAATTATATTTGCTATTACTCCCTTGTCCTATTTAAGCACAAAGTAACACAGTTAAATTCTCTTTTTCCTCTTCTTCATTTGTCTTCTGCAGTTACACTCGTTCCAGCAGTAGCACGGAACAAGGAACACAGTCCAGGGCCCTGGAAAACAACTTGAGCCCACACTACAATCCAGGCAGGACACTGGGACCACAGCAAATGTAGCAGTAAAGGCATCAACGCCACGTCTGGATTCCAGGGACACTCAGCAATTAGTCTCAACAGAATCCATCTGCTATTGAATGTGAGGAGTGAAGGAGAGGAGTTAAAGATAACTTGGAGATTTCTAACCTACCTAATGAGCTGGGATTACATTAGCCAAGATAAAAACCAAGCAGGTGTATGAGACGATATGGGGATGAAAATGAAATTGTGAGCTGTCTAGGATACGGCAGCAGAAGTGTTTGTTGAATGAATAGGTGGGGAACAGTTGAAGAAAAGTAGCTCTGATGGCAAATGAAAGTAAGACTGATCTGAGTAGAGCGAGGGTTAGTGGTATTATAGACAGCTAAGTTAGGTAAAAATATTATAGGCAGTCAGACAGGGCTGGGCCCTTGAGAGAGTCAATACAAAAGATAAAAACACATTACTACTGTGGCCGGAGGCACATCTGTTGGAGACCAAGCCCTAAGGTAAAGACAAAATGACCAGGCCTATATGCCTCCCCAAGGGATAGGATAAATGGTAACACCTGGTCCAATAAAGTCTAGATAGATATCAGTCACCTCGGTGGGTCACCAAGACCCTTGGACACATCCCTTCCTGCAAAGGTCTTTGTTTTTTCCATGTACACTTCCTACATGACCTGCTTCCCCATTAGATCAATATTACCTAAGTGGCTATACTTAGAGTCTTATTGGTTGATCATAGCTTTGTCCCACCTTATACCCACCTTGTAATTTTGCACCCGCCTCGTGATTTTGCTCTATAAAACATCCTGTAGAGAGTGGGATCTGTGGCAACCCACTCGGACCCCTCCTGTCTCTCAGGGAGGAGCTGTCTCTCCCTCAATAAAATTTCCTACTCCTAACCTCCCTTGTTCCTTAAAATTCATTCTGAGATTTTGGGGAACACAAACTCAGCATACCAGATGTCTAGCAGCTTGAGACGTACATTTATTTCCCCTATATAACCTAAAGGGCCTCTTCAGTGGGGCTGTGGCTAAGTTATTAAGAGGTCTGGGAGCAAGGCACAGCGCCCCACTAAGCAGCTGTGTGACTCCTAGCAAATCATCTCTTCACACCTTGGTCTTTGTTTTAATAAAACTGAAGATTCGGTCACACTACAAAATTTTGTGATTCTATTATTATGAAAATGTGAAATGAAGAGGTCCTTGACTTAGAAAGAAATTACAAGAGTTCATATTCATTTACACACCATGACAGTAATTATTTGCATGTGAGGTATACGAGGCTGTAGGGGACAGTATTAATCCTAGTATCTGATACATATGGTATACAATGAATATTCATTGAAGGAATAAGTGAATATTTACTAAACACTTCAGTGACCAGAGGTTAGGTTTTGGAGTACAGGGTAAGGAAATATTTCAGGAAGTAATGATATAGTAGCAAATAATGAATTTAAATTAAAATTATAAGTAATTAGGACAAAAAGTATCAAATTAGATATCTATCTTCAGAAATCTATTTTTACTTTATTAAATTGTTTATCTAAAGAGTGATATACTTTAACTAATTATATTCCTAAAAGAAACCTAGAAATCTATAATTAATGACATAATAATGTGACTGTAGTGAAATACTGATTTTATTTAGTTTATAAACTTTTCTATTAAATATAATAGTATTTAAATTTTTTTGAGACAGGGTCTTACTCTGTAATTCAGGGAAGCCTTGAACTGGTGATTGATGCACATCTGTAATCCCAGCACCCAGGAGGCTGAGGCAGGAGGATCACCACAAGTTCAAGGCCAGCCTGGGCTACATAGCAAGTCCAAGGCCAGCCTGGATTGCATAGCAGACCTGTATCAAAAAACCAAAAAAGAAAAAAAAAATTTTTTTTGACCTTCAGATTTTAGTTAATTTGCATTGAACACGATTTACTCTTTCACAGGCAAGAAAACTTGGTGCGAATAAAGGCACTGTTTTAAATTAGTAAAGTCCTGGGCCAGTGAGATGGCTCAGCAGCGTAAGCGCCTGCTTGGCAAGCGCGAGGGCCCGAGTTTGACTCCCGGAACCCACATACAAAAAAGGGCCGGTGTGGGCCAGTGAGATAGCTCAGCGGCTTAAGCGCCTGCCCGGCAAGCGCGAGGGACCGAGTTCGACTCCCGGAACCCACATACAATAAAAGGGGCCGGTGATATCGCTCAGCGGCACGGGCGCCTGCTGGCGCGCGAGGTCCTGAGGTCGACCCCCCGGTACCCACAAAAAAAAAGCAAAAAGGGCCGGTGATATCGCTCAGTGGCACGGGCGCCTGCTGGCACACGAGGTCCTGAGGTCAACCCCTGGTACCCACAAAAAAATAAATAAATAAATTTTAAAAAAATAAATTAGTAAAGTACAGCATGTCTTAGAGATGAATAATTGCGTTTTTAGGGTTAAATCAATAAGCTGATATAATAACCTGACATAAGCATATGATTGTGTCCATATATTCATCCATTATTAATGTTCCTTGCTTATCTACATGTGTCAATCATCATGCTAGACTATAGTTATAAGGAAAGGTCTATTAAAGTGCATCATGAAACTTAAAGCCCAATGGATAACATACTGTAGATTTTGAAAATTAAACAAGTAACTTGTGAAGTAATGTTAAGAAAAAAGAATGCAGAGGTAGAGAATAACAGGGGACAGGGCCTGTGGAAGAACACTACAGCATGGTCAGGATGTCAGAGCTGAAGAACAAAAGCCCTCAACTTTGTGATAAGTCAGTGTTACGGGGGGTAGTAAATTTTTCCATCTGATTATTTATGTCAAAAAGATTTTTAATCTATTAGTATAGTTTTGACCATGCCTTTGCTAAGCAAGCACAGTAAGTTTCCAGTGCCTGATTTCAGTCACCTGTGACTGGTTAATAGGGAGAGCACTCCTTGTATTTCTCGGGCCCGCCCAGACAGTACGGGTGCAAGAATGCGTGCAGCTGTAGTAGACTGAATTAGTTTTCTGGGTGGCCCATTAGAAATGATCTTAAATCACATCTTCCTTAGAAAATATAAAATAGTTCCTCTCCCCCCAAGGACACTTTATTTACCAATGAATGTTGGGGTAGTCAAAATTATTTGTTGTATTCTGTGTAACTCCCAGAACATAATCCAGGAAGATGAGAATAAAAAGGCTGTTTTACAACTATTTTACATGTATATTTTAGCAGATGTTGAGCCTAATTATGAGGTGTGGTTGAAATATATGGTGAATATTTAAATAAAAGTATTACAGTGAAAGACTCATTGTCATGAATTCCCCTCAAAATACTCCCTTTCTCTTCCAACACACTTATTCCATCATTCTTTCCACTTTCTGAAGCAGTACTGGAAGTCCTCTTTTGTGTCATTATGAGGTGTCCTTAAAAACTAGGGTGAATGCTGCTGCTGTCACCCAAAGGAAAGGCAGTCTTGTGAAAACATTACCGCGTGTCTTCATGGGTCTGGCACCGTAAGACTTTTGGCTCTTCTCCAAAGTCAAAATGACCACGAAAGCAATGTCCATGAATTGATTCAGGACATAGAGGCTGCCACAAAGTGCAATTAAAGACACAAAGAGAACTTCCAGAACTGCCTTAAAAACTGGCAAGAAATAGTGTGTGTTTGAAAAGGGGAGTATTTTGAGAAAGATTAATGGCAATATTTCTTTTATTGTAATAAACTTTTAAACAATTTAAACATTCACCATCTTTTTCTATCATACCTCCTATTTAACAGAGTACATCTGTTTCCCTTAACCCTATGGAAAGCAAAGGGGAAAGAGACAGCTGAAACTGGGCATTAGTAATGCATCAGGCCATATGGTATCTACAGATGACGTCTCTCTCTTTATGTGGTAAAGCCAAGTTTTGAGAACCAGCGCTAACTCCGAATTTAGGATTTTATCTTTATAACACCTCCAGTCACTAGAGGGAGACACCTCCTTTTTCACAGATTGTATTAGCGGTAATTTCCCAGTGTTGAGATCTTGTAGTCTTGTAATCATCTCCAGCATGATTCCTACCCTTGGGGAGACGATAGTATTGCATTCCCGTAAAGCTGAAACTCATACGCAACATTAGAAGGTAGTGTAAGATGATATGTAATCATATGTTAAACTTATGGTGCGATAAAAACCAGAAAAAGTAAGGTCCCAGTGGATTGCATTGTGAAAATGGCTTCATTAGGAAGTAGAACTGAAGTTGGACCATGAAAGATGGAAATGGGTATCAGAAATAGAAAGGATAGAGGCAAGCATTTCTGGTTGGAAGAGCAACTTTTGCAAAGGCAAAGTGAGATTCCTCTAATTCTTGCAATAGAGCCTTGGACTCCGGACATGTCATACCCAAGGGATTAGAAGGGGTGGTGTGAAGCTGACCCCATTTCCCAAGGCTGACAGTGTCCCCAGCAGGGATTTTCAAGGTGTTTTTCTACTGTTTTCCCCTAATCAAATTTTGAAAAAGTATATACAAGCTTAGATATTTAAAGAGAGGCATCTACTTTCTTAAATCTTAGGTTTAAAGAGTTGTTAAAATATAAACATTTGAAAATAAAACTATTTCCTTACTGTTATAAATATGTTCAATGTATTCAATGATTCGTAAATGTTAGTGGTTTCTATACAGTACATGTATACATTCTGTGCTTGTGCGTGCATATACATGTGTATTTATAAAATAATGAACAATAATTTAAACTTACATGTCCATTCTACCTTTTTCCTAAAAATTTTATCCCAAAAAAAATTGGTATGGCTTAGCAATTATGAATTATTCACTTTTTTCTGCAAAAAAAAAATGTATTTTGAAACAAATTTTTAAATTTCCTGGACTACCTATAAATTTTTTATATATTGCATTTATATTTATATTGTTACAATTTATATTAACCGAGTTAAGTTTATTATTTATATTAGTATACAATTGACCAAAATGTTTTGTTAGCTATTAAAAGTAGAAAATATAATTAGAAATACATTTCATAGAGATAAATGTGGTTTTCCTTCACTGCGAGGAAAATATATCTAAGATTACTATTACTATTACCTTGATTGAGGAAAAGATCAGTTCCACTTCCATTTTTCTGTATATTAAGATAGATTTCTTGATTTTATATATGTCCAGGCAGCAATGGAAGGTGTTTCCTTACATTCAATTCTTATTAATTATAAGCACATTCCTTCTATATTTAATCAAACTCTTCTTACATTATATGCCAAAAATCAGTATTTATTACCAAAATTATTTCTAAGGAATTTATGTCTAACAACTAATTTTGTTAAAAGCAAATCACTGGGAACCACCTGAGTGGTCATTCACTTCTTCAGTTTTTCACCAATATTTTAAACTGTCCCTTTGTCTTCGTGGAGCCTCCCGCACCACTTATTGGCAACACTCTACAGTAAGATTTCATCTGTTTGGGAAGGGTGAGGGGTTAATTGTAGAGTGGGATAAGGGTGATTGAAGAAGGAAGTGTCTTGAGAATGAGTAGCTGATCTCAAGGAAAAAATACAAATGGAGACCGAGAATTTAGGAAGCGATGCTTGTAAAATTCTCCTAGCACAGCATCAGAAAGGGCGTACCTTCCCCTAGAGGTTCTGAACACAGAGTCTCCCACTGCTGTGGTGGTGACTGCCTCACCCTGCTGCCTGCTCACATCGGAATGCACGCCACCCTCAATCCGCCAGCCCCATGTAGAGCTGGCTGCTTTGATCCTGCTGTTCTCTCCGCCTGAAATGCTGACAGCTCTCAGAGTGGAGAAGACAGATGCATAAACAAATGCTTACAGGAAAGTGCTAAGTGCTGAAAGAGAGCTATGTCCCAGGAGCTACAGAATGCAATAGAAGTACTTATCTCTGCCTGGAGAAATACTGGGGAAGGTTTTAAGAGAAACATTTGAATTGACAAATGGGGGGAATTTATCACATTGAAAAGAACGAGAATACTTCAAGACCCTGGATATAATCCTTACAAAAGCACAGATGTGAAAGGGAGGCATTCACATGTTACCTCCTCACATCAGTCTGAGTCCAACAGTTTTTGTGATAGAGCTTGATGATTATGCATTCATTTCCAACTTTCATCGAGAAACATATATAATACATATATAGCATACTAGGCACTGTGGTAGGCAATGGGAAAACACAAATGAGTTACAAAGAGAAATAAATAATTATGAAACAATGATAAATTCTACCATAGAGGAATTATTTGAGGCCAAATTCCTGGATAAAATTTCAGTTACTTTACATAATTACCATGTGACACTGGGAAAATTTAACATCTCTGAATCTCACTTTGTTCACCAATAAAATAGGGATAATAGTGGCGAAAAAATGCTGCCTCATCCTGTGTCGTTGTGTGTTTGCATGTGTGTGTTGCGTGTGTGTATGAAATGTGAATGGACTTAGTTAAATGGCAGTGCATAAGGTTACTATTATTGATTGGGAACAAAACTGCTTTCAGTGGTGGGAAGCGAGCAGGACACATGAAAGTGGATAGAGCAGCACTTAAACATATGATGAACTTAGGGGGGAATGTGTACAAAGAACCAAAAACAAAGTTATTTTCCTCCTTTGGTCATCAGGTGGTCACCTTGAGTAGCTATTTATAGTCCAATTTTCTAGACTCTGGATAAGTGTATACTACACAGAGCAAGTGCTTAGCACAGGTATTGCCTGGCTCATGACCCAGATATGAGCCATGCCTTCGATGGAGAACACTCACTCCAGAGAAGTGGGTAGAAGGAGAAAATCCATCTAAGAGTGGGAAGAGAAATACTGAGACTTTCTGTGGGAAGCTGGAAAACCAGTGAGTCTTAAAGCTTAAGTACATTTTAACCAGGCAGAAAAAGAGGGTGAAGGGGAAAGGGATGCTAATCCTTTTTCAGGAAGAGGGAACAGTTTATGTAAATACATGGAGACTTAAGAGAACAAGCACTGTTGGGGTTTCTGCAAATAATTCAAAACGGTGGAAGCAGAGAGTTCCAGGAATAAAAAATAAAAGACTAAGGACTCTCTCAGGAAGACTCTTTGATGTCTTATGAGGAGTTTAGAATGTATCCCACGAGCTCTGAGAATCCATTAAACAGTTTTGGTTCACTTCTATCACTGTGCAGTTCCAAAAGATTTTGTCTTATTTTCTTTCAATTTTGCTTTTGTACATTTTTCTTATGGAAAATTCCCTCTGGCTGCAATTAGGAAAGCAATCATGAGGAAGCACAAGTCTGGTTATAGGAAAACCTAGTGGAGAAATATGCCGTGATGAGCAACTGAAGTAATGCAGTGGCACGAGGGAAAGGGGAGAGATGAAGAGGGTCCAATAAATTTAAGAAAGTGAATCTTTGTTGGCTCAGGGAATGAACCACAGGAAATTTTGAATTGTTCACTTGGGTAAACAAGTGGATGGTATTATAATGACTTGGAAAGGAAATGAGAGAGAAATAGATTTGGGAAAAATGATTAGTGAATAACTCACTTCATGGATTGTGTGGGTCCCTTTGAACAGTTCACTCAGTGGACCGTGTTTCAAATTCTCTACCTAAAAAATGAGCTTCTGTAAAACCTGCCCTGTGGATTTTAAAGTTGGCTAGGTGATGATCTTCTAAACTAGGAGGGGACACATTTTCTCACACTACTCAAAATGCCAATCTTGTTCATTCAAAACATACATGGGTTTGTAAAAATATTGTAAGGATGGAGTTGAATTATATTTATCCACATATAGTGGATACAATTATATTTATCCACGTATAGGAAACAAAACTATTTGAAGGTTGCTCAATAAAGATGATACTTTATTAATTAGTAGTACTTATATTTGAACATTAAAGAAAAACAGTTTGCTTAATATGTTTGAAAAACCACATTCTCTTAAGTAACCAATTTTTCTTTGAAATCTGATTTACATTGTTTATTTGTTGCAGACACCTCCCTACCTCTTTTATGAACAATGGATACTCTATCCCACTAACACTGATAGAGAGTATTTACAATGTGTCAGGCACTGTTCTGAGCAGTTTCCCTCTAAGATCTCATTTAAACCTCACAACTCTGGGGAAAATGTAGAAATTATTGTTAACCATAACTATTGTATAGATGAGGATACTGACACAAAAATGGTAAAGCACCTTGCCAAAGTCAAGCACCTTGCCAAAGTCAAGCACTAACAAAGAAGAGAGCCATAATGCACACCCAAGTCCTGCTTCCAAGTTTTTGCTATGCAGTTTTCTAATTTTACTTCAGGAATTATTAAAATATTTATGTTAGGACAGCTCTATAGAAAGCAGATTTAATTATCAATTATCTACTATATGCTCTGTAACTGTGTTCACCTTTGATATCAGCAGAGGTCATTTCACAAACTCAATTTTTTTGTTAAGCTGAAGAATTTTAGATGAAATTTGAGATGACCATCTTGACTGGAATAATATTTCCTGACTGTTGGAATGAGCAATTTCCATTGGATCAATAAAAGCAGTTTGCTAAAACACCAAAAGGATGGTTGTTTCTTAGTGCACATCCTTTACATACTTACTGGATATTTATTAAGGCAGAAAATTAGTTCTAGTTAATAATTTCCTCCTTTATATTTGCTTCCCTATATTTATCAAATTCTATTTTCAATTATTTGTTCCAAAAATAAATTCTTCATGTTTAATACATAAGGATTCATTTCCAAGGAAAACCCAGGACAATATGAAAGTTAAAACCCTTCCCATGGGCTAAAAAAAATTATAATTTCAAGTAAGAGGCTTAAATGGATTTATTTTTAACTTCCATGTGGAAACATAGCCAGGCAAATACTCGTAGTGCAGTAAAACCTAGGCTCTCCCTTAACAAAAGGAAACAAGGTAGTCCTCATGCGGGGTCTGTGGGCAATGAGCATCTCACAGACCAAGTGTCTGTACCATGGTTTCAGCTGTTCTTAGTCATGCTGCTCTTCACTGATATCTCTTGTGCATTTTTCCCATTAAGTCTAGTGGGTTTTTTAATAGAGGAAGCAGGGCAAATAGTTGTTGATGAAGTTGGTAAAACACAGGGTGTGGGCTACCCTGGGAACTGTACAGTAGCCTGGAAATCATTCCAGGCTTCTCTCCTCTTCATTATCTTTGGCTCTTTTAATGACATCTCTTCTTGGCCTCACAGAGTGGACTTGACCGATGTGATTCAGGAGACAAGAATAAGCCAGAGATGAAATTGCTTCCACACCCTCCCACGGTTAAAGCTGGGTGAAGATGCATTAGTTTCATAAGCCTTGCTGAAGATGTCCTGCAAGCCGAAGCAATCTGCTGTGGTTTCTTATGAAGTTGCAGCCAGCTCAGAGGTACAACCTCTCACATTTGGCCTCATCTTTTCCTGCCTCTTCCTCTATTCCTTCATTCTTGATTCCTTGGAATTACACTCTCCAGTAAGTCACTAGTACATATATTTTGCCTTAGGCCCTGTTCTGGGGAAACTTATGCCATACACATCTTATTTCTCATAAGGTTCTTAATGCAAAAAACTCCTTTCACTTAACAATCTGGCATCAAGGAACTATGCATACTTCTTCCACTACCTAGACAATGTCCTCTTTCACTATTTTTAACTGCCTTAGTCTGCGCCATACTCTGCTCATACATAACAGACTATATCTTCATGGCTGCTATTTCCTACTTACTATATTTTGTTACAATTCTATGTACTCATGTCTTATCTCTCCAACTAAATAGTAAAACCTGAGGGTCAGGAACTGTATCTTTTTGTATTTTGACATCCTCCTTAGCACTTGGAATAGTTGATGAGGGGTTAGTATATGTTGAAAAAAATCAACATATTAATAAATTTTAGAACATATATATTAGTTGATAATAAAAGTTATGTACAAGTAACTGTATATTTGTCTTGGATTAAACAAGGCCACTTCTGTAATTAATCAAACAGTGCTGCTGAAAAATACCCACGGTCAATGAAAAGGAAAAATGTTCCCAGTAGAAAGCAGCAATATATAGAACATAAAACAAGACTAATTTCCTAAGGCTTTCTCCTAAGGGATCCCTGTTTCAACTCAAATGTATCATTTGACAATTATTACACAATAAATATTATTATTAAAAATCTCTCTAAAATATTTATTTTTATGGATGATGTAGAGTTAAGTGGCATTCCTATTAGATTTATTATCTGTTATACTACAATAATACATTATAACACCTCGTTTCCTATGATGTAATGATCATAGACTTTTTTGTGTGTATGTGGGTACCGGGGGTCAAACTCAGGACCTTGCGTGCCAGCAGGCGCCCGTGCCGCTGAGCAATATCACCAGCCCTTTTTTTGTATGTGGGTACCGGAAGTCGAACTCAGGACCTCACGCTTGCCAGGCAGGCGCTTATGCCGCTGAGATATCTCACCGGCCCGATCATAGACTTTAAGAAATTTTATTCCATGTTTTTCTCATCAAAACATGTAAGATAGGACACAGTCATTGTCCCCATTTGATTAGCATGTGGGAAAAGAGGGTGAGATTTGTGACTAGCCTAAAGTCACAAGATTAATAAAGTTCTGCTTAGATGCTTACTCATCTATACTGCTAGTCCAGAGCTCTTGTTAGATTTTTCCCTGCCAAGATTTTATAAAGCAAGTCATTGTGATCAATGGAAAAGTTTGAGGTCTTTTTAATTCTATGAAAAAATCAACATATGAATAAATTGTAGAACAGCCCTGTGAAGGCCTGTCTGCAATATTAGTCTAGTTTCTAAATGCTCCTTCCTGGATTACCAATCTGGCACCAAGGAAAGACAATCTGAGGTAGCTCAGAAGAGCAAATTAAAATTATGAAGGATGGCTGGGAGTGTGGTTCAGTGGTAGTATGCTTACCAAGCACGTGTGAGGTCTGTATTTGGTCCCCAGCACCACAAAAACACAAAACAAAACAAAACACATTGAGGGAATTTCAGAGGTACTGAATTAAATTCTATGCAGTCATTTTATAATTTACAAAATTCTCAAGAGAGCTAAGTTTAGGTTGTACAGCAGATGGTAATAACACCAATTCCATTTTATATCATTTTCTATTACCATGCTACTGACTCAAGTGCACAGTATTGAAATGGCCAAAGGATCAGTGCTGATTTTGTCTCAAGAATGAAAAGTTCTTTCTGTATAATTAATCAACTAGAAAATCTAAGGTACCCAGGATCATAAAAGAATGTGGAATAGAAGATAAGGAGTTTGTTGGAAAGTATTAAAAGAAGGCACAATTGCTGTATAGCATGGACAGTGAAGTACTGGTACAAAATTCTTGAACCTTAAAGCACTAATTTGTCAGGTGGTTGTATAGGTATATAAAATAAATTCTGTCTCACTGACCAGGTTGGGTAATTTTGGATTGGCAAGAAAATACCATTTACTGGTGAGTCTTAGTCATTTTGAGCTGACAATGTCAAGTGAAGAAGAGCTAGAGAAAAAACTGAAGATGAAAGAGAGAAGCTTTACAAATACAAGGTATTTTGCCCAAGGCCACAAAGCAAAATGGGTAGGTGTTGGAGCAAGGTTGATTCCCAGAATCGTTCACCTTCTATTTCAAGCTTCTCTCCCACATCATTGAGTTGGGCTTAATATGGATTTCGTTCTCCCCCTCAATGCCCAATGTAAAACTCACTAGATCAGAGATGCAGATCTGTTTTCCTTGATAGGAACAGTGTTTCTAAAAGCCAGCTCTTAAAATAGCTAGGTGCAAATTTCTTGCGAGATAAAGTGATTCCAAGGCTTAGCCCTTGAAGACTGATCTGGTAGACCTGGGATGGAACCTAGAAATCTGTATGTGTAAATGACGCCACTAGATTTTGATTGACTTTCAGAATAACTGATCTAAATTAAAATAAAATATATTTTAATATAATCTCATGGTCATTTACTCATTTCCCAGATTTTCCTCCACAGACCTAATCTCCATTACAGGCACACAAGACTCCTTCCATGTCAATCCTACACCATGACACATGGTAGATCTCCTAATTGTACAGTCTGCACTCATATTAATCAGTCCAGGAGGTGGTCCTCTCTCATCTCTGACACAGCCTATTTCTGCGCCAGCCCCTGAATTCTTTCCCACGACCTCTTATCATCTGGAGCAGACCAACAGCACTACCATTCAATGGGCGATGGCCCAGGATTGGATGGACTTAAGAACCATAGTGTTCTATGGAATGATTCTCTTCAATGAGAAGACTTTCACATATATGGCAGGGTTTCAAGGGTTTAAGGTTTTCTCCTTTTCTCATTGTATCATATTCTTCTGCTTACACCTGTGGATTTTTATTTTTTGACTTGTTTACATCCTAAGAATTCTTTTACATCTTTAAGAAATAAGAGAATATAAGAATATGCTTCAAGCAACAAGTAGAGAGACCAACCCAGGCAGGGAAAGAGAACCTACACTAAAAAGCCAATGCTACCATGCCTTTTATGTTTGAAACATTTCATCAATACATCCTCATCCCTTAGCACTTGAAAACTTTCAGGAAAACTTTCCAGTTGCCTCAATCTGCTTGCGTTTCTCCCTATCTGGTACTTAGGAGTTCAAAAATTGCCCCCACTTTGAGAACCAAACATAACCATTAACATTTTGCAAAGTACGAGTATTGACAGGGAACAGAAGCCAGTGGTCAGGCACCAAGTTCCCTGGTGAGAACTAGTAAGGAGGCCAAGGTAAAGGGCAAAGCCAACTTTTCTAGTTTATGCAAGTATCCTAATTTTCATAATAGTTTACTCATTGTTAGTTTTTACTCCTCTCTACCTGTCTCCTTGTCTTTTGCAATTCTGCTGTTCTCTATAGTCCAATAACCTAATGCCATATTTTATAGAACCAGACAACAGCATTTCAGAAAATGGATGCAAGTGATGTCTTTGAAAATGAGGTCTTAGCAATCTAACTAAATGTCTTAGTATATGTGAGGTTCATCCTGGCATCGCCAGGCACAGGAGAACCAAGCTCAGGAGAGAGCAGCAGTTTCATCGTGAAAAAGGAGGCAGAGTGCAAACTTCCTTCCTAAGGAGTTCTGTGCTATGATAGAGAACAGAGCGAAGCCTGAGTGCACAAGAAACTCGAGGCATGTTCTAAATAAAATTCCAGGACAAAGCACAGTTTAAAGGTAGACAGTCAACAGGCCAGGTGTGTCTAAACCCTAAGCAGCTGAGTGGCTCTGAGTGGCAGGGCACTAACCTTAGTGCCCTGAAGTCAGAAGATATATGGTCCTTGACATAAAAAGGGAAAGGCAACACAAAAGGCAAACCAAAATACAAAATGATGTATTTTAAGTGCCAAAGGAGACACACAGACTGAACAAATACCAGGAAAGAGGAAAGGTCACCAAAATGGGGGAACTGGGAGGGCTTTGTCCAAAGGGGTAGGAGGAATGAAGTTTAAAACAATTAATGTGAAATTTTGTACAGCCTATACATGCCTAGCTATTCTAGATTTACTTATATACCCGAGAGCAGCACTGTTTGGTAGCAATACATTGTGGGCCACACACATTATTTATGTTCTTCTAGTAGCCACATTTAAAAAGGTAAAAAGTAGTAGACCAGATTAATTTTAGTAACTTTTTTTTTTTTTGGTACTGGGAAAGTAACATTTTATTTAACCCAACTGTTATGGACTGAATGCTTGTGTCTCCCCCAAATGCCTATGTTGAAATCCTAATCCTCACTTACTTGTCAGTGTAGATAAACTACACTTCATGTGCTCAAGAGACACACGTGACACATTGTTACCATACTGGTCAGCATATCCCAGAGAAACTCTGCACACGGGGTAGGAAGAGATGTTACGAGGATATGATTTTGAAGCATTGGTTGTTACAGAAAAGGAAAAAAGAAAGTCTTTCTCCTCTGACAAGGGCTGACTGCCGCAGATATGTGAGATGGGATTAGTGCTGACCACCTTTTGGACAGTAAAGAGTGTTGCCAGGGCCTGGGTCCTAAATGAATTGCTCAGTGATATACTGATTTCTAGAACACATGCTCTTTCTGATTTCTCATAATGGATTTTCCCACTCTTTTAACAGTGCTGTGAAGAGAGACAATATAACATAGTGATTAAAGAAACTGGGTTCATTTTCTAAATTCTTCACTTTTTATATGACCTTGAACAAGCTAAATTAAAGCACTAATTTTCTTAACTGTAAAATGGGAGTAATAATACTACTTAAGTATTCCATAGGGTTGGGATAAAGATTAAGAGTTAATTAATACGCATGAAGCACTTACACTAGCACCTGGCCTATAACACACAGTAAGTGTTGATGATGGACATTATAATTCATGTAGGTATATTCTTACATACATCCATGATTATCTCAAGATAAATTCTTAGCACTATGTTAGGATGAGGAGGTGTAAAAAAATGTTTATGCTTTCAATACAACTTGCCAAAATGCCAACCAGAAGAGAAATTAAATTCCCAGTATCACCTCTATATTAGTTTTATTCCCTTATGTATGTCACAATACATGAAAACTCATATTTATCCACTCAGCATTCAGTTGTAATTGCCCTCTGTGTACCTACTGACCTGAACGCAGGGGGCATCTAGTGATCTTTAAAGAATTCCCCATTTGATTTATATGCACTTTTCGGTTTAAAACCATTACTACAGAGTATCATTGACAAACCAATTGCTAAAACATTAGTTTAGCCAATCACTTGTAATATCAACACTCTGGACCAGGCTCATATTGAAATTCCTCTTGGCTTCTATGACATTTCTCTTCCCTGTGTTTTCTGCTGTTTTTATGTTACACGGTTTTTGCTTTTTCCTTAAGGAAAAAGCAAACGGAATACCTTATGTAACCAGAAGTTCGAAGTGGCACTGACTTCCGTTGCCCAATAGAAATAAAATGTAAACCGCATAATCTAGGGCCTGAAACAAGGTCTTCATATTAGAACTTTGTCTCTCTCCTGCCACCATTGGATGAGTTTCTATTTGGCCCAAGTGTTGGACAGAATGATAATCAAATCCCCAGTTAAAAGCCTTGAGGGAGGGCCCGTGAGATAGCTCAGTGGTATAAGCGCCTGCCTGGCAAGCGTGAGGTCCTGAGTTCGACTCCCGGTACCCACATATGAAAAAAGGGCCGGTGATATCGCTCAGCGGCACAGGCGCCTGCTGGCGCACGAGGTCCTGAGTTCGACCCCCGGTACCCACACACAAAAAAAAAACCTTGAGGGAAAGCCCAGAAGGGAAAAGACTGAAAGAAAAAAAAAAAAAGTATATACCTGGCAATATTAGAAAAGGACTCTTTCAAACCCAGATCTAATCCAGAGTGGGAGTTACCATGACAAATCAGACAGGTCGCTGTGTCTGCATTCCCTCTAGCTCTATACCTAGTACCTCAGTTATCTTAATTCTCCTTCTTTGCAGCACTCACAGCCAGTACACAACTGAGTCATGCTGATTTAATCTCAATAGTTCTCAAACCTGTCCTTTGCTGCCCTGACCAGAACTTACCCGATTTAGACCCTCGCTAGTCTCCTTTGGAGTTTTACTCTATACAGACACCAGGGGATGGAGAGCTCTGTCCCTGTCTCTGATAAACACAACTGGTTCATTTCTTACTTAAAAACATTGTTTCTCACTAGCGTACATTACCATGGCATACCAAGCACTTGACCACTTTCCAGACCACCTTATATGAGCAAAACCGTATCAAGGTGCTTTTCCTCAAAACCTGTTACTGGTCTTAGTCACATGTGTTATTCATTCAAATACCAGATGAAATTTTAGTCATTTCAATTTTTCTCTTCCTATCTTATTTGAGATGTACAGTAATTCCCCGGATCCTGTATTCCTACTTCCAAACTGTAAGTCTACCTCCAAATCTCTTTCATTCCCAAATGCCCTGTCCTGCTCAGGCCACATCACATTCATTTGTCCTGCTTAACCAGTCCACCTACATCCAGTCTTACCTATTCCAGCCTCCTTCACACCACCCTATGCTGACCTCTGAAACATCTTATGTAGAAAACCGTACACAGCGCTTCTTTATCCACTGAAAGACTAACCTTAGCATGCTGTCCCAAACTCCTAATGCTCTGCCTCCGTCCTATATGTCTTGCCTCTCCACACCAGTCCAGGCACTGCATGCCTGAGCCTGGCAAGCCATGTCCTCAATGCCCATATGCCTTGTTTTCTACTATTTATCCTGCATGGAATGTTTTCCCTCGTATCAGCCCATGGGAATCCTTTTCAACATCTGGGGCCCAGTCCAAATACCTTTTCTTTCATGAAGTATTCCCCAATTTCCCTAAAAATAACTTCCTTGTGCATCCTTTACAGTTTATTCTTTATCCTTTCTCAAAGTCATTATGATAGTCCAATTAATATAATGGCTAATCGTGCAACATTGTCAGCCCCAGCAGATTGGGAGCTGTACTACTCACTAATTCTGTAATTTTGGGAAACTTATTGATACTTCTTATCTACACATAGGAACATTAATACCTACCTGTACAGGGCTGCTTTTAAACACGAGATAATATGTTAAAGAAGTGAGAAGTTCCAGGAAAACGTGTAGTTCCTTGGGTTCCTGGCCCTAATATGACACCTTCCTGAAGACACCGCATCACATCTCAGCCATAGCATGTGGGTTATGGTGTCAAGACTGCCTGGGTTTGAAGCCCGCTTCTGCCACTTACCCACCAGCTGTGTGACCTGGGTTAAGTTCTTAGTCTTCAAAGCATCTGTAGTAATAAGACCTATCCAGTTTAGTTGTTACGAGGATTAAAGACATAACAAGAATTTCTACAAGTATCTGGCATATAGGATGTGCTCAATAAATGTCAGTTACAACTATTATCTCTGTATTCCAAAAGTTTAGCACAGAAACTGGGACACAGCTTGTACTTAATAAATGTTGGATTGTATTGAACCCTGCTCCACACTGTAGTATAATCTAGTAATGCTCTTATCTGCATTGAACATACTGACTCACTCCATTACAGCTGGGTATTTTCTATAGTTAACATTCAATTATAAAATGCCAGGCTGTTGCACTATCTCATTACTTGGCCAACCACCAGTCGATGCAGTTCAATTGTGGATGGCTTAGTCTTGTATTAGCTCCTCTGAAATTCACAGGATATTGTTTTATACATGCAATTCTATTAACTTGCTGATAATCTCTCAAGTTAATAGCATTCCTCCAAAAAAAGTATGCTAAAATATTTTAATCTTGATTTTGAGGTAGCTGCTTGCAGTATATAGAAGGGTAACCTCATTTCTAATTTCTTTGGAGTTAATTCTAGTCTACATCTGACAACTGCAGAAGAATGAGATGCATTTTGAATTCTGCTTTGGGGTTTATGTTATCATAAACCTTCAGAAGGATGCCATGGTTAGCTGGTGATGGGAGATGGGGATACACAGGCATTCCTATCAACAGTGATGCTGTTGAACAAGTTAAGTCAGAAAACTTAAGAGGCACAAGTGGGGAGCATAAAAGAAAATATATTCCTTAAGAATATTAAAAATGTTTAACAGATTTTGACATTTGGAGCTCGGTAATTCTTTGTGAGGGGCTGCCTTGTGCGCTGTAGGATGTTGAACAGCAACCTCACCACTCACTAGGTGCTATTAATGCCCCCCTCCCAGTTTAGACAGCAAAGAATGTCTCCAGATGACTCCTGAAGGATAGACACCCCAGTTTGAGAACCACTGCCCTAATGAAAGAAAATGAGTAAAATTATTGGATGGGACAGCCTACTGATTATACACACTATTTTCAAACAGTCTCACTGATTCATATATGTTTACCCTAAAACTAGAAATTTAAAATAATCTTAATTGCCTAAAAACAAAATCCCTGGCTCTTTTTTAGCTGGACATTTTGCAAAATGTCTTCTTATAGGGTACCTGCTACAAAACCTTTTAACTTACAAATATAAGGAGATTCACTTACAAAGATACAAAAATACTACTTTCTACTAGGTTAGTATATTTATTTTTAGGTAAGGGATGAATGAAGGAACGAATAGGTCTCAAACAGAAATGAGAGAACTGAAAGGGATTTACCTGACATGTAATAAAAAGAACTGGTTTAAAACCTATTGTACACACTAATGTCCCCAGGATTATTTTCCTAAAACCAGAAAATTATGGTTATCTCCTTCTGAATGATCTACAAACATGTATTCATTTTCCTGCTATCAATTCTGCACTTCTAAATCCAAAGTCATTCCTTTTTCCTTGTATGTATGCATCTATTGAGTAGTTGTTCAGAGTATATGAAGAATTAAAGATATATTTAGCAACAAGAAATGCCAAAATCATAGGAAAACAGCAGGACGTGATCTACATAAATGAAGTTCTTGACATTACTAGGATAACTTGTTTTAATTTCAGGTGTGAACTTCATCAACTCCCATTTCCTCTTTCGACTCCAGTCAATCCACTTAAATTTTAATTTATAGGATTTTTAGTTGGAAATAACCTAAGGTACAATCGTTAAGGGAAAAGTTCTAAAATTCCAGAAGTCATCACTTTTGAAAGTGATTAATGTGCTCTGCACCATTACCTACAATAATACACTCTCTTGGGATGGAGGTGAAGGGGAACAGCAGCACTTCAAGCCTTATTAATGGATCTAAGTAACAAGTGAGTCCAGGCTAAGTTACCTTAATTCTTCCAGGTCTCATCTATAAAGTGGGTGTAAATATCAGCACTTTCTTACCTTATGTAGTTATCCTGAAAGTCACATAACACGGTTGTTGGAAGGAAAGCATTCTTACCCACGCTGTAACCGAGTTCCACTCTATTCACGTTATAGTCAAATTCTTTCAGTTGAATCACGCATGAACTGTACTGTTACAGTAATCAGGAGGTACTGTGCCCCCTGCTGTTGAAATGTGAACACATTTGATTGTTGGTTAAATTGAAAGGACTTATACTGGAAATACAGTTGGTGAAGATAAAAATACTTAACTAAAAATTCCGAGTAACCAGCTACCTCGAAGTCAAGGGGAACATAACTTCCACTTGATCCACCAAAATGAAGACAAATAAAGCTAATTCTCATCAAAGAATTTCTTGGTATTGAGACTTCATGATAATCTGCTTCTCTCAGATTTCTTTACACATCTACTGCCCTAAATCCTTTATGCCTTGAGCTTCTGGACTCGAGTTCTTCTACCTCTTCTTTGCTCCTTCCCCAGGTAGGAGAGAAAGCTTCTGGTTGCTAGAAACTTAACTAAATGTTATATGATAAAGACTTCAAAAGATGTTAATTGACCCAGCTTTTAACCTTTGAGCAGATTGTTTCCAACTATGTATAAAAAAAATTTTTTTTTGAGACAGGGTCTCACTATGTAGTTCAGGCTGGCCTTGAACTCATGGCAATCCTCCTGCCTCAGCCTTCCAAGTGCTGAGATTACAGGCGTGTGCCATTGTGCCTGGCCATGTATAACATATTTTGACACTCTCAAAGAAATGAGAAGCATCAGAAGTCAGAGATTTCTTTTGCTTTTTTCTTTTGCATATTAAAGAGAAAGGGGTAGTGGTCATTAAATTCAAAGTGTGATGGATAGAAAAATGTCTTACTCAGACATTCTAAGAAAATGTTTCTCAGACACAATTTATCCTATTCCATTTTTATATTTCTAGTCCCTAGAATGCCAATTCATAAGCAACACTGGGAGTTCAACTGTTACTTGTTGAATAAATCACCTTGATTTAGATATCCAAGGCTGACTGGAAGACAGGGTCTGCCTGCATTGTGCATTCCAAGATCTGTCTTGAGTACAGGTCTCCCTGGAAACCCTATTCAGGACCAGGCTTGGCCTCTTCTATGAACCCAGCCTTCATTTCCATGGGCTCCATGGCTCCCAAAAGATGTATTTTTAGATTTGGAGACATAATTTAATTAGTATGTCTTCATGCTGGTGCCCTCGAATGCAATGCTACCATTTCTATTATTCCTTAACGCTGGGCAACTGAGAAAAGCTATAAAAGATACAAAGTCCATCCTAAGCAAGAATTCCTTCCTATGAAGACTTGTAAAATTCTGTCACATTTTTAGACATTATCTTTTTGTCTTTAGCATTTAGAAATGTACTTTAAGGGGAAATTTTAGATGTTTCCGAGAAATCAGTAATTATCTCACCAATTCAGTAAACCATTTTGCCAATTAATCTTTTATTTTTTTATTACACACATCAGTATTTTACAGAAAAAGAAATAACCCCTTAATGTTAAACTGTAATTAATTACATGTCTGATTTTTTCAATGTTGAAACCTAAATTTTTACACAATTATAACCAGTAAACATAATTTATATTCTAATTAACATTTTGATTATAAAACTTTTGCATACACTTTTACATATAACATTTAAAGGCTATATAACAGTTTACCATAGCAACAGCATCACACTAAGATTTATCCATGTCTCAACTGATGGGCTTTTTTAAAAAAAACTTGTGCAAGTAGCTTTTCTTTAAATATTTTCCTGGGTATATGCTACTCAAAGCAACTCAGTATGTCAGAAGATGAGGCATAGAGCTCGTTAGTCCCCTAGTTGTTTTTTTTAATGACTACTAACATACAATACTTTTGGTATGAAGACACATGCACACTTAAAAATTTTTGCTCAATATAATAGCATGAACTAGGTCAAAGTTGTTTCTATTTTCACTTTTAATATTAGTTCACTTGAATATCATTCTATGAATTTTTACTTGTATCGTCTCATTTATATTCTCTATAAATCTGCCCACTAAGGAGTACAAAGCCTTAAAGATTTCCACCCACTTTAAAAAATATTAAACATTTGTGAATCCAAACAGCTTTTTTCACCTTTCCTTTAGTATACATTTTTTCATTCTTTTAAACTCATCTACCTTGTCAATGCTTTTCATTGCCATGAAATCTTTGCACTATTATTGGGATGAAAATATTTTTCTTTTATATGTAACATTTTCATTCATCTGAAATAAAATGCATTATCATATGAAAAGTGAACCTATTATCTCCACATTGATCCAGCTGGTCCTTCTATTAACTTTTATTAAATACCTCTTTCCAAATGCTTTACTAATCCTAAACATTCTATTCAGCACCACAGAATATATAGAAAGACTGCTTAACAGAATAAAGATTTGAAAGGTAGAACTCCCATTTTTTAAACCTAAATTTTAAAAAAACCTTACATCTCCAACATTGTCAAACTGCATAAAGCATTCACCTGAATGTTAAATACTATAACAA
This sequence comes from Erethizon dorsatum, assembly GCA_028451465.1. Lineage (NCBI taxonomy): Eukaryota > Metazoa > Chordata > Mammalia > Rodentia > Erethizontidae > Erethizon > Erethizon dorsatum. The sequence goes on from CM051830.1 coordinate 37,834,903, forward strand.
ATCTATGTCACATATTAGCATTTATCTGGATGTGGTTTTATACACATTGACTAATCCCTACAATAATTCTGTTAAATATTATTTGTGTTATAGATGGAGAAATGTAAACTAAGGTAATCTTCCCAAGATTAGATAACAGGTAAGAAGTGATGCAAGGACTCCCCATTTACTATTTTTCCATTATACTAGGATGTGTCCCATGGGAGTAGTCTCATATTTTGAGTTCAGCTCTTTCAGCCTGCTTCTATTTAAGCGTCTTTCTTAAATTATCCCAATATAGTTGTGTAACTTTCCTTAAATGGCTTATATATATTAATACTCAAATATTTTTAAATCTTCATTTACCACTGGGATCTAGAAACAGGATTTTTACCTTATATATCCTGCAAGTTCCTGAATTAGTCTTTTACTGTTGATACATTTATATGTTTGGCTAGTTATAAAGCCATGTAAATAGAAAATATTTATGCTGCTTTATCATTTTGTAATTTTTTTTTTTTTTTACTGCAAGACGTTTCTTCAACCATACATATGATGCCAGCACTGCTTAATTTAAGAAATGTTTGCTTTCCCAATATGACCATCAGGTCTTAATTTTAATTGTCACATTATGAGAAACCTATGAAATCATTAGCACCAATAATTAAACAAAAGATGAATGGTAAAATTTTTAAAAGTTAATGTAGTTAATACTTTGGATTTTTACCATTTTGTTCTATTGATGTTGATGTAATGATTATTCTACTGAGCACTAGTATTACGATGCTGAATCATAGGAAATAACTTTTTATTTGTTGCTGTTATTATTTGCCAAAATTTCACTTTGTACTTTGTGTCTATTCAGAATGAGAACTGTTTTATGTTTGGGTTTTTGTATTGAAGTTATATTTGCCCCCAAATACAATTAGTGGCATATCATCTTTCATGATACCTAGGTATTCATTCCTTACATGTTCAAAAAGCTAACTAATAAGCCCATTGGAGTTAAATTCTAACTTGTCAGAAAACTGCACTGGATTATAATATCCCATAAATTCTTAAATGTTTATTGGTTACAACTTGTCTCATTTCCAACTTACTTTGCACTGGTTTAAGGAAATAATATATTCATTTTCTTGGTTGTTAAAACAACTTTCATTTAATCTAATACTAATCTAATACTTCTTTCATATTTCCATTATATCATCTTTTACAACTTCTCACTGTTCCTTTTCTCAATTTCTTCTGAATAATCTGTTTCTGAAAAACTTTTCAGTAGGCCTGAATTACTTTTACCTCTATTTTTATCTTGGCATTTTTAAAATTTTAATTACAATTTTGTAGGTTATCAGACATTTTAGTTGTTTTGATAGGTTTAAGATCCACGCAACAATACCACTTTACTATATTTAAAACATCAACATTCATACCAAACCATGACTTTTCTACTTTCGATAAGCTATTACTTAAATCAGTCTTGTCTCATTTTCCTCATATACAGAAGAGCAAGAAAAGAACGTATCTTCCCATATTTACATTTCTGGTACCACAATCTTCAGACTGACATATTACCAAAGAGCATTATTTTGTTAAAAGTCAGCCAAATTCTGTTTAAGATTCACAGCTCTAAATGTACATTTAACATTTCTTTGATTCTATAATATTCTATAGAATCAGCATCTGTCTACTCTTTTTCCGCAACGAGATTCTGATTTTCCCAGGCACTTTTACTTCTCTTATAGTAACTACACTTTTTTAATAGTGAACATTACTGAAAAGACAAAAGATTTAGGGATTATGAAAGACTAGGTTAGGTTCCAATGTTGGCTTCTCCACACCAAATTAATTTGAAAGTATGCCCTATCTGCCTCACAATGCTGTTGAGAAAGTTATGGAAAACACAAGATTAAGTACCTAGTGCACAGTAAATGCTTCATTTCAGAGCAAAAACTACGAAAGGGTCTCTTCCTAAAGGATCATTATTTTCTTCCCGATATATGGAAATGGGACTGAACGAGGAAGAAGTTCACCTCTTCTGATAGTCCTGCAAGTTGGTGCAGGGAAAAAAGTATTTCTATTCTGTATAGACAACTGTTAAGAGGCGGAAGTGATTACGAATGCTGTTACCTATTTGTCTGGTGAGATGCAACTTTAGGAGCACAGAAATCCTACTTTGATTCACTCTGTAAGTTAGAGTTGCTAATTAGAGTGGTATAGCCAACAGGTGGTACATTCCATTCTGAGGAAACTTAGATGAGAAAATCTATTTATAGAGGGTTTAAAAACCATCGGTAACCCCAAGTTAAAAATGCTTCATTTTGTTTTGTAGGAATTTCAGAACAACCATCTGACATATCTTTTCCTAGGGCAATCATTTTTTTTTTTTTTTTTTTTTTCTTTTAGCTAGAATTACTTATTGGAAGTTTTTTTCATTCAGGTGCCAGAGCAGGGTTCTGAAGTTGTTGTGTTGTTTTTTTTTGACTAATCTTATCCCCTAGATTTTCTGAGGGATGTATCTCCCCCAAATGAGCTTTTCAACTATCAACTAATCTGTTTCTTTTTGTAAAGCAGGTTATGGTGGTGTCATTGCTTCACTTGGTTACAAGTAGGCAAATTAAACTGCAAAATGTAAACACAAGGCCTTCACAAAGATTAAGGACCATGCAAAACTAATCTTTTAACAATTACAGACAAGTGTATTTTTATCATACTGGCACTGTTATTAGTTGCTGTTCTAACAAGTCTACATTATTTATGTTACATACAAAAGACATAATGTATTATTTGTATTTCTCTATGAAAAGGTGGTAGCAACTATAATAGCTGCAAAAGTAATATATTTCTTATATTATTAATTACTCTGTAGATAATGATAAAATCTGAAGATCAGTAGCTGGTAACAGTTTTACCTTCCTTTAAGTAAAGTTGCTAATATGGAACTCTCACAGAGACACCCAATATTAAGATAAAGCTAACCCTGTTTTAAGTTTCTGGATCATGGAGCTGATTCTGAAACACAAAGTCCAATAACCAAATAAATCGGTTACTGATTAACAAAGACCTTCAATATGCAATGTCTCAAAAAGACTTAAAGAACATCTGCATAGCATTCATCATATAACCAGTCCTAATTAGTCATATGGAAAATTGTCCTTTAAATGAGAATATTCTGATGCAAAGATGAAGTGCATTTCCAGTTTGCTGTTTTCTAGTTTTGAAGTGGGTTTTGTAGGCTTTTGCTTTCCTCAGGAGATTCTAGCTTGGCCACTGTTATATTATTGGTTCCAGGAGCATCTGGTTGCTTATCATCACCATCAAAGATAATGTCTTCTGGATTTGGAGGAGGAGGGCAGAATTCTTCACTTGGAAAGATCTCCTGGAACACTGTTTCTGCGAGCTTGACCGCGTGCTCACTTCCCAGTCCAGAGTCAGGCCCAGAGCAGACATAAACATTGCAAGGTAAGCCACAATATGAGCTTCTGCTGACTCCTGAGGAATCTCTCATATTAAAATAAAGAGCCCACAAGAGTCTTGGCTTTCTAAGTTCCTCCTTATCTACTTCTGTTTCAGCAAAAGGAGTGAATAATTTCTTTACCACTGATTCTAAGTCTTCTCTTGCTGTTTTTGAAGATTCACAGGTGAGATGTACTAGATAGGTATCTTTCATGCACGTCATGGTTGATGAACATAATTCTGTGACCCGAACAGAACAAGCTCCTGGTTCCACTGGAGGCACTATCAAAATGGAAACCTGCTGATCGGAATCCGCCTTTAGTATAGACTGATCAGTAATGAGCACTGCCCTTGAGATCTGCTTATACTGCACATTTGAGCATGTTTCCTTAGAAAGGTAACTATCTTCCACAATAAAATAGTCAGCATTTATTCTTTGACTGAAGTGATCTATAACTGCTTTACATCTTCCAGATTCTTTGTCAACTACAAGGCATTGGATTTTATGGCGAAGACAATAGATTCCACCAAATACTGCACACATCCTGCAGAAACATTGAGGGATTTCTCCTTGGCCATACAAAGGAAATAAAAAGGGAGTGTTGCCAAACCGTCCAAGACACTGAAGGAAGTTTTTTGTTGCTTTAAGGCCATCTAATGTAGTGCAAGATGATTCTGATGTCATTGCAATTGAGTGTAGTACAAAATGTTGGAGGTTGGGGGTTAGTTTTTTAGTTTTTAAGTACTCAGAAAACAAACATTGCTGGAAATCTTGGTATTCATCAGGATGCTGTTCATAGTCTAAACAGAATGTAAGAAATTTCATTAGCATCCTCTTCTCAACCATAGTGAGTTCTTTGCTATTAAAGACATCTGCTCTGGAGCAAGGCACCTGTTCTACCTTTCCTTCCCGAAATGCAAGAATCCTAGTGACATTTTTAAATTCTGCATAACGACTAACATTTGATTTGATTAAAAGATCAATCAGTGATCCTTGAGAATACAGCAGCTTTGATATCAAATCAATATTAAATCTCCTGCTTTCTTTAACCATTTGAGGGTAAGTAATCACATTTCTCTTTGGTTGACTGGTATTGTCTTCTACTGTAGGTTTGTTTTCAACCTTATCTCCATCTGAAACTGGATGTATACAAGTTTTATCTCCACAGTCCTTTTCTTTCTCTGGTGATACCTCTAAATCAGTTTCTTCTAGTGAAATCCTGCTGTCACTTTTTGAGGTATGTTTAGCAGGCATTTCATTGCTAGTAATGTATGAGTGCCTTTCTTCAGGCAACTCTGCAGAACACAGAGGTTCAGTGAGGGTATTAGATGCCACTGAGGAAGCATTTTTGTGCAGAGCACCAATCTCGTGAACACTGTCCTCCGCATTTTGGCTGGCGTAACAAAAAACTTCTGTGTGCTGAATGGTCTCATCCTTCTTGCAAAAAGCGATGGCTTCTTCTGTTTCATGGATCAAGTCTTGCCAAGCAGCAGCAGTTTCTTCCTCAGTGTCACTGTTTTGCTGATACTCCTTCAACCAGGAAAGCAATCCTGAAAAGCTGAAACTAGCCCAATTCCCTCCATAGTAACTTCTTGAATCAACATGCAGAACCCTCTGTCCACTTCTTGAACATGCAGCTGCAAGGATAGATTCAGGCAAACCTGTCCCTATTATAACCACATCAAACTCTGTGGGAAGATTGTCTGCCATCATAGGAGGTAAAGGTTCAGGTAACAGCTGCTGATGAAAAAAATAAGTATGAATCTAGGCTGAAGCTCTGCTGAGGTGCGATTACGCTGTAATAAAATCTCTCCTTGTAATGTTCCAGTTCTTCCAGCAGCACTGAGTTTGTAGGTCCTAGCTGTTTAACTTGTTACCCTTTTTAAGTTTTTTTTAATAAGTCAGTAGCATAGAAACATGACAAAGTACATCTAATCACATCTGAGAATACTAAAATGGATGTGTGGTTTTCATTCCTGCATTTCATCTTAGCAGTAAATGCCAAAATACATCACATATGCATTTGTGACTGGAACTCTTCTCTGAAAGAAGAAAATTCAAGAAAGAATACAATTGTAAACAATGTAAAAGTAATTTCATACAAGAGCAATTATAATCCATTGGGGCCTGACTTGTTATCTGGATACAAACCTCTACTAACACAAGTCATGAAATGCTTTCTCACATATTTTCTAATTTCTTAAAAAAGAACAATAGAGATATACCCTCCACCCCCAAATCAGGCAATGCAATAATAAAGAATAGATATAATGTCCCCCCAAAATTCTGAAAATTAACACAATTCCTTGCTTTTAAAATATCAGAATAAGCTGGGCATGGTGGTGCACACCTGTAATCCCAGCATTTGGGACTTGGAAGGCTGAGGCAGGAGGACTGCTGCAAGTTCAAGGCCAGCCTAAGCTACATAGTTTAGTTCAAGGCCAGTTTAAACTACATAGTGAGACCTGTTTCAAAAAACAAAAATAAAATACTTGAATAAGAATATACACAGTATGAGCTTAGACTAAAAGAAATGCTTAGCTTCACTATGTTTATGGAAACAGATAATATACTATGTGTCTACCATCATAAGCAAGAAATGTTTCTGAGGCCAAGAAACAATACCGGTGATTCCAGAACAGCTGAACAGAACTTTTAATGGGCCAAACACCCTGAGGACCTGTGGCAGCAATATGAGACTATTTTGAGTTAACCTTGCTGATTATTACATAGAATTAATTTAGTAAAACATCTGGTATTAAAAAATATTTAGGTACAACAGAACATGCTGAGGGAATAAAAGGTACTTATAATCTTTCTATGAATGTAAATGTGCATGTGTTTTATAAATTTTAAAAATTCCTAGATGCAGATATTAAAATAATTAAACATCTGTTTCTAACATTTGAATACAGTGATGTTTGAATTTTGTCACTGTCTCTGCAACCCTGAATCTCTGTATCCCAAGAAAGGTTTTTTTTAAAAATATCCTCTGCCAAGACTAATGTGCTACTATTCTTACTTTTGAAAGGGCAGTGAAGAAAATCTCTCCAGTTAACTTTAGCACCATGTTGGTTATATTCCACATGGAGAACACCTGTGTGACGTTAGGTATAGCCAGAAGTGGGACAGCCAATGACCTGAAGGACTTACTTACCTGGAAGTCTTCCGGCTAACGCACTGTACAGCCCACAGTGCTAGCCTTTCTGTGGTTCATCATTGCACAGTAACAGTGAGGATTTTTGTTTTTTGTTTTTTTATTGTCTAATGTTCACTATTGTTAAATCTATTAAAATCTAAGTGGTGTAAGCTGGACCTGCCAAGGCTAAGAGATATTATTTTGCATATTGGTAAAATAAGCCATTCAATCACAATTTACATAACTGACGTCACTGATCTACCTGGTCAATTTAACTGAAATGCTGATCCTAACAATCCTATCCATTCATACTCTACCTCAAGAATGTTGGAGATTCCACTTATTTTCAGCATTTGCTGAGAAGCCAGGATTTGAGCACAGAGTAAAGCAGCTGTCTGGTCTACTGGTGCATACACATATACATTTCTCCATTACTTATCTGGCCTTCCAGAAGGTGTGAAGAGGAAGACAGAACCTATGAAGAAGTGTAACCACAGTATGTGCTTTCCTTGGCTTGGCAGGGGACAAGGCTGAGGGTAGGAGTAAGAAACGAGTACACAGGTCATAAACCCCGAGACTCTTCTTAACCTGCTGGGATCAAAAGACTCCTCAAAATACAAAGCAAGTGGGATCAGCTTCAAGAACATTAAGCTCAACTACTCCTTGAAAAAGACAAGAAAACTGTTGCTGGGGAGATAAAGTGAATTGGGAAAGCCCATACAGTCAGTCAACCACAGGATCAAGAACAGGGCCCACCCTTGTGCCACCAGACCAGTAGTTTTCCCACTAGATAAGGCAGCCTTTCCAAAGCCTCTGGCGCCACCAGCTACTTCTGGCATTTAAAAATTTCTTCCCCCTTTAATACTCCTTTATGGTTAGTTCTTGCTCAGGGATAACAAGAGGGGAAGTACTTTCTCTTTCTTCTTCCCTAACTCAATCTAGAAGCACCCTCCAGGCAAAGAAATTATTTTACCTTTACTAAGAACATTTTAAGCCACACAATAACCTCACTCACTCTTGTCTCTGGGGTTTTATCAAATCTCTGATCCTCTAACCTGAGTGTCTATCTCTAATTGTAAAATGGGAATATAGTTGCAGTTGAAAGCATTAATTAAAATTGCCCTGAGAAATACAGTAGACGAAAGGTAGAATGCCAGGCGGTGATCGTCTCCAGCAATCTTACAAAATAATTTCTGATCAGAAAGGGACTCCACCAGGAATGGTGAAGCACAGAAGGAACAGAGTAGGAGATACTGAAGAGTGAGGGTTGCAGAGGGAAGAAGAGGCTGGACGCTAGCACTTACAAAAAATTCAGTGCATCCTTGTTTTCAAACTCCCAGGTGTAGAAACAGAATTCCAGAGAAAAGGAACTTCATGGAAATAAGAACTCTCATGTCTATGAACAAACATGTGATGCCCATGCTAGGGAGCATTAATAATGGCACTTCAGGCTTGGGCTATAATCCCGTTCTTTAAAGCTTAGGCTTGCCTAAAGATTTGCCTAGTATTTTTAATTATCATAAAGAGTGCAATCACATAACTATCTATATCATCACCTACAGAGTTACCTCCCTGGTAACTTTTCCATTCACGTTTATTGGGGAAGAAGAGAATATTAGAATCATTGAGGCAATCAAATAAATGAATGACTTCCCTGACATTTTGTTTCCTTCAAAATATCAAAAAAAAAAAAAAAAAAAAAAAAAGAATCATTACAATACCACAGTATTTGGGTTTGTCAGATCACAGGAGGCTGGTGAATAAGAAAATATTTGTGATAATGCTACAAAGAGTGCTCGCCAATATCTGCCAAGGTAAAAGTAGTTCTAAATTATCAGTGGATTTCAAGATTTAAAAAGGAATTTTAAAACCTGAGAAATACACATTTCCATTTCAAATCTTTGTATGAATGAAATTCCTGAGGCACACAGAAAAAGATAATTTCTTTCCCAAGCTTATCATATCCTGAGTTGGTCATCTTCAAAAAGTCTCATTGAGACTTAAAACTTCTGTAATGATTAGAAGTATTTTAGAAATAAATCTTCAATTAACTATCAAATTCTACTTTAATGAAACCTACTGACTGCACAGCAATTTGTTCACCTGAGATGGGATTCTCTGAGGCATAGGTAATCTCAACTTAGATTTTGGTACGATATAACCTAGTAAGAAAATACAGTAAAAATAGCTTATAGGGCACATGCTACTTTGCATTCTGGGGACATGAATGAAACTTGTGTCACTCCTTGGGAAGCATTCAAAAGTTTACAAGTGCTAATGAACAAAAGAAAAAAATATATACACTGCTGCTATTCTGGGTTTCTACCTTTCATTTCAGGAAACTAATAGCATATGAATTCAATCTTTTTGTTTCCTCCTCCAACTTTCACGAGTTAATCACTTTTTTTCTTGAACCTCTTGACGCCATAGGCCCTTGTTTCTTTCCCCAAACTGAAATGCCCTGAACCGTATCAGGAGATGAAAACGGAGAAATGAAAAGGAGTGGAGCTCGCCAGCGTCCGGGGTGTTCCGGGGAGGCTGGAGCTGAGAGAAAAGTTGGGGGAGGGCGGGGCGTGGGGGTTGGAAGCGGCTTGCGGGCAGCGCGGGTGCAGGTGACCGAGGAGGAAGGCGCGCCCGGAGCTCGGGGTCGGGAGTGCGGGCGGGGACCGGGAGCCGGCGGGCGCGGGAGGTGGCGGGAAGGGAGGCGGGCACCGAGGCCGAGCGGGACCGGGGGGCGCACGGAGGCTGTGGCAAGGCGGAAAGAGAAGTTTGCAAGGGGGGGAGGAAGCTTCCTCTCCCGGCCGACTCACCGAAGAGGCTGCTGCTAAACCCGTCCCACACGCAGCCCACGGCGTCCCACACCCAGCCGTTCCTCAGGCAGGACACGAAAGTAAAGGTGACCCCAAAGAGGGACACCAGCAGGTCGCTGAGGCTGATGTTGACCAGGAAGAGGTGGGTGGGCGAGCGCAGCCGCTGGAACTTGTAGTAGAGGACGAGCACCAGCAGGTTGCCGCCGACGCCCAGCAGCCCGAGAGAGCCAAGCAGCAGCGCCAGGCGCTCGTAGGTGCCCGAGCTGAAGAGCGGCGCGGGGCTCAGCGTCCCCGCCGGCGCCGGACCTTCGGTCCCGCCGCCCTCCCAGTAGCCCTGGCCGCCGCTGTGGTTCCCCGAGTACATGGCCCGGCGCCCACACGGCGAGCGGGGCGGCCCGCGGCGCGCAGCGCACTGGGTGGGGCAGGAGCTCCGCCGCGGGCTTTGGCCATTGTGCGGGCGGGCGCCGCGCGCCGGGACCGCCCTCCTCCGCCCCTTCCGCCCGCGCTCCTCGTGGCCCCGCCCTTTCCGCGTGCGCGCCCCGCCCCTTTCCGCGTGCGCATCCCCGCCCCCCGGTGTGCTCTCGTAGCCCCGCCCACTGGTACGCCCATGGCGGCGTGTCCTCCCTGCGTGTTTCTCAATCACAGCACCTCGGGCCTTTCATCCTTACCCCAGCGTCTACCCGCGCGGGGCCGAGTCTGGAGGATGGGAGCGACGGAGGGAAAGTCTCTGTGTCAGTGGCCCCTCACACCCCATCTCCCCGCATCCAGCTTGAAAGCGTCGTGTCCCTTCGCCCGTTCATTCATAAATATTGACCCCCATGCCCACCCTAGACTTTTTCTCTTCCTGAAAAGCTGTAATAATGCCCCCCTCCCATAACTTACTGTAAACAAAAGAAAATAACAGGTCGAAAAGCTAGGGAGAGGATACAAGCCAAACAATCGTAGAAACAACGAAATGGGGAGAAGAAAGGTAAACTGTTAAGAGTTCCTGAGAGCTGGAGTGCAAGGCCAAGGGCTGCAGCAGGGAGGGGTGGCACTCCTGCCCCTCTCAGAGTTTCAGGACCAAGAAGGACAGCATTAGAGGAGGACCGAGGTTGAGCCCCGACTGGACCCCCTGTCCTTCCGTCCTGCCCTGAGACAGGGACAGATCTCACCCGGTCTGCTGAAGACCTTCCTGGAGGTGACTGCCTGGGCTGTGCTCCCAAAGCTTCAACCTAAATCTGACAGGTATAGAAAAGTAGGTGCTATATTTAGAACAGCACACACTTTCCACTGGGCCTTTTCCCCAGTAGCAATGAAAATATAGTACAAGGCAAATATAGATTGTGAACGTGATCGCACTCTTCAAGGGTGCCTTTGCCTGTGTTCTGCACAGTCCCTAAGGAGGGCCTCACCGAGCCCCGGAGTCAAGTTGTCCTGGGGAACTGGTAACCAGCAGGAGTAAAAGCTTATGTAATTGCTCCACCTCACAGGGATGTTTACCTGTCCCACTTGGGTGCAAAATATCCGTCAAGAATGACTAGCTTCAGTGAATTCCAGTTCCAGGTTCCCCAGAGAGAATCTAATCTACTGGTGGTAAGTTTTTCATACTCTTGCATTGAACAGTAGCCGCGGGGCAGTTGAGGCTTCTAATTTGGACTTGCCATTTATGAAACTAGCCATTCACCCTCAAAATCTTTTTATTTTATATTTTAGACATACATTTAACAAGTTCTGTATGTTTCATGTTTACTGTGTTTTCAGCATAGTGCCTCCTCTACAGTAAGTTCTCAAACGTAATAGTTGAATGAATGAATGACTCACTATATGTACTGTTTTCTAAAGATTTCATTCATTCTTTGATGCTGAGTCTCTGCCTCATAAAGCTTACATTCTTGCAGTGTTGGGAAAGTAGACAATAATCAAATTAGAATAAATGTGGGCAGTCAGATTCTAAACATGATAATGTATTATACGGCAGACAAAAGGTATGGGAAAGGAGAAGTGGATTATTATTAAGATATGGTGGGATGGGGCATAGTGATGTATACCTGTAATCCCAGCATTCTGGGAGGCTGAGGCAGGAGGATTGCCTCATTTGGAGACCAGCCTGGGCAACTTAGTGGCTTAGTAAGACCCTGTCTCAAAATAAAAAATGGGGATGTAGTTCAATGTGAAGGCCCCAGGTTGTCCCCAGTACCACAGAAACACTACAAAACCCAGTGTGATTAAGGATAGTACTGACCAAATATTGCACACACAGGATTCATGTACTGAAGTGAATTTGTGCTTGGGGTGTTGGAGGAACAAAAAGCCAATGTGGCTGGGGCAGAATGAAGATAGGAAGAAGGGCAGAGATGGTAATAAAAGGAGTTTGGCTTTTGCACTATCAGAGTGAAGTCTTGGACAATGCCTATGCAAGAGGAATAACAGCAGTGAATGAAGAGGAGGAAAAAAGGCTTTTGGCAAACGTTTAAGAATTTTCAGAGAAGATACCACATATATGATTTCCTTTGTCAATAATGTGTTTCTTGTCAGTTTCAGATTTACATATTGATGGGTGCGATAATTGTGATAGATAATGGCAAGATACTACCACTTTAAAAGTAAGTGCAGTTTTATAGATTTAGCTCTTACATTTAGGTCTTTGATCCATTTTGAGTTAATATTATGTATGATGTAACATAAGAATCCAACTTTTGTGTATGGGTAGCCAGTTTCTCCAGCATTTGTTGGAAAGACTGTCCTTTCCCTGCTGAATGGTCTTGGCATCCTTGTTGAAAATCAATTGACCATGTATGTGAGGTTTTACTGTAAATCTTGGCTCTCTATATAGCAAATATAGAGGTAAAAAAGACAACAAGTTCAGCTTCTCCCATGTCCTGACCCACTGCTCTCTATAGCTGCTGCTTTTCTGAGGTTTGTAAGGAAAAAACCTTTCTTGACTGGGAAAGTTGTCCTCTGATGTTGGTACCCCCGATCTTATCAGATTTTAAGTGCTGTGTTTTTCTCTTGTGGATTCTTTAGAAACCTAAAATCTCTGGGATTCTTCTTACGCATCTCCCTTGACAGAGGCAATGCTTTATCAGTGTGCTGGTTTCCTTCTCCACCCACGCTGAGGATTCCTGAAACAGTGCAGGCTCTTCCCCTCTAGGGCTTCTCCCAATATCACCCAGTCTGTTTTCTCTCCTCAGAGTTGAACATCTGGCTCTTTGTGAATATGTATCCATCCTTGACCCACCCAATTCAGGAAGTGGTCTTCTGTGGAGATGGCTATCCCACCTCTCCTGTCAGTGCTCCCTGGATGGAAAGAACTGAAGCAAAATGATGGCTCCTCCAAGTGCTCATTAAGGCTGTCCTCAATCTCCTAATGAACTTGTCACATTCTCCTAAGTAGTTGGGAGGTGATAATGAGCAAATGCATACAGAACTGGTTCCCAGTGCCTCTACACATTCTCCTGCCTGGGCTTTCCTTTAGAATGTGGGAATTCTTCAAGCCTTTTTGTTTTGTGAGATTACTCCCAAGGCTGAAGAAGTTCACTTAATGTCTTCTTACACCAGAATACTAAGTCATCACAATCTATGTTCCAAGAATGTCCTTTGCAAAGTATGCAGAAGGGGGAATGGCAACTGTTTTCTCTGACACTCTTGTTTGAAATAACTGATAACCTCTGGCCTTCTGAGTCATACATGTATCAGCTGAGAAAGAACTTCAACCCTTACTAAATCAAGTAATCTCTTTCCCAGGGCTGGGAAAACGTCATTCCCTGTCCTCTAACCTTGGTCCTTGTTGAGAAGCAAAAGAGCCCTTGAGAAAATCTTGCCCAACGTATCTACCTTTTTCTGTTTTAGGAATATAATTTAGGGAACATAATTGAACTTTAAAAAAAGAATCTAGCATCCTTCAAGTTCTAACGATCATTTCTCTGTGTTCATATACCTCCTCAGATGGGTGAAATATAGGTATTAGCTTAGTGTATAAACTGCATACCTGACTGCACCCCACCAAACTACATACGTTTGTTTTTAAAATGAAATCTCATTTATAACCTTTTTGTTTTTATTAGCCAATTTTCCATCACAATAACAAACACCAGAGATAATCAACCTATAAAGAGAAAAAGTTTATTTTGACTCATAGTTTTGGAAAGTTCAGTCCATGATTGGTTGGCCCTGTTGTTTTTGGGGCTGTGGTGAAGCGGCATGTCGTGGTAGAGCACATAGTAACTCAGTGGTAGAGCATTTGCCTGGCAAGCACAAGGATTCAATCCCTAGCACTGTACTAAGGAGGAAAAAAAAGTACCACCCAGGCACTATTTCTGTATGTGAGCCACCAAAATGAGGACATAAGCCATAGAAAAGAAAGACAGAAGATAGACTTAAGGATGAGGGGGTTCACAAAATATGGCAAAGGAAAGGGAGATAGCAGTATGAGAGCTGTGCTCTAGTTGTCTGTAAGGCATCAGTCCACGCTGCAGAAATGTGACTCTAGAGACAGACATGTGGAAGAGTGTTGTTACCAAGATGCCTTCTGTAATGTGCCATCTTTTATCTTGAATATGCCTGGGTAAGCCTGGCCCAGATTCTTAGCACCTCCTGCTCAGCAGGAGCATACACGGTTGAACTCCTCTGTCTCCATCCCGTCACAGGCATAGGCTGAGAATGCTCATTCTACACTCAGGAGTTCTTCATCAATTTATCCTGAGAACTGAGCTGGCCATGGTGAACTAGAAGCGGGAAACCTAAAGCAACCTATTTCTCCAACAGGATTTCTACAGATGACTGCTACCTGGCCCACACGACGGACCAGCTGAGGACGGACCCTGGGCTTTGTGTGTGGTCTCACGTGCTGACATCCATACCTGGCTCTCATACTATTCACGGGAGTTGAAGCCAAACTACTGCAGAGAATCCAGCCCACCTAGATTTTTTTCCCTAGTGTCTTTTTCTGACAATATCATTTCTTTTCTTATAGCTAAGTGTGTGTTTGCTTCTAGCTTTTTTTAAAAATCACTTATCTTTCATGGACATTTATATGTAAAAAGTAATTAATAACTAACATTTGAGGAAAACAGATGAAAAGAAAAATTACACTAACAAAAACTATTAACAGAGAGAATTTTATGAAATAATACATTAAAGTTGAAATAGTACACATAGTTCTACTTAAACTATAAAATTATCAGACTATGTAGCCTAATTTTTAAAATTAATAGTTTGTGAGAGTAGTGGAAACATGGGTGATTTCTCTTAATGTTCTTTATAATTATGACTGTATCATTTTTGTAATTGAGAAAATACAAGTATAATTACATCCTCTATAAATGACTGTAATAACTGTGAATTGCTTCAGCAAACATTTTAAAGATGTTCCCAAAAGCCTAATATATATTTATACCTGCCTCCATACTTACTTCCATCTCTTAACTCACCATTCCACTGACTGTAACTTTTCTCAAGGTCACTATAATCCACATTCCAATGGTTAATTTTTACTCCTTATCTTATGTAGACTATCAGCATTACCTTGCACAAGGCACTCTATGTTCCTTCATACTTTACTATTTATTTGTAAATATTTTGAATATGTAACTCCACAACATAGTACTACCAAAAAAAAAAAAAAATCAGTACTATGGTATTAATGTTTGTGCCCTCCATTCATATGTTAAAACCTAATTACCACGTTGATGGTATTAGGTGGAGGGGTTTGGGGGAGGTGACTAGGTCATGAGGATTTCATTCTCATAGATGGGACTAAAGCCCTTACAAAAGAGATTGAGGGAACTTGTTTTCTACTTCCATGAAGACCCACAGTTGTCATCTCTAAGAGGGCCCTTGTCAGACGCCGAATCTGTGGTAGACTTGATATTGGGCTTTCCAGCCTCTAGAACTATGAGAAATACATTTCTGATGTTTATAAACTACTCAGTCTAAAGTATTTTGTTAGAGCAGCAAGATTAGGCTAAGACAAATAATATAACATAAAATATAATTAAATAATACAATGAACAATTATTTCTTAATACCAAATACCTAGTTAGCATCCTGGTTTGCAATTGTTAAGTGTTGCAGTTAGTTTCCAGTTTGGTTGTGGATTCAGCATCTAAATACAGTCCACATACTAACCGATTGTCTCTTGCTTGGATTACTGAAATTGCCATCTAACTCGTTTCTCTGCTGCACCATTTCACCCTTTCATTTTATTCTTTACAAAGCAGCTGGAGCAATCATGTCACCATTCTGCTCCCAAACTCCCCGTCTCACTCAGAGGAAACAAAGGCCAAAGTCCTGGAAGGTCCTACATAATCTGACCACCATCTCCTGAATCTGCCCTTATCTCTCTACCTCTCTCTTCTGTCCCGCATCACCTTGGTCACACTGGTCTCCTTGATGTTTCTCAGATATGTCAAGCACATGTTGGTCTCAGGACCTCCTGACTTGGTACCTTACTTCCTTCAGGTTCCTTTCCAAATGTCTTTTTCTTAGTGTAAGGCAAATTCCCTCTGTCTCTCTCTGTCTCTGTCTGTCTCTGTCTGTCTCTGTCTTTCTCTCTCTGTCTCTCTCTCTCTCTCTCGCTCTCTCTCTCTCCCCCCTGCCTCTCTAGGGAGGAGTACCTCAATGTCCTCTTTGTGAAAAAGTAGAATGTTACAGAGATATTATGATGCGACAAGGACCATATGAAGAACACTGGTAACATTATGAGGTCAGGACTTCTGGTTGTTTGTCTATATAAACACATAAGTCAGCTGTCCTGCTAAGATCCTAATGGTAGCTCTTACTCGAATCCATAGAATGGGATTTTTAAGATCAAAAGAATGAGACATAAAACAAAAATGGAGACAGCAGAAAGGCAATTGTAAAAACTGGAGGATTTTCCACTTAGGCAAATTTGCAGTATTATTTCTGTACTTAAATAAAATATTCACTGTGTCCGTATGGATGTCACAAAGGACAAGCGTTCCCTTTCAGTTCAGATTTACAGTTTCAGAATGGCCTTGAATAGATTTGAAAAATTGGTTGAACAGGTAGCAGCTCAGAAAAGAGATGAAAGAGCAGGATTGTTTATCCAAAAAGAAGGTAAGATCCATGATTACTGGGGAAGTCCAGGTTGGGTCTGCTGATTAGAACTGGGGTGTTTTAAGCGATCAAAGAAAAGTGACATAGCTTAACTGCAAAGACATGGAACATGGTCCTGAAGGCCTGAGTTCTCTTTCTTTCTCAGTTCCTAAGTAGTTAATTAGACTCGGTGAAGTTCTTTGTACAGTACTTCTCTGAACCTTTGCTATCTGAACTGTAAAATTAAAGGAATGGATTAAATGATACCTAGTGGTTATTTTGTAGGCATTACCATTTGATAGCTTACTGGTTGACCTGACACTCTCAGTAGTGCACACAACCATGTGACAAGCTATGTGTGCCATTCTACCATTTCCCTAAGTGTATCAGGAGACCATAAGGACTTTATTAAACAGTATGGCATTTCCTATTTCACTCTCCACTGTCAGGGGCACTCCTCATGTTTCTAGGCAGCATTTGAGTGCAACAAGGTAAGGGGAACGTGGTGGACATTGTGTTCAGGAGTTTCGGCAGAACATACCTGAATACAGAGCTTTGAGTACATCACCATGACCATGGCCAAGGGGAATGGTGTGATGTGCAGTTTTGGGGCACTGAGGACACCAATGAGAAATTAGGCAGAATACAAAAACCAACATAACAGTGTTGGTGATAGAGTGGTGAGCATAACTGCCTTGCAAAAACCAACAGAACAAATCCTGCTGTTTCAGTAAAAGGAGCAGGACCCACATAACTGCATGGCCAGCCTTTTAATGTCCCCAGCTATGTAGTCATGTGTATGTAAAAGTCTTCAAGTGTGCAAACCCAAGCCAGTATTATTTGAATAGAATTTAATAATTTACAAGTCACTTTAATAAATATAGTTTCATTTAATTTGCATGATGGTATGAATGGACAAAGATTACCATTTTTCCCATTTTATTTGTGAAAAACAGGAGGTAGAGATAAGTCACCTGCTCAAGTCATTTTAAGTGTTAAATCTAGGACTCAGACCTTTTAGATGGTTGTGATCTTGGCTGGGCTTCCTAAACTACTCACCAAAACTTTCATTTCCCCCTAGTTTGTTTTACCTCTCTCTGTAACTGATTTTCCAAACTCTTACCACTTTTTCTGAATCCTCTGTGGGATTTCTGCTCCTTCCAGCCAAACTTCCTTAATCATATAACAAAGCAAGGCCAGAGACAAAGAGGTCTCTCCAATTCCCTTTCCTCCACTTCCAAACTACTAAAGCAGCACCTGCCTTCCCCTCCTCCTGCCCAAGGCTATCACTTGCTGCAACAGCCTCAAAATCTCCTTTTTCTACTGGCTTTGTCCTCTCAATCTAAAAATACACTCAAGCATCCTGACCTTGACTTTCTCTTCCCTTCATCTACCACTGTATGTTTCTCTCTTGCTTTTCCACCGGATTTCCACACAGCAACCCCACTTCATGTTCAGTCGACTTCTCTCTGGCTTTCCACATCACTTTGCTGAAAATGCAAATACCTTATTAAGGTATTCAATAACCTAATACAATTGCCAAATTCAGTAAATCGTTTTCCCTTTTGCAGCCCACTTGGCAACTTCACTACATTAACACTGTTAGCAGCTTTTGCGTCAAGAAACCTCCTCCACCTGCATTTTTGTCATACCACTCTTTTCTATTTTTTCTCCTTTCTTATCCTTTCTTGGCCTCTTTTTGTCCTTGAGATTTGCCCTACTGTCATCTCACTCAGTCTTACAGCATAAACTTCAGCTACCTAATCTAAACCAGATATCTTGGGATAACCTTCGACTATGTCAGGGTAACTCTCTTTTGGCTTATAACAGCAGTTTCTCAATATGAGAGTCTTCTTGTCCTTTATATTTCTGCAGTTTTGCCTTCAAAAATTGAATCTGCTATATTTCTGGCTTATTAGATCACCTCTAAAATTCGTATGTTAATGTGGCATGCATGGCCACTCACAATCATACTTCAACCTACCTTTCCAGCTTCAGATCCTGGCATTTGCCTTCCTACACCTTTTGCCAGGAACTTTTCAGCATTTCTTATATGACATACTTTTAATGACTGATTTCGTACATGTTATTCCTCCAAGTAGAATTCCTTGCCTCCTTTGTGTGTGGGGGGGTTTTGTGTGTGTGTGTGCATTTGTGGGGGTTTGTGTGTGTGTGTGTGTGTACACACGTGTGCCCATGCTTGCTCCTGCCTGTGAACTCCTGTTCATATTTCAAGACTCAAATCAAATGACACATCTTTGGAAAAACTTCCAAACTTACCCCAAGCAAAGCCATCCTTAGTACCACTAATGCATTTATTGCTGTTTTAAGAAACTTACCTGTTGTATTTAGCCTGCTGAAATTGATATGTATGTGTTTGTTCCTGCCCCTTCTCCCCCACATTGACCTATAGTGTTGAAGGTTTTGCAACCCTAAGGCTAGCAGAGATTCTGGTGACTAGGAAGGCATCCTTATTGTGGGCTAAACACAAATACCAACTTTGCTTTCACTGAGAAGCTTGCAGTAACAAAGTCACGTTGAAAATGTCTTTCCTCTATAATTTTTAAAACTAGATAAAAACTACTGCTAGACAAATGACCTTTCTTGACTCAGGGACTAGTCTGAAAGTTTGAGGACAAGAGAAATATATAATCATAGTTTATATCAGGCTCTAATACTGTATGAAATAAATCCATATTCATTAACGGATATTGGAAAATAGGGTCTACTTTTTACTATAGGCAAGAAGCTAAGAACTGGAGAGTATTTTTCATGGAACAGTATTTATCTAAAAATTATATTAGGTAAACTGCAGGAATTTGTCCCAGCAATATTGCTTTTAAATCTTGCCAGTAACTTGGTAGAATTAAAATTATCGCAGAACAGGAAAATCTCACCTTCATCCAGTGACATTTACAATGAAACACATATTTTGTACTAGTTGGTGTGAATTTAAAATCCCTAAGTAACTATTTGGCTGTATTATAGGAAGTTCAAGTTTAATATGACTAAAATGAAATATTTTATTTTCCCAAGAGGCACAGTCCCTTCCCAGCTGGCCATTTGGTAAAAAAAACAGTACTAACATTTCCTGAGTTTTAACACCAGGAAACTGAATGCCCTTGTAGAACAAGGTCACTCAACCTAGGCACTATTGACCTTTTGGCTGAATAATTCAAATATATATATATATATATATATATATATATATATATATATATATATATATATATAGCCTATGCATTGTAGAATGCTTCCCAGCATCCCTGGCCTCTACCCACTAGATGCCAGTAGAATATTCACCCCATTTGTGATGATCAAAATGTTTCCAGACATTGCCAAAATTGCCAAATTGTCTGTCTGTCTGTCTGTCTCTCTCTCTCTCTCTCTGTGGGGGTGTGTTTGGAGGGGGATGGGAGATGGGGCACAAATGTCCTTTGGATGAGAACCATTACTCTAGATTCCTTCCTTTCCTTCACTTGCCACTTCTGCCCCCAATAACTTCCAATCAACTATCAAACCCTTGCAATTCTACTTCCCATCATATCTCACCATGTCCACTGCTCTCTCCAGGGTGCATATATCATTTGTCATCCAATTGGGGGCACTTTCAGGAGTCAAATGGTGTGTATTGATAATCAAATTAGGAAAAGGTATAAATGAGACTTTCCTTGGCAGCCCAGCATGTACAATCACCCTCAAGATCACCCTGGACCAAACCTCCATTATCTGAAGCCTGGACTAGTGCAATAGCCCCAGCTGGTTCTATACCTTTTAATGATGCTTCCTTCCAGTAGCACTTAAAAAACAAAATTTGAGCCACATTATGTCATTTTCATCTATAAAACCCTCCAGTGAGAGCTTATCATCATATTTGGAATAAAATACCATGACTGCAGCTTAGGCTTCTTCTCTACTCTGGTCTCAGCTCTCAGCACTTTTCCCAGTCCTCTCTCTTTTTTATACTTACTTTCTTAGGAAACATCAAGCTCTTTCCAGCCTCAGAACTTGGTGTTTATCAGTCTTTGTCTAGCTGTTCTTATCTGCTTTAGACATGGTTCACTCCTGATTGCTCATCAAGTCTCAGGTTAAAATTTTACCTACCTCCTTAGAGAGACATTTGCTGACGTCCCCTCTGTCCCCCAACACCATATAATTCTACCACAGCTCCTTATTGATTTCCTTTCTCACACCTATCTCACTCTATGATGGCATTTATTGCCACTTGGTTACTGAGATATGACAGACCCTAAAAGTCACTAATGCATAAAGTGCATTAATCTTAAGTAGAGCCATAAATTTGAACACTGGTCAATAAGCCAACCAAATCAAAGCAAAAACATTTCTAGCACCTCAGAAAGTTCTCTCATGTCTTTTTGTAGCAATTTTAGCTTCCTACCTTATAAACAGATGACCATTAATTTAACATCTATGAATGAATTTTGTCTATCACAATATGTAAAATGTTTGTTCTTGTAATTTTCTGATCCTTCCACTAGAATGTGAACTCCGTGAGAGCATGGATTTGCTGATCTAAATCCAATGTCTAGCTCAGTTCTGGCACATAATTATGCTCAATATTCTTTTGTTAATTAAATAAAAGAATTTGATTTTATCAATACAGTTTTAAGAGTCCATGCATCTCATGCTTTTGCCCTTAGCCTCAATAGTCTTACCTCAGTGAATCTATATTTTGGCAAAATCAAGATTCGAGCAATGATGTTTGTGTTTGCATATGATCAAAGAACCAGCCTATAAGTGCTATTTGCATACTTCTACCTTCCCCTTCAGGTGAACTCTAGTAGATACTCCAGTTAGTGAAACTTTCATAGCAGGAAAGAGTAATTCTTCTTTTTTTTTTTTTTTTTTTTTTTTGTGGGTACCGGGGGGTTGACCTCAGGACCTCGCGCGCCAACAGGCGCCCGTGCCGCTGAGCGATATCACCGGCCCCTTTTTCGTATGTGGGATCCGGGAGTCGAACTCGGGCCCTCGCGCTTGCAAGGCAGGTGCTTACGCCGCTGAGCCATCCCACCGGCCCAAGAGTAATTCTTTTTAATTCATTTTCTTATCTTTATACTCCTTCATGAAACTTCTAAAAGAACTGAAAGACAAGATATGGAGAAGATACAGAACATCAAAATAGAAATATTTTCTTTTTATTTAGTAATATTTTAGCCAAAGGCTAAAATGTTTCCAAAGACATCTTTAAAATGCAGATAAATTTGGGTTTCATTAAATTGAAATAGGAAAATAGAAGGTTAGGAAATACAAAAAGCACCTGAAATATGAAATGTAGTCTTTGGAATTTAGTGAAAATGTACTTGTGCTTTTTTCACTGCAGATGTGATTGATTATGACAAGTTTTATGCATCAGTACAGGAGCTCTTTGATATAGAAATGAAGAGCCAAGATGTGAAGTGCTTTTACAGGAAACTTTGCAAGAACCCGCATGCATCTATAGATTGGTGTGAGGTAGTAATTTTCATATTTATAATGTAAAATCCAGGTATTATTTGTCTTTGTTCAGAATAAATAAGTAAGTGTTACTCCCATAGGGGTTAAATCCACAATGTGTGTGTGACATGACCTAACTTAACTCCTCTAACCATTAAGACATGGCCACTGTCAACAATATAAAGTGGACAAGCCAGGTAGCTATTGTTAAATATATTATTGGTGAGTAGCTCTTAAATACTTTTAGACCAACCTGCCAATTGAAAAAGTGTAAGTGCCATTCACAGCAACCAAGATTTTAACAACCTTCTTTAGATTCTAAATGGAATATTTATTTTCAATAGTGTCAATGTATACAAAATTTTAGTGTATCCAAATCCTTAATATAAAAGAAAGAAGAGGCTATGACTGATCACCTCTGTTATTCATTGAAGTGTTATCTGATTGGCATAGTATTAACTCAAAAAACTATACACATGCTGACAGAATAATAAAATAATTTTTGAAATTAGCTCTTTTAAAAACTCAGTAGATATATTAGACAAGAGAAAAAGTAATGATATAAAGAATTTGATCGTCACCTTTAACAAACTGATAGATATGCATAAATGAAATTTTGAACCCAAGACATAGGAAATGTATGTCCTGGGTTCGGCTACATAGTTGGGGCCATTACGAAATTGATCATATATTAATCTAAAAAGAATATATCAATAATCAATAAACACTAATAGAATAAAATTAGAAGTTTATAATAATGATAGTTCAAGTCCCAAAACTAACCAAATAAAAAAGGAATAACTAGGTTTGGAAAAAATTATAAGCAAAAGCTTCTAAGCCTTTTAAGAATACATAATTCCCGGGGCCGGTGAGACGGCTCAGCGGCTTAAGCGCCTGCCTTGCAAGCGCGAAGGCCCGAGTTCGACTCCCGGATCCCACATACGAAAAAGGGGCCGGTGATATCGCTCAGCGGCACGGGTGCCTGTTGGCGCGCGAGGTCCTGAGGTCGTCCCCCCGGTACCCACAAAAAAAAAAAAAAAAAAGAAAAAAAAGAATACATAATTCCCATGTTATATTAATTTTTTAATAATTTAGGAAAAACAAAGCTATTCAATTTATTTTAGGAAGCCATAATGACACTGAGTTGAACAAAGAATCTATAAGCCAGTATTATTTATGAATTTAAATACTAAAGTCCTAAATAAAATTTTAAAAAATTGAATACAGTGGTACATTAAAAATTCATTTCCAAATAGAATTTACTGCACAAAGTCAGAATGGCTCAATATTAGAAAAGCTATGAACATATTTCTTTTAACAATTTACAGGGGAGAAATAATGCAGTCATCTTAATCAGAGATCAGCAAACGAAGGCCTATAGGTCAAATCTGGACAGCGACCAGTTTTTGTAAATAAAGTTTATTAGAACACAGTAATGCTCACTCATTTACATATTCTCTATAACTGTTTTTGAGCAACAATAGCAGAACGGAATGGTTCTGACAAGGACCAGAAGAGCTCAGAGTCTAAACTATTTACTACCTGGCATTTTCAGAAAAAGTTTGCTGATTCCTCACCCTAAAATAAAAACAAAAAAGATGTTTGATAAAAATTCAATAGCTATTCTTGCTTTTAAAAGGAAATCTTAGCAGAATAGGAATTACAGGGAATTTCCTTTACTTGATAGGAGAGACTGTATTTGTTCTTTATTGCTACTGGAACAATTTACCATAAATTGAGCAACTTAAAGAAACACACATTATATCAGTTTCCATGAATCAGGAGTGTAGGAACAGCTTAACGTGGCTGTCTAGTCAAGGTCTTCTCAGGGTGCAACCAAGGTGTTATCTAGGCTGTGTGGTCATTTGGAGGTCTAACTAAGGAAGAATTTCCTAAGTTTATTCAGGTTGATGACTGAATTCAAGTCCTTGCTGTTACAAAACTGAAGTCCTCAGCAATAAGAAGTTGAGATGCCCTAGAGGCATCTTTCATAGTGTACTGATGCAAATTCTTGACTTCTTTTTAACCACAATTTTTCAGCAACCAAACTCCCCTTGGCTTCAACTTTACAGCCTCAACTTTATTTCCTTTCTGGCCACCAGCAAATTTTTTCAAATTATTAAGCTCTGTTTTTTGGTACTGATTATCACTGTAGACATGGCTAAAAGCAGCCAGCAGTACCCATGCCACAGCCTGAATGCTGGGTTGCCTTGAAATTTCCTCTAAAATATTAAGTAGTCCCATGCCCTTAATTTCAGTCTCCCAGAAAGTCCCAGAACATGGGTAAAATGAAGACAAATTCTCTGCCACAGCATAACACTCATGGCCTCAAGTTCAACTGTCAATGGAGTCCTTGTTCTGAACTAAAATCTCCTGAGCCTGGCCTTTATCTTTTCATTTCTATCAGCATTCTGGTCTTCAGCACTCTGACCAGAATCTCCTATCAAGCCCAGCTGACAGCATTCTAAGGCCTTTCCAATAGGCATCTCCAAACCTTTCCAAACTCCTCTTGCAAGCCAGTTTTGAAGGCTTCTGAATCACATGGTCAAATATAGTCACAGCAACAATCCCACTTCTATGGTACCAAAATCTGTCTTAGTCACTTTTTCTGAGACAGTATCCAACACCTGCAACTTAAAGAAGGAGAGGTTTATTTTGGCTCACAGTTTATTCCTTGGTAGGCCAGCTCCAAGGCAAATCATCATGGCAGAAGGGCATAGTGGAGGAGCGCTGCTTATGTCATGGCAGCCAAGAAGCAGAGGAGGGAAGGCAGGAGTGGGAGAGGGAGATACACCCTTCCAAGCCACACTGCCGGTGACCCACCTGGAACTGGGTGTCAGTGGACTAATACAGTGATGAGTATAGTGCCCCCATGATCCAATCATCTTGTAAAAATCCTGCTTCTGGTACATGAGAGTTTTGGGGGACATTCTAGATCTAGATCATAAAAAAAAAAGTATATCCGGTTTCTTTCTTTCTTTTTTTTTTTTGGTTTCGGTTTTTTGTTTTTGGCCATAGAGATGAGGAAATTGAGCCTCCTTTTAATATCTGTGCCTTCTCTTTTCCTTTCCAATTAGAAAGTCATAATCTTACATTTGTAAAATGTCTTTTTTATGCATCTTTTCAGGTTCTCATTTAATCTTCACAACAAATCCAATATAGATTGTGGAAGATAATGTCATTGCAATAAAACAGGTGAAGAGAGGCAAGCACAGAAAGGTTAATTGACTTATCAAAAGTCACACAGAAAGTTGATTTTTGTTTTGCAGCTGAAATTTTCTCCTTAGCTAGTAATTCCGTGTGATATTATCCTGTGGGTTCCTATAAATCATATGCAAGTTTAATAGAAAAACTTATCACCAGCCTGTGACACATTTTATATGAAGAATCCACTGAAGTTTAAGAAAATGATTCAGGGAGGTTCTTCTGACAGTTTTTTTCACAATCTGTGTCAGTGCTCCTAAGAGGCTTTTCTATTTCAAGCCATGCGACCTAACCTTTCTGGCTTCAGATCAGTCATCTACAAAATGGAAATTCAGGGCTGGAAGACTTTCATTCCAGTATGCATTACTTTAAAAAAAAAAAACACAAAAAAAAACTTACCACCTAATATTAACCTACCAGGTAACTTGAACCAGATTTACTCTTTTAAACTCAGGCTCACATTCACAAATATGATTCCAAACATAAATCTCTCAGGTATAGTAATACCAGAAGAAGTTGCGCTTTCTTTTCCTAGGTTTTGGATGCAAACACAGATGGAGAATTTGAGATCATAGAATAATGAAATCTTAGGATTCAACTAAAACATAACCTAGACCTGCCCTTCACCTTCTGAGAAAAATTAGATGTAAAGACAGCTAAGTAAATGCCCTAAGTTGATAGAGCTAATCAGTGGGAAAGCCTAGTGCAGACATGATCTACTTTTCCTAAAGCACTGTGTTAGGCTGTGTTTCCGCTGAACAACTCATAAACATTTTTTTTGGTAGGAGTCCATTACAAATTAATTCAAAGAAGAGTCATACACCACCATATGGAATGCCTAAAATTGTGTTCCCCCCAAAAAGTGAATTTCAAATGAATTATTTTATGGCTAAAAATATATTTGCTAAATTCAAAAATGTTAAGAAATGTTCCAGAGTAGGGTAAGAAATAAGTTGCCTACAGGTTTTTATTCTCTTCTACCTGTCTTTCATTTTCTCCATATGCTTTACAATGAACGTATGTTCCTTATATAATCAAAATAAAATGTAATTTCAAAAGTGCATCGGGGGCCGGTGAGATGGCTCAGCGGCATAAGCACCTGCCCGGCAAGTGCGAGGGCCCAAGTTCGACTCCCAGAACCCACATACGAAAAAGGGCCGGTGATATCGCTCAGCGTCACGGGCGTCTACTGGTGCATGAGGTCCTGAGGTCAACCCCCTGGTACCCACAAAAAAAAAAAAAAAAGTGCATCGCCTTACTGTATAGTTCTGAAAGCTGAAAGAAAGGATTTTGAAAGTTTTCACCACAAAGAATTAATGTTTTATGACATAATTATGTTTAACCTGATTTAAACATTATGCAACATTATGCATTCTACAGCTATTGAACATTAATTCCATGCTATCTCATTAATATGTACAAATTTTATGTTGTACATACTTATGTGTATTTGCTATTTATGATTTTTGTGTATCAGTTAAGTTTTTTTAAAGTGACATCAAAGCTATAAAAATTACAAAAGTAATTTAAAACATGGACCAACCCCTATAAATAACATGGTTAAAAGAAAATTAATATTTCATTAGTACTATATCTAATACTTATAAAATACACCATGTCACAAGTACAATTATTAGACTAAAATTTTAAGATGTTGGAAAAGGAATTTGAGATCCTCGAGGCTACAGCTCATCATCAGAAAAGATGTTTTCTGCTCTTTAACACTATTTGCTTGAAACATTTCCTTTCAATGTATGAAACTTCTGCTGTCTCTTCTAAAGTTTAATTGGTATAATATCTTACAATTTTCTTTAATAAATTTTAATAATTTGGTATTTTTACTTTTCTTTGGGAGTTATTGTGGGATGCATTGTTATGTTTTGTTATTACAAGGAAAAGTAGCAAAATTGATCATTTCTATGAGAACAGATGTCCTGCATAATAATATCTACCTACATGTATATATGGCTATAAAATATATGTTTGATAATGTGCATGGCTGATGTGTTGTCTGACAGGCAGCAAAGGTGCTTAGTGGACCATTTTGAACTAGCAAGGAGAACACCTAAGCTCTGCTTCCTCTACCATCTCTGGAAAAATCAGGAATTATAATTCCTCAAATGGTGATGTCGATCGAGTTCTTACTTAGCACTTGGTGCAATCTAAGTACTTTTTAATCTTCCTACTTAACTAAGTAATCTAATCATTCACTTGCTTATTCAATCCTTAAGAATAATGCATCAGCTAGTGGTTATTACTGACTATACTTATTTTCCAGATGAAGAAAATTCAGGCACAGAGAAATAACTTTCTTGAGATTATATGATTAGCTGACAGTGGATTCAGAATGTGGACCCATTTCTAAGTCCAAAAGCACCTAATACTGACTCCCTTGGGACATTGCTCCTGGATTCCTTCTCACACTGTTCTCAGATGCTTAAAAGATGCATTACCATTATCTCCACAAAAATTATACGGAAATTACAATTCAGACTAAATGGCTATAAACTGCTTTTCAAAGCTAGGTATCATAGAACATATTTCACTGTTTCAAATTAGATGACAGCAAAATGGTGTCGAGTTCTCCCACCCCTGAGAAATACTGGAATTCATTAGCAAAAAAGTGAAGAGTCATCATTCTCATTGTCATTTCACATTGTTATCTGAAAATTATTACTTCACACTATTATCTCAGGTTAAATTGGCCATTGAACATATACAAGTTTTAAAAATTTTGTGTCATTTAAGTTATAGTGAGTAGTGTGTGTAAAATGAGGAGCGATAGGCAGAATTCTAAATGTGACTTCCTTTCCCAAGATTCCTATCTCCTGGTTATTCAAATACTAACCTAGGTAGGGCTGTGAAATGACTTTCCAGATGGAATTAAGGAACAAATCAGCTGAGTTTAATATAGGAAGATTATCTAAGTGGGTCTAGAGTAGTCATATGAGTTCTTAAAAATAAGACAGAGGGCCGGTGAGATGGCTCAGCGGCATAAGCGCCTGCCTTGCAAGCGCGAGAGCCCGAGTTCGACTCCCGGATCCCACATACGAAAAAGGGGGCCGGTGATATCGCTCAGCGGCACGGGTGCCTGTTGGCGCGCGAGGTCCTGAGGTCACCCCCCGGTACCCACAAAAAATAAAAAATAAAAAAATAAAAAATAAGACAGAAGGGGAAAAGAAATATTCCAAGCATGAAGGGGACTTGAAACTTCATTACCGTTGCTGAGATGTTGGGCTCATGTACCAGGGCTGAAGAGAGGCCCCTAGAAGCTGGGCAGTTCCAGCTGACATCCAGCAAGCAAACAGGCCTCAGGATAGCAACTTGAATGAACTTGGAAGCCAGCACAAACACACACACATATACACACACACACACACAGCCAAAGACTCTAGTAATTAAAACATGCGTCTATTAGCTCTTCGATTTTAGCCTGATGAGACCCATGTGGCACTTCTAACCTATGGAACTGTGAGCTAAGTAACAGATGTTAAGTCATTATGTTTGTGGTCACTTCTTCTGGCAGCAATAGAAAAATAAAACGGAGGAGGAGGTGTCAAAGTTCAGAAGGAGTATGGTCTGCTATCAGAGCCAACAGAAAAAACATGTGGCTTTAAAAGTAAGCCAAGCTCAACAGCAGTGTAAGGAAGTTTAATACTCAGAGAAGGAAGCTGGAGAAGAAAACAAGAAGATAAGGATTATTATTTGTGTGGTGGTTGACTTTGGAAGGTTGTTGTATTTTTGTTTTTATGACGGCAGAGATCTGAACATTTCTGAATGTTGAAAAGTCAGTAGAGAGAGGTTGAAGATGCTGAGGAAAGGAAAAGGAAACAATATTGGAAGAGATAAGAGGAGGTGGGATGCAAAGCGCAGGAGGCAAGATTAGCTTTGGAAAGGGAAATGTTTTAGTTACTTTTCTCTTTGCTCAGACAAAATACCTGACACTCAAAGTTAAAGGAGGAAAGGTTTTTTTCAGCTCACAGTTTGTAGAGGTTTCAGTCCATAGTTGGCTGGTTCCAAAGCAAGGCGGCATGGCAGAGGGGCATTGAAGAGGAGAAACAGTCCATGGCAGGCAGGAAGGCAGCAAGCTGCCAAAGCAGTGAGCAGCAGCAGCAAGCCTGCCTTCTTTCTGTCCCTTTATATTCCATACAGGGTGCAAGCCTACTGACTGGTGCCACCCATACCCAGGGAGGGGCTTCCATTATCCACACCCTTAATCCCAGTAACACGCCCTTAATTCACATTTTCATACACTAATTCAGCCACCTTCCAAACTCCCCATCTATGACCGTATGAGGCTTTGGGGGAACATCTAGATAAAAGCCATAACAGGAAGTATATGTTCTTTTAAAAGAGAAGGAAGGCAGACAGTATGGATCCAAAGCCCGCTTGGTGTGTAAGCAGGGGAAAGGAGCTGAAGAATCTCTTGTCTAGTGGCTTCCGTGATCAACTAAAGTGGCAGGTGAGGTCAGCAGTATACTAAGAATGGCCGGGAGGTGGAGTTGTGTCTAATAAGAGTGAAGAACGTTGTTTTTGCTCCTGTGAACATGGGAAGAGATCACCTAGAGAAACATGGAACAATGGTCAGGAGGCACTGAGGTTGGAGGGCTGGGGGTCAGGAGTGATTTTTGGCCCCATCTGTTGGGTTGGGAGATTCTCCCTACGGCTTATCAGCCACAACAGTGCGAATGCAAGTAATAGGTGAATGTCTTGTCACCCATTCAGACTGGGGAGGTTCACTTGAGATTCAGGCAGCCCAAAGAAGAGATGCAGAACTGTGGACTGCATCTTTTATTAAATGTCCTTTAATAAACATCTTTTATTAAACATCTTTTATTCAGCTGCTTGGCCATTGTCCATCTGTTTAGCCACTCTTGCAGCCCCCAGCCACTGTACACTTGCAGCAATCCTTAGCCCCCTAGGCAGCCTATTCTCACAGCAGTCCTTGGCCACTTAGTCCCCCACACCCAGACCTCATGGCAGTCTACATTTATACCACAATACACAATCATGACCATGTGCCAGTAACAACCTTGGTTATGTAAGTTATTTACACTGGCTAGCATCAACCTTGGCTACAGAAGTTATTTACATTGAGCTATGTGGAGATGCACCTGCACTCCATTGACACAGACCCCACTGCCACCAAGATGCCCTTCTCTTCATCAGCCTCAAGCAAAGAATCACCATCTTGTGATTTCACATTTCCCCCCAGTAATTCTCACCAGGCCAAAGCAATGCTGCAAAGAGATGAAGGATGGGGGAAATGTGAGACTGAGGCAACACTACAGATCCTAATCAGAGTAAGAAAGGAAGCCAAGGCTGCAGGGAATGGATGGATTTGGATGAGTACGTGACTGAATTTCCCTCTTGAGTCTAATTGGCTGTGGAAGTCATATAACTCTTTCCTAGAGGTTCAGTTTATCATCAGCTTATCCCAGAGCCCTACTCAAGAGTCTTTATTACTAGATAAAACATTCAATCCCCAAGTGGGTTTGTGGTTTTAAAGTACTACCTCTAAACAGAGCCTTATTTTCTCTATCTAGGATTTCTAATGATAATAGCAGTATTTATTTATTTATTTATTTATTTATTTATTTGCTGTGCTGGGTTGGGAATTGAACCCAGGACTTTATACATGATAGGCAAGTGCTCTACCACTAAGCTACACCGTGGCCAGCCATATATTTTTAATAATAATTACTGCATGCCAAACACAATGTAAAAAGCTTTACATGAACATTTTCATTTAAACTTCATTTCAAAAATGAAACTCAGAAATTCATCCTTTATTCTAGTGAGGAAATTGAAAGTTAAAAAGGTGAAGCTATTCGGCCAGGTTCTGAGTGTCAGTTAGTTGCGGAGCCTAAACTCAGACATCACCTGACTGCCCAGCCCAAGCCCTAAGCACAGGGCCATATTGTGGGTTCCAACAAGACAGGGTTTAGGTGCAGGTCCATACATGACTATTAGCTGGATAGTGCATAAGTGAATGATGACAAAGACATCACAGTGACAAAGGATCCTTGTCTACTCTAGCACAGATTGGTTAAAAGCATTTTTCTTTTTTTTTTTCTCAATCTTTCAGAAGGAATTAGATGTTGAACCCAGAGGTTTTTGTACCCAAGAAAAATGAACAATTATTTCTGAAAAAAATAACAAGTGAGTTAAGCTTTTATTGAGTGCTAGTTTTGCTGGTGAGCAGAAGGAAAAGTATAAGAGTGGTAGTTTTGATGATCTTGATTTTCCAATACTTTTCCTGTGTTGGGAGGTTTTGATGTGGGTGTGTAAAAGAAGTAGTGGCATTTGTGCATCAACTGCTGAATGGACATATGTTAAAGTATAATGGTAAGTCATCCTTTAGCATCAAAATTAAACATAATGAAAATACATTAATGTATAATAGGTTTTGACTTATGTCCAATTGAGTCAGTTAGTCACTAGTTCCCTTATACTCCCAAGTATGGACCCTGATGGGCAGTTTGTTTCAAATGCAGCCTCTTAGACCCCACCCCAGACCTACTGAGTCTGAATCTGTACTTCAGGGGGATGCTGCCTGGTTGGTGTACACACTCATGTTCTAAAGCACTTCACATTTTCTTCCATTCATTCATTCGTGACATGGGCTAGTCTCAACTGTATGAGAAATATTGGTATCTTGGTCACATAAGAATTAAATGATGAGCAATTTACTAATTTAAAATCATTTTTAAAACTCTCAATTCTTTTTAAATATCATGAATTTATAAGAATTTTATTTCCAATAAGACAGTTCAAGAACAGTATTTTTGTCTGTTTGCTTTGTTTTGTTTTTTGGGATGAGGTGTCATTATGTTACCCAGGCTGGCCTTGAACCCCTGGCCTCATGTGATCCCCTTGTCAAAATCTCCCCAGCAGCTGGGACTATGGGTGCATGCCACCACACTTGGCCTACAGTTACTATATTTTTCAAATTTCTCAGAGTTGAATTGTCATAATTTGACTACTTCTTCATAGATAAGTAACACTTTTCTTCAGGATACTGTTTCATAGTAATTTATTCTCATGCAATGCCTAGAGAGTAGGGTTTAAAACAGTTAAATAGAAAAGAACTGTAGAGTCTTAAATTCCCAAAATCCCTCTAACCAGGGTGACAAAATCTGGGCCAGAGAGATTCATGGAAAATGGGTATGAAAAGTCATCTGAGAGTAACAACGTTCAGTGTTAGGATTTCTAGCTGAGGTTCTGATAAAGGCTGATTTGATTTCCAAATAAGTGCCAGGTCCTAATAAAGCTATCAATCTGAGCAAGGACACCAGCCTAGTACATCACTTCTTCCACGGAAAAGAAAAACAAGTGACTATTCAGAAATCATTCACCATCAGAATACAGTTTATCGAATATATCAATGTTTCCTTTTGTATAAAGAATCACCAGGCTTTATACACCAAGGTGCTGACTGCTAATCTAAATTAGACTTTAAATTCAGCCAACATTAAATCTGTTTTGACTCTACTGCCAGTTCCTAGATATTGCTCATGTTTATATGTATTATTTGGGATTTTTAGATCTTTGGATACTTCTCAGCTGAAGCAGATTCTCTTGCTTACCAGGTGGATAAAGAAAATTTGGTTTTCCTTGTGTCAAAAAAACAACGAATTGCAACTTCAGGTGATATCTTTAGTTTCCCTTTTTAACTAATATAAGCTAATATTTTTTCAAAAAGTAAATATTGGAACAACACTGTTTCCATGAAATCACCTTTTCTTTTATTCACTTGTTCAATTCTTCATAAATGGGAGGGAAATTACAGTTTCAGAAGAAATTATGCCTGCCACTGAAATTGAAATATCATCATTGCTCCAAGGAACACTAAATAGCAAAAGTGAAGGCGAAAACATTTATATTTTCCTGACAAGGCCCAGACCTCAACTGAACCTTCTCTACTATGGCATCTCAATAACGCATGCTTCAGTACCAAACAGAATCACATATGTTTAATCCTTGGAATTAAGTTTTCAAGTTAGGACTTTTCCCCATACTCTCACCCACCCTCAATTGACTTGGACAGGCTTACCTACGCCTCTGAAACTGTGAATTAGAGTTAGTCACAGAGGGGCATTATCTCAGTTTAGGAAGTTTCCAGTTCACATGTTTCATCTATTCTCCAATTTGGACCTAGGACCAGAAGACACCCACCCCTCTCCAGTGTTGACACTTTGGATTTTCTCCCCTTTCTTCCACCTAGGATGGGAGAAGGTCAGGAAGTGAAAAGGCAAACCCCAGAGTCTCCTCCTGTCCTTCAGTTTTCCATCCCATACTCTAACGTGATGTGTGCAGTCTGGGTCAAATCTGGTGTTTCTTTACAAAAGCACCTGGACGTCCTTCAGTCCTTTGTGAACAAAGCCCACCTTTATCCTTGACCTTTACTTAGCTCAACCACAGCCCAGGCTCTGGCCATGGGAACTACCACAAAAGAACAGACACGAAAGATGCCACCCTGCTTAACTGAGGAGGTGCCAGAGCTCAAGAGAGGAATGGTGTGGCATTCTAAGTTACAACTTTGAAAGCATTTTTCTAAAGAATGACTAGGTTCTATAGTTCATTTTTCCCTCAATCATTGTGTGTTAAGGTCTGCACTCTGGGCTGAGTAGCTTTCCAAGTGCTGAGGACACAGCAATGACAAAAAAAAAAAAAATAAAATAAATCCATGACCTCATGGAATTCACAGTCTCACAGGAAGAGACAGACAACAGGAATATCAAGCAAGTGACACATAAAGTATGTCAGGTGGCATTCCATTATATGGGGGAAAATGAGGTAGGTGGTGGAAAAATCAAGCAGGAATGCAGGTAGGAGAAGTTGGTTTGGGGATGGGAGTAGCAGGGTGGTCACGGAAGCCCCACTGAAAAGAGAATAAGTCTTAGAGAAAAGGAGAGAGAGAAACATGCTTTTCAGGCAGAGGTGGCGGGAAGGGACAGGAATAGAAGATGAGGTTGAAAAGGCAACAGTGTGTCTGAGAATGGATGAACAGGAATCTGCAGGCCTTGCTCTAGAGACTTCTAATGAGACAAAAAGCTGCAAAAGTGCTCTGGGTAGAGGGGAGGCATGATCTCAGTTACACTTTAAATGTTTATCTGGCTTCAGTGTTGACAGTAGTCTAAAATGGGGAAGGAATGGAAGCAGAGAAATTGATGGTGGCTTGGAATAGGACAGTGTTTTTCAATCTTTTTTTTTACTATCGATCCCTAAGGAACCTTTTTTCCTAATTTCTCCTCCTCCCTAGCACACCTTGCTCCATGACATTTTAATATCTCAGATATTCGTTATTAAGTATATCTGATTAAAATATATATGTGTGTATGTGTGTGTGTGTGTGTGTATGTATCTGTATACACACAAAGAGTACAATTCATTCACATCCCCCTAACAAACAAATACACACTGTTAGGGGCACTCTTTTCTCTCCTTGGATGACTTAATACTAGAGTGAGAGATCTATTTACTTGTTTTTTTCTTCCTTAGAGTTTACAATTATAAAAATTAAATCATCCTGGGAGATGGTTGAATATATGTGGCTTTATCATTTAGTACCTAAACACAGAAATACCAAAGTGAATAGTGTCTTTTTACAAAATGTGCAATATTCAGAACAGCCTTGATAGCAGCATTGAAGTAGTTTCATTCTTTTATACTGCAAACCTGAGCTATTTATGTTTTCATTCTATTGTAAGCCACAATGGTGACAATTCAAAGATTCCTAAGAGATGTGAAAAAAATCTCAAACAGAGAGATGATTCCAAAAGATGTTCAGAAAACTCATTCTCTGTGAAATGTGCACACATAAGTGTGTATGTATGGTGTGTGGGTGTGTATATTACATTTTCTCTGGGAATTCATGTACCATGTTTAACTGGAGAGCTCTATATATTGAGATTGTATCTCTAAGTATTAAAAGACAGCAGTTATTGAGTTTTATGGTTTTATTCTATTTAAATTTTTAAGTAATTCAGGGATTTCTAGCAAAATGTTGGTTGCTTTCCTTTTTCTTTCTTTCTTTTTTTAGATCAACTTCACAAATGAGTTGTAGGGTCTTTATTGCTGGACATTTAAATGAATATTATACTATTGACAGGTAGTAGAAGACGAGATGTGATTAAGTGCATCATCAAGATTCCCCAACTGGATTTACTAATAACAGCTTCTCAGAAAGGATTAATAAGAGTCTTTAACAGTCAGGTAATTCATGCAAGGCAAGAGCTAGTTGTTTGTTTGTTTGTTTGTTTGTTTGTTTGTGGTGCTTGGGATCGAACCCAGGGCCTTGTGCATGCAAGGCAAGAGCTCTACCACTGAGCCACATCCCCAGCCCCAGCCAGGTAATTCAAAAGCTTAGATTGTTCCCCTTCTTTCCTTCTTTCCTTCCTCCTTTCCCCTCTCCCTTTTTCTCTGCATCTCTTTTGTCTATACCTTATGCATGTTTCAGGTGAAACAGAAACCATATTTCAAAGTTATTACAAAAAATTTTTGAAAATTAAATACTAAAGAGAAGATTGCTGAGCTCTGAAGAAATTTTTATAAATTTTTGTTTTTATTGGTACATGTTTACAGTACATAATGATTACATTCCTGATGGGGAATTGGTACATGTACTTAACATATCTTTATTCTTTTTTTCATCCTCTTCCCTCCTTTCCCCTCTCTCCATCTCTTGGTTCCCTTCCCTGGGAAAATCTATCTCCCTGTTTCCTATTAGCTAGCTTTTATTTTGCTGTTTATATTTTGAATTTCTCATACATAAAGTCATGTGATATTTAAGTCTGTGTGTCTGATTGTTTCACTTAACATTATGTTCTTTCTTTTTCTTTTTTTAAATTTTATTTTCAAGAGAAAAAACAATAAAAACAATGATACAGAATTTCAAAACAAGCTAATAGGGGATTAACAATGCTTAATATATTGTGTATTATTATCTTCAAAGTAGTTGCTCAGATTACAGGACATAGCATGAAAAATTGATCAAACAATATAAGCACAAACCGTTCTTTTCAAAGAACTAATAGAAATTAGTAGTAATTATCTCAGCTGTCATATATATATATATATATATATATATATATATATTCTTTTTCCTTCCTTCTTTTCTCCTTTCCCCCATCCCAGTTCTCTCCTTTTGAGCAGTTTCTTCCCATTTCATGATATGTATTGTACATTTGGGATCTTATTTACTCTTTCTGTTTCTTACACTAAGGAGAAAATATGATGTTTACACATGTGAGACTGATTTATTTCACTTATAAGTATGGTCTCAAGTTGCATCCATTTACCTATAAAAGCTTCGAGTTTATCCTTCTTTATAGCTCAGTAATACTCCACTGTATAAAAATACCACATCTTTTTTATCCATTCCTCAGTTGATGGGCATTCGGATTGTTTCCAAGATTTAGCTATTACAAATTGTGCTGCTATAAACATGGGTGCACATATATCCCTGTGGTACGATGTTTTTAATTCTCCTGGGAAAATACCCAGAAGGGGAATAGTTGGGTCAAATGGGACCTCTAATCCTAGTTTTTTGAGGAATCTCGACACTGATTTCCACAGAGGTTGCACCAGTCTACACTCCCACCAACAGTGGAAAAGCAGTCCTTTTTTCCCACAGCCCCTCCATCATTTGTTATTGGTTGATTTCTTGATGATAGCCATCCTCTCTGGGATGAAATGGAATCTCAGTGTTGTTTTAATTTGCATCTCTTGAATGACCAATGATGTGGGACATTTCTCATATATTTATTTAGCATTTATATTTCTTCATCTGAGAAGTGCGTGTTCATCTCAGATGACCATTTTCAGATTGGGCCTTTGAATTCAGGGGATCTGATTTTTTTTCAATTCTTTGTATGTTCTAGATAGAAGTCCTTTGCCTAAAGGACATTGGCTAAAATTTTTTCCCACTCGGTGGGTTGTCTTTTCACTGTGTTGGTGATTTCCTTTCATGTGCAAAAACTTTCTAATAAGAGTAGATCCCAGTTGTTGATTCTTCATAGTATTTCCCATGCAGTTTGGATTTTGTTCATGAAGTCTCTGCCTACACCTATGTATTCAAGATTTCTACCTATTTTCTCTTCCAGTAGATTTAGTGTTTCTGCTTTAATATTTAGATCTTTGATCCTTTTTGACTTTCGTTCAGTGCATGCTGATAGACATGGGTCTAGTTTTCGTCTTCAGCATGTTTTTCCAGCATCACTTATTAAAGAGGCTATCTTTCTTCCAGTGGACATGTTTGGCCCCTTTGTTGAAAATAAGGTGGCTGAGTGTGTTTGTAGTTTTGTCTGCATCTTCTAATCTGTTCCACTGATCCTCAGGTCTGTTTTTTGTTTTGTTTTGTTTTTGTTTTGTTGTTTGTTTGTTTGTTTTGTTTTTGCCAGTACCATGCTGATTTTATCACAGTAGCTTTGTAGGGATTGTGATGCCTTTGTTGCCTAGGATTGCTTTTGCTACCCTGGGTCCGTCTGGTTCCAAATGAATTTTAGGAAAGTTTTCTCTAGATCTGTGAGGTATGCTAATGGTATTTTGATCAGGCTTACATTAAATCTGTATAACAGTTTTGGGAGTATAGCCATTTTCACTATGTTGGTTTTTCCTATACATGAGCAAGAGATATCTTTCCATTTTCCGTTATCTTCTTTAATCTCTTTTTTCAGAGTGCTGTAATTTTCAGTGTATAGATCTTTTACTTCCTTTGTTAGATTGATTCCTAAGTGGTTTTTTTTTTTTTTTTTTTTTTTTTTGGATGCTATTGTGAAGGGTGTGGTTTCCCTAATTTCTCAACAAACTCTGAGTGAGTTTGTTGTTTGTGTATAAGAATGGTATTTATTTTTAAGTGTTGACTTTGTATCAGCTACACTACTGAATTTGGTTATTAAATCTAAAAGTCTTTTGGTAGTGTTTAGGGTCTTCTATGTAGAGTTCATGTCATCTGTGAATAAAGATAATTTAACTTCTTCCTTTCCTATCCTTATTCCTTTTCTCTCTCTTGTCTAATTGCTCTAGCTAATGTTTCCAGAAATATATTGAATAGGAGTAGTGATAGTGGACATCTTTGTCTTGTTTCTGATTTTACAGTGAAAGCTTTCAGAGTTGGTCCATTTAGTATGACGTTGGTTTGTCATAGATGGCTTTTATCAGATTGAGGTAAAGTCCATCTATTCTGATTTTCTGTAGGGATTTTCAAATTAATGGGTGTTGGACATTATCAAAAGCCTTTTCTGCATCTATTGAGATCATCATGTCATTTTTGTCTTTGGCTCTGTTGATATGATGTATTACATATATTGATTCGCATATGTTGAACCATCCCTGCATTCCTGGAATGAATCCCACTTGGTCATGGTGTATAATCTTCTTGATGATTTGCTGCATTCTGTTTGCTAGTTTCTTATTGAGGATTTTTGCATCCAAGTTCTTTAGGGAGATTGGCCTATAGTTTCTTTTTTGGTTGGGCCTTTCTCTGGTTTTGGTATCGGGGTAATACTTGCCTCCAGGAATGAGTTAGGGAGGATTGCTTCCCTTTCAATTTCATTAAAGAGTTTGAGAAGTATTGGCATTAAGTCGTCACTAAATTTCTTGTAGAATTCAGCAGTGAATCCATCAGGACCTGGGCTTTTCTTTGTTGGTAAACTTTTAATTACATTTTCAATGTCATTAACTGGTATTGGGTTATTCAGAATTTTTAAATCTTCTTGATTCAGCTTTGGGAATTCATATGTATCTAGGAATCTGTCCATTTCTTCTGTGTTTTCCATCCTATGAGAATTAAGATTTTGGAAGCAGGTATTGATCATCTTCCGAACTTCCACAGGATCTGTAGTGATTTCACCCTTTTCATTCCTCAATGAACAAATTTGAGTCTTTCCTTTCCTTTTTTGATAAGGTTGCCTAAGGGTTTATCAATTTTATTTATTCTTTCAAAGAACTAACTCTTCGGTTCATTAATTCTTTGTATTGTTTTCTTAGTATTCGTTGCATTAATTTCTGCTCTGATCTTATAATTTCCTCCCTTGTATGGGCTTTGGGTTTGTCTTGATCTTCTTTTTCTAGAAGCTTGAGGTGCAACATTAGGTTGTTTATTTGTACTCATTTGGTTTTCCTGATGTGAGAATTCACCACTATAAATTTCCCTCTTAGGAATGCTTTCATTGTGTCCCATAAGTTCTGGTATGTTGTATCTGCATTCTCATTTAGTTGTAGATATTGTTTAATTTCTTCCTTAATTTCATCTGTGACCCACTGGTTGTTTAGGAGGGTGTTATTTAATTTCCATGTGTTTATGGAGTTTTTGTGGTTTCTTTTGCCATTAACTTCCAATTTCTATGCACTATGGTCAGATAATATGCATGGGATACTTTCAATTCCTTTGCATTTACTTAAGCATGTTCTGTGGGCTAGTATGTGGTCTATTTTAGAGAACATCCCATGTGCAGCTGAGAAGAATGTGTATTCTGATGACATTGGGTGAAACACTCTGAAGATATCTACTAAGTCCATTTGTTCACAGGTTTGGTTCAGTTCTGATATTCTTTGCTGATTTTTTGTCTAGTTGATATATCTCTTTGTGACAATGGGGTTTGAAGGTCTCCCATTACAATTATGTTATTGCTTATTTGATTTTTCATGTCTATTAACAATTATCTCATATAGTTGGGTGCTCCCATATTTGGTGCATACATATTTATGATTGTTACCTCTTCCTCTTGAAGTTTTCCCCTAAAAAGTACGTAGTGACTTTATCTCTTTTGATCATTCTTGTTTTGAAGTTTACATTGTCTGCAAACAGGATAGCTACCCCTGCTTTTTTCTGGGTTCCTGTTGCATGAATGATTGTTTTCCATCCTTCGACTTTAAGTCTATGAATTTCTGCACAATGAATAAATTGTAGAAACTCAGAAGATATTAATAAGGATTGTGAAAGTTTAAAGAAGGTAAGAGAACTCTAAGCGGGTGATTCCACAAAAGATGGATGTTGGGAAGTAGAAGAGGAAACCGTAGCTCTTCTGTCCTGCTGTTCAGCATTTTCCTCACAACATTTTCCTTTTCTCATCTAGAAACAAGTCTCTGGTTAGTAAAGCCTTTTGGAACACTTCAGATTAAAGACAGTCTGTGGGTGGCCATGGCACACAGTTGTAATGCTCTCCCCGATCTGCTGTTTCTGTTTTACATAATCTTTTCCTTCTGGGAAGACATTTCCTAGATGTTTCCGAAGACCATCTGAGCATGCAAAAAGATACTGGGTCACTGAGATACTTCAATTATTTGTCTTCAACTTGGGAGAAGCTGCTTGTACCTACTACCTCTCTGCTTAGGATGAATCTCTGATGCTCACCTAGCATGGTACAGTACTTAGGGATAATGTTCACTCAACTGATACCTGCTGAATAAAAGAGGACGTCCCTCGAATAGAACATTCTTGAAGACTCTCAATAACTTGGAGAAATATCTTTTCAGTGAAACAATGTTATATTTTTCTATGCAGCTCTATGTTCACCTTGATCTATTTAGCATTCTTTGAACTATGCTTATCATTGCTATTAGTATTATTTTGCATTTCCCTCTTTTGTTATCAAATACTGCTTTGCATAACTAAAGATTGTGAGGTAGTTTGCATGTAGGATCAATAAAAGAATTAGTAAAGCGTAAGCTTCTTAAAGCATAGTCACCAAGCTTAAGGACAAGTCACACAGTTATAAACCTTGTTCACCACAAACTATGTGCAGTATTTCACAAAGACAAAAGCTTTGTGGGCAGGAGAAACAGGAAACGAATGGTAGGTAGAATGACCAGTGACATTAAATCAAGGAGGATTTGTGTTGTCATAGGGTCAGCATCCTCATCTTTTAAACGTAGTGCCAACTAGCTTTCATTATCCTTTTCCTTTATCCATAGATGAAAGTTCAGATCAGCACCAGTATCACAGTAAGTACACTTTAAAATTTTCTGAGAAAGTCAACCTTAGAGTTTTGATGAAGTTTCCTCCACAATTAATCAAAATCTTGATGAACTGCCTGGATAGGCTCTGAGTGTAAACTGTTTCACAGATTATAAATTTATGTTTATTGAGCAATAGCAAGGAAGACCCAGATATTGCTTGCTGGTGTTAAGTTATCTACAAAGAATTTCTAAGAAACTGGTTACTACTTGGAAAATTTAATTTAAGAACTTCTAAATTTTCTAAAAATCCACTATTGAGGGATGTAAAAAAATAGACACAATCCAAATTATGAGAATGAGGAGGTACCTAAGGGAAATCATTTCAGAACATTTCATCTTAAACTTGATAACATAAAAATTCAAGGGCCAGTGAGACGGCTCAGCGGCATAAGTGCCTGCCTGGCAAGCGCGAGGGCCCGAGTTCGACTCCCGGAACCCACATACGAAAAAGGGGCCGGTGATATCGCTCAGCGGCACGGGCGCCTGCTGGCGCGCGAGGTCCTGAGGTCGACCCCCGGTACCCACAATAAAAAAAAATAATAAAAATAAATAAATAAATAAAATAAAAATTCAAGAGCAATTTTGTAATTCATTTAATCTGTATCACTAATATGAACACTAACATTGGGGCAGATATAAAGCCATAGCAACTTGATTTCAGAATCCTGCCATGGACTTTTGAGAGGCAAGGAAATGTTTTACTTTTTCACCCTGCTTACATGCACTGAATGAATCCACTGACCTACAGAGCAGGATGCCATGCTGCCTGGCAAAGGAGTCTGGACTCTCTGTAAACCTTGGAGTTCCCATATCTTAAGCAGAACAAATCCATTTAAAATTCCTAACAGGTTTAAGAAAAGATTCAAGGGCCTGCTTGAACACATGTAACAGTTTCTGGCAAATGACACCCTCCTAAGTGGAAGCCATTGTTTCCATCCAGCTGTGGGTAGTGGTTATTGTAGACTCTAGCTGTGCCAGCTTGGTGACTTTAGGCAAGATACAGGACAAATTCTGTGACCTCAATTTATCACTGATTACATGATCACTAAGCTTTGTTCTAGCTAAAAGTTGTAGCATGCAGTGGGACCAGAAAACACTTAATCACTGTCCTGAACCTAGTCTCTCCGT
Organism: Erethizon dorsatum; assembly: GCA_028451465.1. NCBI lineage: Eukaryota > Metazoa > Chordata > Mammalia > Rodentia > Erethizontidae > Erethizon > Erethizon dorsatum. The sequence continues at coordinate 37,877,072 of CM051830.1, forward strand.
GCCCCTGTAAAGAAGTATGTAACCACCCAGAAGTTAGTAGGGTGAAAGCCTGCTGCTCTGCCAGCTGCCATATGCATCAGGGAGCAATTGCTATACTTGCTGAGTCAGTCTCCTGCTGATGGTATTGAAAAACTTAGGGTTCTGGTGAAAAGGGTGAAGAGGGGAAGCTTTTCTGATGCCATTCATATGGGATACATTGTAAGGCTTCTTTGCACAGTGGGACTTTTCATGTCCATAACCTACTCCTTAGTATCCACTGCATGTTATAAAAGGAATGCATTATAATTCAAATTGTATGCTTTTCTGGCAGGATACCTCCTGGATTACCGGATGTGATTACCTCTCCCAGCTGAAACGAATTGTGGCCACTACAGAAAGGACCATCATTGTCTGGGATTATAAATCCCAAGGGAGCAACCAGGTACTATACCAAGAGAAATACTCAAAAGAAATGAGACTGTCTTTCCAGAGCTGGTAAAGAATAGGAGCAATCTACTTTCTCCAGTGAATGTCAGTCTCCTCGCACAGAAAACGAAGGGATTTAACTAACTAATCTTTGAGATCAAGCTCAGCCCTCATATTCTGTAATGAAAAGGGAATGTTTTTCTGATTTAGTATACATTTCATTCAGGGGTTTTGTTTTGATTTGAGAGGGAAAGAGTAATTCCTCTTTTTTTTAATTAGTATTTGTTTGCTATACATAATAATTACATCCATCCTGGGGAATTGGTACATATACAAATCACATCTTAATCATCTAAGTGTTATCTTTCTGGTTATGCTTGTGTTATCAAGTTCAAAGCCTTTCTCTCCTGTCCAGCTTTATTAGATAAAGAAAATTAGTAAAATGCCCAAATCTGTCAAAAAATCCAATGAGGCAGCCCTTCCATAGCTAAGAGGTCACCAGTTAGCCAATCCAGTGATTCAGATTTTGCAGACATTTGAAAGTAATGAACATGTTCCCTGCACTCAAACACCATTTGGTCTTGAAGGACCTCATGAATAAACATAGCATACAATGTAATGGAACATCAAGTTATGCTATAAAAAAGGAGCAAGCACGATAGGGGTTCAGGAAGAGGTGAGATTGACGAGCAATGGGGTTATAGAAAAGCTTTGAAAACAGGCTGACTTTGAAGGACATGGGGGATTAAGAAATAGTCTAATCTTGCTCTGAGCATCTGTGAAAAACCAAACTTTTACTGCAGTTTGTCAACAATGTAACCAACCACTGATGCCAAATGATGTCAAAGACTGTAATCTGTTGCTTGGTGTACTTTATTACACAGTGTGTTATCGTGTCACGGCATTTTACACTAGGCTTTATGGATTTCTGATACCCTGAACTTCAGTCTGGACTTTGATCATCATTTCTCCCTCGGGCTGTCCTGTTTTCACTGTTACATTTTCAATCCCATGACTCCTTGAAGCCTCCTTCTCCAGTCTCCAGAACTTCCTCCACTTCCCTTCCTGCCTCCACCCCAGGAGGATCATTTGGGCTTGTCGCCATCAGCCTCAGCTCTCTTCAATCCATCTTTCAACCTGCACAGATGCCATAGCCCTTTCTGCCTTTCATAGGGGCTAAGCACTGCTAGAGAAAAGCACAAGCCATCCCGGTTGGCATCTTTACAAACCCAGACCTGCACACTCAGCCGGGCTCCCAGTGGCTTCCGTCCATCTTGTGCTTGTCCTTGCCAGCTCACTGTCCCATTCCTTGCAAGTCTTCCAAAATGTCATAATCCGTCTCCACCTCTCCCTCTCAGCACATGGAACTGCCCTTGGTTCCCAGAGAAGGCTGATTCTGTGACTTTTCCGTTTTCAAAATCCAGTCCTCCCACCTACTGCTTTAACTAGAAACACCTCTACTTCCTTTCTTTCTTCCTTCCTCCCTTGGAAGAAAATCATTGCATGCGACACCCCCATCTACTCCTGTCTTGGCTAGGACTACACTCCATGGTCTCTTCCCTTTCTGTCTTTCTGACATTTATCTCCTTTTAGGTTTTCATCTTCTCAATCTCCTCTTTGTCTTTCTCTCCATTACTGAGGCGCCAGATCAAAGGTCACTTTCCCTGATCCTGGTACCTAAGAGGCTTCTGCACTTTATACAGACTAATTTATTTCCCCCAGTACATGTTCTGTTATATGATTGATTCTACTCTGTTGTCTTCCCCACCAGGGTAGTAGCTCCACAGAGTCAGAAACTGTTCAGCCATACTTAGAATAATTCTTGGCTGGGGATATAGTTCAGCGGTACAGTGCCTGCCTGGCAAGCACAAGGTCATGAGTTCAATTCCCAGTCCAAAAAAAAAAAAAGGAATAATTCTTTGCACATAGTAGATTCTCAGTAAATATTTGTGGAATGACTGAATGAACTTCTGAATATATTCAGCTCCTACTCATTCTAACAGAAATAGGATATGTACCAAAATTTTTAAAAAATATTTTTCTTCTATCTTAAAGAGATAGAAGTTCTGGAACAGCAATAGTTGCATAATTTTGTGAATGCATTCAATAGTACAAATGCTTGGCAAATGCTTGTTGGATATTTCTGAATAAAGCTGGATATTAGAAATTTTTTCCTGACAACACCTTATATAATACATGGAACTTTGAAACTTGATTTTTTTTTTTAACCACCCAGTTTTATGTCAATGATCTGGTAACACCTGAACCTTTCCATATTTCTTGTTAATATTTGCTTACAAATCCAAGAGAAGGCCATTCAGAGTAATACATTGTAAAATCTCATTACTTACTGAACTAGAGGTAAGTAAAACACCATGTTGGGTTCATAGTGCATGTCCATTAACTTTTATTTGGTTAATTTTGCAATTTTTTAAAAGTCCCTTTATCGGGGCGGGTGAGATAGCTCAGTGGCATAAGCGCCTGCCTGGTAAGCGCGAGGTCCTGAGTTCGACTCCTGGAAACCACATAAAGGAAAAAGGGCCAGTGATATCGCTCAGCGGCACAGGCACCTGCTGGCTTGCGAGGTCCTGAGGTCAACCCCCAGTACCCACAAAAAAAAAAAGGCCCTTTATCATTGTGAGAGTATCTAAAATAATAAACACCAGAAGGAAACATTTTATTTTATTTTCTTGGCTGGGAATTGAACCAGGACCTCGTGCATGCTAAACACACACTCTACCACTGAGCTATATCCCAGCCCTGGCAATATTTATTAATTGGAGCAGTGTAATAACTCATTAAATCATTCCTCTATTTCTAGCAAAACTATTTTGTCATCAAGCCCATGGATCACTGCCTTTTGTGTGTGTGTGTGGTGCCTCTGCCTGACCAGCTCTGCCGAGAAGACATCCTCCTTGGGGACGATGGTGGCTTTGTGAGCAGATTTACAATGAATAGTGAGGACTTTGGACTAAAGCAAGCAAAAATCAAAAAGAAATTGCAAAATCAGATCTTAGACTCAAAGAACTTTAAAAGGTAAGAACGGTTCATTTGCTTTAATAGTTATTGTTTATTTCATATTATATATGGCGGAAACAAGGTGCTAGATCTTATGGTGGAGATTTGAGTCAAAGCTGGGCAAGAAATGTTTCTCATCTCAAGGAACTTCCAGTATAGTAGGGAAGATGGACAGGAAAATTAGCAATTAAAATTGCTTTTTTAAAGTGCTATTGGCAGGCCAGGGATATAGCTCAGTGGCACAGTGCAACCTCCACATACTTGAATTGATTGAAGAGTTAATGAATTAAATCATGAAAAAACTATACATGTGACTATTTACTAGCACTTGAATATTGAAGATTCTAAACATAAAAGCAATGTATACAGAATTCAAAGAAAAGTTTTGATAGATTTGACTACATACCAACAAAAACATCTTGGACCTCAAGATATCCATTTAAAAAGTAGATAACAAACTGAAATGAATGTCTGCCACAAATATTACAGACAACTGCTTAATGTTCTTTTATAGGTCTTAGAATTGAATTAAAAAGCAATAACTCCCCAAGGGAATAATGAACAAAGGCCATGAACAGATAATTCACACATATGCACCAATAGTACAAATAAACGGTCAGTAAACATTCCAAAGTGATCGCCAGACAAAAATGCTAACAGTATCACTGACTGATGAGGTAATGGCTGATTATGATGGTCTTCCTTGTAATTGCAATGTCTTCGAAGTTTTTAAAGCTAAGGTATCTATTACTTTTGTTAGTAGAAAAACATAAACTTTATATAAAATTACATTTCCCTGTTAACCAAGGGAGTACAACATAAAATCAGATAACATTTTTCACTTATAGAACTGGAAAAATTACGAATAGGAAGACACTGTGAGTTGGACACTCTTGCACACTGTTGGTGGTAGAAGAGTGAGTCAGCTGAACCTTTCCAGAAAGCAGTTGGGAAAGATGCATCAAGCATCTTCATAAATGTTATGTTTTGGGATCTGAGATCCCTGTGTATTCCAAACCATAAGTATGGTTATTACAGCTTTATTGCTAATGGTAAATTATCTAGTGCCCAACAGTAAAGGAGCAACTAATTTAAATGGTTAATCATTTACATAAGTAATTCAGATATATAAACATATTATAAATTCTATAAGTGAATATTTACATATTTTATAAATATGTCGTACATATGTAATATTTTTATATATAAAAATATCTTTCTTACCTGCCTCCTTAGCACAGTAAGCAGCACATCAGTGTCATAAAATACATTTTTCTTCATGTCCCTGAAAAATATTTATGGTATCAAGGATGTTCAATAATCAGACTGTAACCATATTAAATAGTGTCAAGTACCCATTGAATTATATTTTGAAATATATTTAATATGGAAAATGTTTATGATATATTAAGAAAAAATTATGTTTCTATATGCACACAAATCCACTTTTATAAACACACATATATATGTGTGTGTTAGAAAAAAATCTTCAATATTATGTATTTCTGTGCCTAACATAGCACCCCACATTTTTTCATTCCTAGTGTTAAAAGGAAGCTGCATAATGACTGGGTTATGAAAGTTAGATATATTCCATCCCTAAATTGCTTTGGATCCTGCTCCTTAGACAGTGTTCATTCATTAGTTTTTGAATCCTTGAAGAGACTTGAGGACAATTCGTAAGTACAACAGTCTATATTCATGAACATTCTGTGACTTTCAGAACTTTACATTAAGCCTTGGAAATTTCAAGCTGCTTTTCAGAAAAATCAGATGTTAAATAGTAACTCTTCCATTTGCTTGACAAGGTTAATTGGATCTTCAGGAGGAAACAGAAGTCACTCATGCAGTGTGAATATGATGTGTCCTCTGCATAGAAATTTTGTTTAGTTTTTTGTTTATTTCTATAATCTATTGGAATAAATCAGTACAGCTATATCCAGGTTTATTGCAAATATTGTTCTGGTGGTCAAACTTTATACTTTTAAAACCATCATGTTTTATAGAAAGATGAATTTGAATAATGTTCTAACTCACTTTCAATCTGGTTAAATTTTTATTAACAACTAGAAAACAACTACTGCATTTTAATTTTTAGTTTTTTAAATTCCTTAAGATATATGCTATAATAAGTAAACTTCAAAAACATTGCGCAAAGTTATAGAAGGATGATAAAAAGATCGTATGTTGTATGAATCCATTTTTATGATATGTTAAAAATGGCAAATTTACAGAAACAGAAAATAGGTCATAGGTTGCCTAGGGCTGGTGATAGCAACAAGAATCCCAAATGGGCACAAGGAAACTTTCTAAAGTGATGAAATTTATAGGTCCTAAACTTTTGTAGTAATTATTCCACAAGTGTACCAAAGAATTACCCACTTTTATAAATGGTGATTTTATGGTATATAAATTATGCCTCCACAAACATATCTTAGAATAATGCATTGAGACTTTTGGTTTCTAGTCTGGCATGTGAGGAACTTGGAAGTTGTCCCTCCCTTCTAATAACAAGCAAGAAACTGAACAAACTGAAATCATCAACTCTTCTTCCATCGGTTGGCCAGGTGAGATCACAGGGAAATTTTACTGCCTTCAAACTAGGGACAGAGAGAAGCAGCTACTGAGAAGCACCATTTACAAGAGCAGAAACCCATGTGCGGAAACTCCAGGGCAAACAGTATCAGAGTAAAAAAACCTAACCTGACATTGACAAGTTCCTAGGTACTCAGCATGGACAATTTTGAGAGTCAAAAACTTGAACCCAGGCATGGTTGCACACTCATAATCCCAGCACTCTGGGAGGCTGAGACAGGATGGTGAATTGGATCTCAATTTGAGATGCAGAGATTTAACAAGACCCTGTCTCAAAGAAAACAGAACAAAAAGTCTGGCAATAAACTCGGTGTAAAGGCACTGGGTTCAACCCCCATTACTAAAAAACAAAAATGTTGAAAGAGTCCCACATTTTTGTGGCTTCTATGTCTAGGAACTCAACCAGATTTTCACAATAAGTATTAGAGAAAAATCTCCCTACACTTCTGGCAAGGAGAGGAGAAAAGGAACTATTTTGAAACTCACCAGAGCATTCTGTTCTTAACAAGGCCTGCCCACCAGAGAAACTATGTTCCCAGAGTCTGAACTGTTGGATTTTTCAGAAAGGAGCCAACCTGTATGAAAGAAAGTACTCAACTCCAGCCCACTCTAGCCATCCAGGCCCAACTAAGGGCAAAAATAAGAAGCATTTCTAAAATTCATAGTTCAGAGACACAGGCTTATTAAAAGACTGGGACCTAATCATAGGACTATTTGGCACAATGAACACTTCCCCTCAAGACCTCACCTTCACATTACTAAAGGCCTATTTGCAGCAGTTCCTTTTACCTAGCACATCATGCCTATCAGGAAAAAACTTAACACCATACTAAAGGCAAAACAAAAACAAAAACGAACCTCAGATTAAAGAGACAGAGCAAGCACCAGCACAAGACTTAGACATGGCAGGGATGCTGGAATTATCAGGCAGGAAATTTATTTTTCTTTTGAGGATTGATATGCTAAGGGCTGAGATAGATGAAGTAGACAACATGCAAAAACAGATATATAATGTAAGTATAGAAATAGGAATTCTACAAGAGAATCAGAAGGAATTGCTAGAGATTTACACATTAACAAAGGTGAAGAATGCTTTTGATGGGCTAAGAAAACTGAACAAGGTTGTGGAAAGAATCAGTAGAAACGTCCAAAACAGAACAGTTCATACATAGAAAGGAATACCCAAAAGCCATGGAAGAACTACAAGACGTATAATATGTAATGGAGCTGTTGCGCAGAAATCCCACCAGAACAGAAAGGAAAATGCTCTGCACTGAGGAATTTGGAAGGCAACTTTGTTAAGGCCTTCGGGCTGATGGGAACCAGGTCCAAGTCAGTTCAGAGTTCAGTTTAAATACTTTTTTGCAAGCAGGAAGTACAAAGCTGATTGCAGGTTATTACATGATTGGTTACATGAATTAAATCCTATGTTGTCAGGCAGGCTTATTCTGAGCAGGCTTATTATAAGGAATTGTATATTATAAAGCGGGAACATTCGGGGAAAGAAGGGAGGGGGCTTGAGCGGAGCAAGTAGACTTAAATGTGTTCTTGACCAGGCCACTCTGTTCTGGGCCCAAAGTCCTTGAAGCAAGGTGGAAAACTACAGATATATCCTTCTGGGCAGGAAAACACAGGCGTTACAGCTGGACGCAGTCAGGTCGACCTAGCGCATTATCTGGGAGAAGCAGCTGGATGCAGACAGTCAAGGCTGACTGAGTCTAACTACGTGACAGGCAGCACGAGCATAGTCAGAAGCTACTAATTGATATTTAATTTCTGCTGTAAGATTTCTATAACTTTGCTGTTCTATAACTTTGCTCTTACAGAGCTAGCAGAGAAGAAAATGAGAAAAGAAGAAATATTTTAAGCAACAATTACTGAGAATTTTCTCAAATTATTATCAGACACAAAACCAGTAATTCAAACATGTCTGAGAACATCAAGAAGAACAAATGCTAAACACACACATACAACTGTCCCCCCAAAACAAAATATACCTAGGATATCATTTTCAAACTGCAGACAATAAAAGATAAAGAAAAAAAACTTGAATGAATACAGAGGGGAAAAATACCTTATCTAGAGAAAAAAAAAAGGAATAAGAATTATATCTGATTCCTACAAGCAAGAAAATCATGTGAAATATTTAGTTTTGAGGAAGGGAAAAACCAACCAGCCTAAAATTCTGTGCTCTGCAAAATTACACTTCAGAAGTGAAGAAGAAATAAAACTTTCTCAGATAAACAAAAATTTGAGGAATTTGTAAAACATTCAACAACTCTGGCCATTAGAGAAATACAAGTTAAAACTTGCAAGAAATATTAAGAGAAGTTCTTAGAAGAAAAATGATATAAGAAATTTGTATTTACATTAAAAAGGAAGAGCATCAAAATAAAGAAAAAGTTAAGGTAAAATAACTTACTTTTCTTATTCTTAACTGATCTAATATGTAACAGTTTGTTCAAAATAATATCAAGGATGTCTTTAATCCTATATACATATATGTATATATAAGCTTATGCATAATAAAATAATTATGAAAGCATTAAACAAGGCACTGGAGGATAGAATTAGTATTGCTTTGTTTTTTTTGTTTTTTTTTTTTTTGTGGGTACCAGGGGGTCGACCTCAGGACCTCGCGCGCCAACAGGCACCCATGCCGCTGAGCGATATCACCGGCCCTTTTTTCGTATGTGGGATCCGGGAGTCGAACTCGGGCCCTCGCACTTGCAAGGCAGGCGCTTACGCCGCTGAGCCATCTCACCGGCCCAGTATTGCTTTGTTTTTATAAAGCACTTGCCTTCCTAGTGAAGTTGTATAGTAGTTTTATTTTTAAAAGAAAAAAAAAAATAAAAATGATACAAAATTTCAAAACAAGATAGTAGGAAAGTAACAATTGTTAGTACATTGCTTATTGTTATCTTCAAAGTACTTGCTCAGATTACAAGATATAGGCATGAAAAATTGATCAAACAACATAAGCACAAACGTTTCTTTTCAATGGACTTATAGAAACTAGTAGTATAGCTATCTTAACTATCTTGTGTGTGTGTATATGTATATCTATATATATAGATACATAGATATTTACTTTTCCTTTTCCCTTACCTCTTTTCTCCTTTCCCCCATCAAAGTTTCTCTTTCCTTTTGAACATTTTCTTCCCATTTACCAATATATATTGTACATTTTTCTTAAGAATAGGAAAATTTATTGGGGAAAGGAATGTGGAATAGGAATAGCTCTGAGAGACAGGAGGGGTCCCGAATGGGTTGCCCCTATTGTACATTTTGGATCTTATTTACTTTTCCAGTTTCTTACACTAGGGAGAAAATATGATGTTTACACATGGGTCTTATTTATTTTACTTATGAGTATGGTATCAAGTTGCATCCATTTACTTATGAAAGTCTCAAGTTTATCCTTCTTTATGGCTGAGTAGCATTCCATTTTATAAAAATACCACATCTTTTTATCCATTCCTCAGTTGATGGGCATTTGGGTTGTTCCCAAGATTTAGCTATTACAAATTGTGCTGTTATAAAGATAGGTGCACATATATTGCTGTGGTATGATGTTTTTAATTGTTCTGGGAAAATACCCAGAAGGGGAATAGCTGGGTCAAATGGGACCTCTAATCCTTGTTTTTTGAAGAATCTCCACACTGATTTCCACAATAGTTGCACCAGTCTACACTCCTACCAATAGTGGAAAAGGGTTCCTTTTTCCACACAGCCCCTCCAGCATGTGTTATTGGTCGATTTCTTGATGGTAGCCATTCTTTCTGGGGTGAGATGGAATCTCAGTGTTGTTTTGATTTACATCTTTTGAATGACAAATGATGTTGAACATTTTTTCATATATTTATTTGCTATCTGTATTTCTTCATTTCTTTCATCTGCAATGGGCATATTCATCTCAGATGCCCATTTTTGGATTGGGTCTTTAAATTTGGGAGCTCTCATTTTTTTCAATTCTTTATATGTTATAGATAGAAGTCCTTTGTCTGAGGGACAATTGGCTAAAATGTTTTACCACTCTGTGGGTTCCCTTTTCACTCTGTTGGTGATTTCTTTTGATATACAAAAGCTTCTTAACAAGATGAAATCCCAGTTGTTGATTCTTTGGAGTATTTCCCGTGCAGTCTGGGTTTTGTTCATGAAGTCTCTGCCTACACCTGTGTCTTCAAGATTTCTACCTACTTTGTCTTCCAGGAGATTCAGTGTTTCTATCTTAATATTTAGATCTTTGATCCATTTTGACTTTCATTTAGTGCATGGTGATAGACATGGGTCTAGTTTTCATCTTTGGCATGTAGACAGCCAATTTTTGCAGCACCATCTATTGAAGAGGCTACCTTTCTTCCAGTGAACATGTTTGGCCCCTTTGTCAAAGCTAAGGTGGCTGAGTGTGTTTGTAGTTGTGTCTGCATCTTCTAATCTGTTCCACACATCCTCAGGTCTGTTTTTTTGCCAGTACCATGCTGATTTTATCAGTGTAGCTTTGTAGTATAATTTCAAATCAGGGATTGTGATGCCTCTTGCCTTGCCTTTGTTGCCCAGGATTGTGTTTGCTATTCTAGGTCTCTTCTGGCTCCAAATGAATTTTAGGAGTGTTTTCTCTAGTTCTATGAGGTGTGCTAATGGTATTTTGATCAGGATTGCATTAAATCTGTAGAACAATTTTGGAAGTATGGCCATTTTCACTATGTTGGTGAAACATCCTATCCATAAGTGAGGGATATCTTTCCATTTTCTGATATTCTCTTCAATCTCCTCTTTCAAAATACTGTAATTTTCAGTGTGTAGATATTTTTTACTTCCTTTGTTAGATTGATTCCTAAGTATTTCATTTTTTTGGGTGCTATTGTGAGTGGTGTTGTTTCCCTAATTTCTCTCTCAGGGAGTTTGTTGTTTGTGTACAGGAATGGTATTGATTTTTGAGTTTTGACTTCATTTCTAGCTACACTATTAAAATTCAGTATTAACTCTAGGAGTCTTTTGGTGGAGTTTTTGCGGTGTTCTATGTAGAGTATCATGTCATCCATGAAGAATGATAGTTTGACTTCCTCCTTTCCTATCCTTATTCCTTTTATTTCTCTCTCTTGTCTAATTGCTCTAGCTAATGTTCCCAGAAATATATTGAATAGGAGTGGTGATAGTGGTCATTCTTGTCTTCTTCCTGATTTTAGAGTGAAAGCTTTCAGGTTTTGTCCATTTACTATTATGTTGGCTGTTGGTTTGTCATAGATGGCTTTTATCAGATTGAGGTAAAATCCATTTATTCTGATTTTCTGTAGGGTTTTTCGAATGAATGGGTGTTGGACTTTATCAAAACTTTTTTCTGCATCTATTGAGATCATCATGTCATTTTTGTCTTTGGCTCTGTTGATATGATGTATTATATTTATTGATTTGCATATGTTGAACCATCCCTGCATTTCTGGGATGAATCCCACTTGGTCATGGTGTATAATCTTCTTGATGATTTGCTGTATTCTCTTTGCTAGTATCTTATTTAGGAATTTTGCATCTATGTTCGTTAGGGAGATTGGCCTATAGTTCTCTTTTTTGGTTGGGTCTTTCTCTGGTTTTGGTATCAGGGTAATACTTGCCTTCAGGAATGAGTTAGGGAGGATTGCTTCCCTTTCAATTGCATTAAACAGTTTGAGGAGTATTGGCATTAAGTCTTCTCTAAATTTCTTGTAGAATTCAGCAGTGAATCCATCAGGACCTGGGCTTTTCTTGTTGGTAAGCTTTTGATTACATTTTCAATGTCATTAACTGGTATTGGGTTATTCAGAATTTTTATATCTTCTTGACTCAGCTTTGGGAATTCATATGTATCTAGGAATCGGTCCATTTCTTCTGTGGTTTCTATCCTATGATAGTAAAGATTTTTCCAAGTAGGTATTAATGATCTTCTGAATTTCCACAGGATCTGTACTGATTTCACCCTTTTCATTCCTCAATGCATGAATTTGGTCTTTTTCTTTTCTGTTTTTGAAAACGTTGACTAAGGGTTTAACCATTTTATTTATTCTTTCAAAGAACTAACTCTTCAGTTCATTAATTCTTTGTATTGTTTTCTTAATCTCCATTGCGTTAATTTCTGCTCTGATCTTTATAATTTCCTCCCTTGTATGGGCTTTGGGTTTGTCTTGATCTTCTTTTTCTAGAAGCTTGAGGTGCAACATTAGGTTGTTTATTTTTGCCCGTTCTGTTTTTCTGATGTGAGAATTCACAGCTATAAATTTCCCTCTTAGCACTGCTTTCATTGCATCCCATAAGTTCCAGTATGTTGTATCTGCATTCTCATTTAGTTGTAGATATTGTTTAATTTCTTCCTTAATTTCATCTGTGACCCACTGGTTGTTTAGGAGGGTGTTATTTAATTTCCATGTGTTTATGGAGTTTTTGTGGTTTCTTTTGCCATTAACTTCCAATTTCTTTGCACTATGGTCAGATAATATGCATGGGATAATTTCAGTTCTTTTGCATTTACTTAATCACATTCTGTGGGCTAGTATGTAGTTTATTTTAGAGCACGTCCCATGTGCAGCTGAGAAGAATGTATATTCTGATGATGTTGGGTGGAACACTCTGAAAACATCTAAGTCCATTTGTTCACAGGTTTGGTTCAGTTCTGATATTTCTTTGCTGATTTTTTAATCTATCTCTCTGTGACAATATGGTATTAAAGTCTCCCATTACAATTGTGTTATTGCTGATTTGATTTTTCATGTCTATTAATAATTGTCTTATATAGTTGGGTGCTCCCATGTTTGGTGCATGCATATTTGTGATTGTTAACTCTTCCTCTTGAAGTTTTCTCCTAACAAGTATGTAGTGACTTTATCTCTTTTGATCATTCTTCATTTGAAATTCACATTGTCTGCAAACAGGATATCTACCCCTGCTTTTTTCTGGGTTCCTGTTGCATGGAAGATTGTTTTCCATCCTTTGACTCAATCTATGAATTTTTTTTGGAGTTAACTGTGTTTCTTGTATACAGCATATTGTTGGATCTTGTTTCTTGATCCATTCTGCCAGTCTGTTTCTTTTGATTGGTGAATTGAGGCCTTTTACATTGATGGTTAAACTGATATGTTTTGGCTTCTCTCTGTCATGTTATTTTCCTGCTGTTGGTTCCCTGCCTTGTCTTCTGTTTAATTGCGTGCCCTGCCTGGTGGTTTCTTTCCGTTGTTGTTCTTGGAATTGTGGTCATTTTTATCTTTGTCTAGAATGTCTTTCCGTACTCTTTGTAAGGTTGGTTTGGTGGTCATGAATTTCTTCAGTTGCTCTTTATCATGAAGTATCTTATTTCTCCATTAATTTTGAAATATAGTTTTGCAGGGTACATCAATCTGGGTTGGAAGTTGTTTTCATTCAGAAGCAGAAATACTTCACTCCAAGCTGTTCTTGACTTGAGGGTTTGTGTTGAGAAGTCTGCCGTGATTCTGATGGACTTTCCTTCATAGCTGATATGTTTCTTTTCTCCAACAGCTTTTAATATTCTGTTCTTGTGCTGAATTTCTGGAATCTTGATTAATATATGTCTTGGTGTAGTTTTATTTTGGTCATGGATGTTTGGAGTTCTATATGCTTCATTTTTTGTATGTCAAATTCCCAAACCCACGCTTGGGAAGTTTTCTGCCATCATTGCTGCAAAGAGTTTTTTTTTTTTTTTTTTTTTATGGCATTTGTGCTGTCTCCAGCCTTCTCATTGACTCCAGTCAATCTTATGTTATTCTTCTTTGCTTCATCTTGTAGCTGTTGGATTGATTTTTCATTGTCTCTTGCTATATTTAAGATAGCTTTCTTTTCATGATCACTTGCTGCAATTCTGTCTTGAATATCTAAAATTCTATCCTCTCCTAAATTCAATCTGTTGCATATACTTTTTTTTATGGGGGTACTGGGAGTTGAACTCAGGACCTCACGCTTGCCAGGCAGGCGCTTATGCTGCTATATCACCAGCCGTGTTGCATATTCTTTCAATGGAGGTTTTAATATCTTGGATTTCTGTTTGGATCTGTTTCATGGATTCTGTTTCTTTCCTATGTTGGTCTTTTTTTTTTTTTTTTGTGGGTACCAGGGGTTGACGCCAGCAGGTGCCCGTGCCGCTGAGTGATATCACCAGCCCTTTTTTTTCCATATGCGGGTTCCAGGAGTCGAACTCGGGCCCTTGTGCTTGCCAGGCAGGTGCTTATGCTGCTGAGCCATCATTTCTTTTTGTACCTGAGAGATTATTTCCTCTATAGCCTTTTCCACTTGTTTTTCTCTTCTGTTGCTATCATTTCAGAAAGTTGCAGTGTTTGACTTCCAATTTTGTCTCTTTTATTGTGTTCCAGGCTTGTCCTGGGTGGACTGGGGTCTGGGGTTGCATTTTGTATCTCATCATTTTCTATTTTCTCTTTTTTATTTTATTTTGTTTTCTATGTTGATGCTGGCTGATTTCTTATGATAGATAGCTTTATCACTAGTATTGAGGCTTCCCTAGGAAATGTCTGTTCTTTGCGGATGTCCTCTAGATGTAGGTGGTTCTTTATAGCTATCCCAAGAACCTACCTTCCTAATTTGTAAAGGATGTAAAGCTACTATTTGGTTGAGCTCCCAATCCTTTGGTACTGAGCTGTGGTGGTGATTATGACCCCATACAATCGCAGTGTTATCATACAGGGGAGAAAAACTGATTATAACATGTACAACATCCTGGCTGAAGTAGTACAGTTAGTAATAACAATAGTTTCAAGTACAGCTTAACTACTGACAAACTATGGTAACCATTAACCTGCTACCTCCAACCATAGGAGCAAACTCTAAAATTATATAACAAAATCGAACATATATCGTATACTTGTATGCAGTGATTTACCCCTTAATGGAGTGGTTTTACCCTTTTGCGGGGGGCGGGAGGAGGGTTAAGATGGGTAGGGGACAGGATAAAGTGATGAAGGAGGTCTAATATAGTAGAGTCAAGGCTGGAGGTCAAAGGATGATCACCTGAGTTTTGGGAAACTGGAGGACACAGGAGGGAAAGAATGAAATAGAATGCGAAGGATTAATGAGAAAGGGAAGAGACAGTGTTTACTCACTTGAAAGTTTAAATTCAAAAAGTAGTTTAGGAAGGAGAGAAAGAGGATCAATAGAAGAAAACAAAAAAGAAAGGTAAGAAAACTAAACAGTGAAAGAAACAAAGAAGAAAGAGGAGAACAGAAAAGAAAAGGAAGAAAGAAATAGGAGAACGAGAAAGAGAGGAGAAAAAAAAAATAAAAATAACCACAGAATACAAAACAAAACAAGACAACATCCAACCAGACAGGAAAGGGGTAGCCAATCAAACAAGGGAGAATAAAAGTAGTAAAATACCTCTGGTGTTTACAGTTCTGTGATAGTGTCCATGTCAGATCCCAGAAATGTGCTGTGTACTCCAGCCAAGTTTGCCGTGGGAATTGTGCTGGGTATGGAGCTGATCTTGCCCTCTGGATGTGGGGCTGGGACTGGTCTTCTCTTGGTGGAGTTCTCCAGCGTCCAGCTGCTGGCTCCTCACTGCTGCTTCAGACACTTCCACGTTGCTGGTCTCACTGATTACTCCACGCGCCCGGGGCTGGCTCTCCTGGGTCTCGGGGTTCCGGTCGGTCTTCCTGACAAAGGCGTGTGTGCTCCAGGTGCACCTGTCCTGGCCTGGGTGTCAGTGTTCCAGTGTTGGTCCACCCGCCTGTATAGTGTTATTGAAAAGTGGATTCAGATTAGTTGAAAGTACTTATTACAAACTCCAGGACAACTACTTTTAAAAAGTTAAAAGAAGAAAGAAAGAAGAAGAAGAGGAGGAGAATTGATACTGAGGAGAGCAGAGAAAATAGAAGCATATAAAATGTTCAATTACAACCACAAAAGGAATTAAAAGAGTGTAAGACAAAAATAGGAACAAACAAGGACAAGGAATAAAAAAGAATAATGCAGTAGATATTAATCTGATTCTATCAATAATCACTTTAACTGGCAGTAGTCTAAATACACCAATTAATTATAAAGATATATATTGAAATTTACTTAAGAAATAGATGCATCTTAATATCTAATTTGATTTCATACTATGATGGCAATTCCTGATATATTCATAACCACGAAGCAACATTGTGAAAACACATGCAAGTATAATATGCCCTTGTAGTCACATATTCTACTTCAGCATCTAGATAAATAGTTTTCATTTCCAAGGTATGCAGATCTAAAGCCATGATTTTACCAGGGGAAATACTTCTAGTAAATTGAGCAGGGTAATTACAACAGATAACATGGCAACTAGAAACTAATAATAGTCACGTAGTTTAGCTTTAATGCAGAAAAAATCAATTACCCAACAAATATTTATTAATATATTTAAGTCATTATTTCACCTCTAAACGCTCTAAAGTCTAAGTAGGAAAACAAGAACTATAGATGTAATATCAATGGTATGCCAGAGCCAGCTCATGTGAGTTCATATATGAGTGTGAATTTCAGGAATTCGGCAAGTCTGTTGTTAAACACTATAATTACTACTAATATTAAGTTGCATAAATTCACAATTCAATTATATTAAAAAAAGGGCAGTAAATACTCAAACCCATCACTTCCTATTTATTTTACTATAATTTGCTATCACTTATTTTCTCCAGGTTTTTTTTCTATCTGTGGAACATATAAATACTATATAATGTTGCACAGCTATATATCTTTTCCCAACTCTATGTTCAAAGATGTCACCTTGGGAGTTTGAAATTGCCCAAAGGAGGAATAAATATTCCATGGAAAACAGCAAGCACCAAGAAGCAATGACCCTCCCCAATTCCTTGGCTCCACAAAATGAGAAACATTTACCAACACACCGGTATATAGGATGATAATTAGCAATGCAAAGCAATGTGTTAAAGACCATTTGAAAGTTTAGGCACAGAAGAAGTTCAGGAAAGGCAGTGATCAGTGATAGTCCTCTGTAAGCCAGAGAGAAAAGAACAAGAAGTCTTACAGGGGCTAAGGAAAATCTTTAGCAGTGATTTCATTAAGAAAAGTTAAGCTGCCACAATAAACATACTAAGTCTGCATTTTGAAGGATGAAATGGCTTTTTTCTTTCTTCATAAAGAGTGCATTTCCAGTATGAATTCAGTTGCCTGATGCCAATGCTAACATTATAAAAGAAATCAAGAGATTATTCTGAACAATATTGACAGGTTCTTACTCACAGAACCTAGAATTTATTTGTTCAGAAACTCCAAAATCTTTCTTCTGACCTCTGTGCCTTTCCTTATCAGTTCTTAAAGACTCTAACTCCCACTACACCAAACTCGAAGACCTCAAAGTCTGATACTTTGGGGCTGGTGAGATGGCTCAGCGGCGGAACCCACATACAAAAAAAGGGCCGGTGATATCGCTCAGCAGCACAGGTGCCTGCTGGTGCGTGAGGTCCAGAGGTCGACCCCCGGTACCCACCAAAAAAAAAAAAAAAAAAAAAGAGCATGCCACCAATGACCCAAAGACCCCCCCCAACGGACCCCCACCTTCTAAGGTTGATACTTTGACCTCTCTTTTATCTTGCAATTCATCAGTCTTTTCCTTGACCTTCTTTCCTCCTTACCAACCTGGACCCCTGTTTAGTCATCTGAGCTCTTGTCTAACCAGTGTTCTTCTTTGCCTTACATCCCTGTCTGTACACTGCGTCCATCAGAAAAATTCCACCCCTTCTGCTGAGCAAAGCCTTGATCCTAGGCTCCTAACCCTTTTACACACTTTTGATCTTCCTCCTTTCCCATTCCTTCAGTGACTATTCCAAACTTGAACTCCTTCCACCATCCCGATGTCCTGTTTTCCTATATAACGCAAAATTCTGAGGCCTCAAGAATTTTCAGACACCCTGTACCTTTCAAAATTATCTACAGTCACAACCAGCTTTACTTCTTTTCTTTTTGTTACAGAGTTGAAGTATCAAGTCTTCCATTAGTAACCTCAGTTCCATCTATCTTCTCCAGCATCTTGCTATAGTAATTTCTCCTAGTTTCTCCTTATTTTCAATCTATAATGCTTAAGTCATTTGGGATATTAGTAATCTTTTCTTTGGTCTACACTGTCCTTATTATGATTAGACTGCATCTTTTCTTTCCTTCACATCCTAACTTTTGGGAAGAGTACTCTGAATTCACTCTCCCCACTTTCTTGACATCACTCTTTCCCTCTGTAATCCTCTTTACTAGAGCTTCTCCCTCTGCTATTCTGTGTAGTCAGAGACCCTTGGGGCATTCCACATTACTCATCTTAGGCATAAAGCCTAGTCTCCTGGCTTCTGGAAAGCCAAAGTTTTCTCCTAATATCTCACTGCTTGTTCTTTTTCCTTGTGATTCTTTTTTTTTTTTTTTTTACAATTGTGTTTTTTTTTTATTTTAAAGAGAAGAAAAAACAAAACAAATCAAAAGAAGAACAAATTTTCAAACCAACATAATAGGAGGGTAACAATGGTTAATACATTACGTATTACTATCTTTAAGTTAGTTATTCAGGATACCAGACATTAGCATTCAATTGTCCAAACATTATTGGCACAAACCTTACTCTTCAATGAACTAAGTAAAATTGGTAGTGTATCTATCTTAACCATCTTATATATATATATATACAATTTTTTTCCCTTTCCCTTCTTTCTTTTCCCTATTCCAGTCTCTCTTTCCTTTTGACCAGTTTCTTTTTGATTCACCATGTCTATTGTACATTTTGGATCTTATTTACTCTTTCAGTTTCTCATACTAGAGAGACAATACGATGCTTACACATGTGCGTTCTTCTTGTTGTGCTGGTTCTTCCTAGTGGTGTTTTTTACAGTTCTGTCCTTCACCAACTTTTTATCTCACATTTTATGTTCTTTGTGGGTAACATTCATCTTCTCCAATACACTAATATCCACATGCTGATGAAACCCAAGCTGTCTTGAATTTTGGACTTATGTATATATGCTCATGATCTCCATTCCTCAGACAAATACCTGGATCTTGAGTCTAATAAGGGAGACAACAAATACATGATTTCCAAAGAGAATGATAAAGACCATGATGTACATGTAAGAAAGGCATGTGGCAGAAGGAGAGAATGCTGAGAGCATTTTAAGGTAGGATTGTAGGGGAAGAAATATTGGCGAAGGCTTCCTGAAGGAGATGCCATGTGTGCTTAGTTCTGAAGAACTGGTATGAGTTAGCCAGTAAAGTGATTGAGCGAGAGTGAAATAGATAAATGGACACATTAAAGACTGGCATTTGCAAAGTATGGAAGTGAAGAAGATGGTGAGTTCTAGAAACTGTAAGTGGTTTGGTGTTATTGGTGTGTCAAGGGGAGAAGAGTTAGGAAAGATGAGGCTAAACGGGCCAAACATGAAAAAATTTGTATACCATGCTATAAAGTTGGAATTTTAATCTAGAGTGTATCAATGGAGGAAACTATTGAATATTTTAAACAGGAAAGTGGCAAAAATATGTTCTTTTGATAGATCACCCTAGCAGCAATTAGAGATTAGATTGAGAAAATGCAGGTAGAAAAGAAGGAGACCAATTGAGAAGAAGATATGGCAATACTTTGGAGGAAAAATTATGAGGATTTGAACTTAACCTGTGATAGTAGGCATGCAAAGAGGACAGATTCTTGTATAATTTACAAGAACCGAGGAACTAGTGGGTGAGAGGAATAACTGAGAGGGATTTGTTTTACTTTTTATTCTCCACCATATTTACGGCATGCTTATTACAGACCCCAAACTGTTCCAAGTAGCGATATACAACAGACATTACCTGTTCTCATTGAGCTCATGTAGGAAAGATAGATAATAAACACATAAGTAAATAACATAAATTTAGGTGAGAATATGATGGAAATAGTATAAGGTTAGGGTTAGAGATGGAGAATGATGGGGGGCAGTATTTTGAAGAGGATGGTCAGGAGAGTCTGCTATGAGGAGACAGTGTTTGAGCAGACATCTGCA
The DNA here is from genome assembly GCA_028451465.1 of Erethizon dorsatum. Classification (NCBI taxonomy): domain Eukaryota; kingdom Metazoa; phylum Chordata; class Mammalia; order Rodentia; family Erethizontidae; genus Erethizon; species Erethizon dorsatum. The sequence continues at coordinate 37,897,090 of CM051830.1, forward strand.
TGAGGTGACCATTTACTCAGGTGACACTCTAGAGAGAGGACATTTGTGCATCAGTCAGGAGGACTGTTTAAGTGGCACTATTTACTAAGACTATGAGTGAAAGAATAAATTTGTGCTACAGCAAATGAATTCTAATGTCATTTCTACCACTTATGTATTAGCCCCATGGTCTTAGATATGTTACTTAAGTTATATGGACTTCAATAACATCATTTATGAATGGAAATAGTCTTAACTTTCTTACTGCACAGGATTTTGGTAGTTATCAAATAAGCTAAGATGGGTGATGGTGTTTTGAAAACTATAAATTCCTGTAGCAGTTGAAAGCGTTTAAGCTCTTTTATGGAAAATGGATTTTTTTTTTAATGTGGATACTGGGAGTCGAACTCAGGACCTCACACTTGCCAGCAGGTGCTTGTGACTCTGAGCGATATTTTTTCCTTTATGTGGGTACCAGGAGTCGAACTCAGGACCTCGCGCTTGCCAGGCAGGCGTTTACGCCACTGAGCCATCTCACCAGCCCCTGGAAAATGGATTTTTAAAAAGACTTTGATTTCCATGTATTGTCAAAATCCATGCTAATAATAAATACTACAACACTGAAGGAAAGGAATTATATTTTCCTTTGGGAAGAGATGATGGTGCCAGTATTCCCTTTTTCCAAGTGTTGGGATCTGACTTCCAGTCAAGTTGTGAATTTCTGGGTTACGTTTTAGGTGAAGTAGATATATTTTATTTTCTTATTTTCTCTTTTTGTAAATCCCATTCAGTCTAGATAATTTCTTTTTCTCAGGAAAAAATATGCCCTGGAACTAGCACAATCATAGGCAGATTGAATTTTTTTTTCTGGTGAGGAAATCTCAAGAGCAGAGATGAACTAATCACACTCTAACACTCTCTATTTTGTTTTTATCCTTGCACACCCCTCCATTCACACAAGCACACATAGATACAGATGCACACACACACACACACACACACACACACACACACACACACACACACACAGAGGCAACCAATCTATTGGGTTTAATGCGTATGTTAGTGTTTCTTCAAAATGTATGTTTGAATGTATTTTTAATTTACGTAATGATATTGTAGGGAATTTAAATTCCTACTCTTTATATTGTTCCATAGGTTTGGTACTTAGTAGTTGTAAATAATTACATTATCTAGAAGTTTTAATTTTCCAAATAACCAGAGCATTCTGGTCTTCACTCCAAAGAGCATCTATTTTGCAATAGTCAGGAGTTTATCTTCGAGACAAATTCTGGGCTTCCTATCTCTTGGAATTTAGCTGGTGATATAATCAGCTGAGAGTCAGGAAACTGTAAGATAAAAATACTCAGACAACCTCAGCAAATAGTGATCACTGATCTGTTTGGACTCTGGCTGAGCTTCTCAGCTACTTCCTCCCATGGCCACTCTCTTTCTAAATCTAGAGGCTGAAGAGGTTTCTCATGTGACCCAGCATAATCATGTTTCTCCTGAACCACCCCAGCCACCAGAGAGTCAGCTCAATGGAATGAGAGCTGGGTTCCCTCCATTCAGTATCTTCCTATTTCTGCAGTTTCCCATAATGAGTCTTAAATTGGGCCAGATGAAACTGCATTTATACAAACACATAATTGGCCAGCTGTTAAAATAGGAACCAGCACAGCTCCCAAAAAGGCAGGAAACAAAATTCTCTCAAAAAATTTACATTTCAGAAGTGATTACCATTCTGGTTATAATTTTGTATGGAAATTTCAGCATTGGAGTTTTGTACCAGCAAGAAGATGAACATCTGTAATTAATTATGCCATGTAGAACATGTTGGGCTGTTGTCACCCACATACTAAACATTTAACCCTTTGGTAGCTTGACAGTTTCCAAGAGACAAATGACTAAGTTACATTTACATCACAATTACTAGTTACCTATCTTCCAGGCAGATTATTATATTGGAAAGGCAATAGCACCCCTCCGTAAGGTTGCTGTGGAGTTAGACTGGTTTCTATCCCAGCTCTCGACACCTCTATGACCAATGAACACATTACTAGCAGTTTTTCTTAGCTTCCGTTTTTCCACCTGAGAATGGGAATAATATACCTACCTTATAGTCTTACAAAAATTACTTAACTCATGAAAAGTGCCTGGTTTAATGCCTGGCACATACACTACTCAGTATGTATTAGTCCCTTTTGCTTATTTTTTGTTGTTTTGTTTTGTTTTGTTTTGTTTTTTTGAGACAGGGTCTTGTTATATAGTTCAGGCTGGTCCTGAACTTGCAGCAATTCTCCCGCCTCGGCCTCCCAAGTGCTGGGATTACAGGTGTATGCCACCACACATGGCTGTTCCTTTTGCGTGCTCACCTAAGAACTAAGAAATATACTGAATAGTATTAGAAAAAACAGAAATTGAATTCTGAGGAGATGAAGTAGAGCTGTTATAGCCCTGCACTTGTTTGGGCTTCATGCTCTGCCATCTTATGCAGGAATTAACCAAAAATGGCCTCAAATGGCAGCCAAATCCAGTGGGCTGCCAGTTTCTATGACATCAGCAAACTAAGAATGCTTTTTACATTTTAAAATATGTGTTGGTTCATTTTTATTTACTATAATAAATACCTGATAAATGAACTTAAAAAGAGAATGGTTTTAGTTCACCATTTTGGAGTCATGATTAGTTGGCCTTATTGCCTTTGGTCCTATGGCCAGGCAGCACATTGAGATGGGGAGAATACGGTAGCACAAACTATTTCATCTCATGGCAGCCAGGAAACAAAAACAGGGAGAAGAGGTGGCTGGTGCCTGACAATCCCCTTCAAGGACATGCCCCCAGTGATCAGCAGACTTCCCAGTAGACTTCATTTTTTTTAAGTTTCCATCACCTCCCGATAGCTTCATGGGCTGGGAAACAAGCCTTTACCTCATACACCTCTGGAGGACACCTACCCAAACCACAGCATAAAGTAAGTAGATTCTGTGGGTCAGTGAGGACTTAATCATTATTTATATTTTATCTGGGCAAATGGATTTACAAGCAATTTAGAAATGACCTTACTGAATATAATCTATTTAGAAGTTGGAATTAGCTTTATAAAGAAAAATATATACATTTTACATCTAATTTGTGTTTCCCAGGCCTGTCAGAGAGTTTGCCATGCCAAAAGGAGCAAATACTTTTTGCTACTGTATAAAAGCAAATGTGATTATCACTGGAGGTAAGAAAAGAGTTAATGTTACAGAAGGATTTTCTGCTTTGCAAACAGTACTCTCCTTGAATGTTACTGCTAGGAATAACCTTGTAGGAAATTTTAAAATTTGTATAAATCAAACCTGTCTGTTCCTTTCATTGCGGATTCTGGAATTGATGGCACACTTAGAAAAACTTTCCTCAGCCCAAGAGTATGTGAAGTAAATTTTCTTGTATTTTACTATTTGTTCTGTTGTTTTATTTTACCTTTAGAGTTTTAATCCATCTAGAACTTATTTTTATGCGTAAGAGCACATGTTCCTGTGTTTTAAAGGAAGGACGTTTAATGTTCATTTTTTTGGAAAGTTCAAATTTTTCTCAAATACTCAACAGGAGTCCATAACCAAAATGTTGAAGAGCCAGAGGCTTAGAGTCAATAGAAAGAAGGCCAATGAGAAAATCCTGAAAACTATGAACCTTCAAGGGATAATAAGTAAGAAGAAAGTGGGAAACGAGGGCATCTTCTGAGTTAGGAGAAAGACGAGACTATAAGAAGTTTCAGGAGAAGGGTAGAAAACTGAAATAGTCTTTGACATGCCGACTCTGCCTCAATAATGTTGGAGATTTGGCCAGGCATGGTGACACATGCCTGTAATCCTAGCACTAGGGAGGCTGAGGCAGGAGAATCACCATAAGGCCAGCCTGGGCTAGATAGAGAGTTCAAGGCCAACCTGGACTACATAGCAAGACCCTGTCTCAAAAAAACATTTGGAGATTTGATATATTCTAATGACTCTGACCTTGGGCTCAAATTGACTTGCAAGTTGTGTGGTGAGGAGGTTATTTCCTTTCTAAATCTTCAATTTCATCTGTAAGTGCAGTTCATAATAGTACCTGCTCATAAGGTCATTATAAAAATCAAAGTAATTCAAATAATTACTTAGTGAGTGTCTTGCACATAGTAAGTGCTCAATATATATTTGCTAATAATAATACTAATGATAAAAAACATTTCATATGATATTATTTAAGATTAACTGAGATAATGTACACCTGGCACATAGTAGGTTCTCAATAAATATTATCCAATCTATTTGAAACACATAGGCAAAACAACTTTGGTAGATGTGGGGAGTTGTTGGAATAAATAAATCTGTGACTACAGTTAGAAGGCTGTATGGGTATCATATATGAGAGGTCTGACATTGTAGGGATCACAGAAACAAGAAAAGAGCCAATCTCTGAAGATATTGAAAAAGATATTAAGGGTGTAGATCCATGGTAGAGGACAAGTTTAGCCTGAGCAACACCCTGGGTTTGATCCCCAGCACCAAAAAAGAAAAAGATATTCTAAGTGAATGATTAATAAAGACTTGGGAATAGAATAGTACTGGATATTAGTAAAAAAGATGAACCAACTCTAAGTTTGTAAGAAAAATGGAAGAGCAGCAATTGTGTGGACAGTTACAAAGGAATTAGGAAGAGGGAATTTAGATGGGAAAAGGAGCAAACAAAAACTGTCAGGTGTTGACTGAACACCCAAGAGCAAATTCCTTTTAGTGATGGAAAAAGACCTTGTTGGAGATGAGGGAGAAAAGGAGCTCCAAGGGCCCTAAAGGAGACCAGGAGCACCTTAGAGGAGATCAGGGACACACAGGCCTGAAAGATACAGATAAACAAAACAGACACACAAACAAGCAAGCACCAAGAAAGTAGCCTGTATTGGAAACAGAAGTCTAAAGACGGAATGAGCAAAGAAGCTTTTTAAAAACATGAATGTCTATCAAAATATTCAATAAATGTACCATATGGCAAGAGTTTAGAACAAAAATACTCTTACAAGAGATAAACTGTTAAATGAGCAAGTGCTACGTGCCCCTTCCATATAAGAGTTCTTTAAATTCCTTATTCCCAAGCACACATGGTAGGCAATGCTTGATTTCCTACCTAGAGTAAGCTGCCTCGCCCCTGAAGTCCCTATATTGCTAAGGATAAAGACAGCTGTGCTCCTGCTTCAGGGGTAGGTCATCTCTGCTGAGACACAGAGCTGATTCTTTTTCCAAGTACACTGTGCGAAGTTTATATTTAAATTCGTGCTCAGCTTTGGGCCTTATATAATGCTTTAAACTACCTTATGTTTCAAATGTCTAACAAAAATAATATAGGAATATATTGGACAGGAAAACCAATAAAAACAATGTACTAGAAGCCAGAAGAGCTAGGTTTAGTCATAGCCTGACAACTAATAAGCTGTATAATTTTCAGCAATCATTTGAATTCTCCCTGTTGTTTATTTTCCTTATCTGGTAAAATGAGGAAATTGAACTACATCCATTTCAAGATGCCTCTGACCCTATGATTATAATTTTCAAAGAACTGCCTGGTCATAGAGAGATAAACTAAAAAGGTCTATTGGGTAGTCTGAAACTCAGTTTGCTAATTCACTGTTAATCAACATATAGCTATAGCTCTGTATGCTCAGAAAAGCAAAGCGTTAATGGCCACAGACTTAAAATTCAATGAAGGAAATCAAGAAAAGAAAGGAAGGCATGTAGAGAAGTCTGCAAAGTGATTACATGGGAGTCACGAGTTAGACTGTGAGCGAGTTTCCTGAAACTTGGTGGTAATGATTCTAAGAACAAACAGGAACAAACAGGATTCCAAGTTTCTAGGATGTACCATGATCATCTAAAGAGCTCCCCACTGAGGTCTCAAACACACAAAGGAACAGAAGCTAGAATTAGATGTTTTCAGGAAAGAAATGTGATGCCTGTGTCAGCATTCTTGATCCCCATGGCCTCTTCCAGAATAAGTGATTATCTTGGCTCACCATTTGCAATAGAAATGGCAACATTTCCTGCCCTGGACTACATGTCAGAAGAAGATGGTGCTCAGGAGATGAGAGAAGGATGCAAAATATGGTGGAAATAAAACACGAAACATGGCTGTAACAGTCAGTTTTCCATTACTGTGACAAAATACCTGAGATAGTTGAGTTAAGAGAAAGAAAAGCTTATCTCAACTCATTTCTGTTGCTTTGGCCCTGTGGTAGCACAGTCCATCAAGGTGGGAGCACATGGCATAGAAAGGCTGTTCACTTCACAGCAGCCAGAAAGCAAAGATAGGGAAACAGGAAGGAGTTCCAAATATCACCTCCAAGAACATGCACTGTTCCAATGACCTCACTTTTTCCAAACAGGGCAGGGCCCACCTTTTAAAGATTCCACCACCACCCAATGGCACCACACACTGGAGACCAAGCCTTTAAATACACGGGTCTTTGGGGGACATTCACATTTCAAACTATAGCAATGCCCACAGCAATAATCTGTTCACACACCATTGCATACCTTTCATTAGGTAAAAATATTTGCCTTTCCTTCTGCTTGAACCCAAACCACTCACACAAAACCTTTGGAAAAGCAGTACTTAAATATATGGCCAAAGTGAGGTTTGATTTCTAAAATACGATTGTCACAAGATGCTGTTATATTAATCTTAACCAACTGCTTTGGACAACCGTTTGTTCTCACACAAAAGAAAGTAAAACTTCAAGAATACCAGTTTTAATATACTTTTTAATCTTAATACTTTAATCATTTTAGGGGAAAATATATTGCATAAAGTTCTTGGATTTAAATTATTTGAGCATTATGGATCAAGTTATTTGACTCACTAACCTCAGGGTTCATTATATTATAAAATCCTAACGTACAGCTTTGAAAACATATTAATTATAAGTTTTCTAGTTTTCATGAAGGCAATCATACATTTAGCAGCATGATTAACAAGCGACTAATACTTTTCACCATGCATAATTTATTAACTTGTCACAGTTATGGAGCCTCTATTAGTAGAAAATGCAAATTCTCAATAACTGAAAACACATTTTTCCCAGGAGAATACTCTTGTTGATTAGCGACTCAGCCAAGCACATTGCTAAATGTACAGTATGTACCAGCTGGTGATGCAAAATATACAATAAAAGCTGCTTTGCTAAGCATGCTTGAATGTGTTAAATGTGCAGGGACATTTGATGAAACTGAAAAAGCAGCTTTGGCAGGGAGGAAAAAAGGACAAGGTATTTGCAAAAAAAAAATAATAATAATGTTTCTTGAGCATTATTTTGGTGACCATCAGGAATGTTTTACTCAATACTGTCTCCACTAATTATTTTAAGAATTCAGCTCCTTTTTGAAAGGCTCAGTGTATAAGAACAATTTTCTGCCATCCACGATAACTTCGGGGCTCTGCAGGCATTTTTTTATGTTTCATTCAATGAATACTTTCTATACAATATTATCAACTAGGCTCCATTAACCTTAAACATATCAGGTTGTATTCCTAACCTTCAAGAATTCAAAGTCTCATAGTACAAATAAGGTAAGTTTATGGGTAGCTATAATATACAGTGTGAGTCAATAGATGATTAGGACAAGCATAACAATAGTAATACAGATGAAATACTGTAGGCATTGAGAGCTTGGTGTAATGTCCCTTTCTGCTCATTCTGGTTTTGAAAAGCCACTGCGCAGGCTATATAAAAACTCCATTAACAGCAATGGGATCAGGCAAAGTTAGAATACATCTGCTAGGAAGTAGTGAGCCTCTGGAAGACTTGAGTTTCCTTCACAGTGCAGGTGAGCAAAGCTCTTAGTTTAAGAGGCCTGGAGATGTGTCAGATGGAAGTCTGCTACTGCATTTTTCCTCATGTGATACACAAGCTATCAATTTCCTTCTGGGGATAGACGAGCCTCATCTTCCAGGGGTGGTAATGCCTGCTGCTGGGGCGGCCTCAGCCAACACTGTCTGGCACTATCTGTGGGCCTGAGGCTTGGGGTCTTGAGCATACCCCAGTAATGTGCGACTTCTTGGCAATTGCCCATGAAAAGCAAATGCAGGCAAGATATTGCAGTATTGGAATTATCTAGTTTGAAGCATGTAACTAATTACCTGAAGGCATTCTTGTTACCCATAATATTGCTAGATTGCCCTCTACTCTCACTGTAGTAACTTGCTTTCTAGAGAAAAAAAAAAATCATAAAGCTTTTCAGAGTTGGAAGATCCTAATTTTAAAGATGAGAAACTGAGGCCCCCATAAGAAAACAATTTGCCTCAAGTCACTCAGTGCCTTAGCTGGTAGAGTTCAGGTTGAGTCAGTTGTCCTTGTCTCAGCCTCTGTTCTTCCCAGACCACTGTAGTCTGGCTCAGTTAGAGGTCCTCTCTCTCCTGCTTTTCTCTGTGAACTGAGTCAGCTCATTTCATCAGCAGTGACGCCCTGGGATCAAGTGACTCAGCAACTCCGATAAGCACTTGCTAAAAGAAAGAACATCCTGTATGTGATGAGTAGCTTTATCTAAATCCTGCTTAGTAAAAAGGAAAAAAATCAAATGGAAAATAACAAAGAAAGAGGGAACTAACCACTTATGAACCATATTATGGAAGAAGTCTCATCCCCAGATTTGATACCTGCTATGAATATTTATTTTCCTCTGTATATTTCATGCTTGCCTCATTGCTATTACTGGATTATAAACGTTCAAAAGCAGGCAGCATGCTTCGTGTCTATGTACGTGTGAAGGGACTTAGAATGCCACTACTACTAATACTACTACTAATACTAATAATAATAAGGGTGGTAGTAGCACTGTAGTAGCAGTAATGTGCAGCTTACAGTCTTGGGACTGTTCAGTTATGCCTGTGTGACCCCATTCATTCTCAAAATAAAACTATGGCAAAAGTTCACTTATCCCATTGTATAGATAATGCAACTCAGACATAGAGAGGCGAAGCAACTTATTCAAGGTCATAGCGCTAGTAGTGTTAGAGCCAAGTTTCAAAGCAAAACAGACTTAAAATATGTATTATTATTTCATGAGTGGCTCTAGTGACTGACTCATTTAATGATCAAACACTATTTGTCAGGCATTGCCACAAATGGGAAATACAGAACTCCCTAGATAAACAATAAGCAGATATGAACAACCGTAATTGAATAGGATTTGTACTATAAAAGAAATCTAATGAAAACATCCTGTGAACACATAAGGCGAGAAACTCCATCAGGGTCTGGGAAGGGTGGTTAGGGAAGGCACTAGAGAGGAAATCTTGGAATTAATTTTAAAAGAATATGTTTTTGGTGTTCTGGAAAAGTAGGCTTTGGCAAGGACAATATGTAGACTTTCTTTGTATTGTTAATATCTAACAGAATACTAGTGTATAGAAATTTCTCAAGAATTTTTTTTTTCTTGCTGTTAAGGTTAGTGTGAAGTCTTAAATTTAAGTAATATCCGACTTAGTCATTTACTACAGTCCTGAAAATATCTTGGTTCCTATTTTGATCAGCTTGAGTTGCCATAAGGAAGTGTCATATGCTGAGTAGCTTGAACAATGGAAAATATTTTTCTTGTAATTCTGGAGACTCAAAGTCGAAGAGCAAGGTGCCAGCGTGGTAAATTGCTAGGGAGGGCTGTCCTCCTGGCTTGTAGGTGGCTTTCTTCTTGCTGTGTACTCACACTGCAGGGGAAGGGAACACGCTCTCTGGTTCCTATTTTTGTCAGGCACAAATCCCTTCATAATTGTCCCACCCTCATAACCTCATCTAAACTCAATCATCTCCCAAAGGCCTCATCTCCAAATACCATCACATTCAATGTGACAGCTTCAACATGTGAATTTTAAGGGGACACAATTCAGTCCCAAACAGTAGCTTGAGAAATGGACACTAAGAATCAGCTGTACTGTTTTTCACCCCCACCCACCCCCAACCCACTTCTTCTAATCTCCAAATCTGAAAGCCTCAGAAATAAAACAGGTGACTTTTCTAAAGGAGTTAGATGAACATTCAACAAAGATGCTTTTTTTGTTGAGATGCATCTTTCCCCCTCTTTCAGCATTTGATAGTTAAACCTGTGAGGTGTGATTCATCACCTTAACGTTAAGTGACAGAAATTGTTCAATAAACGTTTGTTGAATTCTTACCATAGGTTACACACTAGAGTTACCACACTAAATAAGAAAAAGTTCTTCCTTCAAACCACTTAAACTCTAAAAGAAGGTCCAGACAAACAAGAAGTTAATAGTAAAAAATGATAAGTACAGGGGGAACATTGGTAGGACACTCAGTTGAAAGGAGATGAGGATATTCTTAGCCATAATCCCACTTGACAGATAGATCAAGAGAGGGGAAATATGGTAGAGAAAATACTATGTTCCTTTTTCTTGGTGCCAAATAAGATAATCAGAGGTATAGAGGCACCTATACCTATCGTACTTGGCTGGTTTATCAATATCCAATTACAAAGTCACATAGTTGTCTCCCCATATTTGGTTGGCTCTTTCAGGGTGGATTAGGCTATTTATACAAAAAACCTAATGTATGTCACCAAACAGATTCTGTGGATGTCCAAATACATGCTACCAAATCAACTAAAAGGGTTATATTGAATTTTAGTGTTTTTATATGTAAATGTAAATTGTTACTCTTAACAACTTAGGATATATATAAATCATAGCTTAGATTATAAGCTATTATAGAATCTTCTTGCTTGCTAGCCTAAAATTCCTTGGTAATACTCACAGTGTTTCTAACTAGATTCTATTTTCCTATATGTCATTCTGAACAAATCATATTTAAATAAATAGATTAAATTAAATCATTTAATTAAAATCATTTAATCTTTGGGAGTTCATTTCTTGTGATATTAGAGAGCTAGAATATACAATTTCTAGGGTTTCTCCACTTGAAGTTCTTTGATATGTTTATGACTCAACTTTTAGGATGACATTTAATAGGTTATTTGTGAAATAGAAAATACAATATCTTAAAAATATTCTATATTTTATACACTATTACAAATGGTGTAAATTACTTTTTTAAAAAATATAAATAGTTTACAACTATGGATTCCTTCAAATAATGCAGGCTGGTGTAACAAATAAATTCCGAAATGTAAATGACTCAAACACAGTGGAAATTTTATCTTTTCAGTCATGTGAAATCTAAAATAAACTCTTGTAGTTCACTGACTAAAAGTTAGTAATTTGACCACATCTAATTGCAAGGTATCCTGGGAAAGAAATATAGTCTAGCTGTGTACCCAGAAAGAGAGGATATTGGGTTGTGGGAACAACTAGCCAAGCTTTGTCATAAAACTGAATGCATGCATGAGTGTGTGTATGTGTGTATACACATACGATCATAGATTTCAGATTCAATTTTCATTTTTAATGCCATTAGAATTCCAACAGATCGCTGTCAAAGGATGTGGTCATATAGTTCACAAAGGAAGAAGATAAAATTGGCAGCTCAGTGTGGTGGCACACACCTGTAATCCAAGCACTCAGAAAGCTGAGGCAAGAAGATCACAAGTTTGAGTCCGACCTGTGTAACACAGCAAGTTCAAGGGCAGGACGAATTACATTTGTCTCCAAAAAAAACCAAACAGCAGGGCCGGTGAGATGGCTCAGCAGCGTAAGCGCCTGCCTGGCAAGTGCGAGGTCCTGAGTTCGACTCCGGATACCCATATACGAAAAAAGGGCCAGTGATATCGCTCAGTGGCACGGGCACCTGCTGGCGTGCGAGGTCCTGAGGTCGACCCCTGGTACCCACAAAAAAAAAAAAAAAAAAAAAAACAGCAAAACAAAATTAGCCTAATCTGATCATTATACGTTGCATACATGTATTGAAATATCACATTATATCCCATAAATACGTACAATTAGTATATAAATTAAAATACACTTTTAAAAGAAAACTGAAATTACAACTAAAATTATAAAGGCATGGGCCCATGGCCTTCTATAAATATAAACAAAAAATAATAGGAACTGGGCTTGTGGTGCACATCTATAGTCACAGCTCTTCAAGGGGCTGAGGCAGGAAGATTGCTTGAGTGCAGGAGTTCAAGGCTAGCATGGGCAACAGAGTGACACCCCCATCTCAAAAAATGGGTTGAATATATATCTAGAAACATGTGTAATTAATATTTTAAAAGTTAACAATGTTTCATATAGGAAGTGGAGTAAACCTAGAAACCATGGGAGAAAGAAAACTTTTTAAATAAAAATTATACCTTTCTATGCTGTTTATATATTTTACTATGTAGCATGATGATTTAAATAATTTTAAAAATCTGTAGTATGATATTACTTATGTATAAATTATACGTGCTTATGGAAATGTGTTTGAAGGGAAGATGGAAAAATAAAAACAGTTGATTTGTTCCGGTGATGAAAATTTTGTGCTGTTTTCCTATTCCCTTGATTTCTTTTATTATTATAATGTTTGCATAATTTAAGAATGTAAAATCTAAAGAACAGCTGTCTTAAATACTTTTTGGAAGTAAATAAAATATAAATAATACATTAATGCATGAAGGAGTAGGGTAGTATTGAATCAAGAAAAGTACTCATAAAATATTTATGAGAATTCACATTTGCATGCCTAAATACGATAATCACCAAGCAGCCTGGACAAGAAGGGGCAGATCCCAAACAAGGCAAGACCCTTAGCAAGGTGATCACAGAATGCGGGCTGGAAGGCACTGGTTGTGGTTGAGAAGAAGCATAAGGATGGGATTGAATGAGGTCTTCTTTAAACTCTGGCCAGTTGAGAAAATAATCTTTGGCTGTGCTCCCTTTAGGAGAAGATAAAGTCCTCCGGCTGTGGCATCCCTATATCAGCACCAAGCCTGTGGGGAAGCTGGTGGGACATATGTTCAGTATCACCGAAATCGTGACCAATGAGAAAGATCAGCACGTCATTAGCCTTTCCTCTGCAAAGGTAATCACGAGAACAACAAAAACAAAATGAAATAATTTTTCCACAATAACAATTGAAAGACTTAGGGGTACATACAAATTTTCACTGAAATAGCTGTCAGTCACTAAGAAAAATATTGTTAGTATGGAGAAAGACACGATGAGCTTTTGTTCTCTGTTTCTATTGATTCTGACTTACAAGAAGGACATATTTAAAGACAAGTATACTGGGGATAAATCCAATATTATCCTCAGGAGTGCAACACAAGAGGCTTCCCAGTATAGATAAGAACATCATCATTAGAGACAGAGAAAAATGAGAATTTCTGTCATTATTGTTATAAAGTAGTATTTTAAATGTTCTGGCCAATGTAATGCAACAAGGAAAATGAGTTATAAATATTAGAAATGAGAAGACTGAATTACTAGATTTGCAAATAATGTGATTGCTTGAAAAATTCAATAAAACCAGTTTAACGTTTTAGAAAGGATAAGTACAATAAGGTAGGTGGTTATAATAGCAATTTATAAAAATAATTTCTATATAAAAACAATAACTAGTGAGGGGAAAATGGTCAAAGAAATACCATTCACAATTACAAAATATATGAAAAACCTAGGAATAACCTTAACAAGCAATATTCACTATTAAGGTTAAGGTAATTATGAAGTTTAAGTGAGGTGCTTTTATTTAAGAACATGAATAGAGAGACACATTGTATTCATATATGGGAATGTTGTATTGTAAAAGATACTCTTCATAAAATTAATCTATATATTCAATACTATGCAAGATTATTTAAGTATCAGTTTGTTGAGTTTAAAGTTAGTGTAAAGATATTTATATACAAGAATACCACAGAAACTTCGGAAGATTTAATTATGAGCTGACACTATCAGATATTAAAACAAATTATAAAACCACAATAAATAAAATAGAGCAGAATAGTCACATTTATGAAACAAAAGAGATAATGCAGGAATTAGTAAATATGTGTGTGTGAATTTTGTGTAAGATGAAAGTAGCATTTCAAATCTGTGAACAAAGGATGATTTATTCAATAAATATTTGAAAATCTGGTTAATCATATGTATAGCCTGTATGTATGAAGGAATGTAGTCAGATCCTCACTTCGTAAAATGTGCAACAGAATACATTCCACATGGGTTAAAGATATGATCATAGAAATCCTGGAATTTTCTGGAAGAAAATATAGGTGACTACTTATATAGCTTTAGGGTAATTCCTAAGCATAGCACCTATGGCTGTTGGGAAAATAAATATGACTACACAAACATTAAAGCTTTCTGTAAGCTATAATAATAGCTATCATTTATCAAATGCTTACCAAATCAAATGCTTATCAAATGCCAACTGTTAGGCACTTGCTAAGTATTTTACATATGAATTCGTTTGATATTGATAATAACCCTATAAAGTTATTGTCGCAATTTTACATGACAAGATAAATGAGATTTGAGTAATTTGTACAAGGCTATGGGCTACCTCGTGGCTGGGTGTAGCCAATCCCTTATCTGCTTCCAACTCAGACTGCCTCCCTATACTCATTAACAAGGCTAAAAGCAGAAACAGAGAAGTCAAAACCCCAATAAAAATGACAGAAACTGGAATAATACCATTATACAAATAAAACTTTGGCAAGTGGGTGGGAAACAAGAGGAGGGAGAGGAGGCAAAAGGGGAAAAGTTTAAAAACACAGGCATGTAGATCTTTTGCAAAAGGGAGGGGGGACCAAGAGATGAAGGGAGGGTAAGGGAAGGGAGAGGAAGGGGATGAAAAAGAATTGAGATGTGTTATGTACATGCACCAACTCCCCCATGAGGAATGTAATCATTATGTACTGCAAACATGTACAATTAAAAAAATTGAAAAACTGAAAAAGAAACAGGCATGTTTACATAGTGCTGGGTAGGGGAAAAAAAGAACAATGAAAGGGCAAAAGAGGGGTGGTATAATATCTTAACCCACTTCTCAAGAATTTCTTAATTACCATTTGATTGTTAAAACAAAAATTATCATATTACATGTCATGTTGCTCATTATACACAGCAGAAATAGAAATTGTATTTAAAAGGCAGGGTGAGTAAAGGGATGCAAATGAAGTAAGGTTCCTACACTTCACTCCACGTGGTAAAGAACACTCATGTAAATGGTGCACACACAGCCCGTGAAAGAAGAAATGCAGAGCGCAGCAGCCTCCTAATTCTCTTATGCTAGAGGGGTCTCTCCAAGCCACACAGGGGATGCTTGATACCAAGACAGCACCAAACCCATATATACTGTTTGTTCCTATACATATATTCCTAGTGAAGTTTAACTTATAAATTTGGCCCAGTAAGAGGTTAACAAATATAATTAACAATAATTAATTACCATAATGAAATTGCCAGCATCCCCATTCTTGGGCTTTGGAGTCAATAAGTAAACTAAGGATTACTGGGATATAAGCACTGAAATGCCATCATAGTCAATCTGATGACCATGATGGCCACTAAGTGTTGAATGGTGTACAACATGGACACACCGTACCAAGGGATGATTCACATGGGGGCAGGGCAGAGGGGTCAGTGGAACATTTCTTCATGGCGCTCAGAATGGTGCATGATATTAAACATATGAATTGTTTACTTCTCGAATTTTCCATTTAATATTTTCAGACCAAAGATGCCCATGTGTAAACCATAGGCAAAGGAAACTGCAGAAAGCAAAACCACAGATAAGGGAGTATACCATATTGTCATTTCAACAAGGAAATAAAATGAGGCTCAAGATGCTTTGATTGTCCAAGTTCATCTTTTGTACATAAAGGGTACCTATTTTTATGACCTACGAGTAATTCTAAGTCAGTGGGATCTTTAAATCAAAGAGTTTACTCTCCTTTTCCCCCTTTTAAAAAGAGAATTAGAATTTCTCCAGAAGCCACCTAAAACAGGATTATGATAAGGTTTATATAACTATTTCAAAACTAATAGAATCTTCAAACGGATGAATTTTATGGTAGATGGATTACATGTTGGTATTACTATTGAAAAAGAGAGGTGCTTAGTGTGACATGCTAATAAAGTAAAATTCAAGAGAAAAAACCTTTAATTTAGTAAGTTATGGAGTCTGCTTATACATAATAGAAATATAATACAGACATTTAACATTATATAAATGACTAGCAATATGAAAATATCTAAACAATGTATCATGTGAAATATAATGAAACAGGATATAATGTAATCAACCCATTAAAAATATGTATTTGTCTTGTCTATCTTATATTATCAGGGATGATTAACAACAAGGTATTTTGGTGGTTACCTGTGTGGCAAGATTGTGCTGGACTAAAAGTATTTTAATTTCTTACCTATTGCTAGGTAAATTTTCATTGCTTTTGTATAAAGAAACTTTTTAATTTTTAAAATGGTACTGGAAAGGCAGGATTTTGAGACACTAAAACTAAAACGTTACAAAGTGACACTAGGAGTCTCCTCTAGAAAACTGAAAGATAAAATATCTTTATAGCAAAACTTGAGTCCATTCATGCTCAGAGATGAGACTGAAGAGAGAACCTTTCCAGTTTCTTTTAAATGTAATGCACGTGTTAGGGGACGTTCATTCAACCATCCCACCAGCTCCACTTGGGCAAATGACTTAATAATTTTCCATTCAGTTTCTTCCTTTGTAAAATGTCAGCGTGCTCAGCCCACAGGGTTGTGATAAAGATGAAATGAGAACATCCATTTGGTTATTCAGCAAGTGCTTATTCCTTGAGTGGCTACTTAAAAGTCAGGTACTGTTTTGGGTTCTAGAGATGGAAAATCCAACAAGCTGTCGTGAGGAAGCTTACATCATCCTAGGGGAAGAGAGAAACAAGCAAAGTGACAAATACATTAGACAACAGTATGGTAAGGACTGTAAAAATCTGAAAGCACAGTGCTGCGAAGTGACTGAATATCACCTCTGAAGAGGAAACATCAAACCAGAAGCCAGAATGGCCAGAGGAACCAGCTCCATAAAGACCTGGAAAGAGGAAGTGAGGCAGGAAGCACAAAGCTATCTTTGTCATCATTATTGCTATTATCCATTGCAACAAAAACAACAGATACACTTTGTAACATGTAACAGTCCTTCGAATTAATTTACATAAAGTAGCTTTCATCACACTAAACTTTCATAAATCACGGCGTTCAGTTGTGTAGAAACTAAGTGACTTCTTCTGAGCTCTTAGGCAGATTTTCATCTTGCCTCCTGGTTTTGCAGTGTCTCTGCAAGGGTATTATTTTCTCTTCAAACTGCTAAAACTGTATTCTTTCTAGGTGCTAAAATGATATGTCTAGTCACAGAGTTCAAGTGTTGAACAGCTATGCCCTACCTCCTGCTCCAGAAGAACTGACGAATGTTGCAAAACGAGGCAACAAATATAAACTTCACTTACTTTCATTTCATCAGGAAAACCAATGGGCACAAGGATCGGCGACCTCCTCTGCAAAGCTGTAGCTACCGAAAGGCTGATTTTTCTTCTGTGAAGAGGAGAAATATAAATGGTTTGATGGTTTACAACAGATTGCAAATGGGCGTAGAAGTTGCTATTTTTCTTTTTTTTTTTTTTTTTTTTTTTTGGTGGGTACCGGGGGGTCGACCTCAGGACCTCGTGCGCCAGCAGGCGCCCGTGCCGCTGAGCGATATCACCGGCCCCTTTTTCGTATGTGGGTTCCGGGAGTCGAACTCGGGCCCTCCACGCTTGCCGGGCAGGCGCTTAAGCCGCTGAGCCATCTCACCGGCCCAGTTGCTATTTTTCTTAAATTTTCACTTTAGAAGTGACACGTAGGAACCTGAGAAAAGGCAAAGCTGACTGGATTGTGGTGTGCCTTAGAGCAAGCAGCAGCCTTTATAATCATTGCCAGTTAGATAAGGTCAGAGCAAACCCAATAGTTTGTCAGTCTGGCCTGCAGATTGGCTGGGCTTCCTTTATCCATGACCATATATAAAATTTTCTCAAAGATGAAGATTATGCTACTGTCTCACCGTAGGCAGCGTGGCTAAGAAAATGACCTCCAGAATCAGACAACCTAAATCTAAGTGCTGGCTCTGAAAATGATGAGTTGTGACCTTGGGTGAGTCATTTGGAGACCACTGAGGAGGATAACTGAGTATCTTCCTGTAAGGATTAAATGAGATAATAAGACAGACACCACAAGGTAAGAAGGAAACTACTCCACACCAACCCAGGGAACAATGATAACGCCATGCAAAAACTCTGCAGAGAGACGGAAAGAAAGCCCAAGTGCTGTGTACCAACGAGGAAGGAAAAACACCCCTATGGAGAATCTGAATGTAAGCAGACAAAAGAGAATTTTAGATAGAGTCTGTTTCAGTCTTTGAAGATTTTAAAGAGCACATAGATCGAGGCCATCTTAAGGATAAAGTTGACAACAGGAAAATGAGGTGGAAAGGTGTTCGGAAGAGATAAAAGGTCTGAATTTTAACAACAGTCATTTTTAGAACTGTCTTTAACCAATTAAATGCATTTCCCTCTGAATTCATTTATTTTCTGTTATTAATACTATCAATGCTATAGTTTTGTCTTCATTTTCTTGCTAAATATTTGCTATCATTTTACTCCAATCCTTTAGTATAGCTTAGATTAACATAGGACTCTTGTCAACCTCTCTTTGACTCAATTTCAATAATCGAATAAGTACTCTCATTCATTTGTATGGCAAGATATTCACACATTGTAAAGTGAAAATAACAAGTTGCATATATATGTTACATGGTCCTTTATAAATGACCTAATGCAAAGCAAAATGTCTGAATTATTATATCCCAAAAGTTAATAGGGAAATCTCTCTGTATCTCTAAATTTATTGCCCTTTTTGACCATCTTAATTTTCTCATTATCTGAAATAATGTTTGTGTGTGTGTGTGTTTATTATCTGTTTCACATATACACAAAAATCCTAAAAGAGACACCATAAAATAACTCATTGGGGAAAAATGAGTTAATGCAAGTCAAGCATGCAACATAATACCTGGTGTATAACTAGTCTGCAACAAATGTTAGCAATTATCGAGAAGGCATGTTCTCCTCTCTCCGGTCGTGGTGACAAGGCTTGTGTTGATCTGCCCACACTTGTCCTGAACCTTCTTTGTGCCCACACAGGTAGCGATTATGGGTGAGGCGCATGATGTAGAATAGGTCGAGGCTTTCTTTTAAAAACTCCAGTGTATCCTATGGTACACATCCACTTATATTCTTATCTTGAAGACTAAACATAAAGTCTACGTGATGGTTAGATGAATCTTCTCTCCTTGACCTCCTGATATCCTTCATACCTTACACCTCAGTCTTTTGCATTTACCATCTCTCTCTTCCTTTCCCCCTGCCTAAGAACAAGCAGATTCTCTTCTTGCTGAATCAAAGCCCTCCTATTTGTTCTTCGTCTGAATACTGCCCCATCAAGAACCTTGTGTCATCAACCCTGCTTCTCTTCTTATGCTTATTGTGTTAATCTTCAAAATTCTTCTCCTCAATTACAAATCACAAAGTTCTAATTTATCTTTTTAAATATTCTGCAAATCTGAATCTGCATTTCTTTTCCACTACAAGTCTCCTTATTTTGACTTACGATTTGCCTCTCGTAGTTATTAGTATCATTGTTTTTCGGTGAGCAGTGATCCAACTTCAAAGTCACTTTAGACGCTTCTGCCTCCCCAACCCCTACCACTGATCAGTCTCTAAGCCTCTGAAATGTATCTCATATCATAACTCACCTCATCCTTCTTAAAACAGTTATGACCTTAGTTCAGAGTCACCGAGAAGCTCCCCGTTGAAGGCATGTCTTAGAAGGTACCAATGTCCTCCTACCTTCTGTCCTTTCTGTCTCCAAACCATCCAAGTATTTTACTGTCTGTCACATTAATCCTCCTTCAACCCACTTACAACTTTGTCAGTGCATTCTTGCATATTTTAAAGGCACTTCATGCTTTACAAATAATATCCAAATTCTCTTTCCCAGTTTTTAAGATTCTCCATGGTTTGAAACTAGACTGCCTTTCAGCTTTGTTTTTACTTGCTCATCTTCAGATGTTCTAAGCTGCATCAAACTCTTCCCCAAACGCTTTGTGCTTTCCCATCTTTTGTCCAGAATATCTCTTCTCCCATTCCTAGCTATCGTATCTCCCTCTTCCTTCCTTTCTTTGAGTTTGTTTTTGACACAAGATCTCACTATGTATTCCAGGCTGGCTTCAAAAATCATGATCCTCTGCCTCAGTCTCCCAAGTCCTGGGATTACAGGTGTATGTCTCTACACTGGGCTATAGCTATCCTTTAAATACAAGTGAAATGTATCCTTCACTGGGCCGGTGAGATGGCTCAGCGGCTTAAGTGCCTGCCCGGCAAGCGCGAGGGCCCGAGTTTGACTCCCGGAACCCACATACGAAAAAGGGGCCGGTGATATCGCTCAGCGGCACGGGCGCCTGCTGGCGCGCGAGGTCCTGAGGTCGTTCCCCCGGTACCCACCAAAAAAAAAAAAAAAAAAAAAAAAAAGAAATGTATCCTTCACAAAGTCTCCACTAAGAGAAAGATGGAGTTCTTTTCTTTTTGGTGGAGAAATGTGTACACTTGTAATACACCTAGGAACAGGAAGAAAAGCCAACTTTATGTTATCTTTTAATTGTATAAATAAGAAATCTTTCCTTGGTTTAGTTCCTTGATCTCTTGGTATAGGATTACTTTGTTTGATGTAAGTTCAAGATCGGTGTGTATGTGTTTGTTTTTCCTTACTTTTAAAGTAACTGGAAACATCCCTGATGGAAAGCCTCATTTCACTGTTCCAAGTATTTTGCCACCCACTTTGTTCTGCTTGTTTGGGACACACTCTTTTGGGCAAACTGAGCTTGCAATGCTCAAGTATAAGAGCTATTTGTCTCAAAACTTTTTCAGAATGACTATAGGAAAAATTTCTGGGAAAGACAAATATATATTAGGAAATTTTAGCTAATAAAATGTGAATGGCCATTTGGAAAGAAAAAAATACAAAGTAAGAAGAGAGGATGATGACACATGCTTTGAGATTCAGTGCCCCACTGTCAATGCCTTTTGCTTGCATACAGGCCTTGCTGCTTTTCTTTCAGTTTGCCATCCCAGGGTGGTTCACTGGCAACCTTCAAAAGAAGACCTGTGTTGATTCTGAGCTGTGGGAGCCCTCCAGAGTGAGTGGGAAACCAGACCCTGCATGCTGCTTACTTTTGTTAATGTCTGTTATTCTCTATTTTGTAACATGAAACTCTACTGTTATTGAACATTTGCTTAAGATGAGCCGTGCTATTTCTTATTTTTGCCCTTTGAGATTCTTTCTTTGTAGTTTATATTCTATTTAAAAGTGTGTTTATACAATTTTATTCTGTAGATTTTCTCCTTAACCCCTTACCAGCTTAAAGATCCCTCAGCCCCCTTGCACCTACACACACATATTTACACACACACACACAAACACACACACACACACACATTCATTACAGCCTACTAACATAACCGTCTGGATATTCTCTTGACAGTGTCCTTCATTTCTAATAAAATGTGGTTCCCAAAAAAGCCTACCAATGTTCTTGATTAGCAAGCTGGATGTGTCTCAGGACTACCCTCCCAGGAGACCTGACTTCCTACTGTGTTAATATGGGTCAAGCCCTGGCAAGCACCCAATATTCTATCAGGCCCTGTGCCTGTATCATAGACATATAATCTCTGTCTAAAGGAACTGTTATGGTTTCTATCTGGAATGGCCCATAGTGTAGCAATGTTCAGAACTAGAGCTTTTGGGAAGTGATTATATGAGGAGGGCACTCACCTCATCAACACATTAATCTATTGGTGAGTTCATAATTTAATATTGGGATATTGGGAAATGATGGAAACTTTAGAAAGTGGGCGCTAGCTGCAGGAAGTAGGTCACTGGTGGCAAATTCTTTTTTTTTTTTTTTTTTTGTGGGTACCGGGGGGTCGACCTCAGGACCTCGCGCGCCAGCAGGCGCCCGTGCCGCTGAGCGATATCACCGGCCCCTTTTTCATATGTGGGTTCCGGGAGTCGAACTCGGGCCCTCATGCTTGCCGGGCAGGCGCTTAAGCCGCTGAGCCATCTCACCGGCCCAGCAAATTCTTGAAGAGTATATTCTCTCTGTCTCTGTCTCTGTCTCTCTGTCTCTCTCTGTCTCTCTCTGTCTCTCTCTGTCTCTCTCTCTCTCCCTTCATTTCCACCTGCCCAACAGCAGATTCTCTTCTTGCTAAATCAAATCCTTCTTCTGTTTTTAACCTGAACACTGCCCTGAACACTGCCATGACATGAACAGATTTCCTCTGCCATACTCTTCCACCATGATGTTCTACCTTGCCATAGCCTAAAATCATTGACTGAAACCTCTGAAGCCATGAGCCAAACTAAGCTTTTCCTCATTTAAGGTGATTAAGGTGATTTTCCTAGGTATTTTGTCTCAGCAACAGAAGCTGACTAGCACTAAAGCTAAAAATACAGTTAATAAAGCATAATTGCCACAAATCTTTCATGACCAACCCCAAGAATGACAGAGATACCAAGTTCAATGCACCCAGAAAATTGGAGCTAATCATGAAAGCTGGTTTTGCAACTTTAAATCAGGAACCATCACCTTGCTTATAATCTTTTCAAAAGGCAATGTGGTTGGGCAATCTCTAACAAAACTTAAAATCTTCACACCCTTGGACACAAAAATTGTGTTTCCAAGAATTTATCATCTGATTATGTTTAGACTGCTTCTGAAAGCAGTGTACTTTACAAATGTACATATGCACAGGTGTTCACTATCACATTAATGAAAGAAAATCCAGGAAATGTGTCTAATTTCCAATAATTGGGGGCTAATTACAACAGAGCATTCACATAACAATACTATACAGCCATTTGAAAGACTGAAGTAAATCTCAGAAGATAAATATGCCCTATTACAGGTTTTTTTTTTATGTGTGACCTTGAAGTTCATGAAAACTGTATGCTATTAACATAGGTATTATTGCCTTCCAAGTGTGGAAACTCAGGTTCAGAGAAGTTAAGTGATTTTTCTCAAAGTCACAGGGCTATAAAGTGATGAAGCTGGGTTCATCTGTTGTAGTCTGGCTCTAGAGGCCTGAGCAGCCTAAGGAGTTGGACTGAGGAGTCCAGATGGTAAATAGAAAGGGAGATTTGGTATTTGTAGTATGTGTGCATTAGCTTGCCATTACAGTATTGAAATGCCTGACATAATTAACTTATGAAGAGAAAGGGTTTATTTTTGCTCACAGTTTCAGGGGTTTTTTCAGCCCTTGTTACTTTGGGCCTGTAGTAAGACAGCACATCATAGGTGGAATAAGTGCGCATATTATGAGCACTGCTCATATCATGTCTGGGAAACAAAAGAGAAAAAGAAGGGACCAGGATCTCACTCTCCCCTCTGAGGACACACCTCCAACGACGTAACTTCCTCCCACTAGGCCTCACTTCTTAAAGATTTTCCTACCTCCCAATAACACCAAACAGGGACCAAGCCTTTAACACATGGGCCATTGGGGGAATTTTCAAGATCCAAACTATAGCATACTGTTTGAAAGCATATACAATAATTTTGTAATCAAAAAATTAATTTTTAAGAGATGTGCTTATGTCTTCATTTCATTTATATTTGCCAATTATCACAGGAAAAATGTGAAAACAATATAATAAAATTAAGTTTAGTTTCACATTGCTAAAAACTTTTTATTAAGTTACTTATAAGAACTTAATAAATGCCATGAATTTTCTACAAATGCATTTTGCATTGAATTTTCTACAAGATAATGTTAAATGACTGCCATTCTCTCTCGATCTCTCTCTCTCTATCTCTGTCTCTCTCTCTCTCTCTCTCTCTCTCTCTCTCTATATATATATATATATATATATATATATATATATATATATCTTTTCAAATATACCATATACCATTTGTCAATGCCACTGTGTTAACTCTCAAGGGAATTTCATAATCTCACATGTCTTCAGGTTCTTCCCTTGGAAAAACTTGTAAGAGATTTTTTGTCTAGTTGATCTATCTCTTTGTGACAATGGGCTTTGAAGGTCTCCCATTACAATTGTGTTATTGCTTATTTGATTTTTCATGTATATTAATAATTGTCTTATATAGTTGGGTGCTCCCATGTTTGGTGCATACATATTTATGATTGTTACCTCTTCCTCTTGAAGTTTTCCTATAACAAGTATGTAGTGACTTTCTTTAACTCTTGATTATTCTTGGTTTGAAGTTTACATTGTCTGCAAACAGGATAGCTACCCCTGCTTTTTTCTGGGTTCCTGTTGCATAAATGATTGTTTTCCATGCTTTGACTTTCAATCTATGAATTTCTTTTGTAGTTAAATGTGTTTCTTGTATACAGCATGTTGTTGTACCTTGTTTCTTGATCCATTCTGCCAGTCTGTTTCTTTTGACTGGTGAATTGAGGCCATTTACATTGATAGTTATAACTGATATGTATTGGCTTATCTTTGTCATGTTATTTTCCTGCTGTTGGTTCCCTGCTTTTTCCCTATGTTTAATTGCTTGCCCTTACTGGTGGTTTCTTTCTGTTGTTGTTCTTGGAATTGTGGTCATTTTTATCTCTGTCTAGAAGATCTTTCAATACTCTTTGCAGGGTTGGTTTGGTGGTCCTGAATTTCTTCAGTTGTTCTTTGTCATGGAAGTATCTTATTTCTCCATTAATTTTGAAATATAGTTTTGCAGGGTACATCAATCTGGGTTGGAAGTTGTTTTGTTTTTCAGGACTTACAAAACTTCACTCCAAGCTCTTCTTGACTTGAGGGTTTGTGTTGAGAAGTCTGCCATGATTCTGATGGGCTTCCCTTTATAGGTGATTTGTTTCTTTTCTATAACAGCTTTTAATATTCTGTTCTTGTGTTGAATTTCTGGAATCCTGATTATTATATGTCTTGGTGTAGTTTTATTTTGGTCATGGCTCTTTGGAGTTCTATATGGTTAATTTATTTGTATGCCAAATTTTTTATTCACTCTTGGGAAGTTTTCTGCCATTATTTCTGTGAAGAGTTTTTTTTTTTTTTTTAATGGCATTTGTGCTGTCTCCAGTCAATCTTATGTTATTCTTCTTTGCATCATCTTGTAGCTGTTGGATTGATTTTTCATGGTCCATTGCTATTTTTAAGATATCTTTCTTTTCATGATCACTTGCTGCAATTCTGTCTCCAAGATCTAAAATTCTATCCTCTCTTTATTCAATCTGTTGCATATACTTTCAATGAGGTTTTAATCTCTTGGATTTCTGTTTGGATCTGTTTCATGGATTCCATTTCTTTCCTATGTTGGGCATTTTTTGTTTCCATCATTTTTCTAAGCTCATCTGTTCTTTTATCTGTTTCTTCTCTAATATCTCTGATTTTAAGCATCATTTCTTTTTGTACCTGAGAGATTATTTTCTTTGTAGCCTTTCCCACTTGTTTTTTCACTTCTGTTGCTATCATTTCAGAAAGTTCCATTGTTTGATTTCCAATTTCATCTATCTCATTGAGTTATGGGCTTGTCCTGGGTGGGCTGGGGGTCTGGGGTTGCATTTTGCATCTTGTCATTTTCTATTTTCTCTTTTTTATTTTATTTTGTTCTCTATGTTGATGCTTGCTGATTTCTTATGATAGACAGCTTTATTGCTAGTATCGAGGTTTCCCTAGGAGATGTCTGTTCTTCAGGGATGTCTCTAGATGTAGGTGGTTCTTTATAGCTATCCCAAGAACATACCTTCCTAATTTGTAAAGGATGCAAAGTTACTATTTGGCTCAGCACCCAATCTTTTGGTGCTGGGTTGTGGTGATGATTATGACCCCATACAATCACAGTGGTATTATACAGGGGAGAAAAACTGTTTATAACATGTATGTTATCCTGGCCAAAGTAGTACAGTTAGTAATAACAATAGTTACAAGTACAGCTGAACTACTGACAAACAATGGTAACCATTAACCTACTACCTCTAACCACAGGAGCAAACTCTAAAGTCATATAACAGAATCAAACATACCGTGCACGTGTACATAGTGATTTTCCTCTTAGTGGGTGATTTTGTCCCTCTGTGGGGGGTGGGGGAGTTAAGATGGGTAGGGGACAGGGTAAAGTGATGAATGAGGTCTAATATAGTAGAGTCAAGGCTGGAGGTCAAAGGATGATCACCCGAGTTTTGGAAACTGGAAGACACAGGAGGGAAAGAATGAAATAGAATGCGGAGGAGGAATCAGAAAGGGAAGAGACAGTGTTTACTCACTTGAAAGTTTAAATTCAAGAAGTAGTTGAGGAAAGAGAAAAAGAGGATCAATGGAAGAAAACAAAAACAAAGGTAAGAAACCTAAACAATGAAAAAAAGAAGGAAGAAAGAGAATAAGAATGAAAAAAAAAGAAGAAAAGAAAGAAAAAGGAGACCAGAGAAAGAGAGGAGGAAAAAAAAAAAAAACCAAATACAAAAATAACGACAGAATACAAAACAAAACAAGATGACATGCAACCAGACAGGAAAGGGGTAGCCAATCAGACAAACAAGAGAGAATAAAAGTAGTAAAATACCTCTGGTGTTTACAGTTCTGTGGTAGTGTCCATGTTAGGTCCCAGAAATGTGCTGGGTATGGAGCTGATCTTGGTCTCTGAATGGCGGGGCTCTGCAGAGCCCAACTGCTGGCTCCTCCCTGCTGCTTCAGAGGCTTCCACGTAGCAGGTCTGGCCGATTACTCCGCCCTCCACAGGCGTGTGTGCGCCTGTTCACCCCAGGAGCTGTCGTCCTGGGTCTTGAGTTCCTGTGTATCCACCCGGCACAGGGGTGTGTCCTTACCCTCCTCCTGCAGACACCGCCTTCCCAGGGCACTGGAGGAAGCGCAGAGCGCCGACTTCCACTCTTCTCGCGGGCTCCACCGTCCCGGGGGCAGTGGAGGAAGAGCGCACACAGCGCCCACATTTCATTTTTAACTCACATGTGTGAACATTTGAGACTTTCTTTAAAAAGACCCTTTGTATTTTTGTGATTATTGCTTTGGTACAACAGATTTGAAATTTTAATGTAGTCAGATTTATCAATCTTTTGTGGCTCATGATTTTTGTGCTTATTTAGGATATTCTTTCCAACTCTTAAATTCATAAGAATAACATGCTTTATATTTTTCTAAAAATTATAGTTAACTTTTAATCTCTCTCTCCCTCTCGTCTCTTTCTCCTATCTCTCTCATGCTCACGCCCCACAATCTACACTGTCCTCCATCTGGCCCCTTGGCCCAGTTTCTGAGAAACAGAAATAAGTAGATCGAATCTCTGAGCCAGAGCTTTCTATGCTTTAATTCCCCAGCCTCGCTGGCCCCACATTTTTCACCAAGGTATACACCTCCAGGTAAGGACAGAGCACAGGGGGCCAGTGAGATGGCTCAGCGGCATAAGTGCCTGCCTGGCAAGTGCGAGGTCCTGAGTTCGACTCCTGGTACCCACATACAAAAAAAGGGCTGGTGATATCGCTCAGGGGCATGGGGGCCTGCTGGTGCACGAGGTCCTGAGTTCAACCCCTGGTACCCACAAAAAAAAAAAGATCAGAGCACAGCTTGTTGCTCCTCAGTGTCCCCTCTCTGGCCGAGTGCTGCCTCTGCTGTGTGGCCGTGAGCCCTCAGTGCTTCCGGTTCCGTCTGTTCTGCTTCCACTGCTGCTCCACCCAGCACTCAGGTCTCTGGCTTCAGCCCATTCCTTGTTTTGTGCTTGTGTACTACTTGGCCCTGTCCATCTGTCTGTCTGTAAATCTTGTTTTGGAGACTTGGTATTTTCTTTTGCTTTCTCTTTTTTATATATTCACTGAGTTTGGAGAAGAAATAGCCCCTTTCAGGCATGACCTTCTAGTACTCTTTTAACCCAAACCCTAACTCTTTCTCTATATGGCAGATTATAAGAGTAAGAATTAGCTAGATAGCAAAGGTTGTTGAGAGAAATTGCACAGGAGAGGAAGAGTTTGTGTGAATGCACAGAAATGGGAAAAGAAAGAGAACTGGAAGCACTTTTTTTTTTAATGTAGGTACCAGGAGTCAAACTCAGGACCTCACGCTTGCCAGCAGGCGCTTGTGCCACTGAGCGATATCACAGGCCCTTTTTTTCCTTTATGTGGGTACCTGGAGTCAAACTCAGGACCTCACCCTTGCCAGGCAGGTGTTTATGCCGCTGAGCTATCTCACCGGCCCCTGGAAGCACTTTTTGATGACAGTAACCAGGAGCATAAAAGGAGGAGGGCAGGGAAAAAAAAAAAAAAAACACCCAGAGGATGATGCATCATGATCATGATGCCATTCATGATAGGGAAGCTCTTTGTGCCTTCCGTGTCCCACAGATTGCCACTTCCCTAAAACACACACAAAGGACCCAAAGAACTGACCGCTGAAGAAGAGAAATAAGAGAAAAAGAAAACAGAATTACTCTATAGAAGACATCCCAGACTTCAAATGTATTCACATTGATTCAGTGAAGCAAAGGGTGCTGATGTCATTATGTCCACTGTCAAAAAAAGAAAACTGAGACGTAAGAAGTTTAAGGGATGGGCTAGAACCAAAACCCAAAGCCTCTTTTGCTTATTCTCTTGTGACTTACTCAGAGTGTACACGCATACAGCAAAGAGACTGCTAACCACAGGTGTATTTCAGCCAAAACAACAAAATCAGAAACAATTGGAACAGAGAGAAATTTCTTTGGCACTCCTTGATTTCACTTTTGTCTCTTTCCTTACTTGTCTCTTATTCTAGACTCTGAACCCAAAATCATAAATGGTCCATTATACTTGCTTACTCTGTGGTACAAAAGACTGAAATGGTTCAATGTTCTATCTGTGCTCCCAAAATTGGCATTTTTGAAACTAGGACAAAGGAAATAAATTCCATTTGTACAAGTTCTAGATAAAAGAAGCCAGCAAAGAGTACATTTCTGACCGAAGGCTCCTTATCAGTAGCCCCTAAATCACTTGATTGAGCATCTTTGTGTTGCTGCATATGAGGACCAATCTACCTTAGCAATAGTGAAGATTTCAGTTCACTTAATTCAACTATAAGAGTTTCAAGTTAGAAGTCAATATCTCAATAAGCAAGAGAAGAGGGGTTGAAGGGAGGGGAGGGGAATGGGAAGAAAAGAAGCAATGTATGTCATGGATAGGTACAAATTCCCTATGATGAATGTTATCATTGTGCATATCTAAAATGTATCAGTTAAATTTAAAAAGTCAAAAAAAAAAAGAAGTCAACATCTCTGTTGATGAAATTACAACCTAGAGTTTTATATGTAATTCTGTAAATAATCACCCAATTACTCAACAAATATAGTCCTTGACTTACAGTGGTTCAGCGTATGATTTTTAAACTCTGTGACCCATACAAACAATCTGCTCTTCACTTTCTGTATAGTACTCAACTACTTTATTATAAAATAGAGTTCGTATTAAATTATTTTGCCCAAGTGCAGGCTAATGTTAGTGTTCTGAGCACATTGCAGTAAGCGAGGCTAAGCTGTAATGTTCAATAAGCTAAATGCATTAAACGTATCTTTTATTTAATATTTTCTACTTACAATAGGCTTGTTGGGACATAACCACACTGTAAGTTTAAGAACATTTGTATTCCAATTTAAATAGATTAATAATTATTATAATATGAAAATACTTAGGGCTTATGAATGAGTAGGAACTGTAACCTCTGAAATTCAGTCATACTGTAACTTGCTAAAAAAAATGGTAATAAGAAGACTAAGACCAGTTATTTCAGGTGACAGAGTGTAAACTTTACCTAGTTTTGCTAAATTTGTACTTTACTGTTCTTTCTATCCCCTAGTATCAACTCAAGTTCTATTTGAATTATTACATAGTTCTCCCTCTCTGTTCAAAGGAAAGCTCTAATAACCCATTCCCTTGTATTTTTACTATTTCTACCCCATCCCTAAAAATTGCTTTCTATAATTCTCACATGTTTGGGCAAGGGGAGAGGGATGTTCTTTTAAATCTCAGTGAGATATTCCCATCCTTTATTATTCCTCTGAATTCTTTTTTTGTTGTTGTTGTTTTTTTTTTTTTTTTTTTTTTTTTTTTGGTTTTTTTTGGTCTTTTTGAGGTAGGGTTTTGCTGTGTAGTTCAGGCTGGTTTGAACTCACTTTGTAGCCCAGACTGGCCTCAAACTCATGGCGAGCCTCCTGCCACAGCTTCCCAGTTGCAGGCGTGGACCACCACACCCAGCCTGAATTCTTAAACAGTAATAAATACTAATTCCCACTCCATTCTATGAAGATAGAACGATCCAGTTCCTAAAGGTAGACTTAAAGCAAAGCTTTAATCACCACTGCTATTTCCCTCTGATATTAATGAATAAAACCAGAGCCTAGCAAATGTGTGCTCATGATATAAACCATATGTTGTTACAAGTTTAGAAGTACCTACTTCAGACTCTGAAAATGCTTGGCCTAAATCTCTTGAGAAAAATAAAGTATAAACAGTGGGGAACTCTGTGCTTTATCCCCCCAGGTTTTCAGGGTATGGGATATACAGACTCTTTCCCTGTTACAAGTCTTCCACGACAACCAGGGAGGACCAGGAGACATGCAGATTTATTCTATGGTATACGATACCAAACACAGCATGCTTATTACAGGTAGGTGTATCCAAATAACGGGAAATCAAACTCATGTCTTGGTTTTTAACCTTCTTTAAATTAGCACTTAAGCATGTTCTGTGGGGGGAGACCAAGAAGGAGTAATCACAAACCATGATTCACCACCATAGTATGTCTTATTTTCAATTCCATGCTTTCTTATCACTCTTTGGCCAGGTGGATGAAACATGTAAATGAACTTTTCTGAAAATAACAGGTCAGTTCTCCATGTTTTTGAACATAGGAATGCACAACTCAAGAATACATAGTAAAAGGGAATGTAGATGCTATGTCTAGGACAAATCCAGCTCCTATGCTCAGCTCTGAATGTGGTCCTATCCTAGGTGATGGTCCCAGCATAAGCCCCTTTTCTGCAGTAAGACAATTAGCCCCATGTGTTCTGCTCATGAGGCTGTTAGTAAGAATAATGCAGGCCCTCCCAACTGCCTTCGCTTCTGTCTTTTTTTTTTTTTTTTTTTTTTTTGAGACAGGGTCTTGCTATGTAGCCCAGTCTGGCCTTGAACTCATGGCGATCCTCCTGCCTCAGCCTCCCAAGTGCTAGGATTACAGGCATGCACCACCATGCCAAGCTTACTTCTTTCTAGACAAAGAACAAGGGAGAGAGAGGATAAAACTCAAGACAACAGATCCCCAGTGCTGATGCCAACAGATTTTTTTTTTTTTTTTTTTTTGTCTTGCAGCCTCTTAGACAGACACGGTAAAGAAACACATCACCCTGTTGGGAATTTAGCTTGAACACTCTTCACATGCTTACCCTTAAGCTTTAGAAGAAAAATGAATGATATTAATAGTAGTTCCTCTTCTGGAACACTCAGCCAAAATTGCATTTCCTAAGCATATGCCCACTGACCACCTGCTGTGAGTTACTGTGGGATTAATTAAAGAAGGGAAATGCTTGGTGCTATCTCTGGGGGAGTATATAATTATTTTTAACTTTTGTGTTGGTGCTTTTTCTTCCTGGGTTAGGAGGGAGCTAACATTTTCTGCTTGAGTTGTAAGCACCTGCCTATACATGACCCCCTCTAAAAAGAATATGTGAATGACTACATGGAAATTTTTCCTCTTAGTACTCCAGCTAGCATGTTTGAATACTGGGTTCAACATTTCTATCCCATTTATCATCAGAGTAATTAAGGACTCAAATATCAAGAAAAAAGAAGAAAACAGAAAAAAAAAGAATAGTATTTCTTTCCAATGGTATGTAATTTTGGGAGTATTTCTGCCTGCAACAAATATAGAGTTCTATATATTGTTCAACTACTGAAATTACATACATTGACTATAAACTTCAACGTGATATTATAATTCCATGAGGGTTATTAATTTGTGCTTTGATTCAAATGAAGCAGCTTTATATGATATTCCTCTGTTCCACACCAACAGCGGCAGCATGTGCTAAAAAGGCTTTGCAGAAAATGTTATTGTCACTGTCATAACTTACTGCTTTTATTAAATCAACAACCCTTTGTATGTTTCTTTTTTACTTTTTTCATTTTATCCCCTAACCCCACCCTGTGAGGCAGGAATTATTAATTTTATAAGGGGAAAAACTACATCTCAAACAGTTTAGCAGACTAGCAGAAGGTAGAAATATAGAGCTGGGTTTTGATCTCAGAGCTTCTGACTCCTGCATTCATTCTCTGCACCACGTCATTCCCCCAGTTGTAGTACAACCAGCCAAAAAAGAAAAGAGAAAATTGTCACTTGCCCATAAACACACCTAGCTTTGTTTATGTCCATTCTGAATAAAGTTAGTTGCTGTCAGCATAACGTTAAAGCATCTACCAAGAAACTCCCAAGTGTAGTTTGCTTATCTGGGTACCATACACGTGTCACATTTCCATACTGAGATCTCTGAATTGAGAAATATTACCCAATGAACCATCTCAGTCCTTCTTTACACATGAACAGATTTTATCTTAAAATTTAAGCACCTTAGGAAAGTGTTTAGCAAATCCTGCTAGAAGTTTCAAAGTTGGGATTTCTTTGAAGAGATTTGAGAAACCCAATGCAAAGTCAGCTGGTGGTAACTTGATCTCCACATCAGTAAAAATAGGGAAGATGTTTTATTTTTGTTTGAACTATTAGCATATTTGAGGTCATTATCAGCACTTCTAGACATGATACTAAAATAGAACACATAATGAGTTGTTTTGAGAGTTAATACTTGAAGGTTATAGTACAACGGTAAAACCAAACCAAAGGCCCTTAGTAAAAAATGCAAGAATTCCCGATCTCCATCTCATGGCCTTACTAACTACACCTGTCATGTGGTGGTTTGAAAATTAATTTCACTTAATTTGGATGTTGCAGTGATTGGCTTGCAATCATTCTCATTCATTATATTTAATAAAACCACGCTCACAGAGTGCTTTATAATTTGTTGGTTGAAAAGTGCTAACAATAAATTTCAATCACTGAATGGAAGCTTGCCTTCAGCAGAAAGCTGACCATCACCATCATTGCTATGAACCAGATAGAGAGGCACAAGGGGCACATAAAGAAGGGGGAAAGTAGACCATAAAAGGTAGGATGTTGGGGTCACTAAAACCGAGATGTCAGTGAAGTCTGAATGACCTGTACTTGAAAAATAATGAAGTTCAAAATGAATGTTTTTTCTTTAGCTAAATTGCATTTGCTTTATCTGTCAAAAACATTTTAGTGTAAGTGAATGTATTTTCACCTCATTAAATTTCCTAGGCATTGATATTACTAGTTTCATTGATTGGCTGTTTTCAGACCCAACTTGTTGGGTAAAATCTTTTGTGAATCTAAACTTCTAGTGTGGAGCATTTATGGGATTCTTATTTCTGTTCCAGGATCAAATTTTATAGACATGTATCCTCTTACAAGGATGATACAAGATACGAAACAGGTTCCTCACACTCATGAACGAGAAATCAATGTCATGCTTTACAACAAGTGTTTTCACCAGGTACTCACCATCTGCTCTGAATCCATAATTAAGGTGAGTACAGATGCTCTACAAACAGAAAAAGGCAGAGCAAATGGCATTTTATCTTCTTCCAGGTATATCATTGTGTGATTAAGTAAATATAGTGGGACATGTGATGAGACTGGATATAGGAGCTTTTTTCAAGTTTTCATGAATACATGAAAAAGAAAAATTTTAGGCCAGCTCAAACTGCTTGCTACCAAGGAACATCCTTGAATGATTAAATAAATCTAGTTTTTACTATCAAAATAAAACTTTTAAAGGGAATATATCAAGGTAAGAGAATTAACCTTTATGTTTTAACAGTTTATATTTTTATCTTTTTACTTTAACAACTAGATGTAGTGTTCTTAGAGTACTTTTCTAATTCAAAGATATTCAGATGTCTTAACTGTGGGGAAAACTATATTTATTTTATCTTGCACTGAGCTATAACTAGAGGGTAGATGTTAAGAAGGAAAGGAAAGAAACACTTCAGGATAGTACAGTGATTATCAGATAGCACTCCAACTCATAGAACTTTCTTTGATCAAACCAACATTCAGGATGGAAGAGCGGGACATGCTAGATGTGCACAGTACTAGTTTGGATGCTGTTTTGAATGTGGTATAATTTTGTTGTGAATTGAAGACCATATGTACAGATTGCTTGATTTTGTTGTTGCTGTTTTCTACAGGTGTGGGAACTCGAGACTGGTATCCAAATATACCAGATTGTAGACCCTCATGGCTTCAATGTTGAACTGACTTCTGCAGCTATTGATGAAAATGGAGTCCTTTTTGCCACAGGAGCGTGTACTGGTTAGACTAATACTCACGATGTGGCCTCCCTGCCTTAACGTTCTGAGTGTTTGTGCTAGAACTCATTAGGTTTTGGGTTGCTGGGAAAACATGAGTCAGGCTGGAAATATGTAAACATGCCAGAGCTATGCTTCAGTGAAAGGTGACAGACTCATTTATAGGACATTATTGTCTTGATATTAATGTTAAATGATCAATAACCTACATTGCATTTATCTAGTTACTGTAGCTCATTACAAAAGTCTTTCACATATATCATCTCATTTAATCTTTGATGGGAAGTATCTGTGTTGCACTGACTCATTCTATTTTAATTTTCAGTACTATCAGCTAAGAGGTAGACATCAGACCCAGTGGGATATAGTGGTAGTGGTGATTGAATCCAGAGCTTACAGCACACACAGTACCACTGAGCTAAACCCCCAGCATCTGAAATATTTTTTGCTCAAGCAGATTTTTGAGACCAGAAAAAATATTCAGCCAACTTTGGTATAGAATGCCTAAAATTCTGTACTGGACTTATTCCTATGTGTAGCCTCCTTGGGAGCATGTGTCATATCAAAATTGAGAGAATGTCAAGCTCAAGATGAGATATATTTGTTTCATGTCTCATGCCACAGAACTCTACAGAGAACTTGCAGTAACCAGAGAACTACAGATCACCCCACCTTTCACCTCCTCTTGTTCTGAACTCCTATGAAAGAGCTTTGTCTAGACAGTTTGATCAGTTGCATGCATTGAATGTGATTATTCTAGAAATGTGCCTACTAAAAATTAGTGCTTACTCACGAGTTGATTGATGGTGTAAGTGAGCATACCGAAATGAACGTCGGAATGTTGAAGATACAAGGAGAAGGTAACAGCATGAAATAAAATCATGAATGCTCAGCAAATACAACTGCTCTTTATATGGCACGGTGCTTAAGAAAGTAGTCCTGTGCCACAAAGGCATCCTGCTCACAGTGAAAACTAGTAGTGACAGAAATTCTAAGCAAGGAACACAATATTAGGCATAAGGATTTATCAATTCAGTATGACCAACAACAGTATTTTCACATAAACAAGCCATATTTTACTTCTTTGGTCCTATGATCTGTAGTTCTTTCATATATTGGCAGACTGTCATTATAATAGGTACATAAATTTAAACGACAAAAATCCTTCGTGTACAACACTTCAGAAAGTAGCATTCTCTGACTCCCAGGGCAGCTTCACTCACACGCCATCAGTCTCCTCTCTCTGTCACCACCACCACCTAGGAAGACCTGAACGGTACCTCTGCCTGCTCTCTGCCAAACAGAGCGAAGTCCCAAGGTAGAAGAAAATCTGAGCCATGGGACTGTGGTCTGCATAACCCAGGAATGAATATGAATACAATAATTTCTTTTGTTTGTATGACTCTTTTCCTACAAGAACATAGAGTTCTTGAGGGCAGGAGCTGTGACGATGCAGTTTATATCAGAAGTTCCTGTCTCAGTAAGGGTATACAGGGAGTACTTCATCAGTGCTAGTGAACAGAAAGATGTGGAGGTGTTATTAGTGTTGCTGATGGAGAACCTAAGGGGAAGGAAAATAACACAGTGACACAGTCTGACTATCTAACAGGATTCAAGCCAAGGCGTCAAAAGTGTGGAGATGGAGGGAGGTGTTGGATTTAAAGGAGGGGTGAAAAAGTGCTGAGAAAAGGGGGCCACTGG
Source organism: Erethizon dorsatum (assembly GCA_028451465.1). Taxonomy (NCBI): domain Eukaryota; kingdom Metazoa; phylum Chordata; class Mammalia; order Rodentia; family Erethizontidae; genus Erethizon; species Erethizon dorsatum. Next base: position 37,933,212 of record CM051830.1, read on the forward strand.
ATTCTAAACCTGAGGTGACCACTCTAACAGCCCATGTGAGGAAATAATTCTCTACACAGTAGTGTAGCACAGGCATTCAACAACTACACTGCTATCATCCCTTCTTGCCCCTTCATCCAGATCTCCTAAATCAAATGAATGAAATTAATGATACAGAAACTGCCTCAGTCTATTTGGGCTATTATGATGAAATGCCATAGACTAGCTTATGAGTATCACAAATTTATTTCTCACAATTCTGGAGGCTGGGAAGTCCAAGATAGAGACCCTAGCCAATTTTGGTGAGAACCCATCTCCTGGTGCCTTCTTGCTGTGTCCTCACATGGTGGAAGGAGTGAGGGAGCTCTTTAAGACCTTTTTAAAAAGGATACTAATTCTATTCTGTGAGGCTCCACTTTCATGACCTAATCCTACCCTCCTGACCTAAGTACTACCAAGTCGTATTACATTGAGAATGAGGTTTTAACAGAATGTATTTCAAATGTAAGAAAAAAACTTGACACTTATTTTTTTCTTTCCCAAATAATCAGTTAAACAACTCCAAGCCAGACAGTTCCTTATCTGCTGGAATTCCCTCAAGCCTCTTATTATCCAATAAGGGCTAATGTCCTAAAATATGTCAGCACCCTAGGAAATGTGACAGATTATTAAAATTATCTTTAACTGTTAATAATAATATGGGTGATGGCTAAAATTCCTGTATATGGGGGCATTTAGCAAACGGAAAAGCACTGGGAGAATACATGAAAAGATCTATTTAAGAAAGAAAGCTCAGATAGGAGAGTCCAGGAGTTTCCAAGAAAACTGTCAGCTTTCTGTTACTATAACAAATACTTTAAGTGATCAATTTATAAGAAGGAAAGATTTATTTTGGTTCATGGTTTCAGAGGTTTCAGTCCATGGTGACTTGGCCTGTAGCCTTTTTGTGCCTGTGGCAAGGCATCATGACAGTGAAAATATGGTAGAGCAAAACTGCTCACCTTAGACAGCTGGGAAATGAAAGAGACAAGGGCTGGGGTCCCACAACCCCTCCAGGCCACACCCCCAATGACCTAATTCATCCCACCAGCCTCTATCTATTAAAAGTTCCCCAGTCTCCCACTACTGCCAGGTTAGAACCCAAGCCTTTAACACATGGACTTTTAGGGGATATTTATCCAAACCATAGCAAAAATCATCAACAGATTTCAAGACATTGCCTGGTCTTGTTTATTTTTTATCAGCTGGTGACAAGTTCAGACAGAAATGTGTTTCATGTCCACTCTCTGGGGAGACTCACTTGTCAGTCTTAGGAAGAAAGAAATATAGGATGAATTGTTAGAAAGTTTTCAATCGGGCCGGTGAGATGGCTCAGTGGCATAAGCGCCTGCCTTGCAAGCTCGAGGGCCCGAGTTCGACTCCCGGATCCCACATACGAAAAAGGGGCCGGTGATATCGCTCAGAGGCACGGGTGCCTGCTGGTGCGCGAGGTCCTGAGGTTGATCCCCCGGTACCCACAAAAAAAAAAAAAAAAAAAAAAAAAAAGAAAGTTTTCAATCGAATCACTGTTCTCTGAGCTAAAAGTCAAGGTTTCTACAAATCATTTTACTCATATAGTCTTTTCTCTGTGTGCTAAGGAACAGTCAAAATCTGGGACTTTAGCAGTGGGCAAGAAATGAAAGTGCTGCTGGAAGGCAAAGACTGGAAAGAGGAAGAGCACTGGCTGAAGGACCTGATTTTCCTCCACACTCAGGACAAACACCAATACTTCATCCTTGCCTTGGAGTGCAATGGGACTATCAAAATGATCCAGGTTTACAGTCCTGTTCTTACATTTGTGCTGTAGATGGTGGTCTTGGGAAAATCAAATGAGTCAGTAGATAGTCTCTACTTAACTCTCCTCTTGCTAGCCAGCTGAATACAGTGTTTATGCATCAACTTTCCTGTGATGCTACTAATTAACTTTGCAAAAAAGCAAAAAGAAGAGTTGCCCAGGCAACATGCTGCCCATCAAGCTCTTGCTGCAGGATTAGTCAGGATCTTCTAACACAGGTATCAGAAAGGTGAAATCCACACGCAGCTGCCACTGCTGACATTGCTTATACTCTCACTGGGGAATAATTCACTGCTCCCCACAACTGCTCCTCAGCAGGCTCTGTCCCTTATAATCCATACTGCATTCAGAAATGCTCAAGTCAGTTTTTCTGCTTGTCACCAAAATTGCTTTGTTTATTTTAAGGTTAATAATGCAATCTACTCAGGACTGTTTTGGGAAGATTGAGATAGACTAATTTATTTTTCCTGAGAATTTATCACCACCTAGGAATACTAATGTATTCTTCAAATTTAAAATTAAGGCTACATCTTTTATCCTGGCTGAGTGGATCTCACCCTGCCAGCAAGAGCTCAAGGACTCATTACCTTTATTATTCTTTTTCTGGAAGCTAAGATTAGAAAACAAGTCTTCAATAGGATAGCAATCATGAAGCACCAGCACTGATTAAGATGACTAATGACCTTTTAGATGGAGAAAAAGGAGTGAAAACCTCCCGATTCAATATTCTCTACCCTTGTTGTCTGCACAATCCAAAAAGGCACTGTAGAATTTCCTGGTAACACAATCTACAGCACAGCAATACGTCAAATTCCCATCTTTAAATTAGTGCAATTGATCATCAGGATGTCCTTCCCAACAAATAATGTCTTTTGTCACAAACCCTCCCTTTTTAAAGCCTATGAAATGAAGCATGGTACTGTTCACACATCAAAATTATTTTGGGTTTTACTCTGATATTTTTCACTTTGATTGTTCTGTTTCTCCATTCAATACCTGTAGATTAACCTTGTTAAGGACAACACCTCTCTTATATTTATATTCTTGCCCTTCCCATAGTAGGTGCTCATTAAGGATTGAAAAAAAATAAGAAACCCCTTGTAAGATAGACAACGGTAAGTATATGAGGAACATTTGGGGGATTTTGAACTCCTAATAAGCATTACAGAGTTGAAAAATGTTTGTCTTCAAAAACACACAAATCGCAGATTTTGAGAACATTTTCTGACACAAGTCACAGATTGTGAGACCATTCCACCTCAAGTACCTGAGAAAAGTTAGGAACCAGACTATCTAAAGAAATCTCAGGGCCGGTGAGATGGCTCAGCGGCGTAAGCGCCTGCCCGGCAAGCGCGAGGGCCCGAGTTCAACTCCCGGAACCCACATACGAAAAAGGGGCCGGTGATATCGCTCAGCGGCACGGGCGCCTGCTGGCGCGCGAGGTCCTGAGGTCGACCCCCAGTACCCACCAAAAAAAAAAGGATCTCAAAAATCCAAGCAGTAGGTTGAGTGAAGAGCACCAAAGACTAATTTTCAGAAAAATGGACAAAGGCCAGATAAAGAAAGCCAGATAGCTCTGGGTCAAACACATGAAAAAAGTTCAATTCACTAGCAACTAGGGAACTGTGGTTAAGGTAATTAATACATCTTAAAATTAATTTTTAAATGTTTCATTTCCAATTCATCAGATAGGCCTCAGAAGGTTTTAATCAAATAATCTTAAGTATTAGCAAGCATGTAAAGAAAAAGGAACTATTATCCGTGCCTGGTCAGAGCAGACAGATGATCCTTACCCGGAAGAGCCAGGTGGTGATGTCTAATAAAGTCGATGATATGCATAGCTTATAATTCAATAATTGTACTCCAGGCATATGCTCTAGAGACTGGAACCTGTCCATAAAGACAAGCAGTGAGAAACTGGCAACACCACTGTAGAAAACTGGATAAATAAATTGTAGAATACTCATATCATATTATAAAGCAGTTAAAAATAAATGAGCTAGAGTTCCATACAATAACTTGTATACGTCTCAAAAGCATAATATTGAGTGAAACAAGCAAGTTGAAGGAGAAACCATATTTGATAACCTTTATAAAATGGTTAAAATTCTGAAAGCAATATATACATAGAGAACATATACATGTGCATGAACATATACATGTAGAAATAGTAAAAGTGCATGATTAACATTATATTCAGGTTACTGTTCACTCTGAGTGAGAAGAGGAATTATGTTAGTAAGGGTGGACAGGCGTGATGGTTATGCTGGACTGTCAACTTTATGGTTTGAGAACAGCTTCGGCCCCAGTGGTGGTGAACCTATGGCACACGTGCCGCAGTGGGCTGTTTGTATCATTGAAAGCTCTGAAAGGTTCACCATCACTGGCCTAGGGGCTTAGTAAAGCGTGCTTCTGGATATGTCTGGGTGGTCATGGAGGCATGGTCTTGGGTACTACATCTGGCCCTTGGCACCATTTTCCTGTTCTGCTTTCTGGCTGCCATGAGCAAAGCAGCTTTGTTTCACCATACCCTTGTGTCGTAATATTCCTGTCTTGGAGCCAACCACCATGGGCCGAAACCAAATAAGCCAAATGAACTCCTTCTTTAAGTCTTGTGTATCAGGTATTTGGTTCCTGAAACCAGAACGGTGACCAATACAACAGGGCTCAAGATTTGAGAAAGCTGGATGGTGGATACATCAGTATATTCCTTCTCTATCTCTTTAATACATCTGAAAATAAAAAGTACTTAACTGAACTTTGCATGTACTCATTGAATTTCTGCTAAAGGGTAAGGAAGAGGATACTTACCTTGTGGTGATGTGGGAACTGCCAGATGCCATGCCTTATCTGCAAGATGGGACCCACAATGTGCAGCTGAAGACTTCTACTAAAGATGGGAACATGGCTATTCCTTTCCCAGATGTTGAATTCATCATTCAGAGAAACGCTCCTCAATATACTAATGTAAGTTTCATTTCTTGATATTTTTAGTTTTTATTTTTTTGTTATGGAAAATTATAAACACACTGTATACAAAAGTATAGACAATAATCTGACAAATTTCTATGTACTATGGCTAACCTTCAAAAATATTTTGTGCGTGTTCAAATTTATTCTTTGTTCCTCCCACTTCTTCAAGACCACAAATTATAGACTTTGAAGCCAACCTTAGCTATTATGTCATTTCATCACTAAATATTTCATTAAAAATCTCTAAACAAGGACTCTTTCAAAAATGACAATACCATGATTCTCTAAAATATTTTTGAAGATAATGTACAAAAAAATCATTATTATCATCATGTATTCACTCAGTATTCAAATATCCCAGATTGCCTCATAATTTCTTTTTTAATTTTATTCTTTTTTCCAACCAAGATTCAAACAACTCCATTTGTTACATTCAATTGACAAATCTATTAAATATCTTTTAATGTACACATATCTTTCCATCTCTCTATTTTCCCATGGTTCCCCACTTTGTAGATTTTGCTAGTTATTGCTTAGTATCACATAAGCAGTTCTTCTATACTTCCTGTCATCTACAAGTTAAATCTAGTTTAACTTTAAAGCTGCATGCAACTTTGATTTTCTTTTCTTTACCAAGTCTCTGTCAAGACTGTGTCATAATTGTGTTATTCCACCAAGATTCAGAGTATGGCTGGTTGTGATCTAGATCTACGGTGTCATTTGAAGTTGCCATTCTACCACTAGGCTTCATTTATTACTGGAGTGTGTCTTTAAAGAAAAACCCTCTTTCATCAAATATTTGGTTACACAAAGATATAGCTCATACAGAAAAGCAAAATAATGGATTCATTCTCTGTAATTATCGGGGTTCAAAATTAAGAGTAGATTGCTTAGCATCTTCCAAAGATGATGCTAACAGTGAACTTTGTTTAGTATCATTATCAACTCTCAAGGTTAAGTGATGTTGATGTGTTTAAGTCAATGTAAGTGTTATTATTATTGATGTTCAGACTGTCCTATCTCAAACTGGTTGGCGCCTCTTCAAGCTCTTGAGTTCTTTAGATAGGACCCCAGTGTGTCTCGACAGCTTCTTGGTGTGAGACAGTGTTCCATACTCATCACATATTTTTAGCTGCAGATCTGGAACACACTGTCTTTCCAAGAAGCCCTTCTTTTCAGTGGAAAATAGTATTAAGAGACCATAGTGTGGGGTTAACAGGGTACCATTGTCACAAAGTTGATTCTTGTGTTTAGAGCTTTTCAATTGTGCTAAAAACTAGCTTTTCAATGGCAGAACTAAGAAAAAAATTTTAAGAAAAAAATACATTGTTAGTTTGTACTGATATTTCCAATTCATATCTAAGAATATATGTCTCTCGCCATTTTTTTTTTATCTTTGTCTCATAGAAAACCTTTGTTCTGGGCCAGTGAGATGGCTCAGCAGCATAAGCGCCTGCCTGGCAAGCACGAGGTCCTGAGTTCGACTCCCGGTACCCACAAAAAAAAAGAAAAGAAAAGAAAAGAAAACCTTTGTTCCTAATGACATTAATGTAATATTTGTTTGATTTATCCTATCATTTGTTAATTATATCCTCTATAACATGTAGGCTATTTGTGTCATATTACGTTATGTTCTATTATAGTACAGTTTCAGGAAAACAACACGATTGTTAGAAGCATGATCGCTGAAACAGTTTAAGATCTTCCTTTCATTGCAGTTCTTTTCCTTAGCACGTTTGAGTTGCAGTGCAGTGTGACACTTCAAAGTTTTAAATTCACTTGAAATAATCCCTTGTGCTATCAACTCTATGCCAAGTTAAATATACTTGCTTCATTGTTTTATTTATTGCTCTTAAATTTTTTATTTCTCATTATTATTTAAAAGATCTAAATATTTCCAAAATCAAATCTATAAAATAAATCATCTTCTCAGATATAAAACAAGGTCTATTCTACCTTTTATTCCTATCCCTTCTATCTTGTACCACCCCAGCCTAATATGGTTTCTAAGTTTTTGGTTTATGTCTCCGATGTTATTTTTAAAAATATAATCAAATACTTAGCCATACTTGGTTCCTCCCCACTCCTTCTTAAGCAAATGGTATAATACTTTGTACATTCTTATATTCTTTGCATATTTTATTTCATAATATATTCTGGAGATCTTTATAAGCCATATATTATATTATATTGTACTATGTTTTTAAATTGTGGTAAAATACACATAACATAAAATTTACCCTCTCAGACTTTCAGGTGTACAATTAGGGCCATTAATTACATTTACATTGTTGTACAACCACCATCCATCTCTGAAATTCTTTTCAGTATTGCAAAATTGAACAGTAACTCCTCATTCCTCCTTCCTCTCAGCTCTTAGCAAGGGCCATTCTACATTCTGTCTCTGTGAATTAACCTACTCCAAGTACCTCATACAAGCAGAAAAACATACATTTTTGTCCTTTTTTAACTGGCTTGTTTCACCTAGCGTTGTCTTCAAAGTTCATCCATGTTGTAGCCTGTGTCAGATGGTCCTTCCTTTTTAAGACTAAATGCCATTCCACTGTATGCATAAACCACACATCTTTTAGCCATCCATCTATCTCAATGAATAGGTTGTTTCTAACTTTTGACTATTGAGAATAATGTTGCTATGAACATGGATGTACACGTTTCATCTTTCGTTTTGAAAGCTCTATAGTATTTTATTGGAATAGATATAGTTTATTCAACTAGTCCCCCTGTGATGGACATTTTGATTGTTTTCAATCTTTTCTGATTAAAAACAATGCTTTAATTCTGACTTAAAATCAAATTTATTTAAGCTTCAATAAGTAACCTTTTATATATGCAATTTCAACAAATAGCCTTTTATATATGTAGCTTCAAAATTTTGACAATGAATCTTTGAGATACACTCATAGTAGAAGGATTGCTGGTTCAAAAAACAGGTCCTATGTAATTCTAGATATTGTCAAATCCTCCTCCATGATCATTACAAACTTCTCCATTTCCACCAGCAATGGATAAAAGATCCTGTTTCCCCACAGTCTTGCTAACAGTGTGTATTGTCAAACTTCAAAAATTTTTCAATCTAGATTTAAAAAATCACAACTTAGTATATTTTATTTCTCTTGTAGTGAGTGGACCATTTTTTATATACATGTATTATATATGTGTGCATGTATTCTGTTCACTTTTCTATCCAGGTGGTTGTTCTTCTTCTAATGTTTAAGAAGCTTTTCAAATATTAGGAACGTATACGTATGTATATGTTTACATTATTATGGATTAATTTAGAATCTGAGTCCTCTGTGATTTAATTCCAATTTTTCAAGCTTCTTATTAGCGTTTTTCATTTTGTGTGTGGTCATTTTTGCCATGGCAGTACTACCTTCTAGGAAGATGAGCGTAGATGAGAATTCTGGCTACCAGGAACTACTTAGAAACAATCATAAGTGCTCTGCAGGCTTCACAGGGAATCCATTCATCTATCCAAAACATCTTATCTGTCTGTCTGTCTGTCTATCTATTTATCTATCTTACCTAATCTGAAAGAGCAAAGTCTTTTAAATTCTCCTAGATTTTAATAAGAAGGGTAAGTTTGGTACCATAATAAAAGGTCACAAAAGGATGGCTCACTTTTTCTGGACAATTATTTCATCATTTTTACATCATATACTTTTAACTAGATGTTTCAATGTCAGTTGATGAAACTCCATTTTTATCTTTTCATAGCTTTAGTTCATTTAAGCTTCTCACCTTGCTCTGGTGGCATCATTTGGTAATAACTACTAACTATAGTTGGAATACATTTCACAATATTTCAGAAATAGCTGTGCATATTGAATTAGACAGCTTAATTTAAAATCTCTTCAGAAGCTGTTTTTGTGAAGAGCTCACCCTCTCTCAACAGGGCAGGTGCATGTGCCCAGGGCATTCACTGAAGCTAAAGGACAGAAAAGTGAGAAAATGGTCCCTTTGTTTGATCCTATAAACAGACTGGTCATTTTTTTGTGTGTGTGGGTATCCAGGGTCGACCTCAGGACCTCGCGCACCAGCAGGCGCCCGTGCCGCTGAGCGATATCACCGACTCTTTTTTCGTATGTGGATTCCGGGAGTTGAACTCGGGCCCTCGCGCTTGCCAGGCAGGCGCTTATGCCACTGAGCCATCTCATCGCCCCCGGTCATTTTTTTTTTAAATGAGAGTCTTCCTTAACCTTATTTATTTTCTCTAATACTAGCTCAAACTACTCACATTTTTTAGCTTTTACAGGGATGAGTGGTCAGATATTAAAGACTGCAAGAAAACTGAGTGTTACAGGAGCAACTGAAGAAAGTCTTAAGTGCCTCCCCCTTACCATTAGTGAAACAACAGCAATGCAAATCGCTTTACAGCATTTGTAAACTATCATCTCATCATTTTATCATAGAATAGAGATATTATTTTCCTCATATTGAAATGTCTGTTTAGCAGTGCAATTTGAAATCTGTTCATTTCTAGTTTGAATAAATAGGTTTTATTGTTAGCTAACAGGACTTTGAACTTAACATACACAGTGTTTGTGTCATAATAACGTTATCACATAATGTGTTCAAAAGAAAGGGCAAAATGCATCTCTTCATAGAGTAATTCTGGTCTACTTCTCCTTCCAACTCCATGCATCATTGAAAACACTAGGTTCAGTCATATGTATATATGTATATATGTATATATGTATATATAGCCAATAAAAATGGAAAGAAGGGCCGGTGAGATGGCTCAGTGGCATAAGCGCCTGCCTGGCAAGCGCAAGGGCCCAAGTTCGACTCCCGGAACCCACATACGAAAAAAGGGCCGGTGATATCGCTCAGCGGCACGGGCGCCTGCTCGCGCACAAGGTCCTGAGGTCGACCCCCGGGACCCACAAAAAAAAAAAAAAAAAGGGAAAGAAGATAAATGCAGAAGGAGACAGGACCAACACAGTTGGCAAGTAATTGTATAGGTCACAAAAAAATGCTACTTTGGAAAAAAAAAAACAATTGCAATAAATTATTGAAGTACAATAAAAGTGCCTTTTAAGATTTTAGGCAAGTATAAATTATTTCTGATTTTGAATTATTTTTTATCATGATTAGCACTATAGCACCTCCTTCTTACAGCATACTTTAAAATTACTCTGTAGAGGAAGTGTAAAAATCACTTAGGAAAAAATTGGGTTGTACACGGAAATTCTTTTCCTAGAAGTCTTTCATTTATGAACCACTTATTGCACACCTACTATGTAGCATGTGCTGTTCTGGTTTTTGTTTTGTTTTGTGGTTTTTGTGGGGGGATTTTTGTTTTGTTTTGTTTTGTTTTATTTTGTTTTTTGAGACAGGGTCTCACTATTTAATCTAGACTGGCCTCAGTTATGTAGCCCACACTGGCCTCGAACTTGAGGTGATCCTCCTACCTCAGCCTCCCAAGTGCGGGGATTATAGGTGTGCGCCACCACGCCTGGCTTAGCATGTGCTGTTCTTAGCACTGGGTCCTGCACTATAGGAACATAGCAGAGAACTTGGAAGGCTGGGAAGAAGGGGCAGTTCCTGAGTAAGATAGTCACCAAATTCATATAAAGATTATCAGGAGCTAGCACAGCCCAGATAAGAGTTTCTAAAGGGGGGTGAAAAGCCAAAGTGAATCCCAAGTGGAGGAGAAAACATGATTAAAGCCATGGAGGTAAAATATCTCATGGTCTGTGAAAGCTAACTACAAATACATCAGTGTAACTGGAGAAAGATTTGAGTGGTAAAGGGTGGAGGTGAAAAACCAGATAGGCACTGGATCGCGCTCATGACTGTAAGGATCCGAGCATCCTACAGGAAGGGGGAGCTCACTGAATGGCTTTAAATGAGAAATTATGTGATTAGATTTGTGTTGTGGGTTGCTTAGATGCTGCTTAGATTACAGACTTGAATGGGACAAGTCTAAATTCAGAAGATTCAGGCAATAGGCTACTGTTTGAATTGAAAGATACAAGGTCATGATCATGGGGCCAGATGGTGTGGAATGGAAGGTTTCAAAAAATACTTAGGCAAGAAAAGTAGTAGAGCTTACAACTGATTGATTAAGGATGGATGCCATGCAGTTGGGAGAGGACTCAACGACAGCTCCAAGAATGTGCTTGAGGAAGGCAACAGCTGAGACATGTTAACTTTGAGATACCTGTACAATTTCTGAGCAGCAATTAAATATTCAAGCCTGAAGCATGAAGCAGGGGACTAGATTATTGAGCCATTAACATTGGGGTGATTATTAAAACATAAGAAATGAGATTGCCTAGGAAGAGTTGAAAAAAAGGTAAACCTAAAGGATATTAATATTTATAAGATTGGCAGAGTAAGAAGGTACCAAGTAAGAAACAGAAAAAGAAGCACCATAGAGGCACAAGCTGTTTACTCAGGCTTCCGTCACTGTGATAAAATACCTGAGATAAACAATTTAAAAGAGGAAATGCTTAAATTTTAGTTCATGGTTTCAAAAGCTTCAGTCCTTGGCCCTTGGCCCCCTTGCTTTTGGGCCTGTGGTGAGGCAGTACATCACGGTGGAAGCACTTACCAGAGAAAACTATTCACTTTGTTGCAGCTGGGAAGCAAAAGAGAGAGAGGAAAGAGCCAAGGTCCCAATATCCCATTCAAGGGCACATCTCCCATTGACCTAACTTCCTTCTGCTGTGCTCCACCTCTTAAATGTTCTGCTACCTCCCAAAAGCAGCACACATTGGCAACTAAGCCCTTAGTATATAGGCCTTTGGTGGACATTAAAGATCCAAGCCATAACACAGGTAAAAGCACCAGAGTCTGATGCCAAGAAAGTAAAGTGTTTCAGAAAGCAGAGACTCAAAAGGTACAAGAGTAACAGACCTCCAATGTAATTTAGATGTCATTCTTGTATGTTCCCATCAAGTTTTATGCACTTTCAAATTGCACAAGAACTCATATGAATACAGTACTTTAAATTATTATACATCTATCAGGTCCTAGTCCTATTTGACTTTGTATTCCAAGAACCCAAGGTATCCAACAAATACTTAAAGCAATTAAAAGTATCACATAGAACTGGCAATAAGAAATCCTTCATGATAAATAGAAAAGACTATTACAGAGTGGTATGGAGCAGAAGAAACTAGAGTTTTCAAGTGGAAGAAAGATTAGTGAGTGGAAACAGCTAATGTAGAATATTCTTTCAAGAAGTTTGAAGGCAAGAATGAGACAGGATGGTATCGCAATGATTGGTAAGAAAGAATAAATCAATGCTAAGAGAAAGAATATTTTTATTCCTTTAATGAATTTTGCACATTAAATTTTTAATGCTAGATTTTACTAAATGTCATGCTCCATGATTTCAAATATAAGATTTTGTATTAAGTTCATCACAATTAGACAATGTATATATAGCATTTTATATGGTTATAAATTGTACTCCTTATAGTCAATGAATCTGTTTCCTTCTTTCTTTAGAATCCTGCCACTAGTTTTGGGGTGAGCTGCATTGATTTATTACAAATAGAAGGATATAACTTGATAGTTGCTGGAACCTCAAATGGTATGATCATCTTGTGGAATTTTGTAGCATCTACTGTCAAAGAAGTGTAAGTTGTGTTTTTGCCTTAAGTAATATAAAAGTTGTGAAGCAGAAGAGTCAAAATAACATCAAATACTAAAAGTGTAATGGACAAGAGTAATGATGACTCTCAAGGAAGGTTTTCTTGGAAGTTATACTGTATTCATGAACAGACTGTGTTCTTAATGTCTAAATTTCAGAATGATATATGAAGAGGAACCTTACTTTTCTCACATGAGTATGTAATCTTTTCATGTGTGATGTTGTCCCAATGTATGACCTCAACAGATACTTAGGATTCATAATAATTTCCAACACTAATATGACAACTTCAAACACACATACCCAATCATTTACTGGCATTTTCAATCTGGATTGCTACCAAGATCCTTTAAGCCTCATAATACTTAAAACTACTTTCCAAACTAACCCTCCTCCAAACTTCTCCTCTTCCTGTATTCCCAGTGCTGCCACCATCTGCTCAGTCCCATAGTCAGATGGTGATAGGCCTTTGGTATGGCATTCCTTTTCATTCACTAACATGTTCAACTTGTCACAGGATGGTGCTAACAAAGGCCAAAGTGGCAGGTGCAATTTTGCATCTCGACCACTCAGATGAGTGGTCTGTATCATGACTAAAATCTTTACCCTCCCCTGCCATCCATTTCTAAATATTTTGTTATTGGTTGTAAAGGAACTGAGGTAACATTATATTATTTGAATAGATGCACCATAAATAACAAGTTTGTCCCCAGATGTGTACAAAGCCCATGTGTATACTCTCTAGGTCAAGAGGGTTTGTAAAATTTTAAAGGAATAAGATGACCAAGATTTTAACAATAAATTTTTAAAAAGTTAAAAATATATAAGCATTTTGGGGGGAGAAAGGATATATAAGGGAGAGAAGATAAATTTGGGAAGGACAAGGGAAAAGAAGATAAAAATCCATAAACAACCTCTGCCTCTCTATTTATGGTACCTCACTTACTACTAGCCTACCTGGACTTCATGCCCTTTTCCTACCCAAGTTTGAATCATGAGTCATCAATTTTAGCCACCTTTTGAGAATAAATAATCCTCTCTTGTTTGGACACTGGATTTATTCTCTTTTGAAGCGTTATTTGACATAGCTATTTCTGCACACCCCTGTCTCTGCACTTCAACCTGTGTTCTCCTAGACCCTGACCCTACAATTCTTGCCATCCTTCTATTCCTTCTCTTAGATCCTCACCCTTCCGCACTTTCTTCCAACTGTACACTTGTCACTTGATACCTGCATCTATATGTATTGCACCATTCCTCACCTTATTAATACAGTTTTCACCCTTGAAGTGTCAGCTTAGGTATGACTCACTACTAAAAAACAAAAGCAAACAGAATCGAATGACCAATGCTAATGCCGCAGCCTAAAGAGGGACAGCTCTCCTGAGAATACTCTCAGTTTAAAGGAGATCCTCCTTGGTGAAGTGCCAGGCATTTTGCCAAGGGATTCATGCAAATCCAGGATTTAGTCAGAGAAAAGCAACTAACTATTGTGAGTTACACCACAATAAAACAATAATATCAGTTTAGAATCACTGGAGCATTTTGCAAAATATGTAACTTAATACTGAACCATGTAAGGTAATTTAGGCTCAGCCCTAAACATTCTAAAATTGCAAATAGTTTCCATATTCACAGTGGAAGACATTTATTCATCTACCTCAAACCGTGCCTAAGACCTCTTCACCAGTTAAGAAAAATAAGCCATCATCTACAGAGCAGAAACTAAAAAGTTTGACGAATCACCAAGCCTATCAACTTGTCTTTTTTTTTTTTTTTAATGTGGGTACTGGGAGTCAAACTCAGGACCTCGTGCTTGCCAGGCAGGCGCTTATGCCACTGAGCTATCTCACCGGACCTCAACTTGTCTTTTGAGCATGGTTCACTCCCCAAGTGGCTCCTTCATCACTGTGTTAGTCAGATTTCCATTACTGTAACAAATATCTGAGATAATCAACTTAATAAGATAATATTTGATGCAATATTTTGATGCACAGTTTCAGAGGTTCCAGCTCTGGAATCAGTTGGATCAATCAATTGGTCCTCTTGCTTTGAGCCTACAGCAAAGAAACACACCATGGTAGGGCTGCTCACACTGTGGTAGAGAAGCAAAAAAAGGAAGAGAGGAAGTGGTGGCATCCCACATCCCCTTCAAGGGCATACCTACAACAACCTAAAGACCTCCCACTAGACCCCACCTCAAAGTTTCCACCATCTCCCCAACAAGGACCAAGCCACTAACCCATGGGCCTTTAGGGGACATTTCCAGATCCTAACTAGAGCAATCACTCATCACTTCAAATTATCAGAGCATTTCCATGAAAGGAAACAAGGCATTCTGCTGAAAGGTCAATTTGCTACAAGGAACACTGAGTGCAATTCCATTAACCAAGCATGAAGTGCTAGTGTAGGCCATTAGGGACTGTTACTGTTACTGTTTCCAAGCCACTACCTAGGAAGGTGTATCAGTCTTGGAATCGTCAACAGGGGAGTTGAGCAGAAAGAGCAATGTAATCATGAAATTACCTGTTCTTTATTCAATTATAATCTCTTAAAGGTTAGGGCCATGTTTTATTCAAATTTGTCACTCCATATATTCAGAGAGTAGAATTCTATTACTTAAATTTTAAACTGTATAGGGCTTCCAGGAGATTCCTCCACAGGATTATACAAGTCCAAACTCTAACCTATCTTAGAGTTTATCCGGTTCATTGAATTAAGACTTCTAAGCCATTAAACAATCATGCGGCACATAAAGCCTTATATTAAAAAGACACATCAAACTCCACCTCCGAGTTTTGCTTTATGTTCAAAGTACCAACATTTTAGGAGTTGTTTGGGTCTGTGTGGGATATACAATAAATAATTTGTGAAGTTTATCACGCAAAGGCATACTTCTTTTCAGGTACCGACCTAAAGATTGCTCCACTGTGGACCTAGACCTGGATCCCAAGCGCTTTAGAATTAATGACATACTGTTCCTCTTTCGTACCCCGGAATGTGCAAGGTAAGGTAGTACTTACTGATCAAGTAACCCCAGCTGGGATTTATGTAGGTGACATAAAAAGTGTTCTCCTTATCCCAGGATTAAGAAAGAGAGAACTGGAAAGAAGACATAAGTTAAGTTGACTTCTTGGCTTCAACTTTCTTCCCTTTCATCACTTTATGTAGTTGGGGTGGTCCTCAGGGATCTGATGTGCTGTGTGGTCCCTGATCATGTCGGGCTCACAGCATCCTTTACCACAGTGGCAGAAATGGAAAACAAAAATGCTCATTTGGCCCCACTTTTATCCAAAATCTAATGCTGTGATTACTGGTGTGAACTGAAGAATAGGACTTGTCATGCAAGGATAGAAGATCATCTTGCAGGTTTCTCATATCATCTAATATAACTCAGCAATTGCCATCCATTTCTGAGAGAGCAGGAGAATTCTTTTTAATATTTAAGAAAAAGCATTTTCCCTATTTATATTCGCTTGAGAATTCTGGTTTTCAGACAATCAACAATGTTAAACATATGTCTGGGGAGAAATCGAAGATTTCTGTGCTAGCTGGGAGTCACCCATCAGTGAGCCAAAGTATAACACATTCCCTTGCCTACCCGTTGACTTAAAATTTCAACAAAAACTATTTGGAGTTTATTTCCAGGGTTTATTCAATGCACATCTGCACGAGGACCCTAAGCCACTTCTCAGCCCATTCCAGCAAAGCACAGCAGAAACAGAATTAGGACAGAATGACCCACTCTACAGCAGGAAGTCAGGCTTCTTGGGCCCTCCACCACTACCCTGCCAGCCACTTCAGTGTCAGAGCTTCTGGGACTAATTCTAGCTTCAGCAGTGGGGCAGGGCGGACTTCAATTTCCCAGGCCCGAGAAGCAGCACACCTTAGTCACTAAGGCTCTGTCAATACCACACCAATGAACAGTTGTTACACAAAGTATAAGATGTGATTAGTTTCCTGAGTGGCCCAGGATCCACAAATGATGAAAGAAGCAATCAACTAAAATTAAAATGGAGAGAAATGCTCTTTGAATATGAGAGACTACCTTAACTTTTCATCCTCGGGATTCCTTCCTCCTTTTGTAGGAGATCGAGTCAAGAGTCCATATGCTCTTCATCCCAGTGTGAGGCTAGCAAAGGTCCACAGAGTAGCAAGGTAAGCCAGAAATAGCATATGTCTCCCTGTTACACCCAGTGTTGGCTCAGAAACAGAGTATGTGAGCCCCTCTTTTGATGGAAGGCAAAGGTAGAAAAATTCAATGTGCATTTGTAAAACCCTTTTAAAAATCAAGGCCTTCACATCTCCAAATAATCAATACATAATCATTAATAAAATAAATTATCCAGCCAGGCTCAGTGGTGCATGCCTGTAAACCCAGTTATTTGGGAGGCTGAGGCAGTAGGATTCCATGTTTGAGGCCAGCTTCGGAGACTTGGTGAGACTCTGTCTCAAATAAGAAGGGCTGGGGATGTAGCTCAGTGATAGAGCACTTGCCTAGCATGTGGGTATAATTTCCAGCACCGAAAATAAATAAGATAAATTATGTGTGTTATTTTCACACTCCTAAGATAATAAAATAATATTAGACTACATCTTTTGCTAAAAAGTATTATATTTCACAGGAAGAAGAGACAGCTTGTAATGTAATTATACTTATTGCAACACATAATGTAATGCAGTGGTTTTCAAACTGTGTCCTCAGTTCCAACATTACATATTCTTACACATTATATTTCTAGTTAGGATTTTGTTTGAAGGAACATCTCGCAGCAATTTTTTTTTACTTTTATTAGTACATGTTTACAGTACATAATGATTATAATCACTGTAGGAAATTGTTACATGTACATAACACATTTCAATTCTTTTTTTCCCCTCCCCTCCACCCCCGTTTTATTTTTCCAGCATCAGATTTATTTATTTATCTTGTAAGACCTTATAAAGTTAATTAGCATATATACAGATTGAAAACCAGACTAACAGGCCAAAGAACATATAAAACATGTAAGACAACTTGTACTAAGTCAAGGTACACTTTTAGATACTTTGTCCACATCAGCAAAACTTATTTTAAAGCAACTTGCATAGTGGAATACATAAACTTACATGGATAAATGTGAAAGCCAGAAAGACTTGTACTTGAATCCAAGTCTTCACTATCTGATTACCTTTAGAGGTATCACTTGGATTTGAGTTTCTGTTTCATCAGTAAAGAGTGAGTACTACAGACTAAGTTGTATGATTGTGAATAGAATTGGTAATAATATACACCAAGAACTTGGCATGCATTGGGTGTTTAGTTATTCTCATCATTATCCTATTTCTGAATCATTAGACAAGTGTTGTGTTAGGGATTCCCTATTTATGAACATAAAAATCTCTGCAATACCTCTTTTTCTTTCAAGAACTACTTTAGAAATAAGTTTAAGATCAATGTTTAGGAATGCAAATTCAATTACCTGGAGAATCTCCTCATCCAATGTCTCTTATCCTTACAATGTCATAAAAATATTTCCTCTCTCTTCTCTCATTCAGGGAAGCAAGCAAAGCATACAGGACAGTGAGGGTAAAGGTCAGTATCACTCTCTTCTTTATAATAAAACTTCCCCTTCTTTTCTTTCCTTTTGTGGTGGTGGGGATGGAACCCAGGGCCTCACACATGTTGGCAAGTACTGTACCTACTACTGAAATACATCCCCAGCCCAAGAAGCTAGTTTACAACAGGGACTTTATGTGATGGAATACAGTACTTTTTTTCCCCCTCTAACCCAAGCCCCAGTCTTGCAACATAATCAGACTGCACAGGCAGTTTTCATATGACATGTACATGATAGACTACTCTTGATGAATATATGTTCTTATTATGACCAAACATAATGCTATGAGGTACTCTGATATTTTTTAGTCCAACAGGCAGAATTTCTGTCCCAATAATACCTTTTAAAATGTGAATTCTAGTTTTTAAAAATCCAAAATATTACAATGCTTCTTAGTTTCCAGTTCATTTTCCTAAAACTTTTTTTTTTTTTTTTTTGGTAGGGTCTCACTATGTAGTGCAGGCTGGCCTTGAACTCGATTATGTAGCCCAGGCTGGCCTCAAACTCATAGTGATCCTCCTGCTTCAGCCTCCTGAGTGCTGGGATTACAGGTGTGCACCACCACACCCAGCTAAAAACTTATACTAGATTTATAAGCCATTCTGGATGTGTAGAACTTACAAGAAATGAATATGTCCTTTTTATCTGTCATCAACAACTTTTGAAATAGGACTAAAAAAATGCCTTTTAGATTTTTCCAGTGATTCAGAGTTTAACATTTAATTTTTTGTTTGTTTGTTTGCTTGATTGTTTTGTTTTCTGACCTATGAAGTTCTCTCAAGTTAAGCAAAAAAAATATTCTGGGGAAAAAAATACGTTGATTTTCCTATTTTTCTGCTAGTCTCCTCTTTTACATTCCATAAAATTTAGAATTCCAAGTATTGCAAATACCATGGTAGCTCATTAATTTCTCCAACAGGTGAACGCACAGATATAATGGGAGAGCAACAGCCAGCAGGCAAAAAGTGTCCTGGCCCTGCCAATTTAACAGAAGCTCAGCCTCCCATCCTGGTCACTGCTCATGAGGATGGACACCTTCGCTTGTGGACTCTGGAGGTGATGGAGCTTGGTATTTCCTGCGAATAGGGAAGAGAGGAGAAGATACAGAGGATGATTAAATGAATGCCTTCTTCTACATGGCATCCAGTTCTAACATTTTTCAACCTTCTAGCCAAGCATGGTTTTCAGCTGGCTCTCACTGATAGTGCTACTCATACTTTACAACAGACCAGCACTGTAACTCAAAAGATTAAGTCATCAAAACGGTTACCTATTTTGAATCTTACTTTTAAACTAAGCACACCACTAAATATTGTATTGGATATTTAAATACTGTTAAAGGATATTAGCTAGATAGAAAAAGAATATAGAAACATTGACATGTTGAGTATACAAAAAATTTTTAGACAGAAAACTATTGGACAATAGTATTACTTCATTTTGGGTGTACTTAAACTTTTTACTATAAAAAAGTAACTTTAATTTATCAGAAGATTTTAAATGATTTGGGGTGGAGGATGGGCAACTCAAATTAAGAGATGGAAGAAAACAGAAGGTGATAAAAGAAGGATCTTAAGCAAACTGGGGAGGATGACAATGAAGTCTTTAGAGAGGCAGGAAGGTGATCCCACCAGTGGTAAGGCTCCTGCCTATGGCAACAATGTTGTGTGACTGATAATGGGGTTCAAGAACACAGAACAGCATGGCTGTCTGCCAGGTCAGCTCCAAGACTATCCGTGGGTCCTACTTTATTCGTGAAACCCCTGGTTTGAAAATACAAAATATTTCTGAGATAATCTTGGTATTAAAGCAATGCCTGTTTTTCCTCTAACAAATGAAAGAGTGGAAAAAAAAACCCAGAAGATATTATATCCAACTAAAGTATCAGGGAACATGTAGCAGATTCGATCTTTTTTTTCCTCAAGCTAAATGTTTACTCTCCAAGCCAGATAATACCTGTGAAAAATCTTTCCCAGGGCTGCCTTATATTGAGTATATAATATACTTAGAGATCTTAATTTGAATCTCCTACATTTCCTTATCATGTACCAATATCCAGAAGCAGATATTTCTGAAAAGGCAAATATTCCCAGTGAAGATACACTTAAACATGAAAAGAATATTTGTTTTAAGAAGAGTATGTAATTAGAAATACTGTCAGAAGAATTGCATGAAAAGAGTCATGGACAACCTCAAGTAGTGAGGCAATCTATAATAATCAGAATCTAGATTTTTGTGTGTGTGTGTGTGGGTACCAGGGGTCGACCTCAGGACCTCAGGCGCCAGCAGGCGCCAGCAGGCGCCCGTGCCACTGAGCGATATCACCGGCCCTTTTTTCGTATGTGGGTTCCAGGAGTCAAACTCAGGCCCTTGCGCTTGCCAGGCAGATGCTTACGCCGCTGAGCCATCTCACTGGCCCTAGATGTTTATACTTAATAGTTGTCTATATATTTGGGGTATTTAATTTCAAAGAAATAAGTCCCTATGGGTAGTTTCAAATTACATTTATTCCAAAGAAGAAAAACATGTTTTAGCAGTAAAGATAATTCTTTAGATATACAGTATAGAGAGAAATTCAACTTCATTATTAAAATTTTATAAAATTTTTTATCATAAAGGAGGCCTTATTTGCATTGTCCTTTCTTCAGGGAAGACTACTGAAAGATATGCTACCTTTCACAAAACATTCTGCCATTTCTCTGACATCACTGTACACTGATTCGTGTTCCAGGGTACTACTGGCTGGAAATGTAGGTAAGTCACTACTCTTATATATTGGCCAGAAGCATTTTAACTTACATAACATGAAAAGTGGGTATAGGAAAACCACTTTTACTGATATTTCTTGAGACAAAAAAAATTCTAAAAGTTATACTTAAGCATGACAAAGTTATTGATAGCTTGTTGAGTAAATGGAAAAATAAATGAATGGCAGGAAAAAGTATTTTATTCCTATTTAAAGCAAGATATTCTATTCTTCCATCTTTCAAATGGGTATATGATTACCCATAACCTTACCTTAGTTTATTGGGAATAATATAAAGTTTTAATTTTTAACATCAAAAGGGTTATGTTGCATTAATCTTCATTCTGAAAGAGAGCAGTGACAGAGAGGAAAAAGATTACTTGTTCTCTTGGGGGGGTTATTTTATATTTGTTAGAATTAATATAGTTGGACCTTAATTCTTCCACCTACTACAACTTTTTTTATCCTTCCCATTTCTCTTCTTCTGTCTTTGGAATTAATCCTAAATTTTCTGTCTTCATCTTACCCATACTTTCAAAAATTATGCATGTATGAATGCACATGCAGGTGTGAAACAGTTTTTAATTTTTCCAGTGTTTCTTCAAAAAAATAAAAATGGAATTACTATATGATCCAAGTGTACCTCTCTTTGATATATACTCTAAGGATTCAAAGTCAGCATACCACAAAGATACATGTATACCCATGTGTATCTCAGCATTAGTTACAATAGCCAAGTTACAGAATCAGTCTAGAGACCCAACAATGGATGAACGGATAAAGAAAATGTGATAGATGTAGATAGATACAGATACAGATACAGATACAGATACAGATACAGATATAGATATAGATGTAATGGAGTATTATTCAGCCATGAAGAAGAGTGAAGCCAGGCATGGTGACACATGCTTGTAATCCAAGCACTTGGGAGACAGAGGCAGGAGGACTGTCACAAGTTCCTGGCCAGCCTGGGCTACACAGTGAGTTCAAGGCCAGCCTGAACTACATAGCATGACCCTGTCTCACACAAGACAAAAAAAAAGATGAGGAGGAGGAAGAGGAAGAAGAGAAAAAAGAGGAAGAAGGAGGAGGAAGAGAATGAAATCATATCATTTGCAGGAAAATGGATGGAATTGGAGATCATCATGTTAAGCAAAATAAGCCCACTCAGAAAGAAAAGTATGTTTTTTCTCACATTTGGACTCTAGAAAATATGAGAGGGGCTATTAGGGAAGGGAAACTGGGGTGGATTAAAAGAGGTAATAAGGAGAGTGGATATGATCAAAGCACATTATATGCATGTATGAAAATGTCACAATGAAACCCATTACTTTGCACAATATATGCTAATAATTATAATAGAAGAAATCATAATTGGGGAGAAATAAAAATTTAATAAATATACTGGTATTAAAATTTTTCAAAACAATCAATTGGTTAGAATGAAATGATAAAAAAGTTAAAAAAAGGAAATTTAAGCACTTTTTCTCTTTTCTTCACACCTATCCCTTTACTTACTCTTTACTTATTGTTGATTTACATCCAGATTATATCTGCTACTATGTTCATACTTAAATTTTCATCACTTTTAAGAAAAGATTTCCCACTTCAAAATTTATTTTATAAAATTCCCAACAAACCATGTTGTACTGTCAACCACTGAGCCTTCCAGGCAGTACTAATAATTGCTTATATTTACATTCGGTATCGTCAGATTTACAACATTTATTTAAAGTTATCCCTATTTTATCTGACTTCATTGCTCACCACCAGTTCTTTCATATTCTGATATGGTTATTATCCTTGTTTCCATGTGTCTGCCAATCTTCCTAGTACAGCAGAATAGTAGGGAAATCGCAGACCAGGCAGATTTTACTTGTCCAGTAGCCTGCATATTCTTGCACTAACTTTGCCTACGACTGGGTTAGCCTTTTCTAGCAAAAAATCACAGGACTAGAATGTGAAGTAGCTCAGAATTCCCAGAATGCACCTCTGTTAGAGCTACTGCTCTCTCTGCCTCTGCTCTGAGACCCTCCTCTTCCTGAGATTTGGAGTCCTCACCTGCCATCCAGAAAAACCACAGAAGGGGTGGGCTTCGGCTCCAACCCGGCCCCATCCACATTACGACTAAAGCAGACTTTTAGATTCTGGCCTTAGGCTTCCTTTCTCTGTGCCTCAGCCGATGTGCAAAGAACTGTGGGTGTTCCTCGAACGCACCTGGCTCCGCCCTCTCCCCCGCAGGCCCCGCCCACGGCTGGCACGGCCCCGCCCCGCCTGGGCCCCGCCCCGCTCCCCGCCCCCGCGGTAACCCGGGAAACCAGAGTAGATCACAGGGCGCGCAGGAAGCAGGTTTCATGGCAGCCGCGAAGAAAGCAGTTGTGGGACCATTGGTGGGGGCAGTGGACCAGGGTACCAGATCGACGCGCTTTTTAGTTTTCAATTCAAAAACAGCTGAACTGCTGAGTCATCATCAAGTGGAAATAAAACAGCTGTTCCCAAGAGAAGGGTGGGTGGAACAAGACCCTAAGGAAATTCTGCAGTCTGTCCGTGACTGCATAGAGAAAACCTGTGAAAAACTTGGACAGCTCAATATTGATATTTCCAACATAAAAGCTATTGGTGTCAGCAACCAGAGGGAAACCACTGTCATCTGGGACAAGTTAACTGGTGAGCCTCTCTATAATGCTGTCCTGTGGCTTGATCTAAGAACCCAGTCCACCGTGGAGAAACTGAGTAAACTAATTCCAGGAAATAAAAACTTTGTCAAGTCCAAGACTGGCCTTCCACTTAGCACTTACTTCAGTGCAGTGAAACTTCGTTGGCTCTTTGACAACGTGAGAAATGTTCAGAAGGCTGTTGAAGGACATAGAGCTCTTTTTGGGACCATTGATTCCTGGCTTATTTGGAGTTTGACAGGAGGAGTCAACGGAGGTGTCCACTGTACCGACGTAACAAATGCCAGCAGGACAATGCTTTTCAACATTCATTCTTTGGAATGGGATGAAGAGCTCTGCGACTTTTTTGGAATTCCAATGGAAATTCTTCCCAGTGCCCGGAGTTCTTCCGAGATCTATGGCCTGATGAAATCTGGGCTCTTAGAAGGTGTGCCAATATCTGGGTGTTTGGGCGATCAATCTGCTGCCTTGGTGGGACAAATGTGCTTCCAGGATGGACAAGCCAAAAATACATATGGAACAGGATGCTTTTTACTATGTAACACAGGCCATAAGTGTGTATTTTCTGAACATGGCCTTCTGACCACGGTGGCTTACAAACTTGGAAGAGACAAACCAGTATGTTATGCATTGGAAGGTTCTATAGCTATAGCTGGTGAAGTTATTCGCTGGCTAAGAGACAATCTTGGAATTATTAAGACCTCAGAGGAAATTGAAAAACTTGCTAAAGAAGCAGGTACTTCGTATGACTGCTACTTCGTCCCAGCATTTTCAGGGCTGTATGCACCCTATTGGAAACCCAGTGCGAGAGGGATAATCTGTGGACTCACTCAGTTCACCAACAAATGCCATATTGGTTTTGCTGCATTAGAAGCTGTTTGTTTCCAAACCCGAGAAATTTTGGATGCCATGAATCGTGACTGTGGAGTTCCCCTCAGTCATTTGCAGGTAGATGGAGGAATGACCAACAACAAAATTCTTATGCAGCTACAAGCAGACATTCTGTGTATTCCAGTAGTGAAGCCCACCATGTCAGAAACAACTGCCCTGGGTGCTGCCATGGCAGCAGGAGCTGCAGAAGGAGTTGGTGTGTGGAGTCTCAAACCAGAGGATTTGACAGCTGTCACAATGGAGCAGTTTGAACCTCAGATCAATCCTGAAGAAAGTGAAATTCGCTATTCTACATGGAAGAAAGCCGTGCTGAAGTCAATGGATTGGGTTACAATGGAGTCTCCGGAAAGTGGTGACCCCTGTGTCTTCTGTAGTCTGACTTTGGGCTTTTTTATAGTAAGTAGCATGGTAATGTTAATCGGAGCAAGGTACATCTCAAGTATCCCATAAATAATACCAGCTGATGGATTCCCAAGATAAGAACTTTTTATGCATGGAGAGAATCCAGCAATTGTGACTCAATGTGATGACACAACCCATAGACTCTGATTTCATTTACATGCCACTTGCTGCATGATCCACCTAGTAGACCTATGGCTTGAAATAAATGCAGCAGAAAAAAAAAAAAAAAACTCAAAGGATTGCTGTGTGGTCACTATTTTCAATCAGGCATCTTTTGGCACTGCTAGTTGTTGCTTTTTTAAAAAAAGTCTATTTCTTAGAACTGTTTTAGGTTGACAACAAAATTGAGTAGGAATGACAGAGCTCCTGTATACCTCCTGTCCCCTCCCCAAACACATTGGTTTACCACTAATAACATCCTGCCCCAGAGTGGTACATTAGCTACATTCAGTGAATCTACATTGACTCATCAAAGCTACCCAAAGTTTACATTAGAGTTCACTCTGAATGTTGAAGATTTTACAGGTTTTAACAAACATATAATGCCCTGTATACACTGTTATAGTAAAAAACAGGCTAGTTTCACAGCCCTCAAATCTTCATCCCTACTTCCATCCAGCTTCTGCCAACTCTTGATCTCACTGTCTCCATATTTTGCCTTTTCCAGAATGCGATGTTGGAATCATACAGTATGTACCCTTTTCAGATTGGTTTCTTGCACTTAGAATAAGCATTTAAGCTTCCCGCATTTATTACAGCTTTTTAGTGCAGAATAATACTCCAGTGTGTCAATGTATCGCAGTTAATTTATCCACTGACTAACTGAGAGATATCTTGATTGCTTCCAAGTTTGGGCAATAATTGCTAAGGCCTGTAGAAACATCTGTGTAAAGACTTGTGTGGACATAAGACTTCAACTCTGTTGGATAAGTATCCAGGGTGTAACTGCTGGATCATAGTAAGAGTATGCTTAGCTTTATTAGAAATTGCCAAAGTGTCTTCCACAGTGCCTGTGCCATTCTGCACCCTCACCAGCAGTAACAGACACTTCCTGCTGCTCCATATCCTCAGCAGTACTTGATATTTTCAGTGTTTGGGATTTGGCCATGTTAATAGTTGCATAGTGGTCTCTTGTTTTATGTTTCCCTGATTATATAGGCAATCAATCATCTTTTCATATGCATTTCCATCTGTATATCTTCTTTGATGAGGTGTCTCTTTGGATCTCTTGCCTGTTTTTAAATTGGATTGTTCATTTTCTTATTGTTGCATTTGAAGTTTCTTTAAGGAAACTCTTTGTTTCTGATGATTTTTCTAATGTCTGCTCCTTTTGAAAGTGATATAACTATTCCTGATTTTTTTTTTTTTTTTGCTTAGTATTAGTATGGGATATTTTGCCATCCTTTTACTTTAATCTATTTGTGTGTACATTTAAAGTGTGTTTCTTGTAGACAACATATTTTGGATCATGTTTTTAATGCTCTCTGACAATCTCTGTCTTTTAATTTGTATTTTAGACCAGTTGTATCTTAAGCGATTGTTGACATAATTTGATTAATGTGTACTATATACGTTACTGTTTCCAAGTTGCTATCCTTGTTCTTTGTTCTTACCTTTATCTTCCACTTTTTTCTGCCTTTTGTGGTTTTTAACTGAGCATTTTGTATAATTCCATTTCTTTCTCAGGATATCAATTATACATTTTTAAACATTTTGATGGTTGCCCTAGATTTTACAATATATTTACAATTAATCTATGTCCATTTTCAAGTAACATTATACCACTTTATAGGTAGTACAATATTCCTAATTCCTCCCTCCCATCCTTTGAATAATAATTGTCACTCATGTCAAATATTCATAAGCTATAACCATCAAATGCATTGTTGCTACCATTATTTTGTCCAAACTGTTAAATTTTAGCTCAAAAATTTTAAAAATGAAAGTTTTACTTTTACTTATTCCTTATCTAGTGTTCTTACTTTATGTAGAGCTGAATTTCTGACCTATATCATTTCCCTTCTTTCTGAAGAACTTCTTTGAACTTCTGTTCCATGCAAGACAGGTATACTAGTGACAAATTCCCTCAATTTGTACTTGTCTGAGGAAGTACTTCTTCACTTTTGAAGGATAATTTCTGAGTACAGAATTCTAAGCTAGTGTTTTTTATTCTCTCAACGCTTTATTTTGTTGTACTCTTTTCTTGAGTGCATTTTTTGTTTGTGAAGAGAAGTTTGTGCAACTATGTCTTTTTCCCATATGGCTTTTTAAAAAGTTTTCTCTTTGTCTTTTTTTCCTGCAGTTTAAGCATGACGTATCTAGGTGTTGTTTTCATTGCTTTTATATATATATAGTTTTTGTACCTGTCATTTGGATTATAAGACGAATATCTCTGTAAGAGTTTGGACTTGATTCAGTAGTGTATATTCATTTTTACTGTCATCTACCCTGACCTCCAGAAAAACTGTGAGTAGATAAAGCAACTTCATTATGAATTACTAATCCAGAAACAAAATAATAGCTACATATACAAACGTACATGAAATTTCTTCTTTCATGTCTGGTTTCTCAGATTCTATCTTATTTACCAATATAAATGCCTAAATCAAAATGAGTTGGCGTTGTAGATAATATTTATTTAGACAACGTGATATCTAATTAAGAATCCCATGTTTAAATTTCATACAGAAGGACATGTCATCCTTTGCAGTATTAGCTCTCTCCTGGATCCGCCTCATGATGAAAGGGTATGAACTTCAGTTTTCCACTCTAAAATGAGTCAGCACATATTTATTGAGCATTTCTCTGGGCTACACACTACAAAAGGTAGAAATACAAAACTCCTTACTTTCAAGGCACATATATTATTAAAGTTTAAGTTACACGGCAAAGTCAATGGTCTATCGGTGAAAAGACAGCATGCATGAATGAGTGAGAGAAGAAAGGGGAGAGAGAGGAAGTCAGCTACTGATCACTTCACATCTTATTCCTTATAAATAAATTATCGATTTATTTGTATCTATATAGAAACCCAGAGTTTAAGAAAGCTCAGACATCATCTAGTCTTCCATGGTTTATCTTAAACATCTTCATAAGACATTCTATAACCTTTCCTTGCAAGCCCAATGCAGAACCATTATTTTCAATAAACTCTTACTGATATCTAATCTAAATCCTCTTTATAATTCTAGTACATTTTAAATGTGCTTTTAGTGCTAAAGCAATATAAATGTTACATCCTTATTTTATAAACATTTAAATAGGAATTTCTTACATGTATGTAATCTTATCTACATGTATTATAAAGACCCAATACTAAGTAAAAGTTGCACACAAGAAGCCTATTTTAGCAAAGCCTTATTTCTCTTCAATACATCAAATAAAATACTAAATACTAGCAAAAATTTATCTTTGGCAAAATTTTATTTTTGGATTACACGTATTAATCTAGGGATATACAGAATAGGATTTGATTTCTTACAGAGTGCCTTAGAATGGTTATGGTTTCTAATATTATTTTATTTGATCAGTGGAGCTTTCCTTTTCCTTCAAAAAATCCATTGTAGTTTTTATAAAGTTTGGGTATTCAGCTTTAGTGTAATTATCTGCGCCTTGCAGAGGATAAATTAGAATGATTTACCCAGAGTCACATGGACAATTAATGATGAAGTCAGGGCCAAGACCAGGGTTCTCTCCATAAACAGCATTCACTATTTCCAAATGAAAAACAATAAGGTTCAAACAACTTCTGAAATGCCAGCTTTCATTTACCAATAACTATAAATTACTTAGGATCAGAATATACTATAGCTCCTGCCTTGGCCTCCTTAAAAAAAAAAAAGAATATACTATGAACTTAAAAAAAATTATATGCTTGAACAATGTATAGGTGAAAGATTTTCTAATTGTTTTCTCCTATTGGTGATGATTAACAATATTGTATTATTATTTTTAACATGTAAAAATGAGATTTAAAGCCAACAATTTTGTAAAAGAGTCTTCTGTAAAGTGGCAACCAAAAGCCTTCAAAATTCAGAGAAAATCTTCAAAACAGATGGCTATATAGTTTTAATAGTAGTAGAAATAATTTCAATGCATTTTCACCAATTTAAATGAAGAGGATTTACTTTAATAACTTAATTTAAATTCTTCAATATTCAACTTCATTTCAACCTTTTCTATACGTGAACAATATGATTATCCTATTTCTACCTGGCTTCCTTTTTATACAACAGAGCTTGGTTATGAAATGGGTCCTTTTTTTTTTTTTCGTTTTCTGAGACAGGGTCTCACTATGTACTTCAGCCTGGCCTTGAATTCACTGTGTAGACTATGCTGGCCTCAAACTCGTAGTGATCCTCCTGCCTCAACCTTGCCAGTGCTCATATTATAGGCACACACCATCATACCCAGCAAAATGAGTCATTATTATGTAGACTGACATATACCAGTGTATTAATCCTGGTCCATCTATAGATTATAACTACAATGAAAGCCCCGTATGTCAGTCTATAAATCAGGTTAATCTTCCTCTATCCCAACATTACTATTAAAAAGGAGGTCTATAGAGTACAGATATTCCAAGATGGAGTATTCAGAACCTCTCCACTAAAATTGCCCATATGGTTATATATACACACATACAGAAAAGACAGTTCTAATTCCTAATTAAATTGTAATACATAGAATCAACTTAATGAGTTTCAACCAGAATTTTTGTAAAAATAGAAGAGAATGGACTGGAATGAAATGCAATAGAATAAACATGCTAACATACATTACACCTAGTTAAGAATCCTTTTGTGAACATTGTTTCAGATGCCTGTTAGAGAAACACTTGCCTTAGAGAATGCCATCCTCCACCATGAGTTCAAGGCAAGCCTGGGCTATATAGTGAGTTCAAGGCCAGCCTAAACTACATAGCGAGGCCCTGTCTCAAGAAATGAGAGAGAGAGGGAGGGGGAGACACAGAGGCAGAGAGAGAGAGAGGCAGAGAGAGAGACAGAGAGAGAGACAGAGATCCTAAGGCAGAGAAGGAAACAGAGAGAGAGAGAGAGAGAGAGAGAGAGAGAGATCCTAAGGCAGAGAAGGAAACAGAGAGAGAGAGAGAGAGATCCTAAGGCAGAGAAGGAAACAGAGAAAGAAAGAGAGAGATCCTAAGGCAGAGAAGGAAACCTTGGATGAACAACTATGTTTACACAGCTTTGAAACAACATGAAGTAGGAAAATGCAGATTTTAGCCTGATTCGTTGAAAACAGACAAGAAAAAAATGAGTCATAAGGCATTTAGGAGGAATTGCTAGGACTCTGGTTACACAAATGTCCTAGTAGATGACTTAGGAAGGAATATGGTCTTAGTGTGGGTTCATCAGTGGTAGAGAGGATGTTACTGCAGAGCAAGCTCCCTAGCTAACAGCTCTAGTTTATATGATTTAGAAATGTCTTCCGCAGCCCATTGTGGGCTCCAAACTTGAGGATATCTGAAGGGACATGCCATTCAAGTCTCATGATGTTTTTGAAAGAGAATCAGCTGAACCTGTTCTCTTTGTTAATACCTTGTAGTATGTGCCACCCATCCCACACCCCAAATGAAGAACAAAATAACCAATGCTTTCTCTAGATAAAATTTGCAAATAAGAAGTCTTTGCCAATTTCCACTTGAAGCTCTGCTTCCCCTCATTCCTAATTATATTCATGCTCAGTCTCCCCCAGCCCTCTCCTAAGGCAGCTCTCTCATCTAGTTATTTAATCACCAACTAAATGAATTGCTAATCCTCATTTACATGACAAATTGCTAAAAATATAAGACACTTCCTCTCCCAGAGATATGTACAGATTAATAAGTCTCTAAAATTAGTAGGTGGGGCTGGTGAGATGGCTCAGCGGCTTAAGCGCCTGCCCGGCAAGCGCGAGGACCCGAGTTCGACTCCCGGAACCCGCATACGAAAAAGGGGCCGGTGATATCGCTCAGCGGCACGGGCGCCTGCTGGCGCGCGAGGTCCTGAGGTCGACCCCCCGGTACCCACAAAAAAAAAAAAAATAATAAATAAATAAAATAAAATTAGTAGGTACCTCAATAAGCAAGAGAAGAACAAATTGCGGGTAGGGAGTAACCTAGTGCAGCTGTCTATACCGTCCATTCATAAACATAGGTTTTAATGAAAAATAATTTTCCTTAAGATTATAATTCTTGACTTATTCCAAGAGTTGTATCTTACTGTTGCTATCTAGAAATTTAAACAGGTGCTCTCGTGGCGTGCTCATTCTTCAGAAATTGTTCAAGTGATCTATGTGGAAGACAAGCAAATGGTGCTTACTGCCTCCGTCGATGGCTCAGTCAGGTAAACCAAGACATTTTCTTACTGTGAACTCAGATTCTGAGTATGACAGGTAAAAGCTTTTATGCTAAAGCTGAAGTAGTTGGTTAAAATGAAATCTCGGTGAGCTGATTTTTAAAAAGTGACACTAATGGGCTATGAGAAATCCATCATTGGTTTGGAGTTTTTTTCTAAACTCAAGGAAATAAGATGCCATATTCCTCCATGCTAAAAAGTAATGATAAATATTTTCAGTAGAAGTGGTTTTCAAAGAACTAAACAAGGTAAGCAATCAAGAGAGCTACACCCAACCCTAGAGAAGGCCACAAGAAAGAGGCTTAGGATCAGAAGTCGCAGAACAGTCATTGAAAACACATCGAGCCAGGCATGATGGCATGCACTTGTATTGCCAGCTAATCAGGAGGCTGACACAGAAGGGTCACTTGAGACCAGGAGTTTGAGGCCAACCTGAGCAACTTAGCAAAGCCCTGTCAATAAATAAATAAATAATAAATAAATAAGTTCAAAAAACAGACACATAAAAAAGAATATCTAAGACTGAGAAAATTAAGTGAGCTGATTATCTCATTGATGATGTGGTTGATTTTACAAAACCTACGTATTTTTAATTACCTGGATAATGCTAAGTGCATACTAACAAAGTGCTAGAAGCTCACACACATACATAAAAAGAAAGGAAATGTCATGACATTTAGCAGGGCTTTGCACATGCTAAGCAAGCATTCTGAGCTACCTCAGCCTTTATTTATATTTTTAAAACATAAGGTAAGGAAAATGGATTGCAGGACAGCAAAAGTGGGAACAAAGAGACCACTTAGAAGTATATGGTGAATATGGTGCCCTGGATTAGAGGAGAGGAACCAGTGCTGGAGATAAGTGATTTAAATTCAAGAGCTATTTAGGAGGTAAAATCAAGAAGACATGAATTTTAACCGAGAGGGGAGAGGAGTGTCAAGAATTATACCTGGAAGATACAATTAGATGACTGTTGGTGTCACTCATTAAGAAAGGAGTTGCTAAAATATTTAAAAGGTGGAAGGATGAAGGAGAACTTTTAGAAAGGTTGAGTTCAAGGGGAATCTCTAGGGGCAAGGTATTATTTGGGAGTAAGTAGAGATATTTCTGCTGTCAGAAGAGTGAACCTATTTTATTTGCAGAAAGATTAAGAACATGCATTTTCATGATTACAAATGCCTTTAACAACTGGGTTTTGTGGTCTCTGCTCCAGCTTATTTTCAGCAGACTATCAGAAGTGTTCATTAGAGACTGTAACACACACACACACACATCAAGCGCACACACACACATCAAACACACACACACATCAAGCACATGTATAGAACCCTCTGTTGTGAATATTCCCAATTAATCTGTTCAGGCTGCTATAACAAAGTAACTTAGGATAGGTAATTTATAACCACACTTCTAGAGGCCCAGATGTCCAAGATCAAGGCATCAGCAGATCTAGTGCCTAGTGAGAACTCATTCTCTGCTTCATACGTGGCATCTTCTAGCCAAGTCCTTATGTGGTAGAAGGAATAAACAAGCTCCTTCCACCCTCTTTTTTAAGGACACTGCCATACTTTGAATGTCCCTACCAAAACTCATGTTGAAATTTAATCCGCCATGTGAAGTATGAAGAGGCTGGAAAGTTAATGTGGCTATGGCATTTGGAGATGAGGCTGCAAGGAGCTAATTAGGTTAAATGAGGCTCTAAGGTGGGGTATAATCCAATGGGACTGTGCTATAAGGAGAGAGACCTCAGCTGAGATGCTTTGTCTGGCCCTGTGATGTCCTGCACTACCTTAGGACGCTGCACAGAGTCCACACCAGCAAGAAGGACTTCACCATAGGCAACTGCCCAGTCTTTAACTTCTCAGACTTCAGAACCATGAACTTAATAAACCTTTATTCTTTATACACTACCAGTCTGTGGTATTCATTTTTAGCAACAGAAAGTGTACTATTCACAAGGGTGGAGCCCTCAAGATCTAAACACCTACCAAAGGATCCATCTCAGTACCGCCACATTGAGGGTTAGGTTTCAATATGTTAACTGAGTGGGAACACAAACATTCAGGCCGCAGCACTGCTCAAACTGGCTATCCTTGGCAAGGAGAAATCACTTTTTAAAATTTCTTTAAGCGGAAACTCCCTAGATATTCAGGCAAAGAGTCTCACTCTACTAATTGCTGCCTTAGAATATAGCTGTCTTCATAACAAAAAACCATGTCCTAATACTAGCTGCCACTTTCTGAAGAGCCAGGCACTTTTAACATTCTAAATATTGTGAAAAAGGTGATGATTTAAATACTAAATGAACATAATTGACTCTTAATTCTGGGATATAGGACAGAAATCAGTGTAAAGATAAAATTTCAGAGAGGCAAATTAAGGCTCCAGATGGTTAACGGTCTGTATCTAAGGCCCAGGACATCAGGCTGAGAGGCAGGATCAGTTATTTGAGAAAATGCCACATAGATCAGGAAACACCCCGAAATAAGGAGACCGAAAGTTACTTCCGTGTAAGTCTACAGTGGAATAAATTTAGACTCGTTCTGAAGTTAGTCCCTCTCAAATTTCTGTGTTTAAAGGACTGATCCTTTTCCCTTTGGTAAGTGCACTGGCAAGAACATGGCATTTCTGCAGCAGTGGGCAGCTAAAACATGTAAGGGATATAAAATT
This sequence comes from Erethizon dorsatum, assembly GCA_028451465.1. Classification (NCBI taxonomy): domain Eukaryota; kingdom Metazoa; phylum Chordata; class Mammalia; order Rodentia; family Erethizontidae; genus Erethizon; species Erethizon dorsatum. The sequence goes on from CM051830.1 coordinate 37,966,965, forward strand.
TTCATGTTAAGTGCTCAAGACACTGTCAAATGCTAGGAGTCCCACCTTGATACCTCTGCTGCTGCCTTCTCAGTATCCACCTCTTTGACAGAGGTTATGAATTGGACTTTGTAGAATCTACCCTTAGTTTTTTGGCTGGTCCTTCTTCTAGATCATTGCAACAGAGCACATAATTATTGTTTCCAACATTTGTTCCTCTGAGATTGAAATCAAGACATAAAAGGAAGATCTTCCAATCACTGTTTTATCCTTCCATAAGGTATAGAGCACACATTCCTGCTAATGATATTCTATATTATTTTAAACCCCATGGGCTACTGAGAGGGACCTCTTGAAGGGAATTGATGGTAAAATGAAAGAGCCACTTCTTTTGCCATCCCATATCAGAACTCAGCTGTAAAAATTAGTGTGATGTCTCCACAATAATAAGAATTGTGGATGGAGTTTGAGAGGAATTTGGTATTACAAAAAGCATCCCTAGGTCTCTCTTCCTGCAAGTTCTAATGGGGCTGCTCTTGTAAGTAGACAGCTGGGATATAGTCCATTCCAGGCCTAATTCAACTAATTGACTATTATTAGTCAGTGCGGCTTCTGATTAGCTTGAATAAGCAGTGTTGTTTCAGGAAAAATCTGTTCCTTGTTTTCTGGCTTTGATAAATGTGTATCATAAGTACAGGTTCAGACAGATACTTCCCCAAAAATGTTGTGGATTGGTATTTTGGTATTCTAAGTGATACGAATGTTTACATAAGGATTAGCTCCACAGTACTTAGCAGGAAGTGACATAAACTTGAGTTTAAAGTCCTTGATAGACCAGAGTCATCTATACAAGATGGTCTGTGCAGAGTCACTTCCTCTGAGTTCCCTATTTACTTCTCCCCTCATTTGCCTCCCCTCAGGCTGTGGCATGCCTTCAACGGTCATTATTGTGGATATTTTGGACAGCAAAGAGTCTTTGATTTATCACAAACAAGAGATTTCATTTTGCCATGTGATGTTACTGAACTTCCTGCAGGAGTAAAAGAAGAAAGCAAGTTCACAAAGAAGCAAAAATATGAATATCCTCTGATACTTGACCGGCAAAAGTAAGACCATTATTTTTTCTTCAGATGAACATATAAGAATTAAACTATTATGATATTGTGACTCTGTGCTGGACATGGAGAACTCAAAAGTGAAAAACACAAAACTTTTCAATAATTTGCAACCCAGTGGAAGGGAGATATATGTGAGCAAAAAGCTATAATTCGGTATACTAGTACTTTAGGGAACATCTAATTCTTAATAACCAGTGAGTAAACAGGATTTAACCAAGGAAAACCAAAGAGGTGATTGCCTAAGCAAAGGGACCAATAATGAGAGGCTATGATATAGTCTTTTAAGCTTGGAGTCCAAAAGGTATGTGTGAAAGACATGATAGGAGACAGAGTTAGAAAAATATATGCAGGCCATATCACAATGGGCTTTTTATGGGCCAATGTAAGAATTTTTAACTTTATGGAATGCACTGTAACAGAATACATAACAGGAAAGTGGGTGGAAAGGGAAAGATGAGTTTGGTTGGAGATTAAGTCTAAGGTGCTTGTGGCACCTCCAGTGAAGGTGTGTAATGAGCACCGCGATGGATGTGTCTGGGCTCCTAAAAGAGGTCACAGCTATAGACAAAGATTCTGTAGTTATAACACAGTAGTGTTTTTCACTGTGGATAAGGCACTCTGATACCATGCATTGAGAAAACCATAAAACTATGGAATAAATCCAGAAAGAGCCTCTAAAGAGCAGGTCAAAGAAGAGACACTAATGAAAAACTTTGAGGAGAAATAGCTAAGATGTTGAGAGGAAAAACTATGAACAAGCAGTATAATGGAAATCTAGGAAGGAGAGAGTTGTAAGAAGTAGAAAAAGATCCATTCATGGAAGGTGGGAGCAGGAAGGTCATATATGATGATAGAAAAGTAAACACTGGGTTTGACATGAAAAGATCATAGATACCACCAAAGAAGGTAATTTCAGTGGCCCGATGAGTAGAAATTACATTGCCATGGCTGAGAAATAAAGAGATATGAGGTAAAGATAGTATAGAGTACATTTTAAATTTAAATTATATAGATTTATGAGGTAAGGTGTTATAATTCAATACATTTATACAACATATAATGATCAAGTCAGGATAATAAAGTTTTTCCTCCTTTTAACATTCTCAGAAAGTTTTTGTGAACTAATACAACCACTATGGAAATCAATATGGAGATTCCTCAAAAAACTAAAAGTAGAAATTCCATTCAATTGGGGTACCTTCCTCAAAGAGCTAAAGACATCATATTACAGTGATACATTCTTACCTTGTTTATACCAGCACAACTCACCATAGCTAATCTTGGAAACAGCCTATATGTCCATCAACAGATAAATGGATAAAGAAAATATGGTATATATACACGATGGAGTACTTACTACTCAGCCATAGAGAAGGATAAATTTGAGTCATTTGTAGAAAAGTGGATGCACCTAGAGACAATAATGCTAAGTGAAATAAATCAGATACACAAGCATAGTTTATCTTATATGAAAAACCCAAAGTATAAATTATTTAAAAATCAAAATAAAAGATAGATGATAGGAAACAAGGAGGTAGACCTTTTTGCAGATGGGAAGGGGATCTAAAAATGGAGGGGGAGGACCAGTGAGATGGCTCAACAGTTTAAGCGCCTGCCTGGCAAGTGCGAGGGCCTGAGTTCGACTCCCGAAGCTCACATACGGAAAAAGGGGTGGTGATATCGCTCAGCGGCACCGGCGCCTGCTGGCACGCGAGGTCCTGAGGTCGACCCCCGGTACCCACAAAAATAAATAAATAAATAAAAATGGGGGGGGAGGGATAAGAGGGGAAGGGGAAATAAAAATTATTAAGATATGATATGTATATGTATCAACTCCCTATGATGAATGTATTCATTGTATATAGTGAACATGTACAAATAAAAAAGAAATTAAAAATTAACGAAGTGAATAAAATATAAAAAATTGCTAATGTAATAATTATGGTACAGTGTTATATTTCAATACATGTATATAATGCACATTGATCAAATCAGGGTAATTAATGCTTCCATTTTCTTATCATTGCTTTGTGTTTGGTGCCATCAAGATTATTGTGGTAAAAAAAAATCGATCAGAATATATAATTGAGATCAATAGAGGCTGAGAAATGTGAAGGGGAATGAGGGAGGCTGGATACCAGGTAACAAAAACACAGTATAGATTGCTTTTTTAAAAAAGGTAAATAGCTCTGGGATTGAAGGAGAATTTCTTTCATAGGTTTGCTTGTTTGTGGGAGAGATTTTGATCACATTTAAAGGCATAAGAAAGGAAAAATAGTTCTCCAACAGAGAATAGAATGTGAGTGAGAAGCTGTTTTGTGCTTTTGCAAAGTGCAGCCCTTGTTTTGTTTGGGCTGTGGCTGGACCTTTGTCGTAGTGGAAGAGATCAGTACTCATCTGAGATTTTATTATCAGCATAACTCAACCTTAAAGGTAGATGTTTAAATACCTTGCCCTCAGGGAACCAGATCTGCCTAGCAAATCAGACCTCAGAGAGCCTATTGGAGACCCCTGAGTGGGTTCCAGTCTCCTGCCAGGCATTAAGGCACATGGCAGGAAGAAAGAGCAAGAGACAAAATAGGGGTGCTATAGGGATCTGGGATGACCAGTTGTTCACAGGGAACAAAAGGCCACAAGGCACCCAGAACCTTGGTATTTATTCATTACATCTGAGTCAAGGACAATGCGTGAAGGTCAGTGAGTGTTTCCAGGAGCAATAATGGGGACTACAGTGGGCTAGTGAGAACAAAGCATTCTTGCAAGGATGAGACAGGGAGGCAATGAGGAAACTAGTTTCCCCAGGTGCCTTATCTCTTTAGCAGATCTTATCTTGCCCTGTGAGCACCACAGCAGTCACTAGCCCTAGGGCTTCCAGCTGTGACCAGAAAAGAGCTGGAGTTTCTGCATTCCAATCTGGCTCAAAGGGCAGGTCAAGAGGGCCAGTGAGATGGCTCAGCAGCGTAAGCGCCTGCCTGGCAAGCGTGAGGGCACAAGTTCGACTCCCAGAACCCACATAGGAAAAAAGGGCCAGTGATATCGCTCAACGGCACGGGTGCCTGCTGGCACACGAGGTCTTGAGGTCGACCCCCAGTACCCACAAAAAAAAAAAAAAAAAAAAGGCAGGTCAAGGACAGCTTTGGACATCCCCTCAACTCAATTTATAATTTGTGATCCCCAACAAGAGCCAACAAGGATGATTTCCATAGAGGAAGCATCAGAGGGGGTTTTCAAAGATAAAGTCCTTTGGGGGAATCCTAAATGAATCAAAACTTGGGAGACCCAATGGATGATTACAAAGAATTATTAAAAAGTCTAAAATAGGAATTGAAGCTAAGAATCAGAAGCCACCCAGAATTCAGATCAAGATCCAAACAATTTGGGAACAACAGGTGACTGCCAAAACATCGCTGGCATGTTCAAAGTGTGCCTTGGCTGGCCCTGGAGAGGAGGGCTGGCTAAAATTTAAGAGCTGATACAGTAGAACACAAGCCTTATCAAGATGTGGTAAAGTTCACCAAGCAAAGTTAATCATCCCTGTCTTTTGGGCAATTGCTTAGCCTTAACATCCGTATATGTTAGTACCTAAGACTAAGCACTAAGCCTTGTAACTCATGAATATGTGTCTCTTTCCCTATATTGTGAGTTCTTTGAGAACTAGGATCTTTTTTTTTTTTTTAATATGTGGGTACCAGGAGTCGAACTCAAGACCTCACGCTTGCCAGGCAGGCGCTTATGCCACTGAGCTATATCACTGGCCCTAGGATCTTATTTTATACATCTTTGTAACCCTAGTTCTTAGCCAACACTCAGGAGGACTCAAAAGATATTTATGGAACAAATAAAGTGACTAATAGAGAACATTCTGAGCAGAGTGAACAAATGCATATGGTAGATGCGGAAGTATGAAAGGGTATGGTATATTTGAGATAGCTTAAATGTGGGATATATACTGACATTGTGTTATTACTAAATGATTTTACTTGCATGTAGCAAAATCAGCCTTGTTCTGTAGAATGACTCCATCTCAGGACACAGCATTTATTGTCTTTTAGAAATGATTTTAGTACTTAGTTATGACTTTGTAAATATATACAGAAGCGAGTTTTTACTATAAGGGCAATTTCCCTATGTCACACAAAAGTCAAGCATTAAGTTTATAAAAGTGACTATTGATGAATTTAATTACATGAAATGTTCATCCAGAATAATAAAAATCATCGTGGTTTCCCTAGAGAGAGATCTGGGAAGCTAAATGGGGTAAAATTTAGGTGCAGCAAAATCATCATTGGGACTGGTGCCATGTAAGCTAGGGAATTTGGGTGACAGAGAGAAAGGACGTAATGGATATTTGATTAGTTGGCCCAGAATGAAAGGCATAAGTATGGGCTTAACATTTTTCTTGTCTCTTTATATGCAGATGGAGAAAAATGACCTCAACAACTTTACTTTCCAAACGTGCATCTTCCAAGGCCTTTGAAGTGCAACACGATTTTAAGTTTTTCAAGTCTCTTTCTTCTCCCAAGGTAGCTAAACAAAATAACAACAGCCACAACAACAATCTATCAATCAGTCAATTAATTAAGTTTTCTATTGCCGCTGCTACAAATTACCACAAATTTGGTGGTTTAAATAATATAGGGTATTTTACAGATTATCTGTGGGTCAAAAGTTTGACATGAATCTCCTTAGCTAAAACTGAGGGGTCACCAGATCTGTGGCTTTCTGGAGATTCTAGGAGAAAATCCCATATTCCTTTGTTCATAACCCTTTCCTTTCTCTTCAAAGCCAGAAATGCTGTCTGTGTCTGACTCTGTGGTTGCGTGTCCTTCTGATTCAACAGGAAAGATGCTCTGCTTTTAAAGATTCATGTGATTATATTGGTCACTCTAGATAATCCAGAATTATCTCCTCATTCAAGGATCTTAATATCAGTCACATTTGCAAAGTCCTTTTATATAATATGTAGTCAATATACAGTAATATTCACAGGTTGGGCTAGGGAAGTAGGATATGATGTCTTTGGTAGTCATTCTACTCTCACAGACACATGTTTCTTCAGTGCAGAATTAGCAAATAAAAGTATTCTGTTGTTTATTCCATTCTATTTTTAACACTAGGGAATTAGTTAAAATTGATTTCCTCGAGCCCATCCACAAAATAAACATACCAATCCAAACTTGTCTTCAATTACTAACCTATGACTACCCCACTCGCTATAAATCAGAATAATTGTTTCCCTGCATATTCTTCTCAGTCTTTTGCCTCTGCAACTCAGTTTACCCAACTGTCCAGGTATACCCTACCTTTATAACACATAGCTGGTTAGTATCCAAAATGTATAGAAAACTCCAAGAAATAAGTAATAAAAAAGGCCAATTTTCTTAAAAAAAAGGTTTAATAACTTGAATAGACACATCACAAAAGAAGAAATGCCAATAAACACATGAAAAGTTGTCAACCTTATTAGTAAGCATGGAAATGCATATAAATAATATTACAGGATACCACATTAGGTCTACAAGATTGGCAAAAATAAAAAAGTCTGATGACATTAAGAGCTGGTGTGACTATAGCATAATCAGAACAGTAATTTGTTGGTGGTAGTGATATAAATTGGTAGAACCACATTGAAAAACAGTGTGGCATTGTATGGTAAAGTTGAAAATAATCATAACCTATTAAATGGATTGTCCAGAGAAACTCTTCAAAATGTGCTTAGGACACAGGAATATGAATGCTCAGAGAAGTAATGTTTGTACCTGAAAGAAGCCTAAATGCTCAACAGTGCAATGGGCAAATAAATTATAACATATTCAGAAACTGTGATCCTATACAGCGGTGAAGGTAAATGGAGTAACACCTCTATGAATGAATGCTTCAGACACCACTGAATGAGAAAAGTTTGCCTGAGTGTCTGTGTAATGATTTTATTTTTGTTTATATAAAGGCAAAAAGCATATAAAGTAAAATTTATAAATAAAAGTGACCATTCAAAGCACAAAATTCAAGATAATTATTAATGTCTGAGGCAAATAGGCAGGAATTATCACTCCAATCTCTAAAGCAGGCCAGTAGGTCCAGGAATGTTCATCACTGCATTCTTCTCTAACAGTATCTACTTCATATTTAATGTTTCATAGTTAATGCTTTAGTTAAAACAACTTTCAAAAGGCCTACTTTTCTGTTCAAACAAAAATCAGAATGTTTCTTTTCCCTGAAGACAAGGTAGTAGGGAAGGAAGGCACAGAGTGTGGAGTCAAACAGATTTAAGTGTAATTTTATGTAAATTATTTTTCTCATCTGACAATCCCTCAAAGAGTTGTCGTGAGGATTAAGTGCCTCATAAATTGTTTATTTAGCATATTCAATATTGAATTAGAATTATTTGTATCCTTATCTCTGCTTCTCACCCCCACCACTAAATCATAAACTCTTTATGGGCAAAGATATCTGCATAGAACGTAATTGATTCTCAGTTTTGTGAAATAGGATTGAAATAATATGACCTAGAAATAAAGGTTGGCAATCACTTTTAATATTCATTCAATTTAAAGATAAGAAATCATTTTAAAAATAACAGCTGAAATATTAAATAAATTTGGGAAAATCTTTAGAAATGTTTACAGAGCTCTTGAAACAATCAAATACCACAATAGCCTTCGTGTCTTAGTACTGCAGTTGCCTAATAAAAAGGTTAGTTTTAAAGTAGAGTTAAAATGTGTTTCAGTCAGGATTCTCTAATTTTCATCAGCAATCTCCTTTTATTCATTCCTTTTCATTTTTGATTATGTAATATTAATCTATCACTTCATTTCTGTTGATTTCCTGTTGTCACATTGTTACCAGTAATAATAATACCATAGCACTAAATCTTACATTTGAGTACCACCTGATTACATTTACAAGCTCCTTTGATTCTCATAACTGGTCAACAAGGAAAGAACTTGACTAGGACCGTTAAGCTAGTCGGTGAAGACTTGGGATTTGAACCAGGTGTTTTGCCACTGTTGGTATGTGCCCTTTCCATTAAATTTCATTCCTATGTTTTACAGACTCTCAGAAATGCCTTGGAAGGTTTCATGACTGAAAACAAAGAGGCCGGAATTGTTTTTGGTTCTCTGCCTATCTACAGGGTAAGCCAGAGATTTCAAGAACTAGGGGGATAACATAGTAGTGCAAAATCTGACTTTTCATTCCAGACCCTGCACAACCAAGCAAAGTTGGGGAAAATCACATAACCAACCTTTTACTCCATGATTGCATAAATAGATGGTGTCCAATCCCAGAAGGTCTTGGTTTTATGTGTCAAACACTTGAATTCCTTGCCTCTGCCATTCAACATGGTAGCTGTTTTGAACTTGACATTGGAGGCTCTTCATTACCTACAAGTAAAACCCAAATGCTTAGCCTGGCATACGAATCCTATATGATTGGGCCTTTGCCAAAACTGTTTGATTTCATTTTCCAACAGATTCTCTCCATACTCTCCCTGTACTCTGTCGATGTAAAATAATGACTCTGCTTTAAAGGGAATAAGAAAATAGTTTATTCCAAGCCAAATACGAGTGACCATGTCCTGGATTCAAGTTACCCTGAATGACATGTTCCACCATGGAAGAAGTTACATGAACTTTCATAGTCCCAGAACAAAAGAAAGTCATAAATCAATACGTTTACAAATTACATTGGTGAGCTGGTGAGATAGCTCAGCAGCATAAACACCTGCCTGGCAAGCACGAGGTCCTGAGTTCAACTCCTGGTACCAGCATATAAAAAAAAAAATTACATTGGTGAGACCAATGAGGCCAAAACAAAGCAAGGCAATCTCTTCTGTAGGCTTACCATGTCTTATGAGCATTGATATAAGATGTTATCTTATGGATTTTTAGCTTTATACTTGGTGGGGGCTAGAGGTCTGCTAAGCCTAATGATATATTCCAAGTAGTCTGCCAAATAGTCATGAGGGTGTTAGGTCAGATACAAAAGTTAGGACAAATGGCTGTTAAAGAACCTAAGATAGCTCAAGATAATTTTGGTTCTCAACCTACAACATTCCATCACTGCATAATCCCAATGTTCTAGTTAGGCAAGCTCAAGCAGTCTACAGGATCTTTAAAAGAGATGCAGCTTCTTCAGAAAACTTCAGTTCATACCTCGACCCATGCCAAATAACTTGCTATCTTTTATGCATCACTGGGCTATCCATCACCTCTGTGACTACACCTGTGCTGCCCATGCCCAGGATTCATCCACACCTTGTTTCTTTTGAAGGGGTTTCTCTACCTCCAAGTCTCCCACTGTAGGTAAACTACTTGTTAAAGAATTAATCCATGAGTCCAAGAAATAATAAATCAAAGACCAAATATTTCAACTTAATATCAACTTGTATCTTAAATATTGCTTATATTTTCCAAGGACATGCTCATTCTAATAGGCATCAAAGATTTAAGCTGCCAGGTGATGCTAAGGGTGAACTATCAATAGTCAACCGTGGGCAACTGGGCGGGGGGTGTGGTTTGAAGCAGATGGACCTTCTCACCCCTTACTCTGCCCTCCAAAATGATATTACAGAAGAAACCACTTTACGTCTGATTCACTCTTTACTTCTGGGTTCCAGGTACCAAGCCCCACTACTCTAAGATTCCCTCCACTCATTGGTGCAGAAGCACAAAAGGAATCTTCGGACAGCATTTCGGCAAAGAAGAAGGGAAGTCATGGTCAACATGAGAGAGTAAGTTAGTTCTAACTCCCCAGTGGATTTGGATTCCCAGTCTATCTCCCTTCTGTTTGATTTTTTAATTATTTCGCTGTTCCCAGAAACATTCTAGGCCTAAAATGATTTCAGTTCATACTCTTTTATGAATATTATAGATGTATGTTATTGCATTACAGGATGGAGCCAAGACATTGGTCAGCTTCTGGCTCACCAGAAAGAATTTTTCTCACACATTAACAGGAATAACATAGAAGGCTTTACAGTTTACAAGTGTCTTTAGAAGCGATTCCTTTAATTTTCACAATAAGTACAAAGAAAATGCTAGAACCATTTTAGAGTTGGAAAAAAATGAATCCTAAAACAAGGTGAAGTAACTCGCTGAAGATCACATACAAATTAAGTGATAAGCTGAGATCCTTCACTCCACATTGCATAGTTATTCTAGTTAACCAGAATGGGCTGTACAACTCAAACCCTATCACTCTTCCACTAGTTCTGGAAGTTTTCATGGGCCTAACTTACCCTGTGGTCATTTATCAAGTCATTAAAATATATTAAACATAAAAAGATGATCTACCACATGGTAATTTTTATGTCTCCATAAAGTTGGACAAAAAGGAAATGGTTTTTATTGTCTGCAGCCAACTCAATGACAGATAACAAACACAATGACAACAACACAATAATTTTTTAAAACTTTTTTAATTTGGATATTTCCACCATAATTTTTTAATGTACGCACTTAATGAGAATATGAATGATTCCTGTTAATCATCAACTCTACCAATGATTCAAGTAAGAATTTTTAGCAATGAAAGTTTTCTCTAAAAATTGATTTAGTAATACTTTTTAAAAATATTTACTTTTGCTTTAAGTAATGAATGAAATACCATGAGGTAGAAATAATCCAAAATTAAAAAGTAGTCATAAAAACATTTGTATTGGGCTTTCTAATTCATATAGTTTATGCCCCATATTTGCATTCTTTTTTTTTTTCTTTTTTTTTCTTTTTTTTTTTTTTTTTTTTTATTCAGGGTCTCGCTATGCAGTTCAGGCTGGCCTTGAACTCACAGGGATCCTCCTGCCTCAGCCTCCCAAGTGCTGGGATTACAGGCCATATTTGCATTCTTATTTAAGTTTTATCTCACCTGATATTAGATGTGTTTGCCAAGTAAATACTAAGTAACAGAAAGAAGATAGCAGCTGGGCATGGTGGTGAATACCTAAAATCCCACCTACTAGAGAAGATGAGGCAAGAAGATTGTGAGTTCAGGGCCATATGCTGTCTACGGCAAATGTTGTTTGAACATTAGTCACAAAACTAGGCATTTCTTGATCGAAAGTTTTAAACTAAATGAGTTTGGAATTTCTTCCAAAACATCCAATTCAAAACAAACGTTCACTTCTCATTTGCGTGATCATCATTTGATTTTTCTATTCCCACCAGTCAGTGTACTCTGATGCTATTAATATACAGTGTTAATTTTTGTTAGCTAAGTCTTGCTTTATTTTGCTGTGAGCCAGAGCTTTCCAGATTGTGCAGTGTGGCTCCAGAATGGGTACCTGCCCAGCTAAGTAGCTGTAAAATTTCTGCCCTTCCACCTAGCTCTTCTGGAGTCTCATTTCCCACTTTTAATATTCTTCTCCCTGGGGACACATGATTGTTAAGTGTAATAACTTTAGTTTCTTTTCCAGGAGGATTAAAATATTTCTGTAATGGTGAAATATGACTCAGAAAAGTGTGTGCTGACTGTGATTCTGAAAACTATGCCCCTTACTAATTAATATGCCCTTTATTTCACAGATGTCACAGAGAAAAAGTCTGAAAAGAAATTTAGTTCTACAAATAAATCTGGCTTCTTCCTTCTTCCCGAACTTGTCCAAGCCAAAAGGAAATTCAGAATAGTCTGCTGCACATACAGTGACAAATTCTGGATGATGTTGTGGGCTTCATCTCAGGAAGGCAGTGAAAACCCATGAGTCACCCATTTCAGACCCGCAGCCCATCCTACTGATGGGAGAGATCGCTAAAGAAGCTCAAGTGATTTTAGCTCTGGACACCAAAAAAGCAGCAAGCAGCCACTTTGCCAACTTCTTTCATGTATAAAAATCCACTTAATAGGCAATGTTTCTTGTTTACTTCAACAAAACGATACATGAGAAACAAATTAAGTCAATAGCATAAGTCTATTTAAATAATATGGTTATCAATGATTAGCTTTCTACTCCTTCCCATTGTTCATCTCAGTCCATGACCAGAATTATTATCAGAATGTATGCAGTTAAGAGGCACCTTACTTGTGGGCCATGCTATGTGGTGCACAAACAGGATTATTATTGAAAGAAAAATATGCCAATCAGGGCTTTAGATAAATTTTTCTTCTTCATTTACCTGGGAGAAAATGTTCAGTCTCTTAGATAAAGTCACAAATCATTTATACTTAATTTATAAACAAGTCCAGATAAATAGAACTTGAATGACATCTGAATTTGCTGGGGTTCATCTTTTATTAACTGATTCTGGCATTTTGGCCAAATGATCAATATCACCAGTGGATATGCACATAAAAAGGAAAGCAGCTAAATTTCATCACTAATAAATGAGATTTTAATCATGTCTAAAACATGAAGGAAGTATTAGAGTTGAAGCCTGAGGATTAGCTCACTTAGGCCTCTCCAGAAAATATTCTGAGGCCAACTAATAAAAGTGCTCCCAGGTTAAGTCTGTTTCCCCAAAGCAACAGGCTACTTGGTAAGAAAAAAATGTCCCTTAATTTTTTATTGTGATTTTCCATTCTGTTGTATCATTTTTTGTCTTGTGGTCCTGAAGATTGAACCAAGAGAGTGCTGAACTACATACCCAGCCTTTTAATTTGTATTCATTTTTTTTGTTGTTTTGTTTTGGTTTTGGTTTTTCGATTTGGAGACAAGGTCTTGCTAAATCTAGGCCTCCAGCTTGTGATCCTCCTGCCTTAGACTCCTGAGTACCCAGGACTACAGGTGTGTAACACCACATCCAGCTGGGTTTTTTAATTCTTAAAATCCTAACATGCTTGGAAAACTAAGGAAAGTTTTTATTCATACAAATTCCACGCTCACAAATTTTTATGTTTATTCATGAATATTTGTTGCTAATAGGAATGTTATCATTTATCTTACTGCTTTATCATTTTTCTTTATGTATTTTAATCACATAGAAAAGTTCAAAAAGAAAATACTGAGCATTAGCATTTTTTAAAAAATTTAAAATAATATGTATAATTTTCTTAAAGGGAAGAAGAGATTCTAGATAGAGTATAGGCCTGGCACATCAACTGCCTGTCAATACCTAAGTAAGCCAAAAGATATTTTTCTAAAAAAAAAAAAAAAAGAGCAAGAATTCTGAAAAGAAAACTTCTAAGGAGTTTAGGAAAATGATTCCATTTCCAGTCTTTCAATCTCAGTTGCAAAAAAAGCTACCTTATCCCTTGGCATAGATTTCTTAAAGACGATGTTGACTACTCTACTGAGCGCTCAATTCTTTTAATATGGTATCATGTCCTAAATTAACATCTTCTACCCTTTTTGCTGGAGGAATTGACTCTTACACCTCATTTAACAGAAATATACAATTTCTTTGGGAGCCAGGCAGAGGGAATGTGGCTGTCCCCTCAGGCTGGTGTGAGGAGAGGGCGTCCCCGGGCTCGGGAGCACAGCGGTGAAGAGGACCTAGTCAGTGGCCAAGGTGACCTCTGGCAGCCTGGGTTCTCTATCCTGGTGAGCAAGACCAAGACCAAGAAGAAGCCCTTCCTAGCACATAAAGTGAAGCTGTTTCAGGCCAGTAATAAGCTGCTCACCGTCCTGATGTGGGGGGTCAACCACTCAAACTGAGCCATGTCCAAATCCCTGTCACATTGATGCCAGGTGACTCCAAAGCCTATTCAAAGATAAAGGTGGAAAATCACCTTTTTAACAAAGAAAACATCCCGACCCATTTCAAGTTCAAGGAATACTGCCCAGTGGTTTTCCATGGTCTCTGGAAGAGGTTTGGAATGGAGGCCAAGATTTCCAGAATTCCCTGACCCGGAGCATGGCCTTGCCCAGGTCTCCCAGGCAAGCAGTGGGGCTCATTTCCACACTTGCTGTGACAAGAGACACATCCTTGAGACCATTGCCAGTGAAGATGTGGCCGAAATGTACAATGTCCTGAAGAGGTAACACCAGCATATAGTGGAATGTCATGGAATTACCCTTCTTCCTTAGTTCTTGGCATGTACCAGCCTAATGTCGATGGAGTTAAAACATGTAATTACTACAGGAAATGTGTTCAGCCATCGTTTATCTGTAAGTAGAAAACGTGACTTAAAGTGCTCCACGGTGGCTAGAGAAGCTAGGGACAAAAGGCCAAAGAACTGCTGACTTTAAAGGATAATGATTTCAGGGCCAAAAGATGTATATTGCTGACAACCACAAAAACGTGATCCTGAAACTGGGATGGGGGAATAGAGAAAAGAAGGAAGGGAAAAGCAAAAAAAACCCAAAAACATAAAAACCATATATATATGATACATACATATATATACATATAAGATAGCTATACTAATAATTTCTCTTAGTTCATTGAAAAGAAAGGTTTGTACTAATATTGTTTGGACAACTGAATGCCGATATCTTGTACTCTGAGTAACTAACTGAAATATAACAATACGCAATGTATTAACCATTGTTACCCTCCTATTATTTTGTCTTGAAATTTTGTTCTATTTTTTTTTTTTTCTCTTTAAGAAAAAAATAAACTTCCTTTGAGAAGTAGGCTCATTGGCAACCCATTCAGGACCCCTCCTGTCTCTCAGGAGCTATTCCTAGTCCCCATTCCTTTGCCCAATAAATTTTCCTACTCTAAAAAAGATGATCCTGGAAAAACTGAAAAAGGATGTTTAGTTTCTTGGCCAGTTGACGCTCATGAACTACAGCCTTCTGGTGGGAATTCTCGATGTGAAGAGGGCCTGCCAGGAGGAGGTGGAGTGTGAGGATGGGGAGGAGACAGGGAGAGCCATGGTACCCACTGGCTCAAGCCCCCAGATAGACCAGGAATATGCTGAACAGCTCACCACCTTTGGCTGCAGGGAAGTTTGACCCAAATATTGATGTGTATTGAATTAAATGCCATGAACACTCACCCAGGAAAGAAGTGTACTTCATGGCCATTATTGACATTCTCACTCATTAAGATGCAAAGAAAGAAGCTGCTCACACTGCAAAAACTGTTAAACATGAGGCTGAAGCAGAGATCTCAACCTTGAACCCAAAACAGTATTCAAAATGCTCGTTGGACTTTTTTGACCACATCTTGATGTAACCTCCTGCGTAGCCTTGAGTAGACATGAATGTGGGAAGGACAGGGGTGGCTTAGGTGTAGCAAAAATGAAAACCAAACTCAATAAAGTGCTCATCTTGCAGGAAGCAAACCTCCTTGTTTACATCTTCAGCTCAAGATGACTGATTGGGGGCTCCTTGCTTTAACAGCTACCTGGTGTTTCCCAGCATCATTCTAGCTATTTCTGACTCTGTGTGCATGTGTGTCTGTGCATGTACATGCACTTGAATGCATATTTTTAAATAATTAATTAAGCCAGGGATATAGCTCAATGGCACAGCATCTCCCTGGCAAGCACAAGGTCATGAGTTCAATTCCCGGTACCAAAAATAAAAATAAAAAAATAATTAATTAATTACTTAAAACCGATTGGCTTGAATCAGAAGGAAACCTCTGATTCCAGCTGTGGCTGAATGTATGGATGAATGAATGGGCACATGGTGGGGAGGGAGAGAAGGAAACACATGTCAAAGCAACTCTGTCAGCATCACCTGATAAACTGTGGATCAGTATATTTTTTTTTTAGTTGAAAGATGTGAGATAGTATTCATAATAATAACGATAATAATGATAATGATGATAATCATAATGATGATTAAAAGCATAAAAAAAAAACTGCAAATGTTACACTTCTGCCCTACTGTCGTAGTTACTTTTGTTGCTGAGACAAAATACCCAGCACCCAAGGATAAAGGAGGAAAGGTTTATTTTGGCTCACAGTTTGTAGAGGTTTCAGTCCATAATCAGCTGGCTTAAAGGCAGGGTAGCATGGCAGAGGGGCATCACAGAGGAGAAACAGTCCATAGCATAGCCAGCAGGAAGCAGCAGCAGCACCAGAAGCAGCAGCAAGTAGTAAGCCTGCCTTCTTTCTGTCCCTTTATATTCCATCCAAACTACAAGCATATTGATTGGTGCCACCCACAACCAGGCTGAGGCTTCCATTATCCACACCCAGAGCTATGCTAAACCAATTTAGTTAACACACACCCTAACCCAGCATCACACACCCATGATCCAGCTACCTCCAAACATCTCTACCTATGAGCACATAAGACTTTGGGGGTACATCTAGATACACACCATAACACTTACATGCAGACACTCCTTAACAGTTGTCACCTATGTATTTCTAAAATGTACCAATAAAATCCAATTAAAAAAAAAAGAAAATATATAATATTTGTTCATGGAAAAAAAAGAAAAAAATGTAGTTGTCACCAAGCCCCTAGCCCTGAATGGAAGAATGCTGGTGTCTCCATGTGTACTGGTTTGGGGTTCTGTCTCCACATTGTCAGGATTCCCACTGTCCCAGAATAACCCCCTCCTTCTCCAAGAAGCTGATGCTGAAGGACTCTGTCTACATTTTCACCTCCACAAATATGCCAAGGACAACTGCTTGCTTCCCTTTTCTTGCCTGGAGACCCTTCACTGTTACACCCTTATGTTGCAGTATTGGAATTCTAGCTACAAAACAAAAATAAAGCGTCCCTGAAAGACGCATAGTTTGGGGCAATGGGGAGCTACATCTCCTGCTCTCAATCCTCCTGTGACCAAATGCAGATCTGAATGCTAAGAAAGTTATGTTTGGCCATTGTTTTAAACAGTGGTATTTTGTTATGAATTATCCCTTTAACTGAACCCCTCAGTTTTACTGTTTACATTATTAAGAAAACATGGATATTTTTAATCTAAAAATTTAATATATAGCATGTGATTTTTGAAGTTTACATGTAAAGTCATTTTACAGTATAAGTAAAATAATGTTTGTCATATTCTGAAATGTGTCCTGCAGTCATGTTTTTGAGTGACTGTTTTGTTCAAAATACATGGTAGACAGTCTTTTACAATAATAGAAAAAATATTGTTTTGTTTTGTCCAGAGGTATATTTATCAACCTGATTTTTTTTTAAATAAAAAGATTTAACCCCAATCTGGTTATGTGAGTTCGTTCCCCTAAACCATGCTGATTGTGTTTAATCAAGTTAAAAATCTCCAATATCGATCATGTATCTACCAGCTTTCCTGCATTTTCTAAAAGGTGACAAGCTGTAAGTATTGCTTAGAGTAGATTATCTATCGACTTATATGCTGTGCTTAAGCTTAGCCTTTAAAATTCTTTGTTTAAACATAAGATCGTTTTTGTAGCCAGTTTCAAAAAAGGGAAAAAAATCCACCCTGCAATAATTACTTACAATGCAAGAAAGCCCCCTGCAGATTGCCTTTCCAATCACTTCACTTCTGGGCAATCCAGGGTACAGCTAGGCCCATCATGTATGGGCTGCCTTCACAGTGACTTTTAAAGCCAGCAGCGATGCCATCTGACTACTCTCAACTGACTGCGTAGATCTGCTATCCAGTGATGTTAACTTCACTGTAACACAGTTACACAAATCCATATTTTATGCATTTAAATTAATCAGTGCTATGATTTGGTTCCCCCACCACTACCACCATTAATTCTGGCATCGAATCCATTTTGGTGTTCTGAAGTTCTGTGGTTCCTTTGACCCAAGACTTAAAAATGAGAGACCCTGAAGTAAAGACAAGGTACACATTCATGCCTTGAGTAACTGCTTCCTTTGTGATCAATCTCTATATGCATTTAGAAGTTTACAAAATGCTTTATTTTGCTCTGATTCATCTCTGTTGATAAACTATGTGGACAGAGTGAGGAAGTTTGCCTTTATCTCCTAGTGCTAACAATACACTCCAGTGTTGAGCCAGGCTTTACAACATAAAACATTTTGATGACTTTCAAAAAATAGATGCAATTTTTGACACCTCTTAGGATTTAAAAAGTAGCATTTTTCTATGTTCTATGACAAGTGATTTTATTTTAGTATATTGTTAAAAATAAGATTATAGGAGCCGGTGAGATAGCTCAGCGGCATAAGCACCTGCCTGGCAAGTGCAAGGTCCTGAGTTCGACTCCCAGTACCCGCATATGAAAAAAAAAATAAGATTATATATAATTTTGTAGCTATAATATTTAATGATACACATTTGGGTAGAAAAATTTTGTCCTTTCCTTCAACTATCAAATAATGAATTGATTACTTTCACCATTTCTTAAAAAGCATGATTTGTTGACATTAAGAATATTTTATCACATGATGTTGGGTGTAGGGTTAGAATGTTCACTAAAACACAGGATTCTGAGTTCTACTTCAGGGGCGCAAGGGAAGTAGAGAAGAGGGTGGAAAAAAATTAAGATGTGTTATGCACATGTACCAAATCCCTACCATGAATTAATCATTATATACTACAAATAGTAAAGAAAGAAAAATAACAGAAGGTATAAGAGGGCAATAAAGGACAGACCATCTCCATAAGTAATGCAAGTAGACGGACTTCAGCTTCTCCACAGAAAAAAAGGAGGAAAAGGCCAAATGCTATCAACTGATATCCTCAAATTCCTGGAGTAAAGTAACTGCTAATCCAGTATTCCTAATCAAGAAGAAATTTCCTTCAAAAACGACAGTTAAATGTCAAATAAGGTTTTGACAAACAAAAATTACAATCAGTCACAGATACTTATTAAAGTGCTAAGACTATTATTTAAGTATAAGGAAAACAGAAGTTCAGAGGTAGAGAAAAAGGAATAAAACACCCTAGTTTTTATATAGATAACAAAATACATGAAAAGGAGATGAAAGTGGGGAGGAGAATAAATAGTCATAATTTTCTAAGGTTCTTAATTTACCTAGAAGAAGGTAAAAGTAAGAATAATTATTCACCTCTGGGAAGTCAAGGAAATGCATTATGTTCTCTATAGTAATTACTGAATGAATAGTAGCAACAGTGTAACATGTATGACTATGGGCTAATACAGGAGGAAAAGAGGAATAATAAAAATTACATGATCTAAAAGAAAGAACAGAAAAGCAGGAAAAGGAGTATGAAAGGGTAGGAAAATAGAAAATGCAGAATATAATGGTAGATTTAACCCCTAAATATGTTAACAATCATGAAATTTTAATAGATTATGTATTCAAATTAAAAGACAAAGGTGGTGAGCTGACATCCCAAAAAGGAGGATACTCAAGTAGCCAATACATATATGAAAATCTCCTTAGTAGTCAGGGTAATGCTAGTGAAAATGCTAGATTAGATGAGAGAATTAATGTCATTTCTGGGAGTAATAAGTGATTATACCACAACTGTAGGACACAGGTTAACATACAAAAACCAATTGTTTTCCTATACACCAGCAGCAAATGAGTGGGATTGAAATTTTAAAACACCACTTAAAATTAGCACTCCTCAAAATGAAATAATGAGGTATAAACCTAACAAATTATGTGCAAGATCCATATGAGAAAAATTATAAAACTTTGATGAAAGAAATCAAAGCACTAAATAAATGGAGAGTTAAGGATTTTCCTAAATAAGAATATGATTCAGTGTTATCCAGATGTCGCTTCTTCCCAACTTGATCTAGGGGTTAAATGCGATACCAAAATTCTAGCAAGTTATTACAGAAATGTTGGCAAATTGATCCTCAAGTTTTTATGGATAAACAAAAGACCCAGAATAGCCAACCATACTGAAGGAAAAGAAAAAATTTAGAAAACTGACATCAAGACTTGCTATCATGCTATACTAAGACTGCATAATACTGGTCTAAGACTAGAAAAATAGAATCATTGGAACAAAATACAGAGCTCAGAAATAACACACAAATACAGACAACTGATCTTTGACAAAGATGCAAAGGCAATAGAGAAAAGATATCCTTCAACAATTGGTGCTAAATCAACTTCATATCTTAACATTGCTCATAAACTTAAATGTAAACTTTAAAATGATAAAGCCCTTAGATGATAACATATGAGAACATTTTTTTTTTGAACAGGGAATCAAACTCAGGACCTCATGCTTGCCAGGCAGGTACTGTGCCACTGAGCTATACCCCCAGCCCAAGAAATTTTAAACGATCTTTGAATTTGAATTCAATAATGATGTTTTATATATATATATATGCCAAAGGCACAACCTATGAAAGAAATAATTGACAAACTGTGCTTGATTTTCATCAAGATTAAAAATCTCTGCTTGTGAGGCAATCAGGAGAATGAAAAGACAAGCCACAGATCAGGAGAAATAAGATTGAATTTGAAAAACACATTTGATTAAAAAAAAAACTGTATGAAGAATTCTTAAAACTCAAGGGTAAGAAAATAACCCAATTTTTTTTTTTTTAAGACAGAGTCTCACTATATAGTGAAAACTGGCCTTAAACTCACTATGTAGCCCTGGCTGGACTCAAACTTGTAACAGTCCTCCTGCCTCAGCCTCCTGAGAGCTGGGATTATAGGTGTGCGCCACCATGCTCGACTGACCCAATCTTAAAACGGACCGAAGACTTTAACAGACACCTCACAAAAGAAAATATATGGTTGCAAATTAACATATAAGATGTTCAACATCTTATATGATCAGGGAAACATCAATTAAAACAGCAATGAGAGACTTCCAGGAAGATGGCAGAGTGGTAAGCAACAAAGAAAAAGCCTCTTTGAGATCTGGTGTACAGACACTGGAATATAGCAATGCAAGGAAAAGAAGGAGAGAAGAGGGTCCCCTGGACCCAGGGAGCATCTGAAGTGAGAATTGAAGCCCACAAGGAGAGCAAAGAGGGAAACTTCAACAAAGAAGAAGGAGGTGGCTGGTGGTGCCTTTTCTCTGAGTCGGAACTCACTGGATGGGAGGAGCGGGTCAAACCTGCAGACACACGGTGACTGCTGGCAACCCCAGAGGCCTCCACGGAGAGAAGCAGCAGTGACACAGAGCTTTAGATGCTGTGGACTGCACTGGCTGGTGAGTGGTGTGATTCCGCCATCCGGTGCAGAAGGGCGATTGGCCGGGAGCCATATAGAAAAGGGGTCAACTGAGCTCAGAACGCAAGGGACCAACTGAGCTTAAAACTCAGAACTGCTGGCTCCATCTAGCAGCTCCCAGCCGAGTTTAAGGCCACAGAAGGTGCTCTGACTGCTTCACGGAGAACAGGTCTGCTTCCAGCCTCACAGCTAGAAACTAGCCTGAACTTCAGGGGAAATAAAGGTGCGGGCTGACTGAGATTATCCACTACCCCACCATAAAGCTACTGCTGGCTTGCTGGGATAAATCAACATGGATCTGGACTCTATCTCCACATGTCGTCCGCCAGTGACAAGGAGAGGCACACCTTGAAGTCAACTTTCTCTCTCTCTCTCTTTCTCTCTCTTGCTTTTTTTTGGGGGGGTTGGGTTTTTTTTTCTTCATTGTTTGATCTGATTTTTATATGAGTGTGAATGTGATTCCTAGTTTTTTTATGGTTGTTGTTCTGTTCTGTTCTTCCTTTTATTTCTTTCTTCTCTATTTCCCTCCTGTCTTCTGCACCAGTCTCCCAAAGTTTGCCTGATCCTCCTTTGTCCTCCAGCCTTGCATCTAATCTCTTCCTCTCCTTCTATTTCTCTATTTTTTCCCTTATCCCTTTTTAAATTTTCCCTCCCCTGAGGGTAAAATTGTCATATTGAGGGCTTATTTACTCCATATAATTTTCTGGTTCATTTTAGATTTTATTATATAACCGCAAAACTAGTTCATATGGTTAAAGGTGGCAAATTAATGGTTTCCTCAGTTTCTCATTTTCTAGGCTGTGTTTGATCTATTGTTTTTGCTGATTGTACCACTTTAGCCAAAGTGACTAATTGTTTTAATCAGCTGTTCTTCCTCATATACCAAGACTGAGATTATCTAAGGGTCATAGAAAATACTGTGGGCCAGTGCCAAAGAACCAGGGGCTGGGTAAGTAGGCAGCACTTCCTTATTCCCAATAACTTGAACAGGTAGGAACTTGCAACAGACTCAAAACCCAAAAGCCAGCTACACCTGGAAGACACCTCTGAGAAGTAGTCATCTCCAAAGTGTTCTAAATATTAGCAATAAATCTATTCCTCATAAGCAATTTACAAGCATTAACCCAGGAATTAAACTAAAGAAAGAAAAGAAAATGAAAAGACACTTAAGATGCAACTCTAGACATCCAGTTCACCAAAGGCAAAGCCAGGGGGCATTGAGGGGGGACAACCTGAAAGCCACCCACCTGGCCTTTCTGAAGTGGTAACAACAAAGCAAATGAATGAGGGTCTAGAAAAAAATCAAATAAGAAATAATTTCTCAGATAACTACAGAGATGGTGACCACAAGGAAAAATATGCTTAGTGACTCTAGAGCAGACACAGATTAAAAAAAAAAAAAAAAAAAAAAAAAAAAAAGAGGAGCTTAGGAAAATGATGGAAACCATGAATACCCACCAGAGGAAAGAAATGGAATCTATAAAACAGATTCAAGCAGATATCTGGGAGACTAAAAATTCCATTGAAAGTATCCACAGCAAAATAAACCAATGTGAGGACAGAATCTCAGATAGAGTAGACAATAAGCAATCATGAAAAGATTTCTTAAAAATAGAAAGAGACCATGAGAAATCAATCCAGCAGCTGCTAGATAATGCAAAGAAGAATAACATAAGATTGACTGTAGTCGGGGCTGGTGAGATGGCTCAGCGTCATGAGCACCTGCCTGGCAAGCACGAGGTCTTGAGTTCGACTCCTGGTACCCACATACGAAAAAAGGGCCAGTGATATTGCTCAACGGCACAGGCGCCTAGACCCCCAGTACCCACCAAAAAAATATATATATATATTGACTGTAGTCTAGAAAAAACAGGACATAGCACAAACTACATAAAAAACCTGTTCACAGGCAGAAACTTCATGGCAGAAAACTTCTCTGGCAGGGAAGAATTTGACTACAGATAAGTGAGGCATATAGAAGCCCAATTAGCCATGATTTAAAAAAATCTACAGCAAGGCATATAATAGTAAAGATTCCAGAAATTCAACACAAGAACAGAATATTAAAAGGTGTAAGAGAAAAAAAACAAATCACCTAAAAAGGAAACCCCATCAGAATCACAGCAGACTTCTCAACACAAACCCTCAAGACAAGGAGAGCTTGGAGTGAACTAATTCAAGCCCTAAAAGAAAACCTCCAACCCAGATTGATGTACCCTGTAAAACTATCTTTCAAAATTAATGGAGAAATAAGATACTTCCATGACAAAGAACACCTGAAGAAAGTCATGACCACCAAACCAGCACTCCAAAATGTTTCAATAACAAGAACTGCAACTCTACGAACCCTATCAGAATGAATCCACCAGGCAAGGCAAATAATTAAACATACGAGAAAAAAAAAGGAAACCAACACCAGGAAAATAACATGACAAGGATAAGTCAATACATATCAGTTATAACCATCAATGTTAATGGTCTCAATTCACCAATCAAAAGAAATAGACTGGCAAATTGGATCAAGAAGCAAGATCCAACAATATGCTGCATACAAGAAACATATTTAATTCAAAAAGAAATTTATTGACTGAAAGTCAAAGGATGGAAAACTATACTCTATGTAACAGGAACCCGGAAAAAAGCAGGGGTAGCTATTCTATTTGCAGGCAAAGTGAATTTCAGGGCAAGACTAATGAAGAGATACAAAGAAGGTCACTACATCCTTGTAAAGGGAACACTCCAAGAGGAAGAGATATCAATCATAAATATATATGCAACAAATACCAGTGCACCTATGAATATAAAACAAATATTAACAGACATGAAAAAGCAAATAAGCACTAATACAATTGTATTGGGGGATCTCAATACCCCATTATCACAAGTAGACAGATCAAATAGACAAAAAATCAACAATGAAATATTAGAACTGAACCACTTTTGAACAAATGGACTTTGTAGTAGATGTCTACAGAGTGTTCCCCACCATCAACAACAACATCAGAATACACATTCTTCTCAGCTGCACATGGGACGTTCTCCAACATAGACCACATAGTAGCTCATAGAACATGCTTAAGTAAATGCAAAGGAATTGAAATTATCCCATGCATATTATGAGACCGTAGTGCAATGAAACTGGAAATCAATGGCAAAAGAAACAAGTACTTCATAAACACATGGAAATTAAATAACACCCTCCTGAACAACCAATGGGTCACAGATGAAATTAAAGAAGAGGCAAGGCAGTTTCTACAATTAAACAAAAATGCCAATACAATATACCGGAACGTATGGGACACAATGAAAGCAGCCCTATGAGGAAAATTTATAGCGGTGAATACGCATATCAGGGAAACAGAGCAAGCTCAAATAAATACCTTAACATTGAAACTCAAGCTTCTATAAAAAAGAGTAGGTCAAGCCCAAAGCTTTTATGAGGGAGGAAATTATAAAGACCAGCACAGAAATCAGTGCAATGCAGACTAAGAAAACAATACAAAGAATCAACGAATTGAAGAGTTGGTTCTTTAAAATATGAAATAAAATTGACAAATCTTTAGCCAACCTTATCAAAAAAGGAAAGAAAAGACTCAAATACATGTAAATAGGAATGAAAAGGCTGAAATCACAACAGATTCTGCAGAAATCCAGAAGATCATCTATTCTTACTTTGATAACTTGTATTCTAAAAGATGGAAAATGCAGAAGAAATGAGCAGATTCCCAGATACATATGAATTACCAAAGCTGAATCAAGAAAATATAAAAATTCTAAATAAACCAGTATCAATCAGTAAAATTGAAGATATAAAAACCTACCAACAAAAAAAAAACCCCAGGCCTGACAGATTCACTGCTAAATTCTACAAGAAATTTAGAGAAAAGCTAATGCCACTACTTCTCAAACTCTTTAATGAAATTGAAAGGGAAGCAATACTCCCAAATTCATTCCTGGAAGCAAGCATTACTCTAATACCAAAACCAGAGAGGGACCCAACTAGGAAAGAGAACTACAGGCCAATCTCCCTAATGCACATAGATGCAAAAATCCTCAATAAGATACTGGCAAACAGAATGCAGCAAACCATCAAGAAGATTATACACCATGACCAAGCAGGATTTGTCTCAGGGATGCAAGGATGGTTCAACATACATAAATCAATAAATGTAATACACCATATTAACAGAGCCAAGGACAAAACGGTACGATCATCTCAATAGATTCAGAAAAAGCTTTTGACAAAATCCCACACTCATTCATAATAAAAACCCTACAGAAAATTGGAATAGATGTTCTTTATCTCAATCTGATAAAAGCCATCTGTGACAAAGCAACAGCCAACATCAAACTGAATGGACAAAAACTGAAAGCTTTCACTCTAAAATCAAGAACAAGGCAAGGGTGCCCACTGTCACCACTCTTATTCATTATAGTTCTGGAAACATTAACCAGAGCAATTAGACAAGAGAAAGAAATAAAAGTAATGAGGGTAGGAAAGAAAAAAGTTAAATTATCATTATTTGCAGATGACATGATACTCTACACAGAAGACCCCAAAAACTCTACCAAAAGACTTCTAGATTTAATAACCAAATTCAGTAGCATAGCTGGATACAAAGTCAGCACTCAAAAATCAATAGCCTTCCTGTACAAGAATAACAAACTCACTGAAAGAGAAATTAGGGAAACAACACCTTTCACAGTAACATCCAAAAAAATGAAATACCTAGGAATCAGTCTAACAAAGGATGGAAAAACCTCTACACTGAAAACTACAGTATTCTGAAAAGGAGATTGAAGAGTATATCAGAAAATGGAAAGATATACCTTGCTTGGGTAGGAAGAACCAGTATAATTAAAATGGCCATACTTTCAAAATGATTACACAGATTTAATGCAATCCTGATCAATATTCCAACAGCATATCTCACAGAATTAGAGAAAACAATCCTAAAATTCATTTGGAACCAGAAGAGACCTAGAATAGCAAAGGCAATTCTGGGCAACAAAGGAAAGGTAGAGGGCATCACATTCCCAGACTTGAAATTATACTACAAAGCTACTGTGATAAAAACAGCATGGTACTGGCAAAGAAACAGACCCAAGGATCAGTGGAACAGATTAGAATATGCCAAAACAACTCCAGACATACTTAGCTACCTTATCCTCAACAAAGGTGTCAAACACCTTCACTGGAAAAAAGATAGCCTCTTTAATAAATGGTGCTGGAAAAACTAACTTTTCACATGCCAAAGATTAAAACTAGACCCACATCTTTCACCATGCACTAAACTAAAATTGAAATGGATCAAAGATCTAAATATTAAAACAGAAACACTAAATCTGCTGGAGGATAGCTAGAACTCTTGAAGACATTGTCATAGGCAAAGACTTTATGAATAAAACCCCGATCACCCAGGAACTATCACAAAGAATCAACAACTGGGATCTCATCTTATTAAAAAGCTTTTGTACAGCAAGAGAAATCACCAACAGAGTGAAGAGACAACCCACCACAGTGTGGGAAAAAATTTTGCAGGTGTTCCTCAGACAAAGGAGTACTTCTAGAATATATAAAGAACACAAAAAAATCAGACCCCCCCCAAATCTAAAGACCCAGTCAAAAAGTGGGATCTGAAATAAATTCACACTTCTCAGATGAAGTACAAAGAGCAAATAAATATATGAAAAAATGTTCAACATCATTGGTCATTCACAAAATAGAAATTAAAACAATGCTGAAATTCCATCTCACCCAAAGAAGAATGGCTATTATCAAGAAATCAACCAATAACAAATGCTGGTGGGGCTGTGGGGAAAAAGGAACTTGGAACAACTCAAATGTTCTCAGTGGTGGAATGGAGAAATAAATCCAAGTATATTCATATAACAGAACACAATTAAAATGGATATATGGCAGTTAAGCACAGAATACAGATGGATCCCAAATAATATTAAGTGGAAGCTACACATGAATTAGCACAAGCTAAAGGATCCACTTACATAGTGTGTGTGTGCACATGTGTGTGTGTGTGTGTGTGTGTGTGTTGTAAGAGTTGGATTTGGTGTTACCTTTTCAGCAGGTTTTTAGAGAAATGTAGTAATCTGTAACAGGTCAACCTAACTTTGCTTTAACTACTTTTTTCAGAATTTTCTTTTGCACAGTTCTAGGCCACCATAGGCTACCTAAATGTAGGCACCATAAGGAAGACAGTAGTAAAGCATAATTTTTATGCACAAAAGGTAGGTACAAGGCATTAGATACTGTTGTATTTATTTAGTTTACATTGTCCATGATCTTCTGACTCCACTAGGTATGGGACAATCTCTGTTTCCATAACCACTGCAGATCCAGATCTTTCTCTTTAGCTTCTCCCATCCCTAGGTAAGACTTCCTGCCCTCTTAATTTCAGATCCATAATGAGACCCAAAAGCAACAGCTGTACATAAACTGCTTGTCAGTTTCCCACAGTTGTGTGAGGTCAAATTCCTGTATCAAATCCCATCTTCTATGGAAGCCCACCACTGTTTTCTCTGACATAACCATGACTGATACACAAGGGATATTACACCTTCTGGGTGCTGGGGGACATTCTATTTATTGACTTGATGGTAGTTACAATGGTGCTCACATTGCAACAGTAGTCTAAGCTTGACATCTATCTTTTGTTAGAGATTCTCTAGGTGTGCTATTTTTCATAATAAAAGTTTCTAAAAACCTTAAAATTATACGTTATGTCATCATGGACCAAAACTGCTGTAGTGACCTGGTTTTTAGAATTATTGCACGTTACACCTTAAAAAATCAACTAGTTTTTTTAAAATAATTTTTTGTTTTATTTTTGAATAGTGAACTATGAGAGAAGGGCTCAAACTGTTAATTACAGGTTCTTTTCTGAAAATAACACATCATAGGTGCGAATAGTCTTTTTTCTAACACATAAAAGCCAAATTCA
Organism: Erethizon dorsatum; assembly: GCA_028451465.1. NCBI lineage: Eukaryota > Metazoa > Chordata > Mammalia > Rodentia > Erethizontidae > Erethizon > Erethizon dorsatum. Next base: position 37,994,933 of record CM051830.1, read on the forward strand.
TTATAGCAATCATTAAATTATTCTTTAACTCTCTTTTGATATTCTAGAAACATATCAATGTTTAGAACTGTGATCAGATAGATATAATTCATGAACCTAGTTATGACTTTGAGGACATTTACTAAATTAAAATTTATCATCCTCATTACTTTGTTTCATTTCAACATTTCTTTTGACTCTTGCCTTTAACCAATGTCCACTATGAGTATAAATTAAATATTAAAAATGTTCAAAATGAAAAACTAAGTGAGATCACTATATACTAACCTGACCTCCACTAACCACCATACATATCCATACTATACACTCAGTAACTCTCAAATGGCTCTGTTTTAAGAAAGAGAAATATTTACAGTGGGTTTTTTTGTTTTGTTTTGTTTTTGTTTTTTGAAAAATAGCCCATTGCAACACAAAGTATTACTACTTTAATGACAGAACCACTCAAGATACTCACAACTCACTGAGCACTCGTTAGCAATGAACTGAGAAATATAACCCTGCAAGAACTAGTTCCATTAAAAATATTCCTTTTTATCTCCTTGTAGAGGCTAATTTCCAGGCAAACCAGACTACTCAACGCCTTTAATATATGCTAAACCTTCCCTTCGTCGTTCTCCTGGCTTATCAAATATTTCCAATTATCATACTCCATAGCCTGAGTAATTTCAATATCTCTACGAAAATCTTTTCCTATGCTTGATCTCTCCAGCAATGGGAGCTTTCATTTCTTTGGCTTCTGTGACATTGTATTATTTTTCCTGAACCTCCTTCATAGGGTTTAACATATCTTCTTTTGAGTTAACGTTTATTTCAAGTATTAATATGTCCTTCCAGACTTCCATGTTTTGTTTGAGTTTTGGGTCAGAGATAGAGATTTGGAAATCATAAGCTTTAGTGTCACATATATCAGTGGGTATCAATGAAGTCAACCAGAAAGCATATAAGGCAAAAAGAGCAGAGGCAGAATTCCAAGGAATAAACATCAGTATTAAGAGGCAAGGATTTGCTTAGAGAAGAGGCTTTAGAAAAGTAAAACCAAGAGATGTAGGAGAAAAAAGATTAGAAGAAAATTTGGTATTATCAAAGACAAGAATTTCAAGAAAGACTTTCAAGGAAGAAATTATCAATGATGTGCAATATGGAAATGAAATCAAATAAAAAGACAGGAAACTCTTTCCTTCATCCTCGGATGTTGTCACTCAACTCTTTCATGGCACTGAGGATGTTGAGACATCTGGCCTACATTTCTCTTTCAAAAATTATATATTTTTGGCTGTGAAAGTAGGAGAGCTAGATATAGAATGGTAAGAGACAACTTCCAAGATGGGAGATATTCAAACATATTTAAAGACTTTAAGATGTAATCCTCAGAGGAAAGAAAGATAAAATGAAGACATAGGAGATACCTGTGATATTAGAAGGAGTAATTTGCCTTGCTTTCATCTTCCCTTGTGGCAGGAAGCAATAAGAAAATGGGCATATATAAGGGTGAATTAGTAGTTGCCATAGGGGAAAGTTGACGGAGGTTCTGCCAGTTTGCCTCAGTTTCTTGATGAATAGCTAACATGTATTTAGTTTTTTTTTTTTAAAGAGAAAAGAGTTTTTTTTAAAAAAAGGGTTATTTTGACTCTAATATTTATTATTTATCAGTCTCATGTTAATCATTAGACAGAGATTTTTTAATGTATATTCATAATAAAATAATATCATCATTATGTCCTTTTACATTTGAGAAGACTAGAGAATCTAAGTAATTTGCCCAAATTTAGAAATTCAAGAAGTGGAGGAGCTAGAATTAAATCCATCTCTATTTGATTCCTGAGCCCATGATACAAACAATTACAACACAGAATTTTGTTTGTTTGTTTCACACCCTTTTTATTGGTGTATATTGATTACATAGATTAATGGGTTTCATTTTGGCAGATTTGTACATACTTTTATCTTTTGCACCCTCCGTCACTTCCCTTAACTCATCTTTCCCAATAAATACAGAATCTTAAGCAAAACTGATGATGGGGTTTTGGTAGATGGTTGAAGAGGCATGAAAAATATTCCTAATATAAGAATAAGAATATTCTTAAAGAATGGAAGAGATTGTTGTCTAGACATAACAGACCAGTAGCACCGATGTCCAAGGGCAGGAGAAGGTAAATGTCTCATCTGACTCCCCCTGCCTCCCTTTATGTTCTATACCAGCTCTCAACAGATGTGTAAGGGTAGATCTTTACTCAGTCTTCCAATTCAAATGTTAATCCCTTCCACAAACATCCTCACAGACATACCCTGGGATAATGCTTTCTAGATATCTGGGCACCATTTAGCCCAGTCAATTTTTTTGATATATAAAATTAGCCACATTAAATACTGGAAACTAATAAATACCCTGCTAGGTGTATGTAATAAAGTGGTATCTCAGTGCACAAACTTGATTCTTTCCATGATTATGGTCACAAACCGAGTTGGAAGAGAACTGAATCAAATTCAATGGTTAGGTCCAATGCTGACTTTATGGGAAATCTGATTCAGTTCTCATCCAATTTGGTTTGTGACCAGAATCATGGAGAGAATTGAGTTTGTGAACTGAGGTACCACTGTATTAGATCTTTGAAGTTCACTTTGATGAATATTAAAGATATGAAATTAATGACATTAAATTTAGCACTATAAAGTTTAATTCAATTTTCTCTTTATTGAATCAGAGATTATGATAATCCCCCAATATTATGCTACTATTTACTAATCATCATTACTTACTCCCATACTCTGACTTTATTTAATAGCTCATTTCCTTCATTTTAAAAATAGTTTGGTCACTTTTTACACAACGTCTAGTACATAGTAAGTACTCAATATTTGTTGTTTGACTTTAATTTCATGATTGCCATGACTAATTCTATTCCAATATGCCAGATGCTGTTCATATTAGCACTCATTAGCAAAGCTGAATTATGAACAATTCCAGCAAGGAAACTGTATAAAAAATTACATAAGAAAAAAAGGCAGATTTTTCACTTAGGGTAAAAGATAGGAATTTAATTTTTTTCTTTTCTCTGAGTTTTCACTTTACAAAATTCTAAGCTACAAATTTCTAAAAATTGTGCCACTAAAAATTGAGAAAAATTAACATGGCATTTTTAATTTTGCTCTATCCACATATCTCAATTGGGTTTTACTTACATGAAATTTGGATCAGTGAATCCCAAAAGCTAGCCCACTGGCTGCATGAGAATCAGCTGAGAAATGTTCTGGTTTTTGTTTAAAATACAACACTGATTCTCAGGCTCAAACCCCTTCTTTTGTTTTAAACTCTGTTTTTGTTTTGGTTTGGTTTGGTTTGGTTTTTTGTTTTGGTTTGTTTGGTTTGTTTTGGTTTTTTTTTTTTTTAATTTTTAATTCAACTGTGTTTAATGCAGAGCCAAGGTAGCCTTATTATTTTAAAGATACTCAGGCGATTGTGATATGCAAACAGGTTTAAGTTAGATGTGGCTCAGGTCATTACATAATGTGATCAATTTCTAAGTGAGTCAGCATACAGCCATCTTGAGAAATTAGAATCATGTTTTCTCCTTCTTTGATCAACACACTGTGTTTAGTACAGTCCCTTGCTCACCATAAGAGCTTAATCAGTGCTTACTGACTGATTGATTGTGGTCAGAAATATCTGCTTGATTATATCTTATACAATTCAGTTTTTATTCTTTATATGACTAAGAAAAATGGCTCTATAATAGCCTCATATTTTTGCTTGAGAAATGAGATTATTAAGAAATACAACTTTTCAAGGATACCACTAAAGCCTTAAGAGCTTCACAGTTTACCAGAGGGACGCCATCTAGACTGAGTCAAATCTTCTGGGGAGGACAGCAAGCATGAATTCAGAGCTGTAAGGAGCAAGGAAGGAAGCAGGGATGACAAAGCAGGAGTAGATGTTTATGCAACACAGCCTTATGGTGAGTATGCTTGGGCTCTGAGACTGAACTGGCAGACCTGAATGAAAATGTTTTCTTGTGTTCTGGTGGGCTTTCATATGGAGTCATCACAGGCAAAGCTAAGATTATGCAACTTTACCTACAGATGAATAAACTATTGAAACCAACTCCTGCCAAAAAACTGGGGACCATTCTTCACTGACATGCTCAGAAAATTCAATGGAAGTGACCCATATTTTCATCTCGGGAATTCAGGTTATCTGTATGGATGACAAAATTAAGATGAATTATTTGTGTGAACAATGATATGGTTCCAAAAATTGACTTATAAAGGTGGGTTTCCCTGTTGTACATCCAGATTTGTTGCAGAATAGCTCAACTGAGTCTGTAGGTATATCTACAGTCTTAGTCATTTGTTCAATCAATATTTAAGGAGCTTTTACTTTAGGCCAGAAGCTATGTTAAAATGGAACAAACTACTACAAGCATTGAAGGTAAACTCTGTCATAGTTAATAAACAACAAAAGGAATAGATAACATGAATAAATAATTATAATACAGCAAGAGATAGAAGAATCTAAAAGTATTACCTTATCACCAAGTACAGATCAACCAACTTTCTGGGTGCTGGGAAGAGAGGGTAGGAAAGCTGGTGAGTTGAGACTGTGGTGTCATGAGATCACACTGGGAGATAACTTTTAATTTCAAATGCAGGTCTATGGATAGAGGCATGTTTAGGGAGTTGAGGCTGTGGCAGAGGTTAAGGCTTCACAGGGAAATTAATTGAATGGAAAGGGAAAAAGAGAAGTGGAGGAAAAGAATAGAGAACTCTAAGGCATCTCTGACACTGAAGTAGCAAGTGCAACAAGAAACGAGTAGTGAAAGGGCCTGTGGACGAGCAGGGGCAAAAGGAAGTGCCAGGCAGAAGAGGAGGAGGAGAAACAGCAATTCGCAGGGACAAGGCAGAGAGGGCTTCAAGAAGAAAGAACAGGTTGATAACTAATTTTCAAAGGTCAAACAATTTAAGAGCAGAATGGTGTACTATGAGTTCTGAGAACTCAGAGGGATTCGGTGACCTTAAAATGTGGAGTGGAGGGTGCAGAAGCGAGCTGCAGTAATCAAGGAGCAGTGAGTAAGTGGTAGGGAAGAAATGACCCAGCAAGGGCAATTCCTTCAAGCTGCTTTGCCATAAAGAGAAAGAAAGAAATGGGATCACAGAGTACAGGCAGACAAGGTAGAGAGTAGTGTTTGTTTGTTTGCTTTTCCTTGCTTTTGATTTGGAATAGTAGGTAGAGTTGACAGCCATCACTCGTCTCTTTTAAAGAATTGCTGAACAATTTCCAGAAAGTCTGGGCACAGCAGAGATGCTAAATACCAATCCAGAGCTGAGAGGCAAGCACCAGAGAGTGGAGAGAGTAATTGGAAAGACCTGGTTTCAAATCCTCTCGGCTCCATTACTAGCTATGAGACTGAGTAAATTACTCCGTCTTCGCAGGACTCCTTTTTTTGTTTGTTTATGTCCTCGGAACAGAGGATGGTCCCTCACAAGTTTTTGTGGAAGATTAAACTAAGGTACAGAGAGTTCATATCACAGGTCCATGGCTCCCTCTCTTTTCTGTTGTCCTAAGTAACAATCAATAGGAATTTAATAAAAGAATATTATTTATTAACCTTAAAACAAATATGACAATGGAAATTTACATAATTCTAAAACCGATGAATTTCTTCTAACCAACAATTTTAGATTTGAAATGTAATAATGGAAAACACAAATGTTACATCCAGAAATCTACATGAAATAAAAGAAACATATATAATAGGTATCTGTAAATTTGATGAACAAATAAATAATACAACCATACCTCCTACATGACATGTTAATCCACCAAAAAAACTTATGAAAGAAAATTTGCTAATGTTTACCCATAAAAAAAAAAAGCAAACTCTTTCTCAGCCACAAATCATATCCAATAGGGAAGAGGTTATTCATTAGGCTCTATGTTAACTGAAATGAAGTGTTTCTTGCCGATGTGTCCTGATCTCTGCTTGGTAGACCACCAGTGTCTAGAAGAGGCTTGTAGAGGTGGTTCTACATGGACTGAGAATCTAGAAGGTGAGTTCCACGCCTACCGCTCTGTGATAGGACAGAGTCTGAGAGTTTGAATTCAGACCTCAGTCAGTCTCCTCTACCCCCCACCAAAGATAAACAGATAAAAAGGGTGATGATAGATGTCTCATCGATAATTGAGAATGTCATCCTTGTCAGCAAAGTCACGATTGTTCAGACGCTCTGTCAGGCTATGGTCAGGTCAAGAGGGCCTCTTCAGTCAGGACGCAGGTGAATGGTGACTGCAGTGAACAGGGTTCTCATCAGTCAAATAAGCTGATGCTCCTATTTACAAAGCTATGCCGTATTAGTCCAGACTATGAGTCTTCTAGTGTCAAATCAGTCATGTCACTCTGGAATCCAGACATTCAGTGCTACCAATAGGGTGAGAAAACTATCTGCTCTTTATCTTGCCTCTGAGAGGTTCCTCCACTAAACTGCTATCCAAAAAAGATACCCCCTGAATAGCACTTTCCTGGATGATCCAATGAAAACATTGCTCCTGGATGCCCAAGGGCTGAAACTGATAGGTGCCTGTTCATAAGAACGTCATCTCTCTCCTGTGAACACATCCTATGCAGGGCCGCCCCCCAAAAAAGAAATATATATTTCTAAGCTGAATAAAAGCTATTCTCCAATTTTTAGAGGAAATGAATATCATATTAAAAGCAGAAATGCGGGCCGGTGAGATGGCTCAGCGGCTTAAGCGCCTGCCCGGCAAGCACAAGGGCCCGAGTTCGACTCCCGGAACCCACATACAAAAAAGGGGCCGGTGATATCGCTCAGTGGCACGGGCGCCTGCTGGCGCGCGAGGTCCTCAGGTCGACACCCCGGTACCCACAAAAAAAAAAAAAAAAAAAAGCAGAAATGCATAACAAAGATCAAGAAGATTTAGAAATACAGATAGGTAGAGATGAAATGAACTGGCTAAAAAGATTCATGTTTATACTACCAGTATGCAATTTAATTATTAAATAATAGATTATTATAGATAAATTAAAATGAACTTTAATTTATATCTGTATTGCCCACTATATTTATTATGACAACATTTTCAAGGAAGGCTTTGTTTTTTCATTTTGTTTTGTTTTGTTTTTATGTGCAGGTACCGGGAGTTGAACTCAGGACCTCGCGCTTGCCCGGCAGGCACTTATGCCGCTGAGCTATATCACCAGCCCAGCTCTGGTTTTTTTTTTTTTTTTTTTTTTTTTTGTGGGTACCAGGGGGTCGACCTCAGGACCTCGCGCGCCAGCAGGCGCCCGTGCCGCTGAGCGATATCACCGGCCCCTTTTTCGTATGTGGGTTCCGGGAATCGAACTCGGGCCCTTGCGCTTGCCGGGCAGGCGCTTAAGCCGCTGAGCCATCTCACCGGCCCCCAGCTCTGGTTTTAAAAGGAATGTCATATCCCTTTTTTTCCCTAGGAGAAAAAAAAAAAAAAAAGAAAAGAAAAAAGCCATAGACAAGGAAGCACAGAGGTACTGGCAGCTAAATGAAATTTTTCAATGAACAGAAATGAGCTAAAACTCCCTAATATTGCTTCGAACTTTCTTATGATGTCAGAACAAACCGAATCAGTTGATGTATTGCTCATACAATGACATACTTTATTTGTGGCATTAATGACTCAGATGCAGTGTTTGGTTAGTAAAATTCAATTTCTGCATTTCTACTCATTGTCTGCAAATATTTCTCTGCTGTGTTGACTTCACCATTGATGAAAAAACGAACACATTTGGGAAAAGACAAAAATATAAGCTTTCTAACACATGGAACAAATGAGTTTTCATTGGAACAGTCTTAAGAATCCTGGCCATGTATGGGAAAAATGACAAGCTGAGGCAATAGATGAGAGGCTTCATTAATTTTCCTGTTTAAGCTCTACCGAAGATAATATCAGAATGTAAGAAATACTACATGCAGTTATTCACAAAACTGGATCAGAAGTCAGGCCAAATAGAAAAAAAGCTTTAAATTCACCTGTACGATATGGAAATTATATGGTATCCTCAAAAGAGTTTGATTAATAGAATCCCTTTTCTTCTCAAGTTGACAGACCTAGAATTTTTTTTTTTTTTTGGTACCGGGAATCGAACTCAGGACCTTGCCTTGCCAAGCAGACGCTTCTGCCGCTGAGCTATATCCCCGGCCCCAGACCTAGCACATATTTTAGATCTGGGGTTCCAGAACTGTCTTGATCCTTCCATAGGCCCTTCTAGAAGAGACAAGCCAACTAGGTCTACTCCAGTGTGACAATCACACTAGACATCCACACGCATCTTGAGCAACACTGAATCCTCAAAGAAGCTGTCGAACTCTAACTCTTCATGATTCACAATGCTACATCACACTTACTCTGTGGCAAAGAACACAAGCTTTGCAATTAGCCTCCCTGGGTTTAAATCCTGGCTCCACAGACAGCTTGTTTGGGGAGAGGTATTTATGTTCTCTGTGCACAAGTTAACAATAAGAAAATTATAATAGTACCCTGCATAATAGAGTTTTTATAAAGTTAAACTAAATAGCACATGTGAAACTACTTAGCAAAATATATTATACATATGTATTTAATGTAATTTGCATATATATTATTTTCATATTTTTTCAGCTTTTCACCTCAGCATTAATCCTACTTTGTTCTTATCTTCCAAATGTTACCTACAAAACATTTCCTGACATTTCCCCCATCCTTATTCTCCCCTCTATGCTGTTCTTTGTCAAAGAAACACAACTAATCTAATCAAAGAAAGAAACCAAACCTGACATTCCAGCAGCTATCAAGTTTTTATCCTTGTCATTCTTTTGATATTTCCTCCACTGCTTGCAATAGCAAAGAAGAAAAAATAAAAACATCTTTGGCAATTGATGATGTGCTTTTTTGGTCACTGGTTAGAATTCTGAGACTCTGGGTCATGGGAGGAACAGCTTCAAATATGTTTTCAGAAAACAGAAATAAACCCACATATCTTTCTGCCTGGAGAAGAAAGCTTCTCTCCATGAATACTGATTCAGTTCAAAGGCAAAACTACATAACTTTAATCCAAAATAAAACAGGATGGAAAGTTCCTTAGAAGAGAATCTAAGCATAGGATTTGGAGGGAGAGGCAACCAGTCACACACAGAAAGTTTGTTCTTGTACATATTCTAACATCTTCCTAGGAAATATCACTGATTCTGCGTCAGATTTGAAGAAATGAAAAAAATTTCTAAGCTGAATGGGAAAGTTGAAATTAGCTCAGGCCTTCTAATTTGCATTCAGTTCACTCAGTCTCTATAGTGGCCACTTCCTGCATCAGCCAAGACCACAACAGGGTGGCAGACCCTTAGTAGGGCAGGATGACAATGTGATGGTTTAAGTAGGAGTATGTCTGCTGGCCATTTTGCCTGTTTGTAGGTCTAGCCTCAAGAATGAGACAAGTACTGACGTCTTAGGATTAACTTCTGGTTCCAAAGCTAAGACAGCCCCTTGAAGGCAGATGGCAAATAAGACTCCCCTCTTGCCAGCATTGTGCCCTGCACTAGGAAGCCACTCACCACAAGAAAGATGGTTTAGGGCAGCGACGGTAAACCTTTTAGAGCTTTCAGTGATACAAACAGCCTGCTGCAGCATGCATGCCATTGGTTCACCACTGCTGGTCTAGGGCATGCCAGGAACAGAGAGGCTAGGAAATCTGAGATATAGTCTGAGATATAGTTTTTTTTTTTTTTTTTTTTTTTTTTTTTTTGTGGGTACCGGGGGGTCGACCTCAGGACCTCGTGCACCAACAGGCGCCCGTGCCGCTGAGCGATATCACCGGCCCCTTTTTCGTATGTGGGATCCGGGAGTCGAACTCGGGCCCTCGCGCTTGCAAGGCAGGCGCTTACGCCGCTGAGCCATCTCACCGGCCCTGAGATATAGTTTTGAATGCTGCAAGCCCAATGTTAAATTATCTTCCAGAAAAGCCTCAGGATGTGATGCTCCCTGGGTTCCTCCTTAGGGCTTCTGGCTAAAGGAGGCTGCATGATTCCAAAAAGCAAGATAAGAGAAATAGCTGTTCATCTAAAAGTGCTGTAGAAACCCAGAATAATAAGGCTAAAAAAAGAAATAATGGGGGGCCGGTGAGATGGCTCAGCAGCGTAAGCGCCTGCCTGGCAAGTGTGAGGGCTCGAGTTCGATTCCCGGAACCCACATACAAAGAAAGGGCCAGTGATATCGCTCAGCGGCACAGGCACCTGCTGGCGTGTGAGGTCCTGAGGTCAACCCCCAGTACCCACACACACACAAAAATAATGACAATAATGGCATTTTCACACAGATAAGAAAAAGATATTTCCCATTCTCTTCCTAGCTCTTATTATCACTAAAACATGAAAATTTGGATAGAAGATTCTGCCTGGAAATGTGCCATCAGAGGATACGTCAAAGAAGAAGCAATGGAGGTGACATGGAATAAAGAAGGCATAGACCCACACATTCTTTTCTCCTCCTTACGGGTCTGGTGGTAAACCCATAGTGCCACGAGTTGGGATTTGAAGAACTGGGACCAAGAAGCAACCTCCCAGAAGAGGCAAAGCAGGGAAGCTTAGAAGGGCAAGTCCAAGCCATTGTCCCTTAAAGAAAGAGACCCCAACTTGGGGAAGACAAATGCCAGCAGGGTGTTAATAATATTACTGGAGCCAGAATTCAAAGTGGGGTGAGGACCAAATGTACATAATTCTAATCCAAAATAAAACAGGATGGAAAGTTCCTTAGAAGAGAATGTAAGCATAGTATTTGGAGGGGGAGAGCAACTAGTCATACACAGAATGTTTGTTCTTGCATATATTCTAACATCTTCCTAGGAAATATCACTGATTCTGTATCAGAGTTGAAGAAATTCAGCGCAGAAGCAGTAGGCACAGTGATCACTAGGAAGTGGCCAAGCTTCCTTTCCAAGCAAACAAGCTACCCAAGGCAAGAAGCAACCACCCAGAAGGTTAGGTTCAAGATTAGGGGAGTGTGAGAAGTGTGTTTCTGCCATGTTACAATTCTTGTGAATCTAAGTAAATTGGTATTTTAATTGTGATTAACATGACGATGCTTTGACAGCACTAACTCCACTCTAAACTTTCTCTTGTAACACAGGCTGTAACTAATAGCCACCTTTGACAACTGGCTTACTGATGGCCAAATGACAACTACAATCCAATATGCAATGTGAGAATTGGTGTCTAGGAAATTTCCCTCCAAAATTTTACATCTGGAAGCTGAGATAATTTACCTTCTGGGACTATAAATACTATTATCTTTAAACTGCCATTTAACACACTTCTCACAGTGATTCTACCTTGTAAATTTTGCAAGTATTCATTCTAAGAAAGGATAGACTTGCCCGGTGAGGTGGCATGTACCTGTAATCCCAAAAAGTTGGGAGGCTGAGGCAGGAGGATCGCCATGAGTTCAAGGCCAGCCTGAACTACATAGTGAGACCCTGTCTCAAAACAAAAAGAGAAAGAAAGGATAGACTGCAGATACAGTCAATTAGGTACTGCATTTAAATTTCATATCAAATAAGAACTAGAAAGCTCTCTGATTACATTACTTCCCTTTTAAAACCTGTCCAGGGCTGGTGAGATAGCTCAGCGGCATAAGCACCTGCCTGGCAAGCACGAGGTCCTGAGTTCAACTCCCGGCACCCACGTACGAAAAAAGGGCTGGTGAGCATGGGTGCCTGCTGGCGCGCGAGGCCCTGAGGTCAACCCCGGTACCCACACACACACAAAAAAAAACCTGTCCAGAATGCCATTTGGCTGTAATATTTCCAATCTCCTAAATGACAAGTAAAGGTGAGCCTACTTTTACTTGTACTATTTTTATTTCCCCCAGAGACAGTTTGGGCCCAATCAATTTCCAGAAATATTTAGTGACGTTTGAATGACATGGAGGTGGTAGGTTAGGAAGAGATACTAAGGAAAACGGAATATGATAAAAGTATTAGGAAGAAGAGAAGAAAAAATTGAAGAAGTTCCTAAATTAATGCCTCCTCCCTTTTTTTCCTGAGAGAACCAAATCTATTTTCTTAGAAATAGGCACTTTTCCCAAAAGACAATTTATTTTGAATTCTTCCCAAACTCATCCTATCTACAGAAATTTAGGCTAAAAAAGTAAAAGACCAGTCCTTAGCCTAAGTCTCCCTCGTTTGTTATTTTCTCAGGACAAAGTATTAAAAATGATGACACCATGATGATGGCATCTATAAAATTCTGCTAATAATGAAAAGGGTGGCAGTAAGATGATGGAAAGAAAAATGGCCAGTTTTTTTTTTTTTTAACATCTTGTTCCAGTGTCGCAGTTACTAAGCCTGACTACTTGAAGTCACAAACTGCCTACTGTGGTTCTTCTCAGATCCTCTCACCAAGGAGCCAAACATCGATGGCCCTCATCACAGTTCCCCATCCTCAGCTGCTCTCTGCTCATCCCACTGCCACATGGTGGGTTTTGCTCTACTTGAAAATGTCTGTACTGTAGGTAAAATTTGTATTCTAGCATTACTATCCTCATTCTCAAGTCTGGATACCTAACATAGGCTAAAGGGAGCTAAATATAATACGATGATTTTTTTTTTCACAGAGGATTGAACTCAGGGGCTTATCCTTGTTATACACACACTCTACCACTGAGCTATACCACCAGCCTCAATGTGATAACTTTTGTCAGAACAACCTAAGTTTCCAGCAACAGCGGATTAGCTCACTAAATTATGGCACATCCACAGAATGTAATTGTAAGTCACTAAAAAAGTGAGTTCCGTTTACATGCACCAACACAAAAAGTCAAGACTGGTTGTTAAAGCAATAAGAGCAAGTCTGGGCAATAGTTATTGTATGAGCCACTTATGATATAAAACCCTGTAACCAGTATCTGTCATTTTTCCATTTCTCCCTCTAGTTGATTATCTCCATGCCTATATAAAAGTGAATAAAAAGAAGTCTAGAGAATTTATTGACTTGCCTAACAGAAATGCTTGAATGCACAAAGAAAGTATTTAGCACACATATAGACATATTTAGGACCCAACTTTTTAAGTGTAAAAATAAATTTGAAAGCAAAATGTGAATGGAATGCAAAATACTTTTTGGCAGAAGAACAACAGGCCACCTGCCAATGCACAACGCCAACTTCAAATAAGCGAGCTAAGCCAGGAAGTGTCCCCCAAAGGGTGACGCAAGCCTTTTACACGTCTGTCAGAAGGTGGCTCTTCTCAGTGTTGATGAGATTCACCATACTGCCCACTCTGACAATAGCAAAGGGCTGTCATCTTCGCTAACAATTCATTTCTGAGTCACGGTCAGTTGAATCCACTGGCACTCTCATATCTGTCTTTCCCTGTTCCTTTTACTGAGAGTCAGTGAGAGTTCTTTCATCTCTGGCAGAAGAGAAGAAAGAAGCAGGGCAGGGTGATCACTGTCCATTAGTCACAGCTCTCGCTAGCAGAAAGGGGACAAAGGTCTTCTCTCTTCATCAGCTGCCACTACAAGCAAGCTTAAAGGATGTGCTCACATGGCTTGACCATGTCGAGTGTGATTTTAAAGAGAGTTTAGACTGAAAGTTCAATGTAGTTGTCAGAATACAAAAGATTTAACAGACATTAATGACCCTAATGTTCATATTCATTATATATATATTTGACTATTCACTAAGTTTTCCAGTTTTCCTAGTGATGGTTAGGAGCTCACCATGTATTTATTCCTGGTAACTCCCTCTTCCCTTTCATCCTCCCCTCTCTCCTGTCCCTCCCATTAATTTAAGATATATTTATTCTGTAAATAATTGTTCTATGTACAAAGAAAATAAGTTATACGACTTTACTTTTTTACCATAGTCTTACTTTACTACTTTATTTTTTGTGGTACTAGAGATTGGACCCAATGCCTCTATAATGACCTACATCCAAAGCCATTTTTTAATTTTTTATCTTTTTATTTTGAGACAGGACCTCACTTATGTTGCCCACTTTGTGCTTGAATTTGCCATCCTCCTGCCTCAACCTCCCAGACTGCGGAGATTACAGTTGTGCACCTTGCTTTACACCTTTAAAATGGAGACAGGAAAAGTTCAAAATGATGCTACTCTCATATAATCCCAAGAGAATTAACTCAAAAGTTATCATAAGCTAGAAAAAATTCAGTAAATTGGATACATAGAAAATTAATACTAAATCAGTAGCTTTCCATAGACCATAAGTAAATAATAAATATAATGTAAAGAAAAATAGGACCCTAATTGCAAGAGCAATTAAAATAATCTTAGGAATAAATTTAACAATGACCATACAAGACCTATAGTGCACAGTTTTACTTGACTTGAAAATTTTTAATCTGTACTAAAAACATGTGATTTAAAATTTTAAACTGAGGAATATACAAGGCAAATAAAATTAAATTTGGTTTTGGTTCATAAGTTTCAGTATTATAATGGTGGAAATTCTCCCTAAACTAAGATATAAATTTTTAGATGATCAATAAAAATAACAAAAACATTTTTAAATAAGTCGTTTTAAAGTTCAGAGGGGAAAATTAAAGTATTTATATATTTCAGAAAAAAATATTTAAAAGTCTAGATCTTCCAGATATTAAAACATAACACAATAGTAATCAAAATAGTCTAGAATATGCATATCGAAGTATATAAGATCACTTAATAGAGGGTCTTGGACAGACAGATGGATTTTGGAAGGCAGGTTAGGAGATACGGCTCCTTCAAATCAATGGGGAAAGAGGAATTGTCACTAAATAGTTTGGAAACTAGCTAGTCATCTGTAGAAAAAAATAATCTAGATATCAACCTACTTCTTACATCAAAACAAATTTTAGTTAAATCAGTAACTTAAATTTTTAAAATGGAATAATGGCTGAGTGTTGTGGCACATAGCTGTAATCCCAGCACTCAGGAGGCTGAGGCAGTAGGATTGCCATGAGTTCAAGGCCAGCCTGGACTACATAGTGAGACCCTGTCTCAAAAAACAAACAAACCAAAATAATGGAGTAAGTACTTGTCTTAGTTAATTTTCTCTCGCTGAGACAAAATACCCAACATCCAAAGTTAAAGGGGGAAAGGTTCATTTAGCTCACACTTTGTAGAGGTTTCTGCCCATAATTGGCTGGCTCCAAAACAGGGTGGCACATGGCAGAGGAGCAACAGTTCATGGCAGTGGAAGATACCAAAAGCAATAAGAGGAGGAAAGAGAGACAGAGAGACAAGACTCTTTCTGTTTCATATGTACTACATGCAGTCTACCCACCCTAGGGCGGGTGTAGCACTCACACCCATAATCCCAGCATTGGTCCATGAATCAATCACACACTCAGATTCAGCCGCCTCCAAAAAGCCTGCATCCCATGACTGCATGAGGTACTGGGGGACATCCAGACACAAACCATAACAGTACTGAAAGAATTTTAAAAATTGTCTGAGTAGGGAAGACCTTTCTGAGCCTGAAAGAATGCCTAAAAGACATGAAAGAAAAGATGCACAGTTTTGCCACTTAAAATTTTGAAATTTCTACTAACAAAGAAAAATTACTTTAGCAACACCTAAAATAGACAGTGGAATGATTTCCATGTTATGTAAGGGCCTACAAGTAATTTTTTAGAAGTCTTACAATCAATATAGAAAAATGCAAAAGAACCATAACCTACTCACAGAAAACACAAATGATTTTAAAATTGAAAGAAGTTGAACTTTTACTGGAGAGGGAAAACAAAAATTTAAATCACAGTAAGATTCTTTTTTTTTTTTTTACACTAACAAATTGGAAAAGAATAAAACATTTGCTAAAAAGCAGTCGTGGAAAGAATGTGGTAGGAAAGGCACCACCTTAGTGGGAGTATATATCAGTGCCAGTCCCCTGACGGGCAATGTTGCATCATCTGCATGTATTAAAACATATACTTCTTTTAAACCATTAACTCTTCTTTAGGTTCCTATCCATAAATCATATTCCCACAAAAGAAACACAGACACAGAAACTACTCAGTTATTGTTTTTTATAGTCAACGACTGAAAATAAGCCAACTGCCTTTCAACAGGAGACTAGACAAATCCCCTATGGTATATTCATCCAGGGGAATGCTTTGTAAAGAAAGAAAAGGCACACCTCATTCTCATTCAACTGACTTGAAATGAAATGCAAGTCATCTTGTTTCAAAAGGTTACTGTTGATGGTAGTGTTTTTCAGGTGAGCTGTGGAATTCGTTTGTCATGCTGTCATTCTGTATAAAACTATTAATTGCATCTCAATGGCAAGACACTGGTAGAAACAGTTACCTCTGGATTATGAAACTGGGAGACCAGCGGATGGGGGGGGTGGATTCAAAGAAAATTCTTTTGTTGTATTTGCATTTTCTACCTTGCGTACTTATTACTCACACATAAAAATAAATTTAATTAAAAGCTAAACGAATTTTATGAAATGTTTGTTTCTTAGTATAACTATGTTCCTGGTGTACCTATTCAGTTTTTATAACTACAAAATCAATAAAAAGCAGAAAAGGCATTAATTTGAAACTATACTATAACTGTCATGTTTAAGATATATTTCAGTTGATTTTAGAAAGTGTTCCTTATATGCAAACAAAAATCTTTTTATACATTACAGTTGATGTAAAAATAAATTCTTTTTATAGCATGAACTCTCATATTGATATGATGTAGCTGCCCTACTTTTGAAAGGGCACCTAGAGGCCAAGTCCCAAGCTAGCATATACATCTTTGTAATAATAATAGCACCTTGCTTTTTATAGTAGTTTGCATATGGGCTATTTGATCCACCCCCCCAGGCCTAAATGTAAGACGTCATCTATATGTGAGGAACTGCTTTTAGCTGTCCTTTTGTGTTTTCATAGGTAAGAGAATTGTAGTCTTGCTAGTTGGCCTGACCTAC
Source organism: Erethizon dorsatum (assembly GCA_028451465.1). Taxonomy (NCBI): domain Eukaryota; kingdom Metazoa; phylum Chordata; class Mammalia; order Rodentia; family Erethizontidae; genus Erethizon; species Erethizon dorsatum. The sequence goes on from CM051830.1 coordinate 38,011,870, forward strand.
CTTCTTCCCTCCTTTCCTTACCTTTTTTCTTGTCCTCTTTCCCTTCCTATGTGGATGTGTCTGCTCTTTTGTAATAAACATGATTTTAAGAATGTTAATGGGATTCAGGGAGGAGTCACCCCTCCGTGACTTCTTGAGGTCAGCATGGTCTTTCTGGATGATCTTTCCTACAATCATCACCCTTCCTTTCCCCTCATCTATGTCAAAATATCTGGTGTGTTTAGTTTGAGAACTGCTTTCCACTCAGTGACCCGTGCAGGAACCCTACAGAGTAAGGGAGACAGGTTTTGAAAGGCCCATCTCCAGGCCTTGCAGAGCAAAGAAGGGGAAAAGGGAAAAAAGGTCATTATTGTTGCTTCTCCTGTTACCTACCTCTTACTTACTAATGCTTAGTGTGGATTTTGAATAGGGGCTAAGTATTTTTTATTTCTAGTGCTTTGCTTTCTAAGTTAAATTTTAACAACATTTTCAACTGTTTTATTTGTATTTCCTGCTTTTACTTTTTTCCATTAAATATTTTTTCTTTTTTTTGTGGGTACCGGGGGGTCGACCTCAGGACCTCGCGCGCCAGCAGGCGCCCGTGCCGCTGAGCGATATCACCGGCCCCTTTTTCGTATGTGGGTTCCGGGAGTCGAACTCGGGCCCTCGTGCTTGCCGGGCAGGCGCTTAAGCCGCTGAGCCATCTCACTGGCCCATTAAAATTTTTTTGAAGCTTCTTTATATAACTTCTCGTCTTTAAAAATACCTTTTTTTTGGTCCAGGCTCTCCTACATCATTCCAGGATGACTAATTTAAATGGAAATTGCTTATTTTCTGTCGGTTTGCTCTTAGCCAGCCTTCTCCTCTCAAAGAGGAAATGATGCATCTCAGGAAGGCGTATCGAGGTACAGTGGTGGTAGGAAGTGAGGCTGGCACCTCCCATGGTTCCCACCGTGCGTGGCAGAGCCTTGTTGGTGTAAGAGCCAAGCTCCAGATCCCAGCCCAGGCCTCTCATCCTTCTCTGCTCACAGCAAATTTTATTCAGTGAGGGACATTTTCATCTCTAGATGTGAAAACAATTCCTAGAAATCAGCATTCAATGTGTCCTAAAACCACAGTTAAACATGTGGGTCTGGAGCTCAGCATAACTACAAAGCCCCTCTCCCATCCTGCAAGAGGACCCTGCTCATCCCACAGTTCTCACTGAAAGACTGAATTTTATCCAATCCAGACCAGTCTTCCCAACCTCCAGAGTTTCCTCAAAAGACTGAATCTTCTCCAGCCCAGAAAGAAGTCACAGCTCAGACTCCAGGTTCTTCAACTCTGTGGGAGCACCCAGGCCTGCCACTAGAGCCCGCTAGGAAATCCAAGCCTTCTTGCGTTTGTTCCCCAGGAGCCATCTCCAGTGCTATAGCCCCCACTCAGCCTCCAGAATCTTCTGAGTAGGCAGAACTTTCTTCAAATGGTCAAGTGGGCCCCATCTCAGCCTGCAGAGCCACCTAAGAAGGCTGTAGCTCAGCTATAAGAGTCTCATAATTATAACCATGTCAAAATTACATAACTAGAAAAAGGGATTTAAAAAAAACTGATTTGAATTGAGCGATAGGATTACAGACAGGAAGGAGAGAGGAAGGAGAGGAAGGGAACAGGATGAAAAAGAATTAAGATGTGTTATGTACACATACCAATGTCCCACAATGATGTAATCATTACGTACTGGGAAATATACTAATAAAACATAGAAAGGAAGGAAGAAAGGAAGGAAAGAAGGAAGAAAGGAAGGAAGGAAGGAAGGAAGAGAGACGAAAGAAAGAAAGAAAGAAAGAAAGAAAGAAAGAAAGAAAAGAAAAGAAAAGAAAAGAAAAGAAAAGAAAAGAAAAGAAAAGAAAAGAAAAGAAAAGAAAAGGTCATATGGGTTTCTTTCAAGCAAGTGTTGGCCCCTAGTGGATGAAAAGTGATAGCACACCTTTTAACAACTGGCCTGGCTGAGCACGGGATATTTTGGGAAAGGAGATTTCGAGTGCAGAAGAAAACAAAGGAAGACATAATCCATTTTTCCAAATAGCATAAATGCACTGGTTTAACTCATGAGTTAGTATTAATAGAACTGACTCCTTGATAAATATAAAGCTTAAAACGCAAGAAATATCATAAAATTAAAATCAAACGACAAAGTAGGAAAAACAAACATGACATACAGAGTGAACAACCTTACTATAGAAAGTTTTTATAAATCAACAAATGATATGAACTAATGTGTTGTCATAGGGTTTCCATATATGAGATCAACTTACAAAAATCATAGCATTTCTCTACATCAGCAATAAAGAGCTAGAAAATTTTAAAAGATTTAATTTACAGAAGTAAATCAAAGTATCTGAGCATTGGCTTAATCCAAATATACAAGATTTCTAGGGGAAAACCTTTAAAATGCTAATAAAAGACACTGCTAATTATATAAATAAATGGTTTTAAATGGATTGATTTAATTTTACAAAGATGTCAAAGTTCTCCAAGTTAAAACAAATTCATCTAAATCTAACACAATTCTATTTAAACTTTCCATTTTCTTTCAGAGAAACATATTCTAAAACTTACCTGTAAGAATATTCATAAATAGACTGATTCTAAAAAAAGGTTAAAGAGAAAGAATTTGTCTTATCGAGTATTAAAACACACTACAAAACCTAATAAAAATGTATTGATTGTAAAGAACAAATAAATAGACAAATGGCATAAAAAAGAGTTTAGAGGGGCCGGTGAGATGGCTCAGCGGCTTAAGCGCCTGCCTGGCAAGCGCGAGGGCCCGAGTTCGACTCCCGGAATCCACATACAAAAAAGGGGCCGGTGATATCGCTCAGCGGCATGGGCGCCTGCTGGTGCGCGAGTTCCTGAGGTCGACCCCCCGGTACCCACAAAAAAAAAAAAAAAAAGAGTTTAGAAACAGCTATAGTTATGGAAATTTATATATAATTTACATATCATATTTGTGTGTATATTATATTCATATTTAAATAATAAAAGTAACATCAAAATGAGACACATTTTAAAATAGTGTTAGCAAAACTTATTCACATATAGCAAAAAGGAAAACTGGATTCCTGCCTAACACCAAATGATAAAGCTGAACTTCAGACAGGCTAAAAGCTTAAATGTAAAAAAGAAATTATATAAATTAATAGAAGAGATTATAACATAATAATTGATGAACTAGAGTGAGAAAAGACTTCTTAAAATTTCAAAGCATGAAACACAAGAAAAATTAATAAATGTGTTTACAGCAAAGTTGGAGATTCCTATACAGTAAAGTAATGGGCAAATTTAGCAGATAGGTAACAGAACATGAGACCTCTGCCAGGTCTAAAGTCAATCTTCAAGAGGCCGGTGAGATAGCTCAGCGGCATAAGCGCCTGCCTGGCAAGCACGAGGGCCCGAGTTCAACTCCCAGAACCCACATATGAAAAAAGGGTCGGTGATATTGCTCAGCGGCACGGGCGCCTGCTGGCACGCGAGGTCCTGAGGTTGACCCCCGGTATCCATAAAAAATAAATAAAATAAAATAAATCTTCATTTAGTATCTTGAGCTGTTCTCTCCAGTGAAACTTTCTGCAGTGAGGAAAATGTTCTAAATCTGTACCATCCAATATGGTAGCAACTAGTCACACATGGCTAGTAAACAATTGAAATCTGACCAGTGTGACTGAGAACTGGATTTATAATTTAACATTAATTAATTTAAATTTAAGTAATGCATGAGGCTAATAGTTAACAATACTGATCAGAGCAGAATATATAAGAGGCTTGGAAATCCGCAAGAAAAAAAAATCATGAACTGCATAGGAAAATGAGTAAATGTTCATGGTTAGGCAACAAATGCAAAAGAATACTAAAAAAAAAAAAAAAATACTTAAAATCCTTAGCAATCAGGGAAATTGAAATAAAAATAGTTGAGCATTGTTGCCTATTGGAGTGGCCAGGTGAGTATGGAAGGGATACAGGGACTTAGGAACTCCCGTTCACTGTGGTTGGGAATTTGGACTGAAATAAGCTATCTGAAGGGCAGCTGCATGTTAGTCAAATGAGGTATGACCTCAATTTTCTGTGTGTGCGCGTGGTGTGTGTGTGTTCTAAAAACATCTCACAGAAGCTCTAAGGGTTACGTAGAAGGACATTCACTGCAGCATCGTTCGCAGTGGTAGAGGTGATGGGGAATCAGGGGAACTACAATGACCCTCACTAGAGACATGCCTGGTCTAAACACCTAGCAGGGAGCACCCCGCAGCACCTAGAAATAAAGTGCTAGATATACCCAGGGCAGCATCAGTCACTCTTTAGAAGTATGTGAAGTGAAAATAAGAAGCAGAATTAAATGTAATGCCAATATTTGTTTCATGTAAAATGAAAATACATATTTACAATAATCTACATTTTATAACAACTCATAAATGAAAGGATATCCACTGAACACACTAGGAAGCTTGCACATGTGTATGTGGGAAGGGGGAGTAAAATGGGAATCAAGAATCAGGATAAAAGAGAATAATGCTGATAATGCCAATGTGAGGCAGTATATCATTAATTCAATCCTATACTGCAGACATCCCACATAAAAAAAAGCTTTAATAACTTAATAGAAAAAAATGGGCAAAGAATATAGACAGAGTGTGAACATATAAAATAAATGCAAATAAGGAAAAAAGCAAATGAGATACTATGCTCAACTTCTTAATATTCACAGAAATAAAATGTATAAGAAAAGTGTGAGGCTGGGCGTCGTGCCACACACCTGTAATCCCATTACTTGGGAGGCTGAGGCAGGAGGATCAGCCTCGCTGCGAGCTCGAGGCCAGCCTGGGCTATAAAGTGAGTTCAAAGCCAGCCTGAACTGCATAGTGAAACCCTATCTCAAAAAGACCAAAAAAAAAAAAAAAAGTGTGATAACATTTTCACCTAACATACAGCAAAAATACAATTTTAATAAAAATAACTTGGATTTTGTGGGGAATGCTGAAAGAGGCCCACATAACGTGCTGGTGGTTTAACAGATCATCCTTTCCTGAAAGGCAATCTGGCAGTACATATCAAGAATATTAAAAAGAAAGATAATTAAACTCTTTAACTCTGCAAATCCTCTTCCAAGAATTTATCCTAAGTATATCATTAGAGAAAAGGATAAAGATGTGCATGCATCCACCATTAACAATAAAAATAAAAGCAAACTACAACAGTAGGTCAAAAGTTAAATCACTATAATATACTCATAATGAAAGAATGAATAGTATGAAATATTCAGACTATGTGATGCAGAGAAAATGCTCATGAAATAATGATATAGAAAAAATATAAAATTATATACACACACACACTGAAAAGCCAAGTTTATTGAAACAAATTAATATACACACACTAAAAACAGTGCTGGACAATGCATACGATGTGAATAGCAGTGGCTGTTTCTGAATAGTAGTAGTATAGTGGTATTACTGAGGATTTTTTTTCTTCTCTAATCATTTCAGTATTTTCTAAGGTTATAACAAAAATACATACTTCTATAATTAGAAAATATACATTGATTTATGAGGTATAACTTGCAATGAATGGGTAACCTGAGAAAGAAGGACATGACACTTGGCCCAAGCAGAAATACTACCTAAATCCTAAGGTGACAAAGTAATTTCTAGAATCATTCTGTCCTTCAGGAGTAAGACCTTTATAAATACTCGGGAGAAGAGAAAGGTGGGCAGGATGCCCACTGCTAGTCAGATCATTCAGAGGCACTGCGATGGGCTGGCAAAAGAGAAGCCAAAAGTCTGCGTTCCGCTCCTGCTCAGTCTCAAAAGGTCATTCCCACACAAGGAATGTTTGATGACTACAGCTAATGCCCTTTTCAAGCATGAAGGTGACTTATGTTCCACAGTACTACAATTTCTAGCCCAAAAGAGATCTCAAGGTAGTTCTGATAATTTCTATGAATCTATACACCAGCATTTCCCCAAGATAAGTCTCATAGATACACCTGAATATCCAAAGTTTGTGGAAAAGTCACTATATTGTTTGAAGATCTATTGAACATGGAATTATAAAAATAAAATGGTGCTAGGCGTGGTGGTCCATACCTGTCGTCCCAGCATTCAGGAGGCTGAAGCAAGAGGATTGCTGTGAATTCGAGGCCAGCCTGGGCTGCATAGTGAGTTCAAGGCCAGCCTGCACTACACAGCAAGACCCCGCCTTAAAAAAAAAAAAAGCATATAGATGAATGGCATTTACATCTGAGATAGGCAAATCCAGCATTTCCAGGGTTGCTATACATTTTCCAGGTTCTTTACTGCCCTACAGGGATTTTGAAATAAAACCTATTTTAAATGTATGCCTAACAGAGACACACAGTAGAGTGTGATGGGTTCCCTGTGACTGAGGCACATCTTGACCAAGTCTGTACGGCTAATGACGTAGTCTCCAGTGAACAGTAACATCTCAGCCTAGAAGGACCATGCCCTAGAGAGGTATGTATAGATAAGAAATACAATTTCTAAATAACTCTGATAATTAATGAACTTAGATTTCAATTCTGGAAAAGGAATTGAGCTTATCAGCCATGGTGGTAGATGAACATCCTTCCAGGGACACTGGGCATTACAAGGTACAATTGAAGATGTGCATCTTACAGGTGGAAAGAGACATTCCAGAAAGGAAAAATGGGAAGAAAAATAAGGAAGCAATAGAGGGCGCTGGTGTGAGAACAAGTGAGCTACCCTGACTAGCCTAGTGCTAACAATTCCTCATCAAAAATCAGTAGGGCGGAAATAAAAAATAAACACCTCCTGGTTGAAACTGAAACCTAAAGATTTGTGAAAGCCTTTATAAAAACCACTTTTTAAATTTTCTGAAAATTAATCAAGGAAAGGTAGTAAACTATATCGTGATCTAGTAAAAATTTTGAAGGCAAAATTAAAAAACTATTTGAAAGCAAATCTCTATTAATATGGCAAGTTGGTTCATAATAAAACAGCTGAAAAGACCCAAAGAAGGTTGTTCAAAGTTCAGAAGGAAAGAGTGAATGTTTCAGAGCTGTGGACTGCCCCGTTTGCAAATGTGACAGAAATGGGCAAGACGGAGCACTTGGAGGTCATGACTGACCCTGGAAATGAACACAGAGCTAGGAGCTGAGGTCCTGTAAGGCGAGACCAGGTCCTGTGACCTACAGCTTCTCAGAATGAGATCTACTTTACATTTCCAACAACTTATTCCATAACTATTTAATAAATACTTTCCATGTACAAGGTTCTTTACAACATTTAATAACATTGTCTCCCAGAACTCTGATGTTATATTTTGCCAGAAGTTTTAAGAAACGTTTTTTTAAAGAATGTGAAAAGAACCTTTTCCAATCTCTATTCCAAACTGGGTCCCCCTTTCTGCTAAAGCAGACTACTTTCACAGTGATACGTTCCTGTTTGTACTTCGGTACCCTCTGATTTCATAGTAAACTGTTCAGTGCTTTAGGTCTGTCTCCCCACTGGCCTCTGAGCATGGCATGAGGATGATAATCATTCTCTCACTCCTCGTCCCGAGGGAGTGTCTTGCTCACTGTAAGCACCCTGTAACTATTTGGTAATTGCCTCAGTCACTTTTTCATTTTTGGGACAAAATAATCTGACACTCCTAATTTAAAAGAGGCTTATTTTGGCTCCCATTTGTGGCTGACTCCAAGGTACTTGAGGCAACACAGGCCTTTTAAGCACTTCTCTCTCCCTCATCTGGTAACAGCACTGCAACTCTTCTTGGGAAATCCCCCTTTCTACATTTGATTTAGCGGTGCTAAGTCTACCTGCCCCTTCCCCTAAGCTTGCTTTCTATAATTTGGTGTGCCTGTTCTGGCTTGTGTTTAGATGTCCCCCCAAAGCCTCATGTGGGCATAGGTGGGCTTTTTCAGAGGTGGCTGGATCTAGAGTGTGTGACTGATTCATGGTGCAATGCTGAGATTAAGGATGTGTGATTAGTAAATCGGTCCACTGATTGGTTTAGCAACACCCTAATCCCGGTAGTCCGGATAAGATAAAAGGGGCAAAAAGATGCTGTTAAGGCCTCTTGTTGCTTTTGCTGTTTTCCACCACCATAAACAGTTGCCCCTCTGCCATGTGCCACCCTGCCTTGGAGCCAGCCAATTATGAACTGAAACCTCTACAAACTGTGAGCTAAATAAACCTTTCCTCCTTTGATTGTTGGGTATTTTGTCTCAGCAATGAGAGAAGAATAAGACAGTACCTAAACCAGATAGTTACAGGCAGTGAACACTCACTTGGGGCCTTTTGCTGAAATAATTGATAAAAGGCTCTCTTGTTCTACAAGGTCACAAAGTGAATTATAGATGTAAAGCTTCTGCACGGACTGCCCATATGAATAGCCTGCCTGTGAATATTCAGTTTCTAAGGTTTCCTAAAAAGCCATTGATTATAAGATACATCATTATTTTATGTGACACTAAGAATGAAGAAATCATAAGTTTCATCCTGATTTCAGATGTGAAAAATAGATGCAAAACATCTATTTTAGAAATGCTGAAACATGGGAAAATATCAGCATAGAAGAAAAAGAAATGAAGAGATGTATCAAGATATCATTGTTCCCTTAGATCTATTTATGCCTAAATCCTTGAGCTGCTCCTGAACTTCTCAGATACAAGAGGGCACATCTGTTAGGCTATTGTAATGAAGTACCACACAATTATTGGCCTGAGCAATAAGAATTTATTACCTCAGTTCTGGAAGTCAGAAGTCAAAAATCAAGGTGTAGGCAGGGTTGATTCCTGCCAAGGGGTATGAAGGAAGGATCTGAAGCAGGCCTTTCTCCTTTGGTAACAAATGGCCATCTTCTCCCTGTTTCTGTCTTTCCTGTGTATGCATCTATATCACATATCCATATCACAATTTTCCCTTCTAGTAAGGACATCAGTCATACAGGATAGGGTCCCCCATTAATGACCTCATTTAACCAGAATACCTTTGCAAAGACCCTATCTCCAAATAAAGTCACGTTCTGGGGTACTGGGATTTGTGACTCATATCTATTTAGAAAAAGACAATTCAATCTGGAACACAAGGAATGAATTCCCTTTTTACAAAGGCCAGTTTAAGTAGAGTTTTTGTCATTTACAATCAAGGCTGCTTTTGCTTGGTAAAATTGGATTTTTCTCTCCATAGGTAGCTAAACATTCTTTTAAATCCCAGCAATTTTCCAGAAATGGATGCTAACATGCATAGGGATAATTTGAATTTATTTCATTCCTTCTGAGTCATTCTTGAGGAAAACCATAGGTTCAGGATGAGGCACTACAGGACAAGATCTAAATTCTAATTTTAATTATTACATTATGAATGAAGTTGGCCAAATCAACTACCCTGCCAAAGGAATAGCAATTTCATTTTAAAGGGACATAGCGTAAGATGATAAAAATAATAATTAGGATAAAATTTTTTTTTTAGATAAAAGATCTTCACTCTACCACTTGCTCTATGACATTGGGTGAGCCACTGAATGGCACTGAAAGCTTCACCTTCCTCACTTGCAACAAAGGGCAAACTTTCCCTGTCTCACTATGTCTTTGTGAAGACCAGATGAGGAATGTGTGTGAAAGCTCTTGCCAACCCATAAATCACTATGCGCAACTAAGTATTTTCAGGTTTTCTTTTTTAGTTAACTAATATTGAATGTCACAGTCCAGACACTGTACACTTTATGTACATTGTCTCATTCAGACTTTGCAGTTCTATAAAACAACTCAGGCCCATTTTCCATCCTAGTTTTCAGATGAAGAAACTGAAAAGGAAATAAAACTCTCTCTAAAGCCAGCAAATTAACAAATAATAAGTAATATAGCCCATATTTGAATCCAAGTAATGTTTATCATGAGCTTAAAATCTTAACCAAGAGAAGCTGTACAGAAAGGATAACAGAAGATATCTACCCAGATGAAGATACATATACGCATATGAATTCCCAAAAGAACTGTGGAAACGCTGGCCACAGATGCTTTGGTGAAAACGCTTATTAGATTTTAAATGGTAGGATTAAGGCATGTGTTTATCCTCTGCTTCTAAAAACAGAACTACTGGCTGAGTAAGTCCCCTGGAGGCTGAAAGACCAATAAGTGGACAGAAATTCATTACTCTGTCATTCAGAGAGCAGCTGCTGCATGCGGAATCTGGCACTTACCACACAAGGACCACTTTTTGCCTTCTAATCAATGTGACTCCTTTGTGTCACTGAGCCTCTCCATCTTGTATTTCTACTCACTAAGCATTCTGTTGCTGGTTGTTTTCCTTACTCTGTTGATGTATTGATGTCTGTTTCATTGTCCAGGTTATATTTCACTGAGTTTTCAACAGAAGTGTCCCTTCTAGCTATCTGGTGAATGAATGTCCTTCATCAGCTTAGTACCTTAAAACTATTATTCTAATATCCTATTGCAAGTCACACTCTCCATTAAAATCAGAGAAGCAATATCTATTTTCTGCCTATCACTAAGTCCAAAGCTCACCAGGAAAATGGATAGCATTCTCTAAACTTTTGAGGTTTTCATTTTTTAGCAAAACAAAATAAAACCAAAAATTTGAAGCATTGATGTGAGTGAATTCTCTTGGACCATGAAAAAAGTTGTGGTATCACTGAAAATCATTAGAGATAGAACTGCTGCTCCAACAGCAGGAGCAGCAGCTTCCTCAGTCTGAATCACTGGACCTTTACTACAAGTTATTAAAGATCTCATATAAGAATGAAGAGTGCAGGCCGGTGATATAGCTCAGTGGCATAAGTGCTTGCCTGGCAAGCGCAAGGTCCTGAGTTCGATTCCCAGTACCCACCAAAAAAAAAAAAAAAAAAAAAAAAAGGATGAAGAGTGCTATGCTTTGGATAAGCTTTGTCTCCCAAAGTTCCACGTCTTGGAAGCTTAGTCTCCAATCTGGCTGTATTAAAGTGTGATGGAACATTTAAGAGGTGGAGTTTAATCTAAAATAAATTAGGTCATTGAGGGTGTTGTCCTCAGAAGGAAGGAATGTAGTTCTTGAGAGACCCCAGCTAGTTCCCAAGAGAGGTTTGTTATGCAACAGCACGAGAGGCCCTTCCCATTCTCTGGCTTTCTGTCTCACCGTGGTTTCTCTCTCTTGCTTACACCCCAGTCTTGATGTTATCACCATGTTATTATAAAACCAGAAGACCATCACTAGAGCTGAGCAGATGCTGGTGTCCTGCTCTTAGATCTCTCTCGAAACTGTAAGCTAAATAAGCTTCTTTTCTTTATAAATTAATCTACCTTGGAATTTTTGTTAGAGTAATGAAAAACAAACTAATACACTTGACTATGATCTCAGAGGATTTGTCCCATTCATTTACTCTAAGCTCACCTAACAGTGAAGTTTGAATGAGAGTCAGAAAAAGACATCCAGAAATTCTCTAATGGGACTATATCTACTGCCTTCCACAGCCCCATTAGAGCCTGCTACCAACTGGAACTGTGTATTCCTGCTCTCTGCGTAAGCACTGTTCCCTAGGAATACCAGCCCCCATGTGTCATAGTCAAGAATACAAGGTTTAGAGTCAGGCAAATTTAGTTTGAGTCACATTCTATAATAGCTTTTGGACCATAACAAGATTACCTATTTCTCTCTGCTTCAGTTTTTTCTTCTGTAAATGGGGCAGTAATCATTATTTTGCAGAGCTATTTTGAGGATTCCATGAGGTAACATGTGCCAAACACATTAGATTCTAAATAAATGTTTTTCCTTTTCTTTTTCTCAAGTCATCTAAAAAACACATTTAAATCATATAAAAGAGGATCAGTAAATTGATCTTTGAAAATGTTCACAATATCTATTTCTGTCAACACTTGTGTACAGTGGCAGCCCAAGGATAATAGTTGAAAGCACAGAATCCAGAGTAAAAGTACATGGGGTTCAGATTTCTTTGTACATCAGCTGTCTCATTTGTAAAATGAGGATAATAAGTGTACCAAACTCAGAGTATCAATATGAGTGCTAAATAGGTGAAGGATGTGAGACATATATAATAAATCTGAAACATGTTAAGTCCTTTCGAAGCGTTATAATTCAGGGTTCTCACAGTAAAGCTTATTAGCGAGATAGATATTGATACTAATATTTCAATATCCTACAAGCATACCTATGCCAGTTTCTCTAAAATTTATGTAAAATAGCTTGGCAAACAGCTACATTACCCAAATGCGTGAGCCCTAAAACTGTCAGTTACTATTTTATATCCAGACTATTAACTAATTTCAACATTCACTCATTCAACCAGTATTTTCTGAGAATCTACAATGTGCCCAGCATTGTTATAGAAGACAGATACAAATATCTTTTCTTATAAAGTTTTCACTGTAGTGGAGTGGGAGACTATAAAATGTCAAATTGTGGTAAGTAACATAGAGAAAAATAAACTGAAGAATAGAAAATTGGGTGTCCTAATGCAGGGACAGAATGTGCAATTTAAATGGCATCATTGAAGAGTGCCTCACTGAGGAGGACCCTAATAGCAAAAGGCTGGGTGAAGTAAAGGACAGAGCCATGGGATATCTAGTAGAAAAGCATTATGGGAAGAAGAAATAGAATATCCAAAAGTCTTGACTTAAAAACGTACCTGGAAAGTTCAAGGCATAGGGAGGAGGCTAGCGTGGCTAAACTAGAGTGGGCAAGAGTATGAGGAGTTGAAGTCACATGCACTTGAAGTCACAAGAATGTTCATAGAAGCATTACTAATAGTAGCCAAAATCTGGAAACAGAGAACTATCAATAGTAGAATAAATGGATTGTAGTGCATCTATATAATGGAATTCTACATAGGAAAAAATGAAAAAGAAAAATTATAGGACAGTATGGATTGCCACAACCCATGAAGCCAGCAGGGTCCTGAGAGGGGGCGATGGGAGATTAAGAAAAAACTAGACACATACTAAAAGGAAAGCTGGGACCGGGTGGGACCTGACTTCTCTGATGGAGGGGCAGCGACGACCCAGTGCAGTCTGTGTCTTTATTTATACACAGTAAAGAGGGAGGAAGTGCATGACGGGGTCAAAAGTGCAAAGTCTTGGTGCTGCTGAGAACACTGACAGTGAAACATTCTCAGAGCTATCTGTGCTGTAGTCAACAGGGAGGAACACCAGGCCAGAGCCCTGCTAGACTGGCTTTGCTCCAGTCCCAGTAACAGGTTCACATGGCTGCCTCCGGAGCTCCGCATTCTCGGGGCTGGCCTTGCTCTATCCCTGACTGTGTGGTTGATCTCCAGTTCGGCCGCGCCCTACAATGGATGAATCTCACAAGGATGATATTGAGTAAAGGAGGCCAAATGCTAAAGAAAACAAATGGCATGATTCCATTTGTATAAATTTTACACACAAAGCAAAACTAATGTATGCAGTAATAAGACAGACCATGTATAGGAGGACAGTACTTTATTTGATCAGAAGGGAGAGACAAGGAGTTTTCGGGGAGAACTGAATAGAGGTAATATGTTTCCTTTGTAATAACTTACTTAGGATTAGTGCACCTTTTTGTATGTATGTTTTGCCTCAATTTCTATTTTTTTTTTTTTAATGTGGGTACCAGGAGTCAACCTCAGGACCTCATGCTTGCCAGCAAGCACTTGTGCCACTGAGCGATATCAACGGCCCTTTTTGTCCTTTATATGGGTTCCGGGAGTTGAACTCAGGACCTCGCACTTGCCGGGCAGGCGCTTATGCTGCTGAGCTATCTCTCCGGCCCTTGCCTCAATTTCTTATACACACTCACACATGCACACACACACACACACACACACACACAGTGGGGGTGCAGTTCAGTAGCTGAGCACTTGCCCAGCATGCATGAGACTCTGAGTTGAATCCCCAGTATCTATCTATCTATGTATGAATGAAGAAGAATTTGTGATAGCAAATATACAATTATTTCAAAATGTTTTACTATAAGAAAAACAGAGAAATGGGATGATAGCTGAAGGATTATTTTTAAATGGGAGAAATAACTGTTTTGCAAATTTTGCTTACTCACATTTGACATTAATGAGAAACACCTGTCCTTTTATTGATTCCACAGGTTTTCTCTACATCAGCTTATTTTCAACTTAAACTCATTTAAAAAGCAAATTACATATTAACATTATAAATATCACTTGCCATAATAGAATTAAATGTTAAATACAATGAAGAAAAGTCATTCAATTAATTTAATAATAGAAAAACAATCGAATGACGTTATGGCTTATATCTAAATGTCCCCCAAAGCCTCATGTGGTCGTAGGTGTTAGGTTATCAGAGCCACCGCCCTCCGAAGGGATTAATGTAGTTCTAGTGGAATCAGGTTAGTTCCTCAAATAGTGGGTTGTTATAAAAACTGAAAGTCTGACCCCTGAATCCCTCTTGCTTCCTGTCCCCCCACGTGACTGCTCTCTCCTTCTTGCATGTACTTTCACCATGATGCCATACACTATGTGAAGCTCTCACCAGATGCTGAACAGATGAGGCTGCTGCAACTCACACTTTCAGTCTCTGAAACTGTGAGTTAAATATACTTACTTTCTTTATAAAGTACCCACCTTCAGATTTTTTTTCTTTATAGTAACAGAAAACAGATTAATACACCAGTAACAAGAAAATTTGTAGACATAAGCCCTGCCCTCAAAGTAAGATTGTCAGATACAAATGTGGAATGCCCAGTTTTAAATCTGAATTTCAGGTAAACATGGAATTTCATTTTTTGTATATGTCCTAAATACTGCATTAGACATACACTAAAAGTGTATCTGTTGCACATTTTTGTTCAGATTCGCTAAACCTAGCAACTCTACCTCAAAGGGTTTTCAGATTATTGGGGGACAAAGTGAACTAAAATAATGTGAAAACTTGAGAAGTGTCAGAAGGAAGGAACCATCACAGGATGCCAGGTTCTTGTCAAACAAACATCCAGCTCAGTGAAGATTTCAGAGACCTGGTAACACCACAACTGAGTCTTCAGCTCAGAATCTATGGTCTATACACTTACTTCGGAATTCAGTAACATTATCATGATTTGTGATTTAAGTTTTTCTTGAATGCCTCTTTTGTCTGCAGAACAAGAGCCTAAGTTCCTTGAAGACAGAGACGATCTCTGTGTGCCCCCCACACCACACCGCACTCACGAGCACACCTAACACATAGAGGCACTACTGCACAAATTGATTCAAATGACCTTTTTCTTTCCATGTGTAAAAATATTCTGTTCAGTGAAATCTCTTTTAACAGGTGCTTTCATTTTTAGTTTTAATCTTCAAACACTGCAGCCAAGAACCTAGTTGGGAAACTTGGGAGTCAAATGGTAAACACATAGACTGTTTGTAATGCAGAAACCTCTTAAATTAGTTTCCTGACGGATCCAGTGTGGCTGGAATGGGTGCCTCTTTAAGTTTCTGTATAACACCCCCACTTGTGGCAATTTTTTAGTTGACCCAAGGTATTAAAGCAATTACTAGAAATGGGTAGACTAGTGACTTTAAGACTTTAAGAATTTGTAGACAGCTTCTCTACAAATTCAGCTCTCATTTAAGTTCTCTTTAACCTACTGCAGCTTAGAACTGAGCCCTACCCTTCCCTAGAGTTGGCTCCGAGCTCCAAGTTCAGGATAAGGTCAACTACTGCTACAAGAAGAGGGAGGGAAAACAACTTTCCTCTTTTTCTTTTCTAGTCTCAGTTCTAAAGACCAGAACTGGGGAGGAGGCAGCCCTGCTCCTGCAAACATATTCCTCAAAAGTGGCTCCTTCCTGCGAGTTTTAAGGTAATATATTGGCATAACAGATGTTAATTATGCAGATCATGAAAAGACTTTAAAAGAAGTATGTGAGAAACATGTTAAAGATGGTCAAAATGAAACAGAGGAGGACCCAATGCTCCTGAAGAGGTACTTTTTAATTCTTTCACCTTTGACAGCCATTGATGCCCCCAAACACTTCACTGCCTTCAGCACCTACATCAGATGCCCCACAATGCTCTGGGAAACTTTTCCATTCCAAATGTCTCTTTCCCACAGCTTCTCTGGATGACCCCACTCTGAAGTCAGACATCCCTACTCTGGTCTGTGAGGAGCCCTTCCGCTACCCATCACTCAGAAGAAAGTATCTGGAGGGCTGGCAGGACACTGGACAAATGTGAGCCCACTTTTTTGATCTATATAAACAGTCCTCCCCATAGTCAATTGAAATAGTCTATGTACTGCTTCCCCTTATGTTACAGCATCTCTGTTAAGCCTAGTAAAGCTTCTTTGAAATGGTTTTATTTTGGCTATTTCTGATATCTAGCTCAAGTACAGAAGGCTGAGCTAGTTATACTTAGCTGGAAACACTAAAAGCTGCAGGCACTCAAAGCAGCCAGCAGCCAGGGTTGATAACACTGAGGGCATTCAGCAGCCAGACCTGTGACTCCAGCTGCATGAAGAGTTCTAGACAGCTGCCAGTAGCTGCTCACTCCAGCTGCAAAAAAAGCAGCCAAGAGGGTCACTAAGAGTTAAGATCCACTGGTTAACACACAGATCCACTGGTTAAAACTCAGAGATGTTAACACTAAGGCAGCTGCACTCTGCATATTTGGAATTTCTATCTGAATTGAACAAAAGAACCTCAGCATATTGGCAACAAAAAAGGAAGCATTTTAAAATATGTGCTTCTTCCTCTTCAACTGCATGAATCAAGTCTGAATTACCATTCTGTTACCTCTAGACACAAAAGATACTTCATAGTCTGGCCTAAGCCCCCCCACCCCCATTTTTCAACACAATATTCCAAAGAGAGAGAACAGTTACCAGACCTGGGGTTAATATGAGAACTGGAAATCCAGCCCCAAGTGGCCCCTAAAGTCCAAAATATCTTTAAACTCTGTGTCCCACGGCCCACTATAATTTATAAAGGTAAAAATTTCCCCAATTTACGTCAAAAATGGATGAAGCATTACTGCAACAGAGAAAAGAGCCCAGCTTAAACTGAACTCAACTTCAATTCGTGGGGGCGACAGGACGTTTTAGAGACAGTGAAGGAATGGGGCCAGGGACTCAGGGACTAATTTTGACAGCTATTTTTCCCCACGTTCTCGTTTCAAAAGCAAAAAAACACAAACACTAGGCGGCGCTCTTTGCAACCGCCCGGAACTGACGCAGCGCTCAGGCAAGAACTACGGCTCCCAGCAGCCATGGAAAGAGCGAAAACTCCCCACTTCCGGGAACCAGGTACTCTTGGTCCCGAGCGCAGGTACCTTTGACCCGCGGCGCCAGATCTGCCTTCGCTTTCAGGGGGCCGAGCTGGTTGGACCAGGCGGCGGCGGCGACAGGCAAGAGAGTGAGTGCAGCACAGTCCCGCGGGGCGAATGGTTGAGGACGCGGCTGAGCGGAAGATCGCAGGAGGCGATGCGGCGGCGTAACAGCGCGCTTGCGTCACTTCCGCTGGGCGGGGTCTCAGTTACCCGCGCAAATTGAAAGGTCTGGTCTTTGGCGTGGAGCTGCTGCGGGGCCTGTGCTCGTCGCCGGCCTCCGTTGCTCTGGCTCAAGTGAGTGAGGGTTGTCGCGGGCGGGTACCGGAGTCCCCTTCCGGCTGCCTACGACGGGCAGGGAAAGTGAGGGGAGCGGGCTGTGCGGACGCTGAAGGGTGGGTCCCCGCGGGGTCGAGCTCAGCGCCGCCCGCGTCCCTCCTCTTGAGAGTCAGGGCCTTCTGGGGAGGAAAGGGGCGTCTGGCATGGTCTCCCCGACCCTGCACAAAGCCTTCAGTCTGATGGGAGCGAGTGACCAGGCCAGGGCTGTAGGTCGGTGAGCGCAAGGAGTCCGCGCTTGCTGCAGACGGTTCCCGGCAGGAGCGGGCACAGGGTTGTCCCACATCTCACGTTTTTCCGCAGAAGCTGACTGTGCAGTTCTTACGTGCAGTCTCCCCATTTTCAAATGATGACAAGGAAATATTTTCCTTAACCTACAGGCCAAGGGAAACAAGAGTGCGGAATGAGCTTGCGGCTGCGCCTGCACATCCCCCTGGGACCAAAGTAACACGGGACATAGCCGCAGTTCTTGTTCCTCGAGTGCCCCGGGTGACCTCCTGAGTTGATACGTGCCATATGGCACACAGCCATTCCTGCCGTGCCAAAGAGGAGATGCTTACTCGAGGACATTTACCTGGCCTAGAAGAAACGTACCGAAGTTTCAGGCAATGTCTGCTTTCCTTACCGTGATAGTAGATTGCTTCTCTCAAAGTGTGGCTTGAAGACCACCTGCATCCAAATTGCCTGCGACGCCCCAGAACTAGTGACTCATAGTCACTGGGGGTGGAGTGGAAAGTCTGCAAACTGCTGCACTAGAACATCAGAGCTCTAATACTGTGTCAGTAGGGTAAGGCAGACGTACTCTTTTTTTTCATTCCTTCCAAACTTCATGTTTAGTAAGACTCGTATTATTAAATGTCAAGCCACTACTCAACCTCTAGTGCTGTCTTATTTTTTATCAGGAGTGGGGATTTGAGTGTATTAGTAGTTTTAGCTCCTGAATTTTTGTGTAGAAAGGGCTCAGGGGATACAACTTGGATGAAAGAGTGGGCTTAACAGTTAAAGCATTTGTCTTCAAGCTATATTTGTGCAGCAAAAATAGTTTCACGTTTCTCAAGGGTAGCTTTTATCTTTCAGCTGAAATGCCTACCTTCCTACAAACTTTTGAGTTTCTACTATGTGACTTTGCAAAATTGGCCCTTTCATTTGTAGTGGCACTGTGATGTCCTAGCATGCACAATTTTGTAATTTTTAACAGTGCCTTTGGCTGCATATGGTACTGGGGTTTTTTCTTGGATTTTTTGGTGGGTACCGGGGGTCAAACTCAGGACCTCGCGCGCCAGCAAGCTCCTGTGCTGCTGAGCGATATCACCGGCCCTTTTTTTTTTTTTTTTTTTTTTTTTTTGTATGTGGGTACTAGGAGTCGAACTTGGGACCTCGCACTTGCCAGGCAGGCACTTATGCCGCTGAGCTATCTCATTGGCCCCGGTACTGGGTATCGAACCCAGGGGCAATCTGCCACTAAGCTGTGTCTCCAGTCCTTTTCGTTTTTTATTTCAAGACAAGGTCTTGCTAAATTATCTAGCTTGCCTGGAACTTGCAATCCTCCTGCCTCAGCTCAAGTAGCTAGGATTACAGACTGTGCCACCATGCCTGACTTTAACAGTACCCTTTTGAAAAAAGGAGGGCCTTCTTTGTGTTTGAGCACCTTCTGTGTGCCTGAACTGTTAAGAATTTTGATGTGAAAGCACATCATAATTCTAAATGTGAAAACACTTTGGAAAGAATAAACATTAAGCAACCATCAAAGGACATCAGAGGTAGTATGTTAAGGATTAATGTGAGTCCTGGGCTATGGAAATTGGCAGGGAGAGGTTCATTTATTAGCTAATAATAACAGATTCTGTGTTGGGTTGCAAGTTGTCTTTATTTCTAAAGCTTTTTGGTAAATATATTTTGCTTTAAATATTACTGTTTTTCCTCTCACATTTAGGTAGTTAATGTGACACTATGGGGATACAAGGATTGCTACAATTTATCAAAGAAGCTTCTGAACCCATCCATGTGAGGAGGTATAAAGGGCAGGTAGTAGCTGTGGATACCTATTGTTGGCTTCACAAAGGAGCTATTGCTTGTGCTGAGAAACTAGCGAAAGGTGAACCTACTGATAAGTAAGTGTGGATGTGTTATTACTTCTTTTAGAATTAAGAATGAGGGCCGGTGAGATGGCTCAGCGGCATAAGCGCCTGCCTTGCAAGCGTGAGGGCCCGAGTTCGACTCCCGGAACCCACATACGAAAAAGGGGCCGGTGATATCGCTCAGTGGCACGGGTGCCTGTTGGCGCGCAAGGTCCTGAGGTCGTCCCCCTGGTACCCACAAAAAAAAAAAAAAAGAATTAAGAATGAGACTTAAGAGTGCTTTTTTTCTCCCCCAGAAAGATTATTTTCACTCAGTGTCAGAATTTATTAAGAAGCCGGTGAGATGGCTCAGCGGTGTAAGCGCCTGCCTTGCAAGCGCGAGGGCCCAAGTTCGACTCCCGGAACCCACATACGAAAAAGGGGCCGGTGATATCGCTCAGCGGCACGGGTGCCTGCTGGCGCACGAGGTCCTAAGGTCGACCCCCCGGTACCCACAAAAAAAAAAAAAAAAAAAAACAGAATTTATTAAGAAATCAGAATGTGTGTGGGTTTTTTTTGTTTGTTTTTTGTTTTTAATGTGGGTACTGGGAGTCGACCTCAGGACCTCGTGCTTGCCAGCAGGCACTTGTGCCACTGAGTGATATCGCCAGCCCTTTTTTTCCTTTATGTGGGTTCTGGGAGTCGAACTCAGGACCTTGCACTTGCCAGGCAGGCGCTTATGCCACTGAGCTATCTCACCGGCCCCAGAATGTGTGTTTTAGAATATTGCCAAACCAGGGATGACTTACTTCTCTTATGCTCTTGGCTACAGAAAACATACTACTATCTCTGTTAGCAACATGAAGCAAAGGGACAGGATATTCTGACTTATTTCATTTGTGGCCAAAAGTGGTGGCCTATGTTGACCTCCAGTCCCAACTCTGACCTCATTTGAGGCAAGTTCAATAGGCTGATGTGTTCTATTTCTTAAATAGAAATACTAGAAAACCAAGCAGAATAATTTCTAGACAGGAAAGGATATGGCCAATGTTGGATTTTTTCCCCCTTTTTTTGTTATTTGTTTGTTTGCAATATATAATTTATCTCCTGGAGGAAAAGTTCACTGATCTTCATATGACTTACTTAAGCATAATGCACAGTGGGTAAATGGTGTTAATCTTGTTTGTTTCCTAGAAGAAAGGGGGATGGGTATTGAATGATGATTGGGACTTTCAGGCCTATCAAATTAATGCAACTATAAAAATAGTACATGTGACATCTAAAGGAGCACATGGCTTGCTGCTCTGGAATAAAACCTAGTTTTGCACGTGAAGTACACACTCTTACAGTTAGCTATATTCGCTATCCCAGAGATAATTTTTTGAAAGCACTTTCTTTTCCACCAGCAATTTAAACAATTGTAATTGTTGTAACTGAAGACTACAAGTTTTTCATTGCTGTTTTCAAACTTCAATTTTTTATAATATTTGATTTCGATTTTTTATTAATTGGAAGAGTTGTTCAAAGTACAGGCAATATCCTTTATTAGAAAAGTGAAAGATGAAATTCTGTTGTAAGTGCATGGCAAATGTTAACTGAAGTAACATGTTTTAGGACTTTCAAGAAACTATCTGCTGTGTATTTTAATTTTCCTCTAGCAAATAAGAGCTCATATTTTGTATAATTGATTTTCCTTTTCTTGCCCACCTTTGGATAGAGCTATTAGTCAGAAAAGGTCACCACCTCAGAAAGTTTGGGTAAGCTTATGATAATCCTTTATGACCATCATAAAAATTGAGGTAGACCTATGTGTGCTAACTTAGAAAAATGTCTGTGAAATATCTAGGGCACTAGATATGCTTGTATTCTGTAGTTAAGAAAAAAAGTTCTTTAAAATTAGTTATAGATTCTTAGTTGCTTTCTTCTAATTTTTGCTTGAGATTTCTTAATCAGTAGGTCCCAATCATTGTTCTGTACCAATAAAGGTCCATTGTCACTGATCTACAACAAATAAATAGGGTCATGTAGTGAGTCTTTAATTAAGATGACTATATTTGATTTAGAAGGTTATCTCTTTTTTTTTTTTTTTTTTGTGGGTACCGGGGGTTGACCTCAGGACCTCGCGCGCCAGCAGGCGCCCGTGCTGCTGAGCAATATCACCAGCCCTTTTTTCGTATGTGGGTTCCGGGAGTCGAACTCGGGCCCTCACGCTTGCCAGGCAGGCGCTTATGCCGCTGAGCCGTCTCACCGGCTCCTTTCAAAGTTTTCTTTGAATAGAGAACAACTATGGAGCAACAAAATGTCAAATCCAGAAAGGATACCAAAGAAAACCAAAACTTTGAGGGAGAAGTAGCTTACCAACTATCACATGGCCCAAAATTATCCAAGGTGGGATTCGAACCCAAGTCTAAGTTAAAACTTCTATTTCCTACAGAAATATTTATTTTACAAAACAAAATAAAATTTTCAAAATTGTTTCATCTGGTATTAGAGCAAAAATACTACCTTAAGAGATGCAAAGCACTTATATGTGTTTTTCTTTCTTATTTTTTTCTTAGGTATGTAGGATTTTGTATGAAATTTGTAAATATGCTGCTATCTCATGGCATCAAGCCTATTCTTGTATTTGATGGATGTACTTTACCTTCTAAAAAGGAAGTAGAGAGGTCTAGAAGAGAGTAAGTTGACTCTACTTAATATCTAAATTGTGCTAAGGTCAGATGCTATATGTCAATGATATCAAAATTTTCGTATCTTAATTTGTTGAAGCTTGTTTTGTAGATTAGTATGTGAACAGATTTCTTTAAATATTTTGTGTTGGGTTATTATAACATTTTTTAATAAAAATCTTAGTTGCTGCATTTTCACACAGAGCATTGCTATGGAAGAGCCTGACAGTAACTGTGTATGTGCTCATGTACATGTGCGTGTGTTTTATAAATCTTTCCTTCTTCGTACCTAGAATCCCCAAAGGATCCGGGTTAATATTGTGAAGGACTCGGTGTGCACTTTCAAATAAGTCAAACTTTTTCATTCTAGCAAAATTGGTAGAATTATATTTTTTAAAATAGTTTTTTGACTGAACCATGTAAATATTTTTTCATATTTAAAAAGTATTCTTCCCTTGCAGAAGGCGACAATCCAATCTTCTTAAGGGAAAGCAGCTTCTTCGTGAGGGGAAAGTCTCAGAAGCCCGAGAATGTTTTACTCGTTGTGTCAATATCACACACGCTATGGCCCACAAAGTTATCAAAGTAAGCAAATAAATTAAGAGAACAAATGGCTAAGTTCATTTAACTCATTCTAAGTTGCTTATTAATGGGAAGGGAAGAAAATCAGGGTAGGATAATTGTTCTAGGGCTGATCACAGATAAAGTTTGGATGTCAAAGGAGAAGGGAACAGTGCCCGTAGAGGAGAGGAGTCCAGCAGTTCCCAAGGGAGAAACCCTGAGACAAGGCTGTCCCGTTTGCAGTAAATGCTTTAGATAGCTGATCTCATGGCGTGTTCCCTAGAGGTGGAAGGGACAGATTCCTGGGATATTCATCCTCACCCTACCTTCCTACAGCCTTCAGCACTTACCCTGAGAGTGTATATACGGAAAGTGTGTACTCTGTAGCCACAGGAAGGGAGAATTCCTTATGGGTACTAGATAAGAAACCATGATTGGGCACAAATACTGGTGCCAAAAATTGAGCATAGGACACTTAATAGGCAAGAAAAAGAAAGAGAAATAGCAGATTGCATGTAGGGCAATGGATCTTGATGCCTCTTTCCCCATTTCTTAACTTCCCCAAATTTCTCGGGCCTTGGAAGCTGTGACCCATGATTTAGAACAAGGAAGTTTGTGTTCCAGCTACCTGTGATGGGGAACTGTTATTTCTGGCAGTTATTTTAAAGTACTTTTCTTACTGGATTCATTTAAATGTGAGTGGAGTCTAGAATTATATCAATACAGTATTAGATAGACTTTTGTAACTTAACAGGACATGATTTTTTAAATGGGGAAATTATATGCAAACTGTAAATAAATACCATTTATATACTTTTGGAACATAACAGTTCTTAAAATGGAAGGATTCTGGGGCCGGTGAGATGGCTCAGCGGATTAAGCGCCTGCCTGGCAAGCGCGAGGGCCCAAGTTCGACTCCCGGATCCCACATACAAAAAAGGGGCCGGTGATATCGCTCAGCGGCACGGGCGCCTGCTGGAGCACGAGGTCCTGAGGTCGACCCCCCGGTACCCACAAAAAAAAAAAAAAAAAAATGGAAGGATTCTAATTTGAAATAATTTTATATCTTGTAGGCTTTTTCCCACCCTCTGAATATATAGCAATATTTCTCTTATCCAAATTTATAAACCAACGTTTTAAAATTTCTAAGTGACTATGTACCTAGTGTAAAATATATTAGAACTAAAATTCAAAAAACTACTTCAAAGGAATTGATATGTGTAAGTAATATTAGCAAATGCAAGTTGAGGCTAGTAATAAAATAGGTTTGAGCCAGGAGTTGCTTAGTGCTTTCCTGATGCCATGCTGGACACTCACTGTGGTGTCTCTTACAGGCGGCCCGGGCCCTGGGGGTGGACTGCCTCGTCGCTCCCTATGAAGCTGATGCGCAGTTGGCCTATCTTAACAAAGCTGGTATTGTACAAGCTATAATCACAGAGGACTCTGATCTCCTAGCTTTTGGCTGTAAAAAGGTACTTAGCTACAGCTGCTACATACTATTATATTGATAGAAGTAGTGTAAATGAGGAGCTGAAATTTTTCCTTTCCGGGAATAATTATTTTATTTACTATCTCCAGTTTACATCTAAATACAATATCTCCAATTTTTATAATGTTCATAATTATTTAAAATAAAAAGAAAGGTTTTGCTGCTTAATGTTTGTGTAATCTGGACACTTTTTCAGAGTAAGCCTTTAAGATTAGAGAGTTTTGTTGTTTTATCCAAACTAGTGGGGCAAGGGTGTCCTGGGAATCAAACCCAAAGCCTTGTGCATGTTAGCAGGCGCTCTGCCACTGAGCTACACCCCAGCTCATAAACACTGTAGTATTGTGTAGACTTACCAATTTTACTTTTTAATAATGGTACCATATTCCTTATATTTTTCACTTAGATTAAGTAAATTAACATGTCTACTGAGAGGATATTATTCAGTTACTTAGAATTATGTATAAAACTTTAATGAAAAACTTGATCATGATATATAAAGGGGAAAAATTAAGATATAAAACTGTAGGATGGGGCTGGTGAGATAGCTCAGCGGCATAAGCACCTGACTGGCAAGCGCAAGGTCCTGAGTTCAACTCCCAGAAGCCACATAAAGGAAAAAAAAAAGCTGGTGATATCGCTCAGTGGCACAAGCGCTTGCTGGCAAGCGCGAGGTCCTGAAGTCGACTCCCGGTACCCACATAAAGTAGGATGATCTAATTTTTGTTAATAGTAATATTATATTGTCTATATCATTTATAGATGAGTGGAGGGATCTGTATTAAAAGGTTAATCCTGGGTAACAGTGATAAATGAGAAATTAAGGACAATTTCTTTTTCTTCTTGAATTTCTGTGTATCCCAAAGTTCCCACAGTATATTACTTTAATAATAGAAAAGATTGATTACTTCAAATGTAAAAGAAGGAGGTAAGAGAAAATACATTACTATTTGATCATCATGATAGCCTTGTGATAAAAGTAGGAGTAGAGAGGTTGAGTTAAGTGTTTGTTTATGCCAATTGACAATGGAGTCTTGGCTCTGTATCTGTTCTAGTTCTGTCCTATGCTCCAGTTTAATTTATTTGCAAATTTAATAGTCAGACCAAGCCTATCTCTCTCTTCTGTATCTCAGTATTACAGTGAAGAACAGGGATTTCTTGGAATTATTGCAGTGCATTAGATAATGATGAATCATAGTGCTCTTTCTAAGTACTAACAATTTCCAGTCTTTTTTTTTTTTTGGTGGGTACCGGGGGTCGACCTCAGGACCTCGCGCGCCAGCAGGTGCCCGTGTCGCTGAGCAATATCACCGGCCCTTTTTTCGTATGTGGGTTCCGGGAGTCGAACTCGGGCCCTCGCGCTTGCCAGGCAGGCGCTTACGCCGCTGAGCCATCTCACCGGCCCAATTTCCACTCTTTTTGAAGGTAATTTTAAAAATGGACCAGTTTGGGAATGGACTAGAAATTGATCAGACTCGTCTAGGAATGTGCCGACAGCTTGGGGATGTATTCACAGAAGAGAAGTTCCGTTACATGTGTATTCTTTCCGGCTGTGACTATCTCTCATCACTGCGTGGGATTGGATTAGCAAAGGCATGCAAAGTGCTGAGACTGGCCAATAATCCAGATATTGTAAAGGTAAGAATGACTTAACCAAATGCCACATTCAATTTCTGAAACGTTTTAAATAATGAACTACTCAGAATATGGATTTTAAATGTTCTATTATTTTATTGAACAAATAACAAACACTAGAACTTTGTTTTCAGCAACTAACAGACATTGGAAGAACCATATTTTCAGCAATTGACAAATTAGTAGCAATTTTTACTAGACTTAAGGACAAAATATCTGGGGTAGAATTAATAGTAATTAGTGGTAAAACTCCATCTTTTGACTTTTATCCTACTATTGCCTTTAGTAGTATTCTCAAACTTTTTAGTCTAAGGCTAGGGATCTCTTTACGCTCTTTTTTTTCCCTCCAGTCCTGGGGATTGGACACAGGGCCTTTGCCTTGATCTACATCCCCAGCATCCTTTTTGAGTCAGGATCTCACTAAGTTGCCCAGGCTGGGCTTAAATTTGTTATCCTCCTGCCTCAGCCTTCACACTCTTAAAAGCTCTTAAAGGCTTAAAAGTAGTAATTTTTGTTTGTATGGGCTATAGCTATCGGTATTTACAAAATTAGAAATTAAGACAAAAATTTAAATACTTATTAAACTTAATAAACTCATTCATGTTAACATGTTACTGCTTTTATGAAAAATAACTATATTTTCAAAACATAAAAGCCAAGAGAAAGGAACTGTATATTTACACAAATCTTTTAACATGGCTTGATGAAAGACAGCTGTAGTCTCATAGATCTTTGTTCAATAACAGATGGTTTGTATTCTCTGAGAAATTAAGACACAGCATCACTACTGTAGTTTC
Source organism: Erethizon dorsatum (assembly GCA_028451465.1). NCBI lineage: Eukaryota > Metazoa > Chordata > Mammalia > Rodentia > Erethizontidae > Erethizon > Erethizon dorsatum. The sequence goes on from CM051830.1 coordinate 38,038,665, forward strand.
TCTGATGCCTTTACCTTAATACATAAACCTACATTGGAGCTGGGGGTGTAGCTCAGTGGGAGGGCATCTACCTGCACACACAAAGCCCTGGGTTTCATTGCCAGCACCATAAAAAAAGTAAAATATAACATAAACCCACATTAAAGAATCTCACTTAGACAGTTCTCTGAAACACTTGGGGTTTGCAGAGTAGAAATCCCATTTTCCAGGGGTACAAAGTGTGAGTTCTCAGGATGCAAGTGGTGTGATATTATGGAAAGATCCCTGGGTTGGAAGATGGTGGCTTCTCTGGAAATAGAGAAGCATCCCTAGCTAGCCTGTGACTCCATAATCTTCATCCTAGGTCTTCCTTTCATCTATGAATTTAAAAGAGTAGTCATGCATTGCTTAATTATGAGGATACAGTCTAAGAAATGTGTCCTTGGGCAATTTTGTCATTGTGCAAACATGAGTGGATGTACTTAGACAAGCAGAGGTGGTTATGATGTCACTGAGTGATGTAATCTTAAAGGACTACATTTGTGTATGCAGTCTGTTGACAGAAGCATCATTATGTAGTACATAACTGTAATATTTAAGATACCTTTAGTATCCATGGCCAGCAGAAGTTACAATGTGGATTTAATTTTAGAAATATGATCAAAAAATATTTTTCTTCTCAAGTTTCATATTGGTTTTTTTTTCCTGGATGAAATGAACTTTGAGGTTGAATAACATACCTTGAAGTTATGCCTAGGAACATAAATTTGATGTATAATTGAATTTTTGTTCCTTTGGGTTAATAATAGGAAAGCCAAGAAAATACTAGTTAGGAGAATTAGAATCTTAAGTGATGTGACAAAGTTACGTTTGCTGGTACAATTTTTTAATGTAGATAAAAGTAATTAATATTTCAATCCCCTCTCGCTCTGCTAATGTAAATCAGTCTATTAGGGATTCTATTCATTAATCGCAGATAAAAATTTTTGCATCCATTGTTAGGTTATCAAGAAAATCGGGCATTATCTCAAGATGAATATAACAGTGCCAGAAGATTACATCAAAGGATTTATTCGAGCCAACAATACTTTTCTTTATCAACTAGTTTTTGATCCCATCAAAAGGAAACTTGTCCCTCTGAATGCCTATGAAGATGACATTGATCCTGAAACACTAACCTACGCTGGACAGTATCCTTTTTGTTCATTTTAATTCCCGAAAATTTCAAACAAGTTTTTTTTGTAAGCCTGAGGGTCGTCTGCTATAGCATATAATTACTTGGATTGATTCAACAGGAGCAGGCACTGGGTCAGTCACTTATGATACACATTCCAGAAGTGGCATTTGGGAGAAGTCCTTATGGGAAAGCAAGCTCAACTTAGCCGGAGGACCAATCTGGACATGGGAATGCCATGAGAGGGTGCCCTTCCCACGGCCACTGGCCATTAGCACTCAGGCTGGTGTGAGACCCTGAGCCACTTAGGTAGTAGCCAGGAAGGACTTTTCTCTATATGTCCCTTGAAGGGGGGGGGGTGGTAAGTGGTGATGCAGGACTTTGTAAGATGGCCAACTCCTGCAGGGACAAGTAGAGACTAGCAAACTATGCCTGTGATTCAGTAACAGTGATATAGAAAGTAAGGATCTGTTTAAGTCATAAACCTTCAAGAGTTTCTGTGACAATGGACAGTGTTTTCCTATCTTAGAACAGCATCATTTGACTAGTTGTTAATAAAGACATTTTTCCTTAATCTTACAAACCTAGGTACATTGATGACTCTATAGCTCTTCAAATAGCACTTGGAAATAAAGATATAAATACTTTTGAACAGATCGATGACTACAATCCAGACACTGCTATGGTAACATTAAAGAAATAACTACATTATATATTATCAAACCTTCAGTACTGAGCATTTCATATGAATATACCAAGCATATGATGCCTTTTTTCTCATCTCACCCTATTCAGCATCTTTGATATAGGGCATAGTTGAAAACCCAAACCTAGAAACATTACCCTTAAAAGCACAAGCTCTATTTTTATTTATTCATAATTTAGCAAATATTTAAACAGCCCTGCTATGTGTCTTCGAATCCTATTCTGTTTTCTTCAGTGTGTTCTGAGAAAGTTTTGTACCAGACTCAGTGGAGACCAAAATAGCTTTCTGTTTCTCAGTATGTATTGTCTACTAAAGATAGTACCAGGTCTGGGTCTAATAGAAACCAATATTTTATAGCCTAGAATGTTTTGATTTGAATTCATCCAATTTCTAGAAATACTTGAGATTCCCTTAAATACATGATTTAGCTGTCAGGCGAATTTAAAAGATATATAAATGATTACTTGAGGGCAAATTACCAGATGACATTTTTAACTAATATTGAAATAATATATTTTAAAGATACTTTTTCCCTGGCCACATTTCTTCAGTTCCGAACTCATTTTTGCACTGTGCATCTTGGGAAGCTTTATTTTTATTTCTTATAAATGAGCCAACCAGGTGGCTTGACTCTTCTTAAAGAAGAAATAGACCTGGGAACACAGGATAGATTTATTTGAGAAGTATAAAACTAGCAAAGTAGAAAGTATTAAAGGACAGATATTTAAGGGTAATTTAATGTATTGTGATTTGTATAAGGGGAAAAGAATCAATTATTTTCCTCCTTCAAGTAACCTTTTTCCTTTTGCTTTTTTAGCCTTCCCTATTAAGAAGTCATAGTTGGGATGAAAAAACATGTCAAAAGTCATCTTCGGTTAATAGCATTTGGCATAGGAATTATTGCCCTGCATTTGAGATGGATATTGTTTCAGATGTTACACGATTGGAAGAAAAGCCAAGTACTGTGGGCATTAAACACGTGATTAGTACTAAAGGGTTAAATCTTCCAAGGAAGTCATCCATGGTGAAAAGACCAAGAAGTGGTATGTATTTCATTCGGCAAGTTACCAGCCATTATTGGTCATACTTAAGAATTTGCCAAGGCCGGTGAGATGGCTCAGCAGCATAAGCGCCTGCCTGGCAAGTGCAAGGTCCTGAGTTCGACTCCCGGTACCCACATACGAAAAAAGGGCCGGTGATATCACTCAGCGGCCCAGGCGCCTGCTGGTGCACAAGGTCCTGAGATCGACCCCGGTACCCACAAAAAAAAAAAGAATTTGCCAAGGTGTCAGAGATTTTCTCCCCTTTGTGGTTGTAGCTCTTAGATGTAGATCTGTAGTCGTTTTAATCTTTTTTTACATGATGTGAGGTAAGGGTCAAGGTTCCTTATATATCACAGTTTGGTTGTTCCAGTCCCAATTGTTAATAAGTTTTCCTCTCCCCATTTAATTGCCTTTGCACAGTTGTGCAAAATCAGTTGACTCTATGTGAATCTTTTATGAACCGTATTATTCTACTTCAGCTTTGTAGTACACCTTGCAATCAGTGTAAGTCTTCTGAGTTCTTCTTTTGAAAAGTTATTTTGGCTAGACTGTGTTCTTCCTGTTTCCTTTTAAGTGTAAGAATTAGCTTATCAGTTTCTTTTTAAAAAAAAAAGGTTATGGAGATTTTTAATTGAGTCTCTAGATCAATTTGAAGAGGTTTAGCATCTTGACAATACTCAGTTTTCTGATGTTTAGGTGCTTGATGCTCTTATTTTCAGTGTACAAATCTTGCCCATCTATTACTAAATTCATCCTTGTATTTCAGGATTTTGTTGCTTTTCTAATGGTGTTTATTTCTATATTCCAGTTCATTACTAGTTTATAGCAATACAATTCAATTTTTATGTTAATTTTATATAAAACTGCATTAATTTTAGTATCTCTTTTGTAGACTCTAGGCTTTTCTATGTAGATCACAGCAGTTACAGGTAAAGGCACCTTTGCCTCTCCTTTTCCAGTAGGTCCCTTCTTTTATTTCTTTTTCTTAATTGTTAGACCCTCCAGTAAAACATTGAACAGAACTACTGAGAATGGAGCACCAGGCATTAAGAAGTGGATTTTTCCTTTCGTCTTCGAAGTTGTTTAGAAGTGCAATAATGATAGTCTCATTTTCTCTTATTTTCTTCCCTCAGATAACTACATCAATGAATGAAAGATCAGCAACAAAAATAAAACAAAGCCCTTTGTAAATTTGAGTTTATACTTTTTTTTTTAACTAGGTGCAGATTATACACAGTTGGCCAAAGTGTTCTAATTCCTTATGAACCAGAATCTTTTTCATAAAAGTACCTCTGAACCTTTGTTTATTCATATGAAATGGGGTTGATATTTCTATTTTACAAGTTTTTGTATGTACACATATTTATTAATAATAATAAATGAATTTTTAAAAGCACTTTGTACATAGCAAGTATACTATCCATATTAGTTCCTTTTTTCTTTCACTGCCATCAAATAGTTCATTTCATGTAGATGACTCATTCCTGGTAAGTTTCTTTGTCAAATTAAATCTGCTTCTGTATAACCACCACTTATCAATGTAGCCTGTCGCCTAGGTGTGCATGTTTGTATGCACACACAGACTCACAAACCAAAAATACTGGAGTAAGTTTAATCTGTATTTCGTATGACAGCCTTTCAGATACTTAGGGTAGCAGTTGTAGCCCTTCTGTATTTCTCACCCAGCTCATGAGTTCCTCATCTGTTGAGGTAGTACTTTGAATATAATGCCATTTTTTGGTAATTGTGTAATTCTTACAGTCAGTCTGTATGATTCTTAAGATGTAGTCTTCTTACCATAGAATACAGTGAATATTTACAGTTGTGGCACGCTTTCAGTCCCTCATCTAGGACTGTGCTTTACTACTGCAAACTAAGATTGCTTTCGCTTTTACCATATTAGCAGTCTTGTCTTTTTGCTGGTGTTTCTTTTCTGAATCTTTGTATTTCTCATATGGGTCATTTGGAAATTAGATAAATATGACACCCGGTATCTTAAAGTTTTGGTTACAGTAGGTTTCACTGTATCATGTATAATTGAATTAGAGCCAGTACAGCGATCTAGAGCACATGAGACAGACTAACAGTCTACACTACCTCTTTTCAGACTAACAGTTGACAGTGGTCTCTTAGGCCGTAAAACTTGTTACAAAGCCACATTACTGATGTAGAATAGGTATTGGTTTACACTGTCCACTAGGGTAGTATGAGAAACACTGAGGGGTCTCGCCGAATTCAAGATATGCTTAATTAATGGGATTCTCCTAAAGAGCTAGGCTCACAACCTTCTAACAAGATGAAGTTAGTCTAGTATGAGGGTCACAGCTAGAATATGAATTACTTTTGATTCCATGACAGTGTACAACCAGAACACATATAAGGAACAGATAAATAGCTCTGTAATTGACATTAAATCTTAATTTGTGAATGTTTTCTTCTTATTTGTTTGTTTTTTGTGCAGGGTCTTGCCATGTAGTGCAGGCTGGCCTTGAACTCATTATGTAGCCAAGGCTGGCCTCCAACAGTAACAATCCTCCTGCCTCAGCCTCCCAAGTTCTGGGATTACAGGCGTGCACCACCATGCCTGGCAATTTGTGAAATTTTAAAACAACTAGAGGAATTATTTTTGGATCATCTTTATGTTTCCTTTTATGAAGCATAGTTAAAAATAAGTAAGTCTTTACCTTTAGGACAGGGGGATATAGTTTGAAATCAAGGCCAGATCTCCAACTGTAAGTAAAACAAAGATTTACAGGTAATTTTGATTCTATTTAGAAGAGCTGTCAGAAGATGATCTATTGAATCAGTATTCTTCATTTACAAAGAAGACCAAGAAAAATGGCTGTGAAAATAATAAATCACTGAACTCTTCTGAAATGTTTGTGCCTGACATGGGAAATGGAACTATTCAGACAAAAAGCTTAAATACACCACCTAGGACAAGAAATAAATTTGCGACATTTTTACAGAGAAAAAACGAAGAGAGTGGTGCAGTTGTGGTCCCGGGGACCAGAAGCAGGTATAGTTGTATCTTCAGCATGTTGGTTGGTGTGTTGTATTATGTACTGTATTTTTGGACTCAATGATGCTGTAAAAGTGATACACTCAGAACTGTACTTTGAATTCTGAATTTCTTTTCCGGGACTAGTGAGCTGTGGTGCTCTTCTCTCTCTCAGGATACTGAGCAGAGGCAGCAAGCCACAGCTCCCAGTTAGCCTCATGATCGTGAGGGAAAACAACTGACCCTCTACACTGCACTGTGTTGCTAAGTCAAGATGTTTGATAGGTTAGATGTATGATAAATGTGCTTTCAAATTTAACAATATATTCCATTTATGATGGGTTTATCAGGACATAAGCCCTTTGTCAATTGAGGAGTTTCTGTATTGTCTTAGTTCTGACTTAGATGCATTGCTGTTTCCATCAGCTTCTATTAGTTCTATTATCTTTCCATACAGAATTAAATAAAAGAGATTCATAGCCCCTGTCATCACATTTTGCTTTGCAGAAATTCTGTTACTTTGGGAAATTCTGTAACTTTTCTTCCCCTTTTTTATTGTTTCTACCGTTTTCATTTCTTCGAGAGCTTTATACAATTTTACAAAGTATTTTCAGAAATATTTTAAAATATGGATAACCAAACAGTTGTAATATTACAAACCTGATACCATGCTGGGTGCCGTGGTTACAAAAATAAGAAAGACATAGTTTTTGTTCGTGGAATACTTGCAGTCCAATTGGAACAGTAGGTACATGAGCAATTTTTCCAGATAGTATGGTAAGTATAGTGATTAAGGCATGTACACAGTTTTGAGGGCATTAAGGCAGCGTCTAATGCTGAGGCAGTGGTTGGAAAGGGTGAAAGGGAAGGAATGATGTTGAATGTCACTGATGAGGTTTAAATGAATAATGGGGTAAATCAGACCAAGACTGGAGCCAAGTCTCCTCTCAGTGGAGTCAAACAGGTTGAGCAAAGGCATGGAGGGTGGGGAACAGCATGGAGCCTGGCGCAGCTACTTGCTGTTGATCACTGCTGTCCTTGCTACTACCAGAATGCAAGGAAAGACAGATGGAGACAGGAGACCAGGTCGTGGAAGTCACATATACCAAACTCACAACCTATAGCCTTCTTTAAAGATGGTGGGAAACATTTAAAGGGCTTTAACCAAGGGGGAGGTATGATTCAATTCCTGATATGGATAGATCATTCTGAGCACCCAATGAAAATGGGTTTGAGAGGGCCAAAAGTGGAGCACAAAGGTCAGCAATGCTGTTGCCATAACCCCTGCAGATGATGATGACTTGGGGATTTGGAATTTAGTATAACTTGGGGATTAGGAATTTAGACCCCAGAGCCAGTCCACTGGGTTTGAATCTTGTCATGTTCATTCATGTTTATTTGTTTGCCTTAAGCAAATTACCTTCTGGGTGTTTCGCTTTCCTTTTAAAAATGGGGCTTTCCAAAGTGTTGAGTTCAGTTCAGGCAGCTTCCCTGTTCTGTTAATTAAACTTTGGGACACTGAAATAGGCTAGAGGAGACTAGTGGATAGAAAGTATTACTCTATTCACTTACCTCCCAGCCTACAAAAATGAAAAGACAAAGAAGGCTAACAGTTGTAACAACCTCAGGGTCTTTGAGAGAACTGCGTAAAACAGTGCCTGATAGATAATAGATGATAAATGCACAATGGATAGTTCTTACTTTATTGGCTTTGAATGGTGGTACTACCTCAGTCCATTTTCTTTTGCTTTAACTGAATACAACAGACTGAGTAATTTATGAAGAAAAGATGTCCACTTGGCTCACAGTGCTAGAGGCTGGGAAGTCCCAGAGCACGGCGTGGCGTCCTTTCAGCATTGGTGTGGGCCTTGCTGCAGCATGGGATGGTAGAGGGCATCACGTGGTGAGGCAGAGCTCATACGCTACCTCAAGTCTCTCTTATAAAGCCACTAATACAATCAAGGGGGCCCCATCCTCATGACCTCATCTAATCCTGATTAGCTCCCAAATACCAGTAATTTATGAATTTGGGGGAATACATTCAAACTACAGCAGGTACCACAATGTGTAAGAGGAAATGTAAATGTGAGAAGTTAGCTAGGCATAACATAGTAACTCTTAAGACAGAAAATTTGCCAGCACCTCTGTTCTTCTGGAAGACTTAGAATAAGCACTTTTTGGTTTTTGTTTTTCGTGTTCAATAAATGAGGCTGCACACTGGGAGGTGGATCTGAGAGAAGGAGCCCCTGGTAATGCTTCAGCATCCCTTTAGGTGATGTTTCAAACCCTTCTCCCGTCAAGTCTTCTCGAGTCAAAATATGATACCCTTAAATGATCATTTCATTCTTGTTTTGCTAGTCACCTCATAGAGATGTTCGTTAACATGGAATAATGAAAAAGTAGGTCATAAAAGATGGACACTGGTTCATATACGCTGAACGAAAAGTTCCAGAAAGCTGACCTTTTTCATTTGGAGACATATTTGGAACTTGACTTCTGTTTTCCTTTTGAGTGAGAACAGAGCTTCCCCTTTCTGCTGCTTGTGTTAATCTCTTCTTGGGAGACGACTAAGAATCATGCTGTGTGTCTACAGGACTTAGCTGTTTAGTCACTGAAGAAGTTTAAGGAAATCTCCAAGTTTGAGGTTGTGCTTAGCTGCTTTATATAGCTTATTTGGATGTTTCAGTAGTAAACTGCTCAGGTGGGCATTAAGAGATGCCTGGAGAAATATTTCCTCCATCAACTTCCTGTGAAATAATAGTTGGGAATAAAAAATAATAACTGGGAGTAAGTTTTTGATGTATAATGTTCTGACCTGCATTATATAGCAACATCTAATAATAGCTAACAATTATTAAATTAGTTTTCAGAATGCTTTTACACGCTCTCTTATTCCTTACAAAAGTGCTATGAGGTTGCATACAGTTGATGTTATTCTCCCTATCTCAAGTTAAGGGTTCGATGCTCTGAAAGGTTAAGTTTTCCCAGGGTGACAATAGGAAAGAGTCTAGTCACAGTTGATGGGAATAGCCTGACAGGCGTGGATTTGAATTTTCATTGTCATTTATCAGTTGAGAGATCTTTCACATGCCATTCAGCTTCCCCGGCCTTTCTTTATAAAGTATGGACAAGAATATACACAGGCTATGGGGAAGGTCAGTAGATGCTCTGTATACGAAGCACCAACTCAGTGCCTAGTCATTGACATAGTAATTGCAAGCATTCATTACTACCCCTCTCTTTTTAATATAATGCAAATGAAAGGACATATTAAACATGCAAAACATCTCTGATCTATGTTTTTTGAAGCCTGTTTTAAGCCTGAATTGTTTTTACTACATCAGTGCTTAACCTAAAGCATTTCAGCTTATCCTTGAGATCTAGCAATAAAATATCAGTTAAGTAACACCATAGGCTAATTAGGAAGGAACAGCCATGAAGTGGGAGGGGTTCTGGGCTTTAATTCTGTTCTCTAGGTGATTAGTTTTATAACCCTGAGTACTTCTCTTTACCCATGAAATGATGCATGGGAGAAATAGTTGGGCATCGTAGAAATTACCATGAATTTAAAGGTGAGTTTGTGATCAGATCTTAGGGTCTTATGTGTTCTGTTGAATGAAAAGCCTAGTAGTTTCCCTTCTTGCCTATACCCACAGTTTATCTGGGGATGTGATGAAAGGATTTTTACTTCCCAACATTTAGTAAATATTCTATTCTTCTTGGATTTGAATCAGTACTTATTAGGGAGGTAAATTCTCTTTAAGTTTCATATTTACATGATCGGGTATGCTGGGATTTTCTTTTTAAAACTAAAAGCTCTTCCTTGAGTCAGTCTCCTCAATATTTATCACCTGAGCATGGTAGCACAAGCATGTGATCCCAGCACTGAGGCGGAAGCAAGAGGATCACCACGAGTTCAAGGCCAGCCTGGGCTTCGTAGTGAGTTTAAGGCCAGCCTAAACTGTATCAGGAGACCCTGTTTCAAAAAATCAGTCAATCAGTCAGTGGAGTAAATAGCTAACTTTTGCTTCCTGTAAAATATGAGACAATAGTTAAAATTGTTATTTCTGTGCCATATTTCCATATTTGCTAACACATTCAACTATATGTTAGCTGCTGTGTTAGTTGCTATGGAGGATACAAAGACATGGTCAGTACCTGCCCTCAAAGAGCTTACTTTCTGTTTGGGAGCTGAAAGGGTTTGGGGAGAGAACATCTATGTAATAAACTTCAGGGGGAAGTTCCAAGTACATATATGTGTATATATAGATGACTGTTTTTAGAGAGTCTTGTCTAAAAATTTGTTGTAAAAGCAAATTTCTAATTGTGTGAATTTTACCATAATCAGAATTTAAACTTTTATTATAATTCAAGATCTGTATTGCCTTTATTTATGAAATTATCTATTTTGAGGCTTTTTAAAGATTATGGGGGGCTGGTGAGATGGCTCAGTGGCATAAGTGCCTGCCTGGCAAGTGCGAGGTCCTGAGTTCGACTCCTGGTAGCTGGTGATATCACTCAGTGGCACAAGCTCATGCTGGCAAGCGCGAGGTCCTGAGTTCGACTCCCGGTACCCACATAAAAAAAAAAAAAGATTATGGGGAATTATTCCATTTTGAATCTTGACATCCTATATTTACAATAATCCATTTTTCTTGGGTTTTGTTAGGTTTTTCTGCAGTTCCCTGGATTCTGCTGACTGTGTATCAAAGAAGGCAAGCAGCCAGGCTCTAGATGAAACAGCTGTCAGAGAAAAACTAACTGATTGTCTAGACCTAGAAGGCAAGAAGCTGGTAGGTACAAATGCAGCACATAATTCAAGCGATCACATTCCAGATGATGTGACTGCGTTTGCTGGTGAAGAGCCTCAGTCCTTTAAGACCAGCAAATTCACAAGGACCATTTCACCACCCACTCTGGGGACACTAAGAAGTTGTTTCAGTTGGTCTGGAAGTCTTGGAGAATTTTCAAACTCTCCAAGTACCCCTCCAAACCCAAGCACAGCATTACAGCGGTTTCGAAGAAAAAGCGATTCCCCCTCCTCTCTGCCTAAAGACAATCAGCTGTTTGATGCGTCTCAGTCAAAGAAGGAAGTGTCAAGGGATGAATCTCAGCCCTTACATGAAGTGGATTTGCCTTCACAGTCTCAGAGCAGTATAGAACTATCACCACACAGTTTAAATGCATCAAAGCTTTCTCAGCCTTCTAGTAAGGATTCCGATTCAGAGGTGAGTCAAATCAGGAAGCTTTTGTTTTCAATTTATATGTGGGAGAAAATAAGGTATTAAACAATTGGGGATATTTTGCCTACATTATGGAAATGCCTGGTTATCTTAACATTTTATTCTAAGTCCTACTGTGTAAAAAGTTAACATTTTATTCTTTTGAAGGACTTTTCTGTATCTTTATGTTCAACTCCTGTACATTTAAACTAATTATACTTCAGAATCCCTGTGTATTCCATTGATCGGAACTTGAGTTACAGCACGGTTAGCACCTAAGCAGAATGACAGTGTATGAAATGAAAAATTATTACAAATTCACTACTTAAGTCCTTAGTACTGTATAACTTGAATTCAGATATGACTTTATACAGAAATGGCCCTACTAATGTGCTGTTGTCTGTCTTAAGTTTCAGAACTTCAAAAGCATTTTCATTATTTCTGCTAACCTTTAGTTTATAAAAAAATAATATAAATGATTTTATGTTATTGTTTTAAATTAGTGAAAGCATCCTAACCACTTTTTTCTTCTATATCTTTTATTCTAACTTTGATTTTTTATTTCTGGGTTTGATTTGACTAAAATCAAAACTCCGAATAAGTACTACTCATAAGAGCCAGTGACATATTTTAAAATGGCATAATGGCATTATCTCAGATTTACAATATAACATTGTTTCATGTTCACCAAGCTGAAAGAATTATAACCACTATAATAGTTGACAAAATTGTAACGTCAGATAATCCTGAATATTGGGCACCATTTAATAAATCAGTATAGCTTGTATTTAAGTTCTCAAAGAAAACTTGAGTTATATTGGATTCAGACTGAAGTGAAAGCCAAGCTACCATGTGGAAGTAAATTGTTTTCATTTGGAGGAAGCTGAAATCGATTTATGTATTTGAACCCTGAGGTTTTCTGTGACATCTTCTAAATTTTTAGAAGCATCTCAAGCCAAACCTTTGGTTACCTTTGAAGTTTTTGCTTTTCTTTTGCTTTTGTGTTGCTTTGCCCTCAGTTCGTTCATATTAAATACTGTTCTTACCGATCTGGAAGACTTTCTTTAAATATGCTTTTCCATTTTAGTGTCTTTATTTTCTTCTTCTTTTCACACCATACTGCATTTCCTGTTGACACCATCTGGGTACCACCACAGTTGCTGTCTCTGGAATGTCATTCATAAAAACATCTATTTGTGAGGATGTCTTTTAAGTGTGTTGGATTAAGTGTTTCTTTTCCCATCATGCATCTTCCTGTTTCATTTACTTTGCAAGCTTTTGGTCATGTTTTCCTGAGAAGCCTTGCCAGCCCACAGGCTGGGCTGGTCCTACCAGTCCAGCACAAGGAAAGACGCACTCTTGTTTTCTGGCTAACCATCTTTTACACTAATCCCTCATAGAGATATGAACCCCTCACCCAAAATATAAACTAAACTAGGAATCATTCATTGAATCATTGCTCTTGTAGCCTAATAGTAAATTCTTCTTAGGATAGATTAATTCTCAAACAATTGAATGTTAATCTATCTTTGATTTAGAAAATGTTCCAGGAAGTAAAAATGTCTGAAGGCTTTATTTTGAGTATCAGTTTTCATTATATGCTTCTGAAGAAAGTGTTTCAATATTGGAGCCTTCTGTTGGTGGTTCACTGTGAAAGGCGGCAGCCACAGTTCATTGACACCACTGGAGGTTGAAGTAATCTTAGGATCTTTATTGTAAGTAATGATTTAGCCCAGGGTCACCACCACTGTTAGCTCTGAACAAGGAATAATGGAGTTATACAATAAGTAAATTATTTTTAAATCCTCTCGGGAAAATGGAGAAATGTAAAGTTTTATGAATTTTCATTTATTATGCTTTTTTTCTCTTTAATGTTGAATGTGTTACACAATTAAAAGAAGAGAATTGGAGCTGCACTGGTTGTGCTTTCTGTAACTAGTAATTTATGAAAACAGCAAAGTTGGGTAAAACTATTACAGTAAGAGACTAGTTTTCCCTCAGTCAGCATTTTGACAGGCTCCGCAAATGGTTCAGAAAAGCCTTCAAAAATACATTTTATGTAAACAATTTACTTTTCCAGCTAAAACATCATGCTTACTATATTCAGTGAAACTGGCAAATATCATCCTTTGCATATTAGATTCATTTTCTTCTATTAATTCTAGCCTATGTTTTTATATTTTCTTTCCTTGAAATTTTATTTACACTGATTGTTCTCATTTTACTTATTTTCCATTTTGTTAGTTGTCAAAAATTCCACAGTAAAAAAAAAAATCTAATTTTACTTTATTTTATGATCTCGGGACTCTAGGAATCTGATTGTAATATGAAGTCACTTGATAATCAAGGTAATCAGAACTCCAAGCAACATTTATCTCATTTTTCAAAGAAAGAGACACTTCTAAGAAATAAGGTAAAACATTTATTAAAATTTTCTTTAATTTTAGAAGCAGTACATGCTTATTGTGCATGCTTATTACCAAAAAAAAAGACATACAAACAAAATTAAAATATTTGCTATCTGGTTTATAAAAAAGTCTACTTTCAAACTTCCCAGTAGAGTATTTGCACTTAACTGTAGGTATTCGAGGTGTTAAGTTGAAGCCTATTTTCTCTTGCAATATAAAGATCTTTTTCCATGTGTTATATAATCGTTACTTATAATGACTGTAATATCCCATCATATGGGTTTATATAATTTATTTACTCTAAAAAATTATTGCTGTTGCAAACAGCATTGCCACCAAGATCTTGTGAGTAAATATTTGAGTACCTATTCTTGATTAATTTGTAGGATTTTATTCCATAGGGTGATATTACTGGTCCCAAGGCATGCATGTTTTAAAGCTTTGGTATATATTGCCAAAAAGCCTTCTAAAAATTATCCCACAGTAAGCCAATTTTTAAAACTTAGCCATTCTTTTACAACCCCAGCCAGATTAATCAGTTTTAGAACTGTTTTTTATATACTTCATTCTTACTTCTCTAAAAAACAGCAAAATTTAACTGGCTCCACACTGTAAAAATCAATCCTTCAGTAGAAACAAATATGTCAGTAGAGATTTAAGTAAATTATGCCACATTTATACAATGGAAGAACAGGCAACGTACTCAAAATAAAATTCAGTTCTACATATGACATGGAAAAATCTCCCAGATGTATCATTAAGTGGAAGCAAGAAAAAGGAACTAATAACAGTGTAGAGTGCTGCCAGTTCTGTGTGTGTGAATGATTTAGTGGCTGCACGGGAAGCCTAACGGCAATCGCTTCTAGAAAGAAAGGCAAAGAGGGAGTTAATGAGACTCACTTTGTTCTTTATTCTTTTGTATTATCTGTTAATATAATTATCATTTCTGTAGTAGACATTTGTAAATAACACATTTTTTCATGTTTCTGATGAGTTATTTTTCTGTTCCAACATGTAAAGAATACTTTGAAGTTAACTAAAGGTAGTTGATTTGACAGAGTATTATTAAAATGGACATTTACTCTTCAGGTTCCTGGGCTGTATAAATCTAGTTCTTTGGACTCTCTTTCTACCACTAAGATCAAAGCTCTGGTTCCTGCCAGAGTCAGTGGACTGAGCAAGAAGCCAGCAAGCATCCAAAGGAAAAATCATCATAATGCCGAGAACAAGCCAGGTTTACAGATAAAAATCAACGAGCTCTGGAAAAATTTTGGATTTAAAAAGTGAGTTGCCTCATTCCTTACTCTGAAATGGGATAAACTTCTTTTCAGTAATTCCAATTCCTTTCTCCTGTGAATCGATTTTTCTTCTCTTTTCTTTTCTTTTTGAGATAGGGTCTCACTGTGCAGTTCAGGCTGGCCTGGACTCACTAGGTAGCCCATGCTGGCCTCACACACAGCAATCCTCCTGCCTCCGCTTCCTAAATTATACTCTTAAAAATTATTGAAAGCCCCAAAACACCTAGGTCTATGTGGGTTGTATTTGTAAACACTTTTAACCATTTTATAAGTGAAAATAGACGTTTAAATAATTTCCATTTTTAAAATAATAATAGGCCCATTACATATGAATACTGTATAATTTTATGAAAAATAATTATCTTTTCCAAAACAAAAAAAAGTAAGAAGATTGACAGTGTTTCACACTGCAGATTTTTACTGTTTGTCTTAATAGAACCCATCTGGATTCTTATGTCTGCTTCTGCATTTCATCTGTTATGACATGTTGTTCTGGTAAAGTACAGTACAGGAAGGATATATAGCCCCCCACATGTTTGTATTTGGAAAGTATATATTTTGGATATGCTTTTAGATAATTGTTAATTTTCTTTTTTGCTCTTATACCAGAGTTCAATAAGCCCTTCTTTCTTTCTTCTTTAAGTATTGGGGATTGAATCTGGGGCTACATCCCCATTCCTTTTTCTTTTCTTTCTTTTTACTTATTTTTCTTTTTTGTTTGTTTGTTTGTTTTGTTTTGTTTTGTTTTGTTTTATTTGAGGCAGGTCTCACTAAGTTGCCTGGGCTGGGTTCAAACATGAGATCCTCCTGCCTTAGCCTTTCAGAGTCCTCTGATTACAGTTCCACACAAGTGCATTTTCAATGCATCTTTTACTTATCCATGATTTTTAAACACTACGTATTGAGTTGTACTTATCTTCTAAATGTTGACCTATTTATAAGGAAAGATCACAATCAGTAGTCTCAAGATTTAGAAAACTATCAAGTGGCAGGTACAAGTTTTCCAAATTTCTAATTTTTAATTGAAAACTTGAATGTTATCATTGGTAACAAGTACTGTTAGTTATTTCTTTTAAAATAAAAGGCGGTCTTTGTTCATTTTAGAGAATTCCTTTGCCAGGTGCCTAAATTTGAATGACCACAGTGTCACATGTTTTTACTTGAGATAACCATCTACCATGGTATACAACACCAGTGCTTTATATGTGCTGCTTCCTTTTTTTTTTTTTTTTTTTTCTTTTTCCTGTTTTTTGAGACAGGCTCTCACTATATAGTTCAGGCTGGCCTAGAACTTACTATGTAGCCCAGGCTGGCCTTGACTCAAGGTAATCCTCCTGCCTCAGCCTCTCAAGGGTTGGGATTACAGGCATGTGCCACCACACCTGGCTTTATACCTGCTACTGTCTGAATTCATGCAGAGTTGCTGGCAGGTCTCCCCAGTTCTCCTTTAGCATCATCAGTACAAGTGTCAGCACAGTGGAGAAGCCAAATAAAGCCTAAATATTATTATGAAAACAGTTTTGCTATTACAAACACCCTAAAAGGGACTTGAAAATCTGCAGGAGTTCTTGCATGAAAGATACTGTGAACTGACGCTAGAAGGAAACTAAGGATACAGTAGTCTTAGATACCTTTTAGAAAATAAGACTTACTGATGTTTCATGTTTGATGTCAGGAGGCAGAATAACCTGTGCTGCTATCGTAATATCGTATTTTTATGGATATAGAACTTCCAGCAAAAGGGGCAGGGGGTATAAAATAAGATTCAACCATTAGTTCATTTCATTTGTATTGGTTCTTAGCCAGACTTAGGAAGGGCACTAAAGAGAAAAGAATTAAAATTTATTTACTGGGATCTTTTTGCCTTAGCTAGTATATATCTAGTAGTGGCTTAGCACCTATATTGAAAGGTGATTTTGAAAGTAAGAAGAGTAAAACTCAGAAATTCTTGGAAGTACTCAAAGCAGAACCTGAATGTGTTCCATAGTGAATTGAGACAGATCTTATACTAAAGGGGATAACTTCCTATACGTATCTGTTTTTTCCAAGTAGATTATTTCTTCTCTAATAATCAGTACCCTAAAAGCACCAAATTTATTTTATTATATTTTGCAGAGATTCTGAAAAGCTTCCTTCTTGTAAAAAGCCCCTGTCTCCAGTCAAAGATAACATCCAGCTAACTCCAGAAGCAGACGAGGATGTATTCAATAAACCGGGATGCGTGCGCGTTCAGAGAGCGATATTCCCGTAAACGTGGACTGACTGCGGGAGGCTGGTGCCTGCAGGAAGTTTGTATCCATGGGAACTCCTTGTTTGGAAGTAAGGCGATCACCAGCCTGAAAGATTGGTTCTTAGATGATGTTTTAAAAATAGAATACATTTTGTATATTAACTGTGTAATTGTTTCTTTTGCTCAGCTTTTTATGTTTTTATAAAAAGCTAAATAGAGGAATAATTTTCTCCTTTGACAGTTTTTTTGGAAGACTTAGTGTTTAATTGGGCAAATCCCCTGGAGTTTAAAAATCTAAAGATTCGTGCGATGTTGTCCAGTATGAGATGGTAAATGGAGCTGGGTGTGGTGACGCACGCCTGTAATCCCAGCACTTGGGAGGTTGAGGCAGAAGGATCACCGTGAGTTCAAGGCCAGCTTGGGCTACGTAAGTGAGTTCAAGGCCAGCCTGAACTACATAATGAGACCCTGTTACAAAAAAAGGATGGTAAATGGAGAGCCACAATTCTATAAACTTTTTATGCTAGAAGAAATCACTGTTTCTCTGGGCTTTAAATCTTTCCAGCTGTCTTCCCTGTCTGTCCTCCGTGTGCAACTGAAAATAAAGTTGCTGTGATGGGAGGGGCGCTTGGATGCCGCCGTGCTCCATCATCCCCCAAGAGTTTGGTTGGGTCATAGGTTGACAGCAAAGGACAGTTTTTTTCAGCCTCATGTAAAGAAACTATCTCTTATGTCATTAATATTCTTCAAACTTCAAAACAGCCTCCGGTTTTCTTCCTGTATTTTAAGTGTGGACTGAAAATTCCTTAATATCTATTTGAAACTAGTGCCCTACACACTATATAAAGTACTAATACTATAGGGTCTGTGAGAGGCGTACTCTGCAAAGAAATATATGCCTGGGAAGAGAACAGACTACATGAGAAGATCCAGAATGACAAGAAAGCAGTAAAGGAATTTGTAATAAACAGCATAAAGGAAAACGACCAGAGTATATTAACTTTTCAATTAAAAAAAATAAAAAAGAGACTCAATCTGGAAAAGGCCTAGTCCAAAGAACAAAAGCAGATTTGGATTCCCTGTAAATGTTTACTGCTATAGACGAATTAAGAATGTGACTCAGGGGGCCGATGAGATGGCTCAGCGGCATAAGCACCTGCCTGGCAAGCGCGAGGGCCCGAGTTCAACTCCCAGAACCCATATACGAAAAAAGGGCCGGTGATATCGCTCTGCGGCACAGGTGCCTGCTGGCGTATGAGGTCCTGAGGTCGACCCCCGGTACCCACAAAAAAATTAAAAAAATTAAAAAAAAGAATGTGACTCAGACATTGTGCACAAATATTTGCCTCGTTGTTTAAAATGCCACGTAAACGTCAGGAAATGGACAAAATGTGCCATAAATCCACAAGGGTTAACAGAATGGATAAGGAAACCAATGGATGAGGGGTAAATGATCTCTCCGCTTTTTTAAATGGTTTTTCTAGTGGCAGAAGCCAACAAAAGGGAAAAGTCTAGATGGGCTCGATGAATGGGACATTCAAGTTCCACTGAGGCCAGAGGTACAGGGTAAGGCTGGAAATGGCATGGGTTCTGAAAACGTCCAAAAACAGTGTGGGGAAAGAAGGCGACAGCAGTGCTAGTTTTTAATCTCCAAATTCCAGCATAGCAGTTAGCAAAATCAAAAGCTGACAGACAACTCTTACAAATTTTGGTGACACAATGTCAGTCCCAAAATATAAATGGTTAAAAATGAGCCAAGGGCCACAAGCACACAAGGTGATGGTGTCCAGGTGAAGAAGGGAGGAAACAGCACCCGACCTACTGGAGGACACGTTGGAGCGTGTTGAGAGATTTGAAGCTGGCAGGGGCTCTGCCGGTTCCAGGCGGTGAGGGCGAAGCCAGCCTGGGGGCTGCGGACTGTGAAGCCCGCGGGTCCCTGTGAACTGCGACGAATGGAAATGCATTCACCAAGTTTGCTCCCTTCCAGGGCCAGGTCTCCTTTTGAAGAGAGCTGCTGGCCAAAGCCAAATTTAGCGAGAAGTGAGGAGAAGGTGAAAGTACAAGCGGGATAGGGAACAGTCAACACGAAGCCTCAACAGAATGCCTTGGATTTGAGCACTTAGGAAACCGCCCGGGAACCATGCTTCCTTCATCAAGTTTAGGAAAATTAATTTAAAACGAAACCATAGGTTAATGTCGTACAAAGTTAATCTGAAAGAAAGAATAGCAATAACATCAACGCAATGAAAATCTAACAACAGTAAGTCCACAGAGCAGGTGAAAACTGTTTTATTTTTGGTACATGCCAGCACTTTGGGAGACTGAGGCAGGAAGATCACCAGTTTGAGCCCAGATAGCCTGGGGCTGTAGCTCAGTGCAAAGGGTCAAGGGTCACTCCAAGAGCAGCCAACACCAAGACATAAGTAGTATACTTTAAGGGAAAAGAATCTTTGGGATAGGCAAAAAGAAAAATATTAGGTGATAGACTTTTTATACTCTATGCCTGAAGAAAACTGAATAACATTTTAAGATACTCTGGGGAAAATGGGAGCTGTGGTTTTTGTCTACAAAACTGGCTTTCAAGTATGAAGGGCACAAACTTACCAACATACAAATACTAAGGAAACGATTGTTCCCTTAAGCTCTGCCTCAAAAGCTCTACCTCAGTAATGTATCAGTAAATGTGCTGCAGGAATTAAGATGTGTCGTGTACATTACCGACTTCCCACAAGGAATGTAAACATTATGCACTACATACATGTACTAACAAACTGGAAAAAAAAAAAAAAAAAACCTTCAAAAATAGCTTAAAAGGCCTGGGATATAGCTCAGTGGCACAGCGCCTGCCTGGCAAGCATGAGGTCCTGAGTTCGATTCCTGGTTCCCAAAAGAAAAAGCTTAAAAACCATGATAAAAAATAAATTTGTTAAATGTTAAAAACAAAAACAAGGGGCCAGTGAGATGGCTCAGCGGCTTAAGCGCCTGCCCAGCAAGTGCGAGGGCCCGAGTTTGACTCCCGGAACCCACATACGAAAAAGGGGCCGGTGATATTGCTCAGTGGCACGGGCGCTTGCCGGCGCTCAAGGTCCTGAGGTCGACCCCCGGTACCCACCAAAAAAAAAAATGTGCTGCAGGTAAGCAAGATAACTAGAAATAGAGCAACATAAAAACCAGTGGTGAGCACTAAGCATGGTAACCTACAGTCAAACTAAGCGAAAAGGGAGAATACGGCAAACAAAACATAAGCAGAAAGCTTTGTTTCATTGATAGTCATGACAGTGTTGCTATTTGGGGACTATGGTATATAATGTGGAATAGAACAGGTGAGTGTGGGATACAGCCAAGCCTGGGAGATATAGTGAGTTCCATTCCAAACCACTTAAAGCAAATATCACAATAAAGTCATAAGATTTTTGGTTTCCCAATGCATGTAAAAAATATGATTATAAGCCAGGCATGGTGTGCACACCTGTAATCTCACCACTCGGGCGGCTGAGGCAGGATCACTGTGAGTTTGAGACCAGCCTGGGCTACATAGTGAGTTCAAGACCAGCCTGGAACACATAGCAAGACCCTTGTCTCAAAAAAAAAAAAAAAAAAAAAGTGGGCCGGTGAGATGGCTCAGCGGCTTAAGCGCCTGCCCGGCAAGCGCGAGGGCCCGAGTTCGACTCCCAGAACCCACATACGAAAAAGGGGCCGGTGATATCGCTCAGTGGCACGGACGCCTGCTGGTGCGTGAGGTCCTGAGGTTGACCCCCCCGGTACCCACAAAAAAGAAAAAAAAACCTTCATTGATAAAAGATGCCAATATCCATCAGAGTATTCAGCCAGTTATAGTCTTTTTGCTGGAGGAAGGTTTCCCTCTGCTGATGGCTGCTGGGGCATCACAGTAAATTTTTACAAAAGGCACATTATAGAGGTATATAACACCTGTGTTTATTTTTTAGGAATATTTCTATTGATGAATTATTTAGTTTTATGAGTTTTACATTAAACAATGTGTACTTAACAGGAAAATAAAATATTAAATTTTCAATATGTAATGAGTATATAGAATAAACGTCAACATTTTCAACATCAACTGCTTACCTGCTTACAAGATCTGAAAAACAACAGCAGAAATAAATTCCTATGTGAACTACAAAGAAAATACAAACAAAACCCTACCCCATAAATGTTTGCGTCAGTTATCACACTTGAGGCAGTCGTCACAGATGACAACAGCATGTTCCACACATAATTTCCCTCATACTGAGAGCACGTATGCTGTGCTTTCCTTCCCCATTCGGCAGATCATGCTCGTCAACTCTCGTCTTCCTCTTTTGTCAGGAACTTCCTATTACATTATACAATGTGCACTTACCAGGAAAATGAAATATCAATAAAATATTAAATATATAGTGAGTGTTTAGAATAAACATCAGCATTTTCTATATAAACTGGTTACTAAATCTAAAAAATAAGAAGTGAAATAAACTCCTATGTGATCTGCAATGAGAATACAAATAAAACTACCCCCAAAATAATCTTTACTTCAATTATCACACCTAAGGCAGTTTTCACACGAGAAGAGCATGTTCCATACACAAGTATCGTTTACACTGATAGCCATGTGTTTTATTTCCTGTCTTCTCTGGTAGGACATACTTGACATCTTGCTGGTCTGTTTTCTTAGGAGGTTCTGTGATGTTTCACCTCTATGTTCACTGGTCTCCTCCAGAATTCTTTTGAGGAGTTCTTTGGGCAAATACATACTGTTCTTCCTCTGTCTTAACTGATCATTTATCAATTCCAGTCCCAATCCAAGAAAATTTCTCCATGATATTTTGTGCTTTTTTTGTTTTGTTTTGTTTTTTGGGGGTTTTTTGTCTTTTTGAGACAGGGTCTCACTATGCATTTCAGGCTGGTCTTGAACTCACTTTGTAGCCCAGGCTGGCCTCAAACTCGCAATGATCCTCCTGCTTCAGCCTCCTGAGTGCTGGGTTTACAGGCGTGCGCCATCACACCTGGCTTTTTTTTTTTTTTTTTTTTTTTTTTTTTTGTACAGGGCATTGAACTCAGGACCTTGTGCTTGCCAGGCAGGCCCTTGTGCCACAGAGCTATATCCCCAGCCTTTGTTATTTTCTTTGTAAACCATGAAACTATTTATGCCTGACATGTTTAGGATCAAGTAAAACACAACTATTGGCCAATGCTTTGTTTCAAGTGACCTCATAGTTGCTGCATAACTTGTCAACATTTACTCCACCTTTCATTTTGTTGTAAAATGTGACCATTTTTAGCTTCATTTGTGTTGAGGATTCACTATCAATCTTTTTTTGGTTGGTTGGTTGGTTGGTTTTTGGAGACAGGGTCTCGCTACATAGTCCAGGCTAGCCTTGAACTCATTATGTACCACTGGCTGACCTTGAACTCACAAGATCCTCCTGCCCCACCCCCACACCCTACCCAGTGCTGGGATTTCAGGCATGCATCACCACACCAGGCTTCGCTATCAATCTTATCATCATGATGTAACATTGACAGTAGCATATTACTTTGTTTTTCTTTGCCACAGTGTAGTCCAGGCTAGCCTGGAACTCACCATGTAGCACTGGTTGACCTTGAACTCACAGGATTCTCCGGCTGAGCCGAGCGCTGGTATCACAGGGGTGCACCAGCACACCCGGCTTCTCTGTCAGTCTAATCATGCCGTAATGTCGATAGTAGCAGTACTACTTTGTTTTTCTTTTCCATAGAGGAAGCCAATGTTATGTTGTGGTAGGGAACTTTTTACAGTGTAGCAAGATATCAGCCTCTGTGTACCCATGTATAGTTCTGCTGTAACTGTAATATAAATCAAACCCAACCAGACTGTAAAATGTTAGTGTATCCCCATATAAGGGAGACAATGACAAAAATTGTATAAAAGGGTGCAACTATGCCATGTTTGGCACTCGGTCTTTGGATACGAATCTGCTCAGTCAGTGCTGACAGGAATAAAGCTGCTTCCTGGGAAAACGGCCCCGGTGTCCCATCTCTGTTCATGAAAATCCTGCAGCAATGTCTTTCTGAAATCCTAAGATGATACTATACATTTCTCTATTGTGAACTTGCAACATATTTTCAGGAATTTCCACTTTGTTCTTGTGAATAGTTTCTGTGCTGGTCAGTTGTTGGGTTTTTGTTTTTTTGTTTTTTTTTTTTTAGCAAATGTAACATCAATGGATAATTCATGAACCATTGTCCAATGTGACATTTGAGTTACTTTTTGAAATAGGTACAAATCTGTTCACAACATCATACAGTATATTACTGCATGAATAAAGACCTGGTGGCTGAGTTCCAGGATAAATTTCTAAATTCAAGGTATAAAATGTCTTCGTATCTACCAGGGCATATATTTTTATACCATATCTGGAAGCTTTATTTAGCATATATTGCTGAAACCTTCAACAACCACAAAATGATGCAAGTTGTTTGTCAGTTATCATGTATTCAGACCATGTATAAATTGCTTGATAGTTTGAAACAAAGCTTTCAAAACATGAGCGAATAGCAGGCAAATTATCAGGGTTTTTTTTGTTTTCTTTTCTTTTCTTTTTTTTTTTGGCGGGTCTTTTTGTTGTCAAAACAGGCAATTTTGAAAGAAACCGTATCTCTTGAGTGTCATTATTCTAAAAATCTCAGCACCACATCTGTCACTTCTCCATAAATCCTTTAGATTCTGACAATTACAATGAGAAAGTCCTGCTATGAAGGCTTTTAGTTGAGATAGTGAGATGTCATGATAAATATATTTTTGAGTACTACTATTGATGCATATAGAATGTTTTACTTGTATTTCATTATTAGTGTATTTCAAACCATCTTGTAGCATATTGTGCGTTACAAACAATTTCTAACATTGTATCGCAGTGTTGGCTTCCATCCAATAGGTTTCACACCTGGCAAGAACCTAATAACATTTTCCAACTCAGTTCTAATGTTGGATCATTCAGGTATACATGACCATTTTGTAGCATTTGACTAGTCAAATATTTGTTTACATTACCGTTTTCTTCCTTACCTGAATCAAGGTCTTCATTCTATACTTCTCTATCTGTCATATCTCTATCTGTTATATATTACTAATTTCTTTGGCTTACGTGATCCAAGTCATCATCAGTAGCTGAATCACCTGATGGCTCGCTTTCAACCTCCTACCAGTTGTAAAAGTGGATTTTCATGATACATTATACTGAATTGGGCTAGTTCTACAAGAAAAAAATCAAAAGAAAACAAGTAATAAAAAATTTATAAATACACAGAAATGTAACACTGTGGATAACACAGGTAAAACTCATCCATTTACACTGACACACGTCCACGCACCTTGCCGTTCCTCATACCAAGCAGGCAAACACTAAGATTGCTTCCAGTACTCCCCCAGTGCACAGCCACTGAGACACACAGCCAACTATCATTATGCTAAAGTACTTATTTTCCTTAGAAAAATATGGTTGGGAATATTTTATGCAGCATGATGCCCCTTAACTGATCAGGGTGGTGGTTCCTGGAGGTTGAGGCGGCTGTGGCAACTGAGGTAAGATACCTACGTTGTTTGCTGCATTGAGTGACTGCCGTTCATGAAAGATTTCTGTAGCATGCAGGGCTATTTGATAACAGTTTATACACAGTAAAACTGCTTTCAAAATTGAAAGTGGCTGGATGTGGTGGCACACGCCTGTAATCCTAGCTATTTGGGAGGCCAAGGCAGAAGCGTTGCAGGTTTGCCAGCGTGAGTAACTTAGACTGTAGCCATAGGCCAAAATAATAGAAGGAGGAGGGTAGACTGGTGCTAGAGTGCTTGCCTCACGTATGCAAGGCTCTGGGTTCAGTGCTCAGTAACACACACACAAATTGAAATCAGTACTCTCAAATCCTTCCTGTTATCAACTAAGTACAGTGTATATAATATTTTACACCTTTTGTTAGCATTTCTACAGTCTTCACCAGGGGTAGAGACCATCAAAAGAAACTTTTCTCTCATTCATAAGAAGCAACTCCTCATCCATTCAAGTTCTAAACTGAGATTGCAGCAACTCAGTCGCATCCTCAGGCTCCATTTCTGATTCCAGTTAGTTCTCTTGCTGTTTCTACATCTGCAGTTACTTCTTCCACTGAAGTCGTGAACTCCTCCAAATCATCCACAAGGTTGGACTCAGCTCCTCCAAACTCCTGTTAATGTAGCTATTTTGACTTCCTCCCACGATTCACGAACGTTCCCATTAACATCTAGAAAGGTGAGTCCTTTCCAGGTTTTACTTTGCCCAAATTCATCAGAGGAACCACTATGACAGCTGTAAAGTTAGAGTGTATTTCTTTTTTTTTACAGGGTCTCACTGTATAGTCCAGGCTGGCCTTGAACTCACTTTCTAGCCCAGGCTGTCTTCAAACGCGCAGCGGTCCTCCTGCCTCAGCCTCCCGAGTACTGGGATTACAGGCATGCGCCACCACCGGCTTGAGGGCCCCGCGGTGGCTCACAGCGGAATCTGCTGCCCTCGTGTGGCCATGTCGGTGCAGTGCGGACAAGATGCGACGCTCAAGGCCAACAGGAATTGGAAGCCACCAGATGAGAGCAGCGGCCTCCAGGGCTCAGCTCTCCCCAAACTCCTTGGTCTCAGGACGTCTTTATACTGTAAACGCTACTGAGGACGCCAAGACCCTTTATTTTGTGCATTAATTCTATCCTACTTAGAAATTACAACCGAGAAAAAAAGTTTTTTAAATCATGCACCAATTACTTCAAAAACACCAGAAGAAACAGCTGCGTGTGTCGGGACGTGGCTGTCATTGCAGCGCGCTGGGAGGCTGGCAGGGGCACAGCGATCTTGAGCCCACCCTGGGCAACTTAGCAAGACTCCGTCAAAATAAAAACAAGAAAGGCATTAGGATGGCGGTGTGGCTCTGTAAGAAGGCCCTGGGTTCAATTCCCAGTACCGCAAGAAAAAAGAAAGCAGAAACAAGAAACATCTCATCGGAATGAAAACACCAGTTATCTGAAAATAGCTATCTTTTTGCAAAAAAAAAACGAAACTTAGTGAAAAGTGTGGCATTTAGCTACATCTCTGCAATTCTCTTAACGGACTAAGTAGAAAGCCTGCAAGAAGAGAGCTGGGTTCTCCTATTTGCTCTGACCTCAGTCCCTGCCGCATCACAGACGCGGCTTTCGGAGGCCGCAGCGTCCGCTGCGGAGAAGCCACGCGGCAGGATCGCGGTGTCACTGCAACGTCATCAGACTCTTTCTCCCTTCCTCCCTTCCTCCCTTCCTTTCTTCCTTCCCTCAAGGCTGGGCTTGAACCTACTGTGCAGCCCAAGCCTGCCCTGAATTCACAGCAATCCTCCTGCCTCAGCTTTCCCAGGACTGGGATTACAGGTGTGCCCCACTATGCCTGGCCAGGGACAAGATTTTTAAACTCTCCAGGCTGGGGGACAGAGCAGAAGATGAGAGATTGGCAAGACGAGAAGCAGGCCTTGGGTCTCACAAGAGCTCAGGGGCCTGTGGGCCTCTTCCCCTTCTCGAGGCTTCCGGAGGGGGGCAGCAGAATCCCAAGTGACAAAGGAGAGCTGCGTGTCCTGCCCGGGCTCTGGGGACAACAGAGCTCCTTGTCCAGCCACGGCACAAGGGCGCGTGAGCAGCAATGATCGCACAGAGGCCGGCGCAGAACCCAAGACTTCTCGGAGTCTCCTGAGTGCCACACAGCGGAGCCGGTGCCCCTGAGGTGGCAGAGAAGCTGGCGGAGGGGCGAGAGGTGAAGCTGAGAGGTCAGGCCACTGGGTGTGTGTGAGTCCTCAACAGAGACCGCCTCAGGCCAAGCCACAGTAGAGGAAGGATGGGCCAGCTGAAAGGAAGGAAGGGAGGAGGGAAGGAGGGAGGGAGGGAAGGAGGGGGGGGAGGAAGGGAGAGAGGAGGAGGGAGGGAGGGAAGGAGAGAGGAGGAGGGAAGGAGGAGGGAGGGAGGAAGGAAGGGAGAGAGGAGGAGGGAGGGAGAGAGGAGGAGGGAGGGAGGGAGTGAGGAAGGGAGAGAGGAGGGAGGGAGAGAGGAGGGAGGGAGAGAGGAGGAGGGAGGGAAGAGGGAGGGAGGAAAGGAGAGAGGAGGAGGGAGGGAGGAAGGAAGAGAGCGAGGAGGAGGGAGGGAGGAGGGAGGGAGGAAGGAAGGGAGAGAGGAGGAGGGAGGGAGGAAGGAAGGGAGAGAGGAGGAGGGAGGGAGGGAGTGAGGAAGGGAGAGCAGGAGGGAGGGAGGGAAGGAGAGAGAAGGAGGGAGGGAGGGAGGGAGGAAAGGAGAGAGGGGGAGGGAGGGAGGAAGGAAGGGAGAGAGGAGGAGGGAGAGAGGAGGAGGAAGGGCGGGAGGGAGAGAGGAGGAGGGAGGGAGGAGAAAAGAAGGAAGAAAGAAAGAGAAAGAAAGAGAGAGAAGAAGGAGGGAAGGGAATCTTGCTCTCTGATGGGGAAATACCGACCTCACCAGTATCCTCTCCCGGTTTCCCTGCCTCGCATCTCAGGTGCAGACGTGTTGAACGTGCGGGAGACAGCGGACGTCTCCAGCGTCCCTGCTGGGCAGGCTCCGGTGTCAAGGGCCATGCGGGCGCGCGGGGGCGGCGGGGAGGGCAGAGCGCGGCGCCGACCTGGGGGTCGGGTTCGTCACCGCCGGAGCCCACGGCCGCGGGAAGAGGAGCTGGGGTTTCCCTCTGAGCTTCGACTCTACACACGCTTGGTTCTCAAGTGTGGCCCCAGGGGCCCGCGAGGTGACGACGGCGTTGCGGTGACACCGCGATCCTGCCGCGCGGCTCCGGAGCCGAGTCTGTGGCGCGGCCGGGGCTGAGGTCAGAGCAGACGGGAGAAGCCAGCTCTCTTCCTGCGGGCTGCTTAGCCCATTCAGAGAATTGCAAAGCTGTAGGTGAATGCCACGTTGGGTTTTGTTTTGCACCCCGATATTCGGCACGGTGTTTACTCTGCCCCATGACATATAAAGAATTAGTCTTTGCAGAACAACGGCAGAGTGACCAGGAAATCAGGGCTTCGACAGGAGAGGTGAGGTTGCACTCCTGGCTCCACTGTGGATTAGCTGTGTAATCTTAGACAAGTCGCTTCACCTCTCTGAGTCTCAGTTTTCTCAACTGCCCAAAGGGGGTAATACTAACATTATTAGTGTGGTGAGAGTTATCTGACATCAGCTATCCGAAGTGATTAATGCAGTGCCTGAGAATAGTAAGTGCTCACTAAACAGTGGCAGGAAACATCACTGTGTTTGACATTCACAACTTTTCAGTGACAGAAAGGATCTTAGAAGCCATCTAATTCACTTTGGTGCACTTTTTTCCAGCATTTGTCAAACTGCTGTGACTGCAAAGCCTTCCTCGTGTATTACCTTAGACTTGGACCTTGTTCCTGTCGGTCTAACACCTCCTAACCCCCTGTCCAGTGTAGAATGTGCCCTGTGATGGCCCCGTAGGTGATCATGCACACTGTGTGTGTTAGCTTTCCATCTCTGTGACAAAATACCTGAGATAACTTAAAAAGAGGAAAGGTTTGTTGTAGCTCACAGTTTCAGAGGTTTCAGATCATGGTCACTTGGCCCTGTTGCTTTAGGGCCCTTTTGTTTCCAAGGCCACAGGGGGGAGGGGCTGGGACCCCAGGGGCAGACCCCCAGTGACCTCCCCTCCTCCCACAGGCCCCCTCCTAATGCTCCTCCCACCTGCCAAGAATGCCATGGGCTGGCAGCCAAGGCTTTATCCCCCAGGCTTTGTAGACATTCCACACCTAAACCACGGTGCTCTGCTTGCACGTGTGGAAACCACCCTCAGTCACCAGGAACAACTGCTGAGAGCTAATGGATAACATTTACAAAGGGTTTGCCATGCACCAAGCACAGTGTGAGCACTAGGCATGGATCATCTCATTTAATTCTCATAATAACACTCAGAAGCTGGGTGTGGCAGTACATGCCTATAATCTCAGCACTCTGGGAGACTGAGGTAGGAGGATTGCCGGTTTGACCCCAGACTGGGCAATTTAGCAAGACTCTGTCTCAAAACAAAAAAAAGAAAAAAAGAAAAAAGAAAAAGAAAAGAAAAGAAAAACCACCAAGAAATAGCTACTGTATTCCTTTAATGGCTGAAGAAATGGGCTTGGAAGAGCTAAGTGACTCGCCCTAGGCCTCATGACAGGAAAGTGCCCACTCATGTTGGCCTTACTCTGGAATCCAGCACAGCCCACCCTCAACCACTGCAACAGCCCGTCAGCTCTTCTGTAAGTGTTGGAAAGTCCTTCCTTGTATGGGGCTGAATTTCAATGCCAATTCCAATCCCTTTCTTCCTCCCAGTTGTGCATTCTTCAGCTTCAGATCTAAGTATCCTTGATTTGCCATTGTTTCTAGAACTTTATCCATTTGGCGCCATTTCTCTTGACTAAAGTACTTCAGCATCACTCTGGACTAAGATGCTGAAAACCAAACACAATTCTACCTATTCCACTATCATACAACAGTTGCATTTTTGGAAGTCTCACATTATCAAAACACATGTTATATAATTGATTGTTTTTAGGAGAAAAAAGGGAGGAGGATAGAAAGTGTTAGATGTATAATAGTATTATTTTCTTGAAGACAGTTTGATAAAAAAGCTGTTTTCATAGCTCTAGCAGTAGAGCTACAGGGACTTTTGGGAAGATGATGGAGTGGTGAGAAGTAGATGAAGAGCTTCTCTCAGATTTGGTGTCCATACACTGGAATATAGCAATGTGAGGAAGAGAAGAAGGAGGGCAGTGGGTCCCGGGGACTGAGGAAGGATTTGAAGTGAGAATTGAAGCCCACGGGGAGAGCAAAGAGAGAAACTTCAATGAAGAAGAAAGAGGTGGCAGGCAGCACTTTCCCCCTGAGCCCGGACTCACTGCATGGGAGGGAAAGCTGGAACCCGCAGATGTACCATGACTACTGGTGACCCTAGAGGCCTCCATGGAGAAAGGCACCAGTGGAATGGAGCAGTGGACCCAGCAGACTGCAATGGTGGGTGAGTTATTCGGATTCAGATGTCCTGCAGGAGAGGGTGAGTGGCCGGGAGCCATCTTAGAGAGGGGCCAACTGAGCTTGGAGCTCAGAGCAACTGCTGGCTCCACCTAGCGGCTCCCAGCTGAGTTCAAGTCCACACTAGGTGCACGCACTTCTCCAGGCTGAATGGGCCTGGTTCCAGCCTCATGCCCAGAAAGAAGCCTGAACTTCAGTGGAAGTAAAGGTGCAGGCTCTGTGGGATTATCCAATACCCTGCCATAAAGCTCCTGGTGGCCTTCTGGGATGAATCAAAACGTCTAGACTCTACCCACACGGTCTACCAGTAATGGCAGAGACACACCCTGAGTAAACATTTTTTTCTCATATTTTCTTTTTTCTTTCTCTCTTTTCTTGTTTTTTGTTTTATTTTTTCTTCATTGTTTGTTCTTATTTTTATATGAGTTTGAACATGGTTTCTAGTTTTTTGTTATTTTTGTTCTGCTCTGATCTGGTTTTTATTTCTTCCTTCTCTATTTCCCTCCTGTCTTCTGCACCAGTTTCCCAAAGTTTGCCTGATCCTCCTTTGTCATCCAGCCTTGCTTCTAATCTCTTCCTCTTCTTCTATTTCTCTATTTCCCCCCCCCAACCTTTTTTAAAATTTTCTCCCCAAGGGTAAAATTGCCATATTGAATGCTTATTTACTCCATATAATTTTCTGGTTCATTTTAGATTTTGTTATATAACCACAAAATCTAGTTCATACACAAAGGTGGAAAATTAATAGTTACCTCATTTTGTGATTTTTCTAGGCTGTGTTTCATGATATTGTTATTGCTGATTGTACCACTTTAGCCAAAGTGACATAATTGTTCTAACAAGTTGTTTTTCCTAGTCTGCGAAGACTGAGATGGCTTGAGGGTCGTAGAAAATACTGTGGGCCAGTGCCAAGGAACCATGGGCTGGGTAAGTAGGCAGCAACTTCTCATTCCCAATAACTTGAAGAGGTAGGAACTTGCAAAAGACTCAAAACCCAAAACCCAGCTACACCTGGAAGACACTTCTGAGAAGTAGTCATTTCCTAAGGGTTCCAAATACTACCAATATAGTTACTCACCATAAGCAATTTACAAGCATCAACCCAGGAATTAAACTAAAAAAAAGAAAATGAGAAGACACTTAAACAAGATGCAGCCCCAGATGTCCACTTCATCATAGGCAAACCCAGGGGGCAATGAGGTGGAATAATCAGAAAACCACCCACCTGGACACTCTGAAGTGGTAACAGCAGACGTAAGAAAGCAAATGAATGAGGCTCTAGAAAAAAATTCAATCAGAAATAATTTCTCAGGTAAGTACAAAGATAGTGACCATGATGAAAGATATGCTTAGTGACAATAGAGGAGCTAAGATAAAAAAAAAAAATAGACAAGTTTAGGAAACTGATGGAAACTATGAATGCCCAACATAGGAAAGAAATGAAATCCATAAAACAGATTCAAGCAGATATCCAGGAAATTAAAAATTCCATTGAAAGTATACACAGTAGAATGAGCCAATGTAGAATGAGGACAGAATCTCAGATATAGAAGAAAGGATTGCAGTTAGTGATCATGAAAAGGGAGATTTCTTAAAAATAGCATGGGACCATAAGAAATCAATCCAGCAGCTGCTAGATGATGCAAAGAAGAATAACATAAGATTGATCAGAGTCAATGAAAAAGCAGGAGATAGTGCAAACTACATAAGAAACCTGTTCACAGATGTCATGGCAGAAAACTTCCCTGGTGGGGAAAAAGAACTAGACATATAGAGAGTGAGGCATATAGAAATGCAGTTAACTGTAGTCAAAAAATTCTACAGCAAGGTATATAATAGTCAATATTCCAGAAATTCAAGACAAGAACAGAATATTAAAAGCTGTTAGAGAAAAGAAACAAATCACCTATAAAGGAAACCTCATTAGAATCACAGCAGACTTCTCAACACAAACCCTCAAGCAAGGAGAGCTTGGAGTAAAGTGTTTCAAGTCCTAAAAGAAAACAACCTCCAACCCGGATTCATGTACCCCACAAAAATGTTTTTCAAAATTGATGGAGAAATAAGATACTTCCGTGACAAAGAACACCTGAGGAAATTCATGAACACCAAACCAACACTTCAAAATGTTCTGAAGGAAATTCTAGAAAGATATAACAAGGATTACAACTCCATGAACCCCCACAAAAATGAATCCACCAGGCAAGGCAAACAATTAAACAGGGGAAAAAAGGATCCAACAACAGAAAAATAACATGACAGGGATAAGTCAATACATATTGGTTATAACCTCAATGTTAATGGTCTCAATTCACCAATCAAAAGAAACAGACTGGCAGAATGGATCAAGAAGCATTTTGATCCAACATTATGCTGCATACAAGAAACACATTTAATTCAAAAAGAAATTTATAGACTGAAAGTCAAAGGATGGAAAATAATTTTCCACATGACAGGAACCTGGGAGGTTGCAGGGATAACCATTGTATTTGCAGACAAAGAGGATTTCAAGCCAAGACTAATGAAGACAGACAAAGAAGGTCACTACATCCTTGCAAAGGGAACAATCCAAGAGGAAGTGATAAAAATCATAAATATGTATGCACTAAATACCAGTGTACTCAATTATATAAAACAAATATTAACAGACATGAAAAATCAATTAAGCACTAACACAATTATAATGGGGGACCTCAAGACGCCAATGTCACAAATAGAGAGATCAACTAGACAAAAATCAACAATGAAATATTAGAATTCAACCAAATTTTTAAACAAATGGACCTAGTAGATGTCTACAGTGTTCCACCCCACGACATCAGAATTCTTCTCAGCTATACATGGGATGTTCTCCAAAATAGAGCATATACCAGCTCATAGAACATGCTTAAGTAAATGCAAAGGAATTGAAATTATCCCTTGCATATTATCAGACCATAGTGCAATGAAACTGGAAATGAATGGCAAAAGAAACCACAAGAACTTCATAAACACATGGAAATTAAATAACACCCTCCCAAACAACCAATGGGACACAAATGAAATGAAAGAAAAAGTTAGACAGTTTCTACAATTAAACAATAATGCCAAAACAACATACTGGAACTTATGAGACATGATGAAAGGAGTCCTATCAGGGAAATTTATAGCAGTGAATACCCATATCAGGAAAACAGAGTGAGCTCAAATAAACAACTTAATGTTGAACCTCAAGCTTCTGGAAAAGGAAAAGCAAGTCAAACCCAATGCTTGTACAGGGAGGAAATTTATAAAGATCAGAGTAGAAATTAATGCAATGGAGACTAAGAAAATAATACAATGAATCAATGAATCAAAGAGTTGGTCCTTTGAAAGATTAAGTAAAATAGACAAACCCTTTGCCAACATTATCAAAAAAGGAAAGAAAAGACTCAAATCCATGCAGTGAGGAATGA
Source organism: Erethizon dorsatum (assembly GCA_028451465.1). Classification (NCBI taxonomy): domain Eukaryota; kingdom Metazoa; phylum Chordata; class Mammalia; order Rodentia; family Erethizontidae; genus Erethizon; species Erethizon dorsatum. The sequence continues at coordinate 38,072,199 of CM051830.1, forward strand.
AAAGGGTGATATCACAACAGACCCTGCAGAAATCCAGAAGATCATCTGTATCTACTTTGAGAACCTATATTCTAATAAGATGGAAAATGCAGAAGAAATGGACAGATTCCTAGATACATATAAATTACCAAAGCTGGATCAAGAAGATATAAAAATTCTAAATAAACCAGTATCAATCAGTGAAATTGAAGATGTAATTAAAAACCTAACAACAACAACAACAAAAAAAAACCCTAGTCTTGGAAAGATTCATTGCTGAATTCTACAAGAAATTTAGAGAAGACCTAATACTGCTACTTCTCAAACTCTTTAATGAAATTGAAAGGGAAGATATACTCCCAAACTCATTCCTGGAAGTAAGCATTACCCTGATACCAAAACCAGAGTAGGACCCAACCAAGAAAGAGAACTACAGGTCAATCTCCCTAATGAACATAGGTGCAAAAATCTTCAATAAGATACTGGCAAACAGAATGCAGCAAATCATCAAGAAGGTTATATATCACGACCAAGTAGGATTCATCCCAGGGATGCAGAGATAGTTCAACATATGCAAATCAACAAATGTAATACACCATATAAACATACCCAAGCACAAAAACCATACGATCATCTCAATAAGGGCAGAAAAAACATTTGACAAAGTCCGACACCAATTCATGATTTAAAAAAAAAAAAAAAAAAAGCCCTACAGAAAATTGTAATAGAAGGTCTTCATTTCAGTCTGATAAACCCCGTCTATGACAAACCAAGAGCCGACATCATACTGAATGGACAAAAACTGAAAGCTTTTATTCTAAAATCAAGAACAAGACAAGGATGTCCATTGTCACCACTCCTATTCAATATAGTTCTGGAAACATTAGCCAGAGCAATTAGACAAGAGAAAGAAATAAAAGGAATAAGGATAGGAAAGGAAGAAGTTAAATTATCATATTTTCAGATAACATGATACTTTACATAGAAGACCCCAAAAACTCCACCAAAAGACTTCTAGATTTAATAACCAAATTCAGTAGTGTAGCTGGATACAAAGTCAACACTCAAAAATCAATAACCTTCCTGTACACAATTAGCAAACTCACTGAGAGAAAAATTAAGGAAACAACACCTTTCACAATAGTGTCCAAAAAAATGAAATACCTAGGGATCAACTTAACGAAGGAAGTAAAAGACCTCTACACTGAAAACTACAGTATTCTGAAAAAGAGATTGAAGAATATATCAGAAAATAGAAAGATATCCCTTGCTCTTAGGTAGGAAGAACCAATAGTGAAAATGGCCATACTTCCAAAATTATTATACAGATTTAATGCAATCCTGATCAATATTCCAACAGCATATCTCACAGAATTAGAGAAAACAATCCTAAAATTCATTTGGAACCAGAAGAGACCTAGAATAGCAAAGGCAATTCTGGGCAACAAAGGAAAGGCAGAGGGCATCACATTCCCAGGCTTGAAATTACACTACAAAGCTACTGTGATAAAAACATCATGGTACTGGCAAAATAACAGACCCAAGGATCAATCGAACAGATTAGAACATGCTGAAACAACTCCAGACATACTTAGCTACCTTATCCTTGACAAAGGTGCCAAACACCTTCGCTAGAAGAAAGATAGCCTCTTTAATAAATGGTGCTGGAAAAACTGGCTTTCCACATGCCGAAGATTAAAACTAGACCCACATCTTTCACCATGCACTAAAGAAAAATTGAAATGGATCAAAGAGCTAAATATTAAAACAGAAACACTAAATCTGCAGGAAGATAGAATAGCTAGAACTCTTGAAGACATTGCCATAGGCAAAGACTTTATGAATAAAACCCCGATCACCCAGGAACTATCACAAAGAATCAACAACTGGGATCTCATCTTATTAAAAAGCTTTTGTAAAGCAAGAAGAATCACCAACAGAGTGAAGAGACAACCCACCATACTCTTAAGTGAAATAAATCAGATGCACGTGTGTAAATACTGCATTGTTTCTCTGGAGTGAGAAAATGAAAGTGTAAATAAGGACCAAAATGTATAATAGATATTGTTAAGTAGGAAGAAAATGTTCCAATGGAAAGAGGAACTAGAGTGGAAAGGGGAGAGGAAGGAAGGGAAAAGAAAAAAATGAGAAAAGAAGGAAAAACTGGAAACAAAGCTGGTGTAAACAAAGAGGGGAAGAGGGTTTGAAGGGCAGGTAGGGGAATGGGAAAAAAACAAATCAAGTAGTAGAGCTATAAGATCTAAACGTGGTTTGATTGCCTCTAGTATGTGTTCAAGAGTAATTGTCTGGGGCCGGTGAGATGGCTCAGTGGCAGAAGCACCTGCCTGGCAAGCGCAAGGTCCTGAGTTCGACCCCCAGTACCCACAAAAAAAAAAAGAGTAATTGTCTGTCTGTCTGTCTGTCTGTCTCTCTATCACCAGTCCCACCACTTTTAATACCTTTAGGATTCATAGTCTCATTGTTTAGTAAACAAAGCATAAACCACCAAAAACCAAGTATCTGGGCTGTGCACTGCACTTTTTTCCCCCTAATCCCTATGGTAGCTCACAGTCGTAGTCTGTCTGTAACTAATAGCAGTTCTCATGATCCAAATTGTGCTTTCTAGGTCAGCCGTTTTGTTATAGCCAGTTCTAGTTCTGAAAACACTGAGGGAAAAACACCTGAATTCTCAGTATGGTTTGACTGTGGTAGCTTGGAGCTATCACTTCTGTTGTTCTGAACATTACGCATCCTAAATTCAGCTAAAGATCTCGTTAGTTTGCATAGGCGCATAGCCCTATAGATGCCTGTGGAGCTTGTCTTCAACTACAAACAATGTCCTCCGACCATGCTGCTGTACACCTGCTGTTGTATTTCAGAGCCTACCTGCAGGTTATTGTATTTACATCTGTTCCAGTTCACCCATGCAGACCTGGCTCAGTGTTCCAGCCCTGGGTGATCATCTGGACATGGTTACTCCTTCAACCCGGTGGCCTCTGTGAAACTGATACGCCTGTCTCCTAGCTACTTTAATATTACCTGTAATGCCGGAAATGCTCTAGGTCCGTGCCGTCCAGTACAGTAGCCACTAGCCACTTGCAGCTATTGAGCCCTTGGAATGAAGTTAGTGCAACTGGGGAACTGAATTTTTAGTTGTATTTAATTTTATTATGTTTTTTTTTTTCTTTTGTCTTTTTGAGACAGAGGTTCACGATGCCATTCATGCTGGCCTTGAACTTACTTTGTAGCCCAGGTTGGCCTCGAACTCGAAATAATCCTCCTGGCTCATCCTCCCAAGTGCTGGGATTACAGGCAGGCACCACCATGCCTGGCTAATCATATATAATTTTAATTATTTAAAATTTATTAGTCACATATGGCTCGTGGATAGTATACTGGATAGTGTGGTTCTAGATGTTTATGTGACACACAGGTAAGTGAATTCATCAGAACCGAGTCCTGCTCCCACCGCTAGAATCTAACACTGCACGGAGATGGTCATTCAGTGATTACCAACCACCTATGCCTACAGCAACTCAGTGCACAGGCTCATCCCTCGAGTACTTAAAACATCACTGGAGAACTTTGTCAAATGCCCTGTGGAATCAAGAATATTTTTTTTCAGAAGATAGATTTATTTTTTCCTATTTGTAGATGTAAGACATGTCCCACTGTGGCAAAATGCAGGAAAATACACAGAGGAAACTAACACTAACCAACAATCTGTCATGGCGAGTTAGCAACTGTTAACATTTTAGCATAATTTCTGTATGTTCACTTTTTTAATTGATCCTCTATTAAAAGTTTTTTCCTATATCTTTTGTGCTATTTTTCACATCATTGAGAGCATTCATTCTTTATTATTTGCATCCTCCTTTATTTAAGTTAAAAATTTTAATTGACAGAATTATATACATTTGTCATGTGCAATATGAAATAGATATACATTATGAAATATATATATATATATACATATATACAGAGTAGCTAAATTGAGTTAATACTTCACATTAAGCATTACTTCACATATTCATCATTTATTGTAGTTAGAACACTTAAAATCTCTCCAATTTTGAGACTATGATACATTATTATTAACTATGTCACCATGTTGTATAACAGATCTCCAGAACTTATTTCTTTCACCTAACTGGAGTTTTGTATTCTTTGAACAACATTTTTCTACCCCTTCCTCCTTTAATCACCAGTAATCACCAGTCTATTCTCCACTTCCATGAATTCAACTTTTTTAGATTCCAAATATAAATTAAGATTATGCAGTATTTGTCTACCTGTGCCAGGTTCATTTTATTCATTATCCTCCAGATTCATCTGCGTTGTCACAAATGACAGGATTGTATTCTTTTATAAGGCTGAATAGTATTTCATTGTGTGTGTCACATTTTGTTCATCTGTTTATCCTTTGATGCATGTCTAGGCTGCTTCCTTATTTCGGGTACACTGAATAGTGCCGCAGTGTGCGCAGGATTACGGATGTCTCTTTGATGTACTCATTTCATTTCCTTTGGATATGTGTCCAGTAGTTGGAGTGCTGGATCACATGGCAGTTCGATTAATTTTTTGCTTTTTTATAGATAATTTCTCATAACTATTTTCTTGCATCATGACTCTTCAAAGGCAATATAATAAATTGTATCAATGTTTAATAATTTATATAACCACTCCCCTATTACTATACTTCTCAATTGTATCTGATTTTTCCAATTATGAATAAAGCTGTAATGAACATTTTTGTGCAAAATGATCATTCATAATTCGCACTGTTTGCTTAGACTAAATTTCCTGAAGAAGTATTGTAGTCTAAGAAAATGAACACTGTTAAGTCTAGCTCTTTCAAAAGAGAAGATGAAGTTGATGTGGACCCCATGCTGGCTCAGTGGTCAATTCTTGCCCTTTTAAAGTTCAAGTCTACCTATTTGATCATCTCTTTTAGCCATTCATTTCGCCCCATATTGGTGTCAATGTATACTTTTAAAATTTCAATTTCTAAGCCTTTTTGAAATTTAGGAAGACATCGCCTACCTCTCGGTCTTCTGGCAGCATTTCTGTTTGCTACATTTTCTCAAACATGAAGTTGACTTATCTGTGAGCAAGCTCGATTTACCCAGGTCAGAAGACTGAGCTTTTCTGGGGCAGTAAGGTGCTTTTCTATTAACTCTTTCAGTACTTAGAGTTTCAAATCCTCTTACCAGTATTGTTTCTCAGTTTTCTTCCCTGATTCTCATTCTCCTTGATAAGGGAACTCAAAGGAGTCCGTGGCAGAGATTGTGAGCTACTAAATGAAATCCACGCTCTTCTCAAGTTTTCGGAGCACACAGTACGGTGACATTTCCCACGCTGCCCTGCAGCTGGATGTGGATACGTAATTGTGTTTCTGCTGGAGTATGGGCAGAAGTGGAGGATATCACTGCCAGGCCTGGCCCATTAAACCCAACATGAGACGGAGATGACACCCACAGCAGCTCTGAAGTCATGCAATGGAGGTATCAGAGCCTTTGTCCGCTAGTGTGGAAGAGGAGCACCCTGTTGGCCCATTCAGCCCACTGCTGTGGTTTGGATGGGCTGTGTCTCAACGGTTCATTGCTGGGAGCTTGGTCCTGTGTGGCAGTGCTGAGAGGTGGTGGGATGTTTGAGAGGTGGGGCCTGGTGGGAGGCAATCAGATCATTAGGGATGCTGTCCCCAGACGGGATTAATGCTGGTCTAGGGGAATGAATTATTTCCCCCAAGAATGAGCTGTTATAAAAGAGCGGGACTAGCTCTTCCCTCTCTGTCTCCCTATGTTGTTACTTTTCAGCTGCTCCCCACGTTGCAGTGCTATCCACCATCTGATCTGAGACTCTCAGCCTCCAAAACCCTGAGATAATAAACTCGTTTGTTTCAGCAGTGAAAATAGACTAAGACTCCTGCCCACTTTTCATTGTGTATTTGATTGTGGACCTGTTTTTCTCATCCCTTTTTGGGATCATTTGCAATTTATAATCTCTTTTGTTTTTTCAGAGCTGTTTTTCCTTTCATCTTGGATCATGAGCTCAATCATGTCTAACTTTCCTCCACATATCTTGAGATTTTCTTTCCTAATTCTTGGTGCAGAGCCAAACTCCCAGATGAGTGACCTTTCGCTTACTTTTGACTTATAAACAGATTTCCCTGGTTGTGAGAATTAGATCCAAAACGGTGCCTTCTTTTCATAATTTTCTCTGTTTCTTAAGACAATGAATTGTCATTTGCACAGGAATTTAGTGAAATGGTATTTTTTATTTTTAATAGAAAAAGGCATTTACAGCCACAGTTGTCTGGTAGGGGTGGATCTTGCAAAATGGACATCCTATTCTGCAATTTGGATGTGTCTGAATGGCTGGGTTTGGCAAAAGAAACAGTAGAGAAATAAATGGACCTACAGCATACAGGGAGAAGAATTTGGAGTTCTAGAGGCAGAATAAAAGGGAAGCGGTGTGGAGAAGAGAAGAGAGGATGAGGAAGGAAGCTGGGCCACTCCATGAAGGGAGTCAGACTGCAAAACTTCTCATGGCATATGACAGCTAAAGAACTTTTAAGGTGTCTAATTTGGAGCATGTATAGATCCCCTCTATTCCCCTGAAGGGCTGACGCAGAGCTGGGTAGGGACAATACACAACTGGTGAAACTGTCCACACATTGATTTCCGTGCATGCTTGAGCTCAGAGCCAGAGGTGGCAGCAATGTCAACCCTTTCCCACCTTCTGCCATGGCCTCCCCTTGGGAACTGGCCAAACTTTTGAGTAAGACTTTAGACTTCCACTGGATGTAGGATAGAAATTTGAGCCAATTTTGTCTAGAAATGCTTTAGCTGGCATCTGTGCAACATAAAACACATAGCAATGGTAAAATTATACTACACATATCATAAAGTAAAATTAGGATTGAAGTAGGTAGGTAAGGAACTTATCCCTTAAAATACAAAGCCCAGAGAAGTTACATGATGCACATATGAAGGGACGTGTAGAGGTCAAGTTTGGCCTTGTTCTCAGGTTCTCAGCTCCCAGCTCCTTGTCCCAGAAGAGGGCACAGTGCTGCTGTAGTAGAGCCAGGGCCACTCCTTGGGCCCCAGGCACTTCTGATCCTCAAGGGCTCAGCTCATCCATGAGCAGTTCCCATGGGCCTTTGAATTTACCAGTGATGAGTTGTCAGTGGGCTGAGCTCAGGACAATGTCTGTTAGAGTGAGTAAGAGGTTCCTACCATCTTGGAGACAGATTTTCCCCCAAAGGGGAAGCATGTGAGAAGTAATAGTTCATTAATGAGTTCATCAGTTTTCAAAAAGATGTCTGATCTGATAACAGAATGCTTTCTTTATTTCCATCAGAGATTTAAGCACTGAACCAGAAGAATGAACCAAAGATAAGGATGTACTAGGCCGAATGGGCACGCATGGTAGAAGAGGTGGTTTAAGAGTTTGCTTGTCTGACCTACTGTTCTCCTCTTGTCCAGATAAGGATGCATGTTTGTGAGTTGAGTGATGAAGCCAGGAGGAAGTTTCCTGAGTGCAAACTGCCAATGTGCAAACCCTGAGATAAAAAGTCATAAATAGACCCAGAGCTGACCCAGAGCCAGGCTCAGTGTCCTTGGGCTGGTAGGACGTGCAGGCCAGGTCCCAGTTTGGGAGGGTGGTTGGGGTTGAGCAGCTGCTGTGGAAATTTCCATGAGCTCTTGGGAAGCTCCTGTACTCCCCACGGCACGAGGAAGACGTGAGTTATGAAATAGACACAAGACGTGGTCCCAGCTCATAAGGAGCTGGGTCTCTGGAGAAGGATTCAGAAATGCTTGCCAAGAAAACAAGGGAACAAACAGGTTGCAAAATCCCACACCAAAGGTCAAGGCATGGAACTACTCAGGGAAAGTCAGTATTATCATCCTGTTATCTGAACCTATTTTACCTTCTAAGGAAAATGTTCAAAATATTAACTTCACATTAAGGTAAAAGTTGATTTTACTTCTTTAATACTAATAAGAGGGGGGCCAGGAATATAGCTCAGTGGTGCAGTGCCTGCCTGGCAAGTGCGAGATCCTGAGTTCGATTCCCAGTACCACCCCCCAAATGCATTGTGCTAATAAGAGGGGCACAAACAATATATTAATTTTTAAAAGAAAAAAAAACTGTAGTATAAGACTTCAGGTAGAAATTACAAAATCATTTTTAACACAGAAATCAATGAAAAAAATGTTCAAAAGAGTGCCGGGGTGTAGCTCAGTGGTAGTGTTGGCAAAGCATGCACAAGGCCTCAGGTTTGATCCCCAGCACTGCAGAAAACAAAATGATTATCAAAGCACAACAATTCCATGTCTTGGTAGTTTTTACCAAAAGTTTTGATGTGCCCAATTTTGTAAAGTCAAGTGTTGCAACTCTCCCAGGAATCGGAGGTATGTTTTTCCCCTCACTGATAAGATTCAGGTATTGTGTATGTGTGTGTGCACACACACCCACAGTGCTCACACAATGCTGCATTCCTGCTGTGGTTGGGACACATTCTAAGGTTACCCCCAAGGGTATATGTGTCCGGAGTTTGGTTCCTAGCATGGCACTGCTACGAGGTGGTGGGACCCTTAAGAGTGGAGCCTACAGGGATGTCCTTTTGTCACTAGGGGAGCTGCCCCAGGAGGGATTAAGGGACCTCTTCTGGGATCCCTGAGCTCTCCCAAGACTGAGTTGTTACAGAGTGAGCTCAACCCCTTACTCTTTGGTTTCCTGTTTCCATGTGAACTCTTCTTCCCATACGCACTCTGGCCAACCCCCATTAGGGGATGAACCAAAGGAACCACCTTACTTTGACTTTCAGCCTCCAAAACTGACCAGTACAATTCCCAGCACACTGGTTAGGACACCTTGCTTAGGAGTAAGAGAAAATATGAAAAGGATTGATTTGTTGGTATGAGTTCAATATTAGTGGAGGCTAGTTACATGGTTTAATTAGAACTCCATCTCCACTTGGCTCCGCACTCCTTTGTACAGGCTTTGTTTTAGCATTTGCATGTCTCTTTCACATTACACCTAATAGGGTGTTGAAGTTTTTTGTCAGCTTGTTTTTTCCATATCTAATAAATTGTGGAATGCATGTCTTTATCATACTGGCTGGCTTATGCATGGCAAGATGGCTGTGAACAGCATCAGGGTACACCTAGTCTGGGGAGAGAGAAGCTATTGTTTCCGGTAGCCATTGCACAGAAATCCCGGGCTTCCTTCTGATTGGACCATCCCAGGACCAATCACTGTGGGCATGTCATGTGCTGACTGGCTCTTGGCATAAGGCTAGAATTGGCTTACACCATAGGGTACTATCCCTGGAGCTACTACTCAAATTGAGGGCAGCTACAAGATGCTCCCATTGCTCATCACACCTTGGTAGCAATTTAACTTTTTTTCTAAATTTAAGGGGCACTTTTGAGGTACAAGTCACCGTGGGAGACATAAAGACTTGCAGCTGTACTGTAAGCTTAAGGGAGAGACAGATTGCTTCTGGCTGAGGTGCTCAGAGAGGTGTCAGGTTACAAGTAACATGGAAATAAGGTCTAAAGAATGAGTGGGATTTTAATGATTGGAGGTGATAAGGGAGGGGCTGGAGGCAGGGAGAAGTAAGAGTAACAACCCCAGAGGCAGAAAGCGAAGGGGAAGTTGACAAAAGGTGGTCCAGGTTAGTGGGTGCACAAGTTCTTGGTGTTTCTGTTAAGGCAAGAAATGTCACCCCAGCACAAAGAAATCTTAGGGTTTAGATCACACTCAAGCAGCTAGGGTGAACCATGTCAGGGGGCAAGGTGATGGAGTCTTTTACTTTTCCCATAAAGAAAACTGGCTTAAGCCCTCACTTGCCTGATTAGCATGAAGCTCAGTACCCCCTGTCAGGGGGCTCCCCACTTGTTGTTTCCATATACAAATTACACACAGTCCAAAGTACGGAGTGGGCTCAGTTTGATTTTCACTTGCAGGCAGAGGCCACTGTTGCTGACAGTGGCCTCCTTGAGTGGGACAATTCTACTCCCATCATTTTGAGGTAGGTTGACAGTGTTTTTCACCAGTGGTCCAGGGCCATGATTTCAGAGCTCTGCCCTTCAGATAAATTCCCAGCTCCACCACCCACTAAGTCACTGGCTGTCCCAGGGACTCCGTACAGTCAGCTTAGAGTATTCTCACACATGCAGAACAACTGTCCTCTGTCCTTTCCTGGGATCCACATCACCAAGGGGCAGGGAGATCTCCTTCCCTCACCAACAGTCCAGAGCAATCTGCCTTCCTTTCTGCAGACCCTCCCCCTGCATACTTTGTTGGCCCCACACATAATCCTGGGCTTCTTGCTTGGGGGCACCTATCTAAAATGCCTTACCACGAACAAGGATGCTATCTAGAGGCACATTCTATTCTACCCAGAGCCTGGGGGTTCATGCCTCTGAGCCCAGGGTCACCTACTCACCTCTGTGCTCTTTTATTACAAGTTCACACTGACTTTTAATCTCCTTGGTCATGGCAAAAGCTGTGTCTTTGGTCGATCCTCACCCATAAATTGAAATGCATTTCACTGCAGCTATTCCGACACTGCCTTGATTGCATTTCCTGCCCACAGATGGCTCTGCCCATGGCAAGCTATCTGTTTCGGACACAGCGCCTCTCCTTTCTACTTTCCTGCCTCACCTTGCCCTCATAACCCTGGCTTGTGTATCTCACAAAGAAGCAGGCAAGATGGGGACACAGAATTAGGCTCACTTTGTGGTTTCAATCTCTGCAGAGTTTGTTGTTTCTTTAGTTTGCAAACTTGGGGCCTGAATCTGGAAATTACTTCAAAATTTATGTTAATTTAAAACAAAGGAAACCTTTTTTTTTGTTTTTTTTTTTGTTTTTTGTTTTTTGGTAAAGGACTCATTGCTGGAGATGTAGTTCAGCGGCGCAGTGCCTGCCTGGCAAGCGTGAGGTTGTGAGTTTGATTCCCTGTACCAAAAAATAAATAAATAAATAAATAATAAAAGGACTCATTGACAACACAAAGGAGAACAAAGTGAAGTACATATTCAGCAATTGAGATGGCTTCGCCCACACTCTAGAGAACTTAAGGACATGAGTCATAGGCTCTTTTCAACTCACTTGCCTTTTCCTAATGCCTGTTGAATAATCAGGTATTTTTCCTGCATGAAATCAACTTAGAATCAGAACAGTTGGGGTAAAATGGTAGGTGGCAGGAGGGGTTAGAAAGAGGGACATAAAGGAACTTTTCAGAAAAATAAAACTTTTTTCTTTGCAGTGCTGGGAATTGAACCAAGAGCATTGCACATCCTAGGCAAGCTGTCTTGGAGCTACACCCCCAGCCCAATTTTTCTACCTTTTATGTAGATGTTGGTTACCTGATAACTTTATGGACTGTAAACTTGAAATCTGCATTTTACTGTATATAAATTATGTTTTAATTTAAACAGAAAAATAAAACCAGTGATTAGGACACACCTGGCTAATGTCCACATGTTGAAATCAATCTCAAAGGGAAGAATAGGCTCCCAAGAAGGCAGACACTTGCTCCAAGCATCGTGAGTAAATGGAGAGAAAAGCAGCACATCTTGTTAACAGGTCTAGCTGGGATGTTTCCAGATGTGGGGAGCTAAGCCGCTTCTGTAACATGCTTAACCACTTCTAACTGTGCAGTCAGCTAATTACAGTAATTAGTCTTGCCTTGGTTCAACGGGATTTGGAATTCCTTTAAGTCATTCTTTTAGCAGGACTGGGTTGGATTTTCCCAAGTCTGGTGACTTTCAGGCTGTGGCCTGTGATGGTGCGCTCCTGGGCCCAGACACGATCGGTTTGCCTTGTGTTTCACCACTGAGTGTTGGGGGTGATGTGTGACTAAGCCTGGACCCAGTGAGTCATGCATGTATCTCAGGCCTCCGATCACAACAAAAGCACTTTGGGTTCAACTTTGGCACCTGTCTCCAAGCAGCAAACTAACCCTGCTTAGATCCAATTAATCACATTTTGAAAACAGGATTACTCACTGCAGCACTGTTTGTAAGAGCAAAAGAACAGAGATGGTGTGTATGACAGGAGACTGCATAAGTAAATTATGGTTCATCCATGTAAGGTAACTGACAAAGAACCAGGATGCTGTGTACCGATTTAGAAAGAGCATCAAGCTTACATTGTTAAATGAGAAAAGGGGAAGAGCGTGGATAGTATGGCCATTGTTATAAAATATGAGCATAGGTTTGTATTTGCTTGTATATGTACAAAGACACTTTGAAAAGAGACAAGAGACAATAACAGTGATGTGTATTTATAGGAGGTGCGGGACACTGGGAAATGACTGGGAAATGAGTGGGAAATAGAAAGAGTTGGGAGGGAACTTTCCATTACAACCCTTTGCAAAGTAGATTTTTAAATAATCAAATAAACGTCTTACTTAATGATAGATTGAAATCAATTAGTTAAAATGTCCAAAAGCTTTTTTAAAACTAGGAACATTTGTTAGGGGGAAGGGGGAGCCCTGTGATCATTTATATTAATCTAGCATTTGCAAAACAGTGGTTTGTGAAGGTGTTTTAGGAAATGCAATAATGGAATCCATTTTATTTTCTTTTGTTTTTTGCAGCACTGGAGATGGAATCCAGGGCCTCGTGCATGTCATGCAAGTGCTCTACCACTGAGCTACACCCACAGCCATAGAATCTGTCTTAATCCCTACTTTATTATAGTCAATGAATAAAAGAATTAATAAACAATTTTTTCCTGTAGTGACAGAGCCCTCTGAGAGCCCCAGGGGTGTGGGGTGGGCACCCACAGACCCATGGAGAGCAGGTATCCAGGCCGTGATTGTCCCCCGAGCATCTTCTTGCTTGGAAACTCTTCCTGAACTATTGGTTTTAACCATCATGCAGTTGTAACTTGTTTTTATTGAAAATCTCATTTTAATACCCCAAAGGACTCAGGACTCAAAAAGAACACTGATATAGTATATAACTAGGTAATGCGGAACACAAGAATTAATTATATTTCTTTTCTTTTCTTTTTTTTTTTTTTAGTACCGGGAATCAAACTCAGTGCCTAGTGCTTGCTATGTTTTTTTTTGTTGTTGTTGTTGTTTTGGTTAAATTTTAATTTGTATTGGCATGTGTTTGCAGTACACAATGATTACATTCTTCTTGGGAGGTTGGTACACGTATATAACTTAATTCTTTTTCCATTCCCTTCACCTCCCCACCCTCTCTGAGAATTATATTTCTATGAATGGGCCTCAGGATTTTTTCTCCACATCTGAAAGTTATGACTGATCAACTTCTATAGAAAATTAAGTGGTTCTACTTTAGAGTTCAATGTTAAAGAGAAAATAGCACACATAAGTTGATTAGCTAAGTATTACTCACTAAGACTATACTTTGAGTTATCATTTAGTCAAGTTGTAAAAGTCAAATAAAGGATGAAATGCTAGTTGATTTTTATGTGCAAAATGTGAGAATCCTATATACCTTGTATCCTTGAGGCAGTAAGATCAAGAGGATCACAAAGCACTTGAAGTATAATAGCTAATGAATTAGATCAAATTACAGAAAATATTGGTCCTTTACACTTAAATTTCAGTATCAGTAAGTTTTTTTGGATGATGCATGGTGAAATTTTTAGTAATATATGGATATCAACACAATATTTTGCAGAATACATGATATGTATTACCATGTTGGGTTTATCATTCATTTAGTACACAAAAATAAAATTTTATAATGTGTGCTATGTGACAGGCAGTAGCTTAAACATTTTGCACATATGAATTCATTTCATGCTCAACAATCCTATTAGACACAGATACTAGTATTATTCAATTTACAGACTGAGGCACAGAAAATTTAAGTAACCAGTCCAGGGTCACACAGTAATTAGCGGAGCTGGGATTCTAACCCAGACCATCTGTCTCCATTGCCCATGTTCTTATTAAGTATTTATTGAGCACTTGCAGCTTGGCAGTGACGGTTCTAGGTGCTGGGGCTGTAGGGTGAACCAAAGAAACAGTTTTTGCTCTCATGAAACTTACATTCCAATTGGTAGAGACAGACAACTAAAAAACAAATAATTATATATGTCAGGTAATAAAAAGTACTAGGAAGAAAGGTATAGCAGGATAAGTGGTAGGGATTCCTCTTAAGACCAGATGAAGGGAGAGGACGGGTCCTGTTTCAGTAGGATAATAAGGTGATGCCTTGCGAGAGACCCCCACAAAGCATGTGTGCGCGCCAAGAGACTCTTAGGGAAGGGTCTTCGAGGCCGAGCGAAGAGCAAGTGCAGCGTCTGAGCAGGGCCTGTTGTTGGTGTGTTAGACCACTGTGAGGAGGTTTTTCTTCTTCTTTGGATTAATGTGAGAGAGGGAGAGTGCAGTTGAAAAATAACGCCAAAAGATAAGTGGGGGGTAAGGTCATGTTGCGTGTATATGGAGCAGTACGTGGATTTGAGATTTTATTCCGAGTGAGGCGAGAAGCCAGCAGCAGCAGGGTGTGAGTTTAGAAGTGACAAGACCTGTCTTTTGTTTTAAAACAAACAACAAAGGATCGCTGTAGGAAGATGTGTGGAAACCCTGTTAGTGAGCTGTTGAAAGGATTCAGGTGACAGATGATGCTGGCTGAGCCTGGGGCAGAAGTGAGGTGGAGGTAAAATTTGCTGACTCAGGAGGTATTCTGAAAATGAAATGGAAGACTTTGCTCGTGGATTTGATGTGAGGGATGATAAGTCAAGGACGGGGGCCAGGGCCCTCTCAGTCCAAGCAATGGAAGAAATGACTCTCTTCTTAGGAGAAGCAGAGAATTTATAATGTCCCACAGGCCGAGTCAAATGACTGTTTCAAGAAGGATGTGGGTCAAAACCATATTAATCTGAGGAAGGTACCTTCTTTGCACGGACTAACTAGGGGTATTTCTCTAGTAAACTAGACTGGTGGTCCCTGAAGACAGATTAGTTTGTGCTGGTTGGTTATGTTTGTCCTTCGGTACTTTAGGAACAAAACCAGCCCTAGCATTGCCAGCAGAATGGAACCAATCTGGCAGTTCCCTCCCGTTCGTGTAATCGAAGCACTACAGGCAACAGAAGCAGGAGCTGTTGGAAATCACACCCTGATCCTATGGCAGTCAGATTCAGGAAGGGGTGAGCCAGGGTGGTGCCTAGGCTGGGAGGTCTGGTTGGCCTGGCTCTGGATTGTTTGGGGCAATTACTTGAAACTTCAAAATGACTTAGTAATTCTCCTTCAAAATTTATTTTCTATGTAGTGTGAAGATGGGGGAGGCAGAATCTGGATGGTGGGGAGGATGAGTGAACGTTCAGAGCAGAGAACCCACCACCACCCAGGTACCCAGCCTGAGAGGCCAACAAAGCACCATCTCTGTCGCCTTGGAAGCAGGGTCCCTACCTCAGGAGGAAGGCAGCCGGACTCCATTAGGGTGGTGTTCACCACAAAGCACACACACTGGAAGTTATTCTTCCCTGATCACGGATGGACAAGTTCACCTAAGACTCTGGGAAGCCAAGCGCCAAGTGGCCAATGAGGAATTATGAGCGTAGGTTCACTTCTGACTTCACGTTAATAAACTACTACTCCCACCACCTTTACATTTTTCTAAGTATAAATATTAAAATGACTTTCAAAAAAGTTAAATGTTAATAAACAAGAGGAAAAAGAATCTCAGAAAAAAATCCCAGAAAAGTAATCCTTTGGGTTAAATATTTTATGAAAAAACTCACAAGCTGGGAATGGTGGTGCATGCTTGTAATCCCAGTACTCTGGGAGGCTGAGGCAGGAGGATGGCAAGTTGGAGCCAGATCTGCTCAACTGAGTCACATAGTGAGATCCTGGCTCAAAACAAAAGATTAAAAAGGGCCAGAGATATTGCTCAGTACAAAGGCCCTGGGTTCAATCCCCAGTACTGCGAATCAAAACAAAATAAAACAAAACCAAAGTCACTGAATTGTTCTTATGCTTCTGTTTTTCACAAGAATTACTGCTGGACATTACTCCAGACCAGTTGCTGGGAGTCATCAGAGCGGAAATTGCGGTAAGAGGCTGGGAAGGCTTAGGACTGCAGGCAGTAATGGAAGTTAGTACATGAGGGGCCAGTGGACACCCTTAGGAGGCCTGCAGGCTTGGTCCTTCCTCCTGTGTGGTAAAAGGGAGTCAAAGCACGGGCTGGGCCTAACCTTACTATATTTGCTCTGGCTCAGGAGGAGAGTGACCACCTCCGGAGGCCCTTGCTCTTCTCCAGGTCCCGCTCCCTCTGCCGGCTGTCACCTCCGGCAGGGCGACGCCGGCGGCAGAGGCTGTTTTAAGGGCGGCATCCACACAAACACACAAAGCAAACACGACAGGCCCTGGGAGAGAGCAAGATAAAGTGGGAGGGTCCGGCGAGCCGGAGGCACAAGTGCGATCTGCCACGCTTTCCCCCTCTCCGAGTGCTTTTTGCGCAAAAATAAATAAAAGGAAAAGGAAAGAGAAAGGAAAGGGCCTGTTCTTATTGCGCAGAGCTAAAAAAAGGCCTCGCCCAGTCCTCAAAGCCCTCCGTAGACCCCACCCGGCCCCCGCAGTATCGTCTGCTGCTTCTAGGAGAGGCCCTCTCGGAGGCGGGGCGAACAGCAGTAGAGAGTAGACGCGCACGTGGCCGACCACTGCTGTCACGCCAAAAGGCGCACGAGCGCAGGCCCTGAACACAGCTTCCCTAACCCGGGAAAAGGTCAGCGGGCAGGTGGGTTAAAGGAAAACGGCAGGGTCCTCACTCGCTACAGCGGCCTCCCATTGGCTCCTCTCTCTCCGCCTTGGAACCTGATTGGCTGAAGGCTGTGCGCACGGGCCGAGCACGCTCCCTTGCGTCGCGCGGCGCTGGGCGGGCGACAGCTTCGGAGCCAATGGGAGGGGCAGAGGGGCGGGGCCAGCGGGCGCGGGTCCTCCCCCGTAGCCGGCGAGTTGGTAAACAGAGCCGAGTGCGTGCAGGTCGCCAGCTTTGTGGCGAGCGCGCGGAGGTCGCGCGAAGGTGACCAAGGATCCCAGTTTCCTGCGGCGAGGTAAGTCTGCACCCCGCCGGTCCAGCGCGTGCGCAGGCGCCTTTCGGCCGCGGCCGAAGTTCGCCTCACGGCCTGCAGGGTCCTTCTTGCAGCCTCTAGTGACAGCGCGGCTTTGCGTCGCGTTTCTCTTGCCGCGAGCCCAGAGGCGGGACCCACCGCGTGCCCACCTCAGCCCGCGCGCGGGGCGCCTTGGGGAGGGAACGAGGGCCGCCTGACGCGGACTCGGGAAGCGCCCGGAAGCCCTGGTGTCCTCTAGCCCGCTGCACGTTGTCGCCAGTGCAGCGTTCCTGCCTCGTGTTCTCGTGACAGCGGATCTCTTTGATTCCTCGACCACCCTGCAGTGTGTGGCTGGGGGTCCGGCTGCCCTGGGCTGCAGGTTTGTGTCAAAATTTTGACTTCTGTGGCCCGAGCCAGCTGTTGGGTTTCACAGGTGGAGCTTTGGGGTGAACTTGGGAAAGAGGACCTTTCTTGGACGTTCCCTCCCTTCGCCTTCCCGTGGTCCTTCCTCCTCTTCTAGACACTGGCGGCCTTGTGAGTGGTTTAGGCTACATGCCCTAAACTGGAGCTTTTCGTTAGCTCATTCTCACTCCGTGCACAGTACTCTCTGCCAGACCCAGGGGAGCGCTCCCACTGTGGGGGATGGGGAGTGCTGCACGGGCGGGTCTGGTGCGGGGACCCTCCATGTGGCTGAGAAATGTCCCCTTCACGAAGGGCGAGTGTGTAGCCTTCCAGCTTGGGTTGGGCTTGCAGCCTATTAGAAAATTCGTCCATACTCATTTGGGCCTTAGATCTGCATGACAAGACTCAGAAGCTGGACATGCCAGGCTTTCCACCCTGCCAAAGGATGTGAACCTGCGTAGATGCCAGCCCACCTGTTGTCATGCTGTGGATGGATGGGTGCTCTTGATGGGACGGCTGTTGGGAGACTTTGTTTTGGAGGAACCCCACTCCTGAGAAGAGGCAGAGGGGATGGAGGCTGCCGGTTCACAGAAGCAGCATCCTTAAGACTCAGGCAACAGTTTTGGGTGTTATGTTCAGCCTTGCAAGTAGTGCATACAGTGAGAATTGTTACAGTTTTTGGCCTGATCACAGGTGACTCAAAAGAAAAGTGAGCGAGTGCATGCCTGAGACAGGGTTTTGCAACCTCCAGACCATTGACATTTTAGGTCCATAATTCTTTGTTGTGGGGGGCCCATTCTGTGCATTATAGGATGTGTAGCAGAAACCTTCACTTGACAGGTAAGCCCTCTGTCCCACTAGTTATGACCATCACAATTGTCTCTAGACATCGCCAAATGTCCCGTGGAGGGCAAAATTGCCCTTGGTTTAGAACTCCACGTTAGACTTTAAAAAGGTCATCCCGTGCTGCCAGGGACCTCTCTGAGACCTGCCTATGAGCAGTTGAGAGGTTTGAGGAGATGCCAGTGTGTTATGCACACTGGTAGAAGCCACGTAGAAAGGGCTTTAAAGGAGACCCCACCTGTGAACTGGGTGGCAGAGGTGAAACCTGTGGCCAGAGAGTTAGGGGTAGAGACCCATTGGCATTTATTGTGCCTGTTGCATGCAGGGCAGTGATAGGCTGGCCCAGGAGAACTGAGGGATGGGAGACTGGAAGTTTCCATCCCTGGGGATATTGCAAGAGTGTGGGGGGTATGCACATGAAATAACCTCATGGACCCATTTTTTAATAGTGAGTGAACACATATAAGCAACCTGAATGCTGCCGAAGCCAACTCAGGTATCCACAAGTGACTGCTCCAAGGTGTTGCTTTGTTCATCCTGACTTTTTGCACAGACATTTGTCTTGTGAGGTAGGAGAGGCTAGACCTGTGTCTACAGAGAGTGGATGGCTGCGTTTCAGATGTACGCTGGAGACACATATATGTACAAATGTATTCTACCAGGAGTGTAATAGTGCAGCACGGGCACATACATAATTTGCGGAGTTCTTTTACAGTTAACCAAAGTGTCAATGTCAAAGGCAGCGAGCCATTTCTTTTTGTGCACAGAAAGATGCTTTTGAGTCTGCATCTTGCCTTCAGTGTAACCC
Organism: Erethizon dorsatum; assembly: GCA_028451465.1. Lineage (NCBI taxonomy): Eukaryota > Metazoa > Chordata > Mammalia > Rodentia > Erethizontidae > Erethizon > Erethizon dorsatum. The sequence continues at coordinate 38,091,283 of CM051830.1, forward strand.
AGAATTTATGCCCTGACTTTCAGGTCCCAAACTGATGGGCATGCAGAAAAACTGGGAAACTATGCTTATTGTACGTGGAAAAAGCCCATACTATGAATTTCTGTTTCTTTATTTTTAATCAATCCTTTGGGAATGTATCAGGATTTTCCCGTGACACTCCTTGGTCAGCTAGGGGGTCTTTTGGGTGCCCTTTGTTGCTGACAGAAAAGGATCAGGAAGGGAGATCACTTCTTCTTTCTCAAAGAGAAGTTTGGAGAAGTCTATTATTGGGAAGTGCAAAACTTGGCAGGATAATTTTCCATCAAGAGCCATGGACACTGAGTCATTATCTTTGTCAGTTGAAACAAGAGCTGTGTGCAAAATTAGACAGCAATATTTAGATAGAGCATTTTCTTGAGTTGACAACTGGAAATAGTTCTGGCATTCCTGTTAAACAACGGTCAAGAACTGGGGAGAGCCAGTGGGAAGGAGAGCGGGCGGGGGGGATTGTAGCGCTCGGGGATCCTATTCCTTCTGGGATTGCACATGTGGGAAAGGTGGGGCCCGAGGAGGCAGCTTGTGAGAAGTGAGGGTGGCTTGAGTCCCAGGTGATGGGGGACAGAGGGGGAGTCTGACTTGAGGCACAGACTCATGCGTGTAGGGAGACGTGAGATTTCTAGTTGGAGGAAAGAGCTGGGTGATATGGCATTAATGAAAATAGAGGGCACAGGGGAAGGAGGAGCTGGTTTGGGAGAAGATGGTGATGTTAGTATTAGACATGAGTATTAGATATGAGACATTAGTATTTTTTCCATTCTTTTTAAAATTAAGATATAATTTCTGTGTAAATTCACTCTCTTTAGTGTGCAGTTCTGCACAGTTGGACAGATGCATATAGTCATGTAACCACTACAATCAAGGTGTAGAACAATTCCATCACCCCTCCCCGCCCCGTGTTCCTTATGTGCCTTTGTAGTTGCTTGTGGGACTTTAATGGGGCCTTGTGATACAGATGTGTGTCCCTTGGTTCTTGAAATGGTTTAAGTGGATGAGAGGGCCTACCTAGCCTGAGAACGGGAAGGCGGTGGCTGGAGCAGCCCAGGAGATAGTGCACATAGCAGAGAGGCTGGAGGGTCCATGGTGTGCCTGGATCACCACACCGTGGAACAGGTGCAGGAAGAGGGGCCAGTGAAGCAAGGTGTGGAGAGGAGGCCAGCGAGGAGGGAGAGTTCTGGGAGGGCTGGGGCTGGCAGGACACCCTGTGGAGGGTAGTGGTGGAGTTTGGCTGAGGACACCCACTGGTTTAAGCCATCAGATGTCACAGAGGGCGGCTGGGGGAACAGGAGAGACAAGTGCACCATCTTTAGGAGTCACTGACCTTGAAGAAGAGGCAAAGTCAACAGGAGGTTATGTTTGGTGCCGGAGAGCCGGGAGTGTGTTTGTGGGTGTGAGGGGAAAGGCCTTTGTGAAAAGATAGATGAAAGCAGAAGAAAAAGTAGGAGAGGCAGGTTCCTCTTGGGCAGAGTTAGGGTGGGAGGAGAGGCTGAGGGAGGGTCTGAGATATGGGGCTGGGAATTTGAGTGTGCTCACATCCGATTGCTTCTGTTTTTTGGGGGAAACAAAGAGGTCTGCTACAGAGGGAGTGTGGGAGGGAAAGGGTTAGGGGATGGTGATTGAAGAGAAAGCCAGGCCAGGGTTCTGTCTTTAGTGCCTTTTGGGTCGTGCTCCAGCCGTCCTTGGAGGAGTTGGTTGTTCCCTGTAAGAGCCAGTGTGTGTGCATGTGTGTACATGTGTACATATGTGTGTGTGTAGAATGGTGGTAAGGACAAGTTTCCCTTCTTACTACCTCTGCATCACCCACTCGATGTTCCCAGAGGCCTGCTTCTTGAGTGAGGCCGTAGGATTTCCATCTTTCTACTTTTGGGAAGACAGTGTGGGGATTCTGCTCCCCACCTCCTGCTACCTGCCTGTCTTCCTTCCTTTTTCTTGGTACTGGGGATTGAACTGAGGGCCTTTGCACTGAGCTATATCCCCAGCCTTTTGTTTTGTTTTGTTTTGTTTTGTTTTCACTATTTACTTTGAGACAGGTCCTCACTAAGCTGTTCGGGGTGGGTTAGAACTTGCGATCCTCCTGCCTCAGCCTCCAAGAGTACTGGATTGCAGGTATATGCCACCATGCCTGGGTTTCCCTTTCTCCTTTCATGTCTTGAAGGGTCTGTACCTAATTTCTTTTGAACATGGTTCCTTCTAGACTCCATTGCATCTCAGTTTTCAGAAATAACTCTCTGTCTCCTTGTCACCTTATGTGCTCCAGGTACAAATGCTGTGGTCCTAATCTCTGGCAACAAGAGATCATCTAGGTCAGCCGCCTCCTCTTGTCATGAGGGCCTGGCATCTGTAGGCCTGAAGGGGAGAGCTGGTGTCCCTGAGGTCACACATCACTGGTGACCAAGCTGGGCCTGGAACTTGGGCCTCACTGTTGGTTTTCCCTGTCAGCCCTCGTCTGTGGTGTCCAGGAACTAGAAAACCTGGTACCAGTGTCTCTGTTGTCTGCTGGGCTGGACGAGGGGTCCTGGGGACTCTTTGTATGAAAAGAAATATTGTATTAGACCCTAGAACTTGGGGTCACTTCCGGTGTGTTCTCTGCCTGTCACATACTCCGGCATTGATCTTGGGTCGAGGAAAGTGAAGGTAGGAGTAGATTGCCTGGTAAACTACATGTAGTTACTGTTTGACAGGTGCTTAAATAAACATTTCAGATCTTTCTGAGATTGAAAAAACCATGGTGGTTCTGCCTCCCTAAGGTGTTTATAACCAACATTTGGCCCAGCAAAGGGCGGGCACTGCACTGCAGCCAGGTCTGCTGTTTCCTGCATACACCTGCCTGGAGCTCGTGGGTAATGGGTGATGGGCTAGGCCAGGCTGCCCCACTGAGCTACCTGGTGGCTTTTCCTCCCCTCCCCTTCCCTCTCCTTTGTCATCTTGTGGGAGAACAAGAGGAAGAGATGGGGATGAAGTGTCTGGCTCATTAAGCTGGCCTGGAGACTTACTCAGCTTGGCTTCTAGAAAATTGCTTTGTAAATAGGGGTGCTGTTGATGCTATGTCTGTTGCTGGGCCACGCTGAGGGGCTCAGGGTGGTAGACAGAAAGAGCATTTCCCTGTGCTTAGCACCCTGGTAGTGAGGAGTCCTGGTAGGCATATAAGTCCTGCTTGTTTCTAAGGTGCTCAAAACAGTGGCCAGTGTACCAGACTGCCTCTCTCTGCTGAGGAATGCCTCACTGCACAGCCCTGAATAGACCTCACAGGTCCCCAAGAGGGGGAGACACTGTCCTCCCCAGCCCTAGCTGCCTCCCTGACTCAGATGGGATCTAGCGCTCAGCAGGGAGAGCTGGGGATATAAAGTGATTATCAGGCTGATCTCATTCATGTCCCCTTTGATCTCATCATGTCTGCACCTCATTCCTGGGTGTTGTGTAGTAGTATTAATTGTAGTGATTGCAGTAGTATTAATTGTATCAGCTAATGGCTTTTTAGTACCTACTTTGAGCCTTACACGCAATTATGTGAAAGATCTAATCCACTCCTCAAGAACAGGTGAAACTGAGGCTGAAACATAAGCTTATATGATTTGACTTAGGTCACACTTGCAAGTCAGTGGCAGAGTCAGAATTCAAACCCCAGGTCACCAACTAAGAGGTCTTTAACCTTGTTACTGACATTACTTCCTGAATAAAATGTTTTTAAATGATTACACAGAAAACTTTAGTGAGAGTTTAGTCAGAAAGGGAAATTTCCATCAGGACTCGCGCTTGGCTGGATGAGATTTGAAAGCCTTGTCTGTGATCAGTGTTGTGTTTGCCCAGCAGAGGGAGGAGAGGCCACTCCTGTTGTCTACCTGTGTTGGAGACCAGGCTCACGCAGGTTTCTGCACAGCTACACAGTAGTTACCCCTGTCACGTTGTGCTGGTTCTACTTCTCATAAAATAAAAACATTTGGGGGACTGGTTATATTTACTGGGGGAGAGTGAGTGCTCGCCTCTTAAGCTCTTGTGTGTGTTAGCACATGAATGTAGAATGTTTAAGCAGTTCCAAGAAAAATCCCTGTAGTAAGGAAGCAGCTTTAAGGGTACATGAAGTCCTTAGCCTGGAAGACAACTTGAGGCCCAGAAACCTCTTTTCCTGGCAAGGCGGCACTGCACAGGCCCATCAAAAAGGCTGAATGCAGGTCTGTGTGGGGTACACAGTGAATAGCCTGGAGCTCAGGCCTGGGGCTACTGCCCTGTGGTTGAGAGGGGCTCTGTGCAGGACTTAAGAGTGGAGGCAGCAGAGTGTGTCCCTCTGTGCCTCTCTGCTTGTAGGTCTCGTCCAGTGAGACCCTCATATTTCATGCATATGCCCATGTCCAGTGCTTGCCTAGCAAGGGGGCTTTTGTTAGGGATTCCATGGAAGTACAGAAATGAAGGAACAGTGAGGTAGTAGGACAGGTTTATATGAACTCAAGCTGTGGACTGAATGAGTCTTTTCCCTTTAGGGGGAGGAAAGGGAAGGAATGCAGGCAGTAGCAGTTATGGCTGGGAGCCCCCTGGAAATGACAGGAGGAAGAAGGAGAGGTTACGGGAAGTTGGCATCTGACACCTCTCCCACTCTCCAGGGCTGACCCCTTCAGGGCCAGCACATAGGGCCCACCTTGCCCTGGACAGTCTAGTAAAGGTGGTCAGGAGAAGGTGTTCTCTACCCTGGAAGGGGGGGGTAGTCTGGGTGATGGGCAGCTCTGTGTTTACTGGAGTAAGTTCACTTCTCAGTCAGGAGCCCAGCTTAAAATGGGGTCCTTGCCCCATTGCAAGCCTTATTGGGCTGCTCTCGTACAACTCTAGTGACCCTAACTGGTTTCCTGAGACAGTTGTGGTTATGATTTACTCTATTGCCTGGGAATCAAAGTGGACAAACTTTGTCTTTAGAGGACCAGATTATAAATATTTTGGACTTTCTGGTCATAGGTCTCTTGCAAGTACTCAACTCTGCTGCTGTAGCTAAAAACAAAACAAAACAAAACCCGTCAGCAGGCATAAACACATATGTGAATTAATAAGTTGTAGGCAATACAAAAGTGAGCGTGCATTACTGTGGTCCAGCAAAACTTTAATTACAGTCAAAGGCAGTAGGCCCAGATTTGGCCGCAGGATCCTGGTGTGCCCACTCCCTACCCTGAAGGACATTGATCATATTACGTGACTTGATTTCTGGTTCAGCTGCATTCATTACAGTGCATAATTCTAAACTAGGATCCTGGCTTTTTTGAGGGGTGGTGGTGTAAGCACCTGTTAATAACTTGTATCTTTTAATGCATGGGCCAATATTAGGGAAGGGCTGTGCCAAGTGATTTTTCTCACCACTCTTCTGAGAAGGGCAGTTGAGCCTCACTCCCAAAGTTAGATGACGATGTTCCATCTGCCTGGCAGCCTGTTATGGGCAGTTGTCTCCTGGTGAAGGACAGTGGCCTAACCAAGGGCATGCAGAGGCATTATTTATAGCATTCTGATCTGTCACCTAACCTTTTGCCCATTCCACCCAGAACAAGAACTACAGTGACCTGGAATAATGTTTTAAAATTACAGTTTGTGAGTTTGCTTATTTTTTACAATTTTAACAAAAGATACCATATTTAAGATTATGATTATTATTGTTGTTATTATTTAGATTTTTTGAAACAGCATCTCACTATGTAGTTCAGGCTGGTCTTGAACTCTATATAGCCCAGGGTGGCCTCAGACTTACAGCAGTCCTCCTGCCTCGGCCTCCCAAGTGCTGGGATTATAGGTGTGTGCCACCACACACTGTTTAAGATTTTTACAGTTTAATATTGTAAAATTTGAGCATGTTCTCTACTCAAAGGAAATGAAGGATTTCAAAATAATGTATCATCCTACCATTAAAAGAAAACAGTGTGCTTTCATTTTGCAGCTTTTTCAAAAATAAGACAACATGTGATACCCTTTTTTCTTCATCAATAAATACTTTTCCCAGTGTCATTTAAATGGCTCATCATTCCATCCTGTGGAGGTACCACTGTTTACCTAAGGTCTCTTAGACAATGTGGTGGTTTATATTTTCATAGCTGGATTGTCACACATCCATTTTGCAGGAAATGCAGATGGGTTTGGGCCGCATTCTTGGATTCTCAGACAGGATGGACTGAGGAGGAGAAGGGAAACATGAACTTCCTGAGGCCTGAGAGACCAGGGGTGTGACTACCAGAGACCTGGCTCCATTGCGAAGCTTGGACTCTCCAGGCCTGGTTGGGGCTGACTGACGGGGAGGAGAGGCCATTTTTCTCTTGTTCTATTCCCCTGGGTTCTTTCTCTAGTAGCAATTGCCTTTGAAGATTGATAGCATGTTATGAGCCCGCTGATAGAGGCCCTGAGGCTGGACCTCATTAGGTAGAAGCCCGGAGCTGTGTGAGGTATTTGAGTGATGGACAGGTCGTCAGAAATCCATGGACTTTGGTTCAGAAGTTTGTCGTTTCTCCAACACATTTATTCTTTTGGGTCCTTGGAAGAAACAGTCAACTGATGTTTCCTTTTTCTCAGTAAAAGAAAAAAGGAAAAATCTCAGAGATTTAACAGAACTTTTTCCTTGCCCACACAAGGTAGAAATTGAGATGTTAGTGTCCCCAGTTCAAAGACGGTTCTTAGCTGGGAAGGGGCAGAGGCCACTCGCCAGCCTTTCATGGCGTCTCCCAGAGATCATTAAATATGCTGGTAGAAGCCGGGCGTGATGGCGCACGCCGGGAACCCCAGCACTCATAGCTGAGGCAGGAGGATCTGTGCGAGCTCAAGGCCAGGCCTGGGCTACGTAGTGAGACCCTGTTCAAAAAACAAAAAGAAACAAAAAAAATGCTGGTTGGCCTGCTCTGTGGGTCATTGTCTTTAAGTTCATTCATTGCTGGGTCTCTTTTCAAGTGAGGGGAAGCGGAGAAAAGGGGAGCAACTGAAACTTGCACTTAAGGGTAAGCCCAGATTTGGGGTAGGGAGGTAGCAGGTGGAGACCTCCTGCCTGGGGCCAGATCACCTCTGCGCCCTCCCTCTGCTTCCTCCAGGACTGTGGTCTCAAAGTAAGTTGCAGGGATCAGCAGTATCATTAGCACCTGAGAACCTGCTAGACATACAGATTCCCAGCCCCATCCCAAACCTCTGAATCAGAAGCTCTGGGATGTGGCTTAACAAACCCTCTAAGCGATTCTGATTCAGACTAAAGCTCTAAGACCCCGGCCTCCAAACTGTTCGTATGGGTTCTTAGTTTTCCATATATAGGGTCAAATCTCCGAGCAGTTGTGAGCCAGTCCTGCAAATGACATGAGATGCTGGGGTGGGTTGTGGAAGACTACTCAGCAGAACTGACGGTGGAGCTGAGCCCCGGGGGGAGGGAAGAGCGACGGTGAGCACAGGCCTACAGAGGAAGCCCCTTGGGTTCTAGGAATGGTTTGGCATGGCTGGGATAATCAGTGGAGGGAATGTGGTGAGTCTAAGGCTGGTAAGGCAGGAGGTCTGGAAGTTCTTTCAGTCCTTTAGGAATCTCAAAGAAGCCACAAACCCTGAGGGGAGTAGCTTGCCAGGATTTTCCTTTTAAAGAAATTAATCTGGCCAGCAATGTGAGAATGGGTGGAGGGGTGGAGGTAGCAGTTGTTGGATGCCCAGGTGGGAGCATCTGTGTGGATAGGATGGGTGAGTAGGGCTGGGAAGCTGTGGGCAGCACCGTATCCCTCTGGGTGGGGAGCCCTGTGTCGGTGGGAGGGGGGTGGCAAGATCTGATTTAGATATGCTAAGCTTGAGGTGTCCGTGCAGCCTGCTCCAGAGGTGGCTCCTCAGGGTGGACTTAGCACTGGCCTATCCATCTGCCAGGACAGCTTGCCGTTGGGTTCTCATACCAGCCATCCCAAGGCTTTGTGGCAGCTGAGGCTAGGGAGGGACTGGAGGGGGGCCCTAGTCTTTAGAGGTACAGATACCACTGCTTTGCTCTGAAGGGAGCTGGTCTGTGATGCTCTGTAGTTATGGGGGATTGAATTTGCTTAGTAGATTCATGTGTGTATGTGTGTGTTGCTGAGGATCAAATTCTGGACCTCATGCATGCCGGGCAAGTGCACTACCACCGAGCCGCTGTGCCAGCCACAGCTTGGTAAATTCTTGTTAACACGCCTTCCAGGTGAGAGGAGAGGCGTACAGATGGTATGTGCTGACTGCGAAGGAGCCACTGGGAAGGTATGTGGGAAACCTCTCTGCTGGAATAAAAGTCCCTTCCCTGTGTGGGTGGATGACTGTATGATGCTTTCTGCCTGTTAGAATTGCCTGTTTTATTTATTTTGAAAAAGAACACAGGTCACTTTCTTGCTGACACAAGTTACTGTATCTGGCCAGGTGGCCATCCCTTAGGGGTGTTTTTAAGTTCCGGTGACTAGATTTGAAGGTCTTCATGCCCCAGATAACTTCCAGAGGGAGCCTCCTTGCATGACTGAGGTGGCCTCTCTGACAGCTCGTTAGAAAGGTCAGAGAGTGAAAGTAGGCAGGAAGATGTCTTCATGGAGCTTGGGGACTCCTGTACTCTGTACAGCGCCTTGTGCTTCTCTCTCAATCTCTGTCCTTGGGAGTGGGAAGCTGCATTTATTCTAGTTCTTTCTGTCTCTAGGGAATATTTTTATTTACATTCTTGGTAGCAGTTTAGCATGTTAGGACTAGAGGAGGGGTGTGGTAACTCACTAGAGCCCTCCTGAGGAGGGACGAAAGAGGCCAAGTCACACAGCTGGTGGTGGCAGAGCTAGAGCTGGGCCCAGGCTCTGAGGACAATCTCTTCTTCTTGGGCAGGTGCTGCCTCTGACCCTGGCTGTCAGCTCCATTTGGCTTTGGACCTCTCCCTGGTGCCTTCCCGTAATAGATGTGCCTGCGTGCCGCTGTGCCTTGAGCACCCTGGGCCAGGCACATTGACCCTGAGCCCGCAAGGATGAGCCCAGAGTCACAGGAAGAGGTGTTAGTAAAGGACAGAGTGACTTTTTTTTCATACAGTGCCTGGCTAATGGGTACACCAAATGTGAATGTCCATCTGCCACCCCCAATGGCTTTCTAAGTTTGTGGTCACTGGCACTGGGCTGCCCCTCCTCAGAGGACAGTAGGGAAGCTCCATTGCTGAGCTAGTCCTGGGTGAGGCCCCCAAACCTGTTCAGGGACCAGCAGGTGCAGTGGGTTGGGGGATATTCTCAGTGTGGACTCTAATGCTTGTAGATGACATCATAGCCCTGACAGGATTTTTTGGTACTAAATGTGTTTTTGGAATTTTTAAAATTTTTTATATTAAGTCATGTTGGAAACATTCCCCTGTATACCTGGTTCTCGGGGCATTCCTGGAGGAGATTTGTCACAAAAATCATGATGATTGGATTATGGGTCATGTTGGGATTGTGATGAATTAGAAGTGGGGTTTTTGTAACGTTTTGAAAAGCAGGTGAGGAAACTATCTTTCTTTGTGGAAAGATAGTTCTTTTGGTGGTTACGCCCTCTCTGTCCTTCTCTCTGCTCCTTTGAGGGCACAGACTCCCTTGTAGGAAACTCCAGGAGTTGATAAGGGAGGGAGCGGTTGACTCACTCTGTACTTGGAGGGAGGTTTGGTGCGGCCCTGAACGGTAGGTAAACATATTTGCCAAAGGGGATGGATATGAGTTGGCTGTAGTGGTTTTGAAATCCATGTGTTAATCTGCTTACAAATTACAGATTGTGTTTTTTTAGCAACATCTACTGATATGAGAAAAACAGGTTTTGCCTGACAAGACTCAGGAACATATAAGGACCCTCTTTCCACTCTGTGCTCCTGAAATTTATGGTAATAAACAGACTGAGCCCCAGAGACCAAATGCCTAGGACATTCGGGAAGAGGGTATAACCAGAGCTCCAGTGAGCCTGGTGCCAGCTCACGGACTCCAGGCCGCGGCCCCTCCCGTCTTGCACACAGACACAATAGGATGCTCCTGGTGGCGAATTGGGGTCTCCTGCTGTCCCTTCCCGCTTCTGCATTTTTCTTCAGCCTCCAGGATGTAACAGGGCTCATCTTAGCTGGCTCAGGGTCCAGTATCTAGGGTGAGACTTGGCACAATTCGGGAATTCACTGGGCAGGTGGGGTGAGACCAGTTCAGCAAGAAGAAAAGCATAATTAATTGCTTTTAATGTGTAGTTTTTAAAACATGATTTATTTACATTTTGTAAGTAGGGTATGTGAACTAAAAAGGTTAGGAAAATAGAGTTAGGAAAACACTAGAAGAGAGTTATTATTCATAGTTCCCATATACAGGAATTCAAATGTTTTGGTTTATTTAGTATATTGCCTCTTATGAAAAATTTTGAGGGTTTTTTTTAAAGCATTATTGTAAAGTAGGTGTGATTTTAGCCTGCTATGGAGTTGTGTTCAGTACCAACAAGTTAGCAGCCACAAGAGTTAGGACAGGTTGCAGGGCCTGGAATGGCATTTTTAAAGTTGAACTCCCATCAGTGCAGTGGGCCAGGTGGGCTAATTGGTCAAGAAATCAGTTATCGGCTTTCTCTAGTGAAACTTTAGCATGTGGTTATTTGGATGAAAAATTCAGGCAGATGTGTTTTATGCCTGAAAAGAAAGTCTGAATTAAATAGGTTTTAGGAGGGTATTCTGAGGTAGCTTGGACATCAGGTAGTGGGTAAGACCAGGTTTTGGAATTATGGGGAGTTGGGGCCTTTGGGAGACCCCTGTCCTGGTCATTTGGGTTGACTTAAAGGAGAGTCGGGGGAAGGCTTGTTTTTGGGAGACCCTGGGGCATGGGGTATGATGGATGGACCTGGGGCTACCTGCAGGGGTCCTTTTGCCTCCATCACCACATGTCCGCCTTGATGTCTTTCAGAAACCTCCTCCTGGGACTGAGGGTATTAGCTTAGTGGTAGAGTGCTTGCCCAGGATGCGCGAGGCCCTAGGTTTTTCTCATGCACTGAAAAAATAACAAAACAAAACAAAATCATCTCCTTCCCTAAGGTCTAGAAGGCCCTGGTGGGTGTTTGTAGCTGCCCTGTTTTTTGAGGGTGGTTAGCAAAGTGTATCTGTGTGTTGGGGGAGGGGCTGCGGCCTGGAGTTGTGAGCTGGTGCCAGGCCCACTTGAGCTCTGATTACACACGCTCTTCCCAGATGTCCTAGGCATTTGGTTGTAGAGCTCAGTCTGTTTATTACCATAAATTTCAGGAGTGCAGAGTGGAGTCCAGGGTGTTACATGGCACCTGCTGATGGGCGGGCCCAGCCCCCTCTGCCTCTCTCAAAGGTGTGGTCTCCTCCAAACCTCCCTGCTATGGAGCAGAGTGTAAATGTAAGTGGCCTTTTGTGCCTGAGCAGAGCGCTGTCCTTGTGAGTCATGGGTGGAACATTTGGGGAGGCAGCATGATGTGGGCACAGAGCAGGCCAGGGCTGGGTTGGACCCCAGGGACACTAATGAGGAATTGCATGAACTTGGCCAATTAGTTCACCTCTCTGGCCTTAATTTTCTCACTTGTAAACTGGGGTGAATAATAACTATGTCACTGATGGTTTATAAAGATTGGAAGATGTGTGGAAAGCACCTCACCCTAGTGTGTGGTAGCTGCTGCCATTTGAAGCATGTTCTTCAAGAGTACATTGTGACAGGTCATCTCAACATTCCCAGTGTCTGTGTGGGAGTCATTTTCTCTGATTATCCTGATATTTTTCCTTTTAAGAAAGTGGCTCTATCCCATACGCAGGGGCAGAGGCAATCCCTGCAGGAATGCCCAGAGCAGCTGTGCACCCCCACCAGTGAAGGGCAAGTGAAGGACAGGCCGGAGAGGACTGTCTTCGGATGTCCTGGGAGTTCTGGTTAAGGAGTCTTGTCTACATGGTCTTCCTCCTCTAGCTTCTGTTGATTGTTGTGATGAGAAGATTGAATCCCAGGAGGCCTCTTGGGCTGTCCCTTCCTTCTGGCTGGCCACGTGTCTGGGCCCTTCTCCACCTGTATGTGTTTATACACACAGGTTCCCCTGCCCAAAGTACTGTCCACAGCTCCCTCTTCTTGGCTTCTGACTTTTGTTATCTCCAAGACTTGCACTGGGCTAGGATGTTCCTGGTTGCATTATGGGGTCTCCCGCTGTTCCTTTCCTCTTGTACATCTTTCTTCAGCCTCCAGGATGTAACAGGGCTCATCTTAGGTCCAGCACTCAACCCCGAGGATTAGTTAATGACAAGCCAGGCCGCAGTGGACTCTACTGTTTTGTTCAGCTTTCTAACCTGACCTACATTGGGAAACACTTTACATTGTGGCCCAGTAGAGAGAAAAGGGAAAGAGGAAGAATTTCCAAGATGGGCCTGCCATGCGTTCTCATGCTCACTTCCCACCTCTGTGTCATGGGAGTGTCTGTCCCTTCTCAGTGCTGGTTGGGACCTCCTGAACTGATTGCCCCCGGGCCTGGGCTTCCATTTGGAAATGCTGGCTTGGCAACTACATGAGGCTGCAATGGGCAGAGTAAGGGAATCAGGTGTGGGGTGGGGATGGGGGGCTCTGGTTGTCCCTCAGTCTTTGGGCATCTGTCAGAGGCTTCTTTGGGCAGAGTAAGAGGGATGGGAAGGGACATCACCTCAGCCACTGAGGGCTCTGGCTGGGCTGTCAAGAGCAGTCCCCTGGGCCCTGCAGGGAACTCCTTGGGAGTGGGATGTTCTTGCTACAACCCGGACTTTTGCTCCTGAGGAAAGAGCACTAGACCAGAAGTCAGTACATATCATGCCAGTTCCGGTTCTGTATTATCACTTGCCCTCTCTGAGCCGAGGGTGTTTCGTCAGGTGGCTGTGAGACCCAAGTGAGGCAACGCTTGGGAAGTAGTGAGTGCCCCACAGTGCACACTCAGCCGTCCTTCATGCTGCTCTGTGCCTGGAGGAGCCAGGAGTCACCAGAGCCTACTGTGAGCCTGGGCCCTTTCTTTTCTCAGCTTGATCTGAAGGGCAGATCAACAGACAAGCCAGTTGGCCAGTTGCCTTCTGCCTAGAGTTTGTAGAGCTGGTGAGTGTGCTAGATGTGGAGCCCCCTTCCCTGACTTGGTCTCCTCTCTTCCAGTCCTGAAGTATGGCTGCCATGTTGGGGGACGCCTTCATGCTGGTCAAAGGCCTTGCCAAACTGACCCAGGCGGCCTTGGAAACCTACCTGCAGCATTTGGGCCTTGGCGGGGAGCTTATCATGGCAGCCAGGGCCCTGCAGTCCACGACTGCAGAGCAGATTGGTGTGGTCCTGGGGATGGTGCAGGTAAGGAGACTGTCACAGCATTGGGGGATGGGGGTGGAGGGTGCAGGTATGTGGGGAGTCAGACTTGAAGCTCTTGGGGAGACCAAGGAATGTGAAGCAAGACACAGATACCAGGTGGCTGGTCTTGTGAATAGGGCTGGAGAGCCCCGCGGCTGGCATGTCTTGCTGTCTAGGGCCATAGGAAGGGTATGGCAGAACATCTTAGACTTGGAGGCCAGGAAGTCCAAGATCAAGGTGCCAGCACATTAGGTGTCCATGAGGGCTATTTCCGGGTTGGTAAATAGTTGTCATCTTGCTGTGACCTTACATGGCAGAAGAAGGGCGACAGTACTTGCTGGGATCATTTTTATAAGGGCAGTAATTCAAGTCACTTCCCAAAGACCCCCTCCTATACCACGCAGAGGGGAGTCAGGTTCACGAGTTTCAGGGGGATGCACCTTGCGCAGCCGCTAGCAGAGCCGAGTGTCCATCAGCCCGCTCGCCGTCTTACTGCCCAGAGCGTCGTGTTCTCTTTTCACTTCGCTAATGTCTCTGGGGACCTGGCTCAGGCAGGGCTCTGTTCCTTCCCGGGGTGGCACTGGCACAGCCTGGCCAAGGGCAGTTCACCTCCAGCCTTCCTCTTGTCACTCATGCTAGGGGAGGTGACAGCTTTGTGCTGGGGCCCAAGAAGCCTCCACATCTTCCATGGAAGGGGTGGTTTTAAACAAGATTGGCTACAGCAGAGGGTTGCCTGCCATGGTGTCACTGCAGTGGCCACAGCTGTCCAGATAGTCCAAGGGGACAAGGGAGAGTGTGTAGGCGGGCACTCGCGTGCACATGTGGACATACGTGGTTGGGAGTTGTGTTGCAGAGGCTGCCCTGCCTCCTCACTCCTTTCTCTGTCCTGTGGCTGGCTGACCCTGGACAAAAGTCATGCCCCTCCCCTTCCTGCTCTGTAAGCGTCCAGTGGTGACACAATGTCTCTCTGACTCTGTATACATTAATTTTTGGAAGTCTTCATACCCATGATATCCCCTCTCTTGTCCTGGGTTAGGGAGACCTGGAAGCTTATCTCCATTTCTCAGATGTGGAAGCTGAGACTAAGCAGTTTGCTGCCAGATCATGACTAATAAGGGGCTGACTGGAATCCTTGTCCTCATCTCTGCCCTGACTCCCGCCACCCCTCCCACCGAAGCAGGGCTGTGGCCCCTGTAGTGGTGTTTGGTGCCCTTTCAGCACCCTGTACCCAACTTCCTTTTGGGGTTTGGCCTGTGGAGCCCTCAGCGAGTGAGCTTGCCCCAGTCCCTGCCACAGAAATGAGATAACACGCTGGAAGCTGGAAGCTTCTCCACGAGGGCAAGGGCCCTCTTGTCTGGCTCCCTTCTGTCCCCCACTCTCCCCCAACAGGCCTAGGCTGGTGTCAGAGAGGCAGGGCCAGCTCTGGCAGATATGGGGTTGGAGGCAGGATGATCCACTGCCACGAAGGAGGCACCTGAGCAGGGGCCACTTGGCTTCCGCTTACTCCCTGACACTTCAGTGTGGTGTCCCCCTTGTCCCTGAGGGCTGGGGTCTGAGGTACCAGGAGCTTTGTGCCTCGAGCTCCCCGAGGGTCTTTCACATGCTTATTCAGTAGGTGCTTCCTGAAGCTGGGTCCCTTTACAGCACAGTTACATCAGCGGGCAGCAGTTACCAGGGCCAGGTGGCCATTGTGGGAGTTGTGGGACCCTGCCCCAAACTTCTCACTCCAGGGCCTCCCCTCGCCGTCTGGGAAAGAACCAGTGAGGCTAAATGTGATTTCTGTTTTGAGAAAGCTAGGTGCCCCCAGGATGGCCAGCAGGGCAAGCCTAGGCTTTGAACCTTTGCTCTGCCATTTGCTGACTGGTGGCCTTTACCAGTGAGCTCAGCTCTCAGTCTTAGTTTGCCATTTGTCAAGTGAGGGTAACTGCCAGGCTGTCTCCTCCCAGTGAAGGGAAGGCCCGTGTGTCTCTCCAGACTCTGAGGCCTTGTAGGGTGCCGAGAGTAAAGGGCCTGCAATCTCCTGCAGCTTTTGCATAATACGTGGGCAGCATGTAGGCCTGGACATTTACTCCTTGGCACTTCAGCCAGGGATCCAGGCCCTTGGCCTGCCTTCAGGACTTGGTGCTATTTAATTCCAGCCTTGTCTGGCAGTTTCCTTGGCCTTGACTGAACTCCGCATCACTCTGACTGTGGGGAGCCCTATTTTCAGATGAGGAAGTAGCAGAGAAGGGTTAGGACCTCATTCAAGGTCACTCCAGGTTCAGAAGTAGAAGCTGGGCCCAAAGGTCAGCTCTGGGTGACTCTTTAAAGAAATTGTGTTGTATCCTCTGCCTCCTTCCTCTGTACCCCAAGCTCCCAGGGATAACCAGGCCTGATCCTGACTGTGTCCACTTCCAGTGAGAACTTCTTAACTCCACGGCCAGACTGGCTGGTAGAACCCAAGTCTGCTGCGAGGCACCAGCAGACTGCTGTGGTGGGTCGGGTGGGTCCCCAGCCCCTTGTTAGCCTTCGGTGGTCTTTATGTTTAAAGCTTTCCCTGGCTTGTGTTTTGCCTGGTTTACCCTCCACGTGGTAGAGCCCCGGCAGAAGCTGGCTGGAACCCGGGTCCTAGCTCCTGGGCTGGGAAGGGGCCTTGGGTCTTGGGGGTAGCATTGTGTTCCTCCAGAGAGTTGGAGAGAGGGATGTGGTGGCGGTGGTGGCCACGGGGCAGAGCTCCAGTCTTGTTTCTCTCCTCTCATGCTGACCTTTATTCTTTGCAGGGTCAAGATAAACATGAAGTGTCTTATGCCACTGAGAGCTTTGACGACCTAGAATCTGAGGTCCCCTTCTCAGGAGAACAGGCAGCTGGGACCTCCGCAGCCTCCACCATTGACCAGGCGTCGTCTCCATCCGCGGGTCACACCCACAGTGAGGGCCCGGCTCTTGCCTATGTCGCCAATGGACCGTTCAGTGAAGATGGGCTCCCAGGTCAGGCCACTTCCTCCCTGGGCAGAGTCAACGGGAGGCTCTTTGCAGACCCCAGAGACTTTTTCTTTGCCACTGGCTTCCAGCGAAGGTTCTTCCATCAGGACCAGTCCCCCATGGGGGGGCTCACGGCCGAGGACATTGAGAAGGCCCGGCAGGCCAAGACCCGCCCTGAGAGCAAGCCACACAAGCAGATGGTGTGTAGGGAGGCCTCTTGGCATGGGGCTGGGCGGTTCCCACCCACAGGGATGGTGGCATCAGCTTCCTGTTTGGGGACTTTTTCTAGATGCTGTGGTCAGGGGTCTTTAGGAATGTGGAGCCTCTTCTTGGTGAAGTGTGCTGCCTTTGGGGTGAGGAGGGAGTGTGAGGGGCAGCATGAACCTTGAGGCTGGTCTTGTCCCCATTTGCTGATCGTACAGGTCTCTTTCTTTTCTCCCTCCAGCTCAGTGAGCGGGCTCGGGAGAGTAAGGTGCCAGTTACGCGGATTGGGCGGCTGGCCAACTTCGGAGGTAAGCAGGCCACGTGCCCTGTGCTACCTCACCTTCCCTGCCATGCCACTCCCAGCCAAGGGGAACTAGGGCCATCCTGGGGTCTGTGGGGGTAGGAATAGGTGGAGAGCCACCCACATCCCAGGGTAGGGGAGCAGGTGGCAGTGGCTGCCCTTGCATTAGCTGTTGAGGGGCTGGGATGTTTTCCATGGGAGGACAGTTACAGGGTTCCAGCTTGCCCTGGGGCCTGTGTGTGACTGACGCTTCCAGCGAGTGCAGCTTGGCCTGCTTGACAGGCCTTTTCCTCTGGCCCCAGCCTCACAGTGAGGATGGAGGCTTCAGTAGGAAGGAGGCCAGTTATGAGTATGAGCTCCTCTCTGGGGCCATTTAGCTCCTCAACAGAGAAGATTTTGCTTCTGAGACCAACCACTGGGGGAACCCATTTGCCAGATCCCCACAGGCCTGTAGCTCATCAATGGAATGATAATGAGATGCTGTGGCCCTGAGCTACTGTTGGTTAACATTATTTTAATATGTTGTATGTAGTGTTGGAGCCTTTATTTATAATTTGCTTTGGGGGTTTGGGTAACCACTGTGCCCACATGTACTTGTACCCAGTATACCTGTCTTTTAATATGAGTTGAAGGATACTTTCAGAGTGCAGGTTTAGAGCAGTTGTATCTGCTTTTATGACATTGTATTATCCTACCCATTGCTTATCTACTGACCACAATGTCCCTATTAAAAGTGCCATGTCCCTTGCAGTAGTATACTCTAAGATGGGGTTACCCATAGTGCAGCTCATCAACGAAGGCTCAGCTGTCCTCAGTAGGCTCTCCAGGCAATGTAATTAGTGAAAGAACAGTTTTTGCAGCTTGATTCACACCCCAGCCTTGGCCTTGTTATTTGCCAGGCAGCGTATAAAGGATCTTTTAGTTCACGTGACACTAGGATATTCAAAATCCAGACTACTCGTCCATCCTACTCGTTCAAGACTGGCAGAGGCCTGCGTACTGTTCTTCCTGATGGCCTGGTGCTCTGGGAACTGGCTTGATAATGTGGGTTCTAGCCCTGAATGCAGCCGGGTGTCTTTCCAGTGTACGAAGCAGACTAGCCTAGTTGCATTATATTTCTGCAACTGTAACTTTTTTTTTTTTAATTTCCTTTTTGAGACTGAGTTTCACTATGTAGTTCAGGCTGGCCTTGAACTCACTTTGTAGCCCAGGCTGGCCTCGAACTCACAGCAATCTTCCTGCCTCAGCCTCCTGAGTGCTGGGGTTACAGGTGTGCACCACCACACCTGGCTGTCTGTAACTATAACATTTTCTTCCATAGTTGTTACCTTAAAATTTAGCATCTGCTGCTACTTAGCTGTTGGACAACTTATTATCAAGTGACATCTGAATTATAGAACAAAAGTATTGCTTTACTTCCTTTTCATGGGTTAGTAGTTCCTCATAGACTATGATGACTTCCTGGGGTTCTAGTACCAGAATGTATGTTTGACAGTCACTGCCCTGGTGGCCCCTAATGGGCCTTGCCTCTGGAAGACTTGGCACGTTTCCCTGCGTTGCACACTTAACAGTGATTGGTCGAGAATTGTTGTTTCTTACTAAAATGTTGCGCAGAGCTTGAGGGCAGGAACTACCCTATGTTGATTTCTGTAGCTTTTCTCTGCAGCCCCCTGTACTCCTCACTCCAGCCTGTGGTGAGCCTTCCCCAGAAGTCTGGCTTTGCCATGTTTTTGACCAGGTGTCTGTGGACCGGGAGAGTGGGGGTGGTGGTGATAAGAGAGGCTCTGTCTGGGAAAAGTGGTCAGAATGAAAGTCTTTTTTATAGCACATAAGCTTTATTTATCTGTTCCTCTGAGAAGATGTTATCAACAGTCACAGATTCGCGTATAATACAGTTTATGTTGCTTATTTACAATTTACAGTAGTATTTTTTTCCTCTGAAAAATATAAGTACAAAAGCTAAGTAAATAATGTACTGCCATTTGGGATTAATCTTATGTTATAGCTTAAAAACTAGTCTTTACCAAATATTCAGCAAATCAATCTGGGTAATAGTCAATTAAATGCTGTAATTTATCAGAAAAAAATCTATTAAGTTTCACCTCAAAATGTATTGCACAAGTCTTTAAAAAAGAGAAAAAATATCACCCTAAAAATAAACAGTTCTTTAAAAAGAGGGAGAAATAAAAAGAATGGAAGAAAGAACATTAACTGAGCCCATAAATCACGTTAAATTATCCAGAGTATCTTTTAAACAATATAAAACTCTTCCTAACAGAAAATCGAAGAAAAAAGAAAAAACTCACCATTTTTCCACTGATGAAATCTGTTTTAAAAGCAGTCTGCAGTGTATCCGTGGGCCAGTGTTACATTTCTCTTAGTCTCTGGCTGCGTGAAGGGCCCTACATGGCAGCTTCGCAGAGTAGAAGTCTTAATGGTGAACTAGAATGTGGTGGAACACCATGAAGTCCTGGTGAGACAGGCAGAGTCAGGTCCTTTGGGTAGCAGGTGGAGGAGGACAGAGTTATGTAGGAAGACATGTAGAAGCACAAGACCACTTCAGGAAAACCCTGAGTGTGGGGCACGTGGGCAGCCAGAGGAGGCCTGGTCTGGGGAGGTGCCATGCACAGGCAGAAGCCTCTTGAGCTCTTGCTGACAGTGGCCAGTGTCTGGAGTCCCCCTTGGCTATCAGTGTGCTGCAGTTTACCCACAGCTAGGACTCAGAGCTGCCTGCATTGAGATCAAGGAAATTGATAGGTAATGTTTCGGGCTTAGAGGTTGCAGGATGGACGCAGAGGAGCCAGATCAGGAAAGAACGCGCCATTCTGGCTCCAGAGGTAAATTCTAGGCCATCCATGCCACCCACAGGCTTTCAAACTGAGTTATGGCCCTTTTACTGAATGTGAAGTCAATTTAGTGGACCAAGATTAGCATTTTAAAAACAAGTGATAGCTAGGGATGTAGCTCGGTGGCAGAACATATGCTTACCATGTGCATGGCCTTGGGTTCCGTGCCTAGTACTGGAAAAAAAAAAAAAAAAGTCAAATAGAATGGACTTGAATAGAAAAGATCATTATTAATATCATATATCCTTAGAGAGAACCACATACATTATAAAAATATTTTTGTTTCCTGTTAGAGTATGTTCTTCATTGCAGTGCAAAGTACCTGGCTACCAGTAGGTCATTGCCCAAACAGTTTGAGGCAGCGTTGCTTGGATTGTTGTCCTGCAAACACTTGCGGTCTTTCTTCCCCTCCTTGGGGTAAGATGTTTTTGGGGTGTAGATTGACAGGCTGTGGGAAGTTTTTACAGTGGGATAGGAAGGAAGGGGTTCACGGTAGATCTCAGGGATGCAGGGTTGCCGAAGGGAGCACACGGGTGTTCGGGTGATTTTCAGTTCCAGGGGCTCATTTCAAGGCTGGGGGGAGGCTAGGATACTGAGTTCACTTTGCTATGAGACTTTATGACTTTGATGCTGTAGTATGGCCATTGTGACCTGCAGATATTAGACTGTGTTAAAGAAAAGTGTGAAAGGCAGAATCATACACTGAATTTGGGGTCAGAAGTGAGCTTTAGGTCATTATAATATTGGGGTTACAATTCCCAAACCCAGTTTCCTATGAGGCCATAGGCCCTACTTTGGTTTCTCCTTCTGTAAAATAGGGGTTTTACCATCGAAAGACACTAATGACAATTTCAGCAAATGTTCCATGTGCACCTGAAAAGAATTCTGACATCGAAGCAGCAGGATACCTCTTTCTAGTAAGGCTTTTACTCATCTTGATCACATCTTTTAATGAATTTTCTGCTCTGCTTATTCTGGCAGCTATCAAAAGACATTAAAAAGTCTTGTGCTACAATTATGAATTTGCCTATTTTTAGTCTGTGTGTGTGTGTGTTTTACATGTATTGAAACTATTATTGATTGCCTTTAGATTTAGAATTCTTATATCCACCTGAGGATTGACCTCTCTTATTTTGTGATGCTCAAGTTTAACTGTGTAAAACTACATGGTCTGGTACTATAATTACATTCTGGCTTCTTTTGCTTAATGTTTGCACGGTATCTCTTTCCTTCTCTCCACTTTCATCTCTTTTTATGTCTTTAAGGTACATCCTTTGTAAGCAACAAATAGTTTTTTTTTTGTTTTAAATATAGACCAGGGCCGGTGAGATGGCTCAGCAGCGTAAGCGCCTGCCTGGCAAGCGCAAGGTCCTCAGTTCAACTCCTGGTACCCACATATGAAAAAAGGGCCGGTGATATCGCTCAGCGGCACGGGCGCCTGCTGGCGCACGAGGTCCTGAGGTCGACCCCCGGTACCCACACACACACACACACACAAAATATATATATATATATATATATATATATATATATATATTTATGTAGACCGATTATCTTGTAATGGGGACATTTAGTTCATTTACATTTAACCACTTAACCAGCCCAATTATTTAAATACAGGATGAACAAAAATTACATATTTTTTCATTAATTTTATAAGATAATGTAACAGGAAATATAAAAATTTATTCAATATAAGAACTGACTGGTTGAAATGATACCTCTCTGAGTACCGCTCAGGAAAATCAGTACATAAACAAGCGTGCCAGCCAGGGGACGCTCTTGGTAAACTGTCCTGTGGTTAATGCGGTTGTTTGGGTTTACATCTGCTGTCTTAGTGTTTGTTTACTTGTGGACCCATTTGTGATATTCCCTTTTTTCTCTTGTGTCTTACCTTCTTTTAAGTTAATCACTATTTATTTATTTTTTCTTTTTTTTTTCTTTTTTTTGTGGGTACCGGGGGTCAAACTCAGGACCTTGCGTGCCAGCAGGCGCCCGTGGCGCTGAGCGATATCATCGGCCCTTTTTTCGTATGTGGGTTCTGGGAGTCGAACTCGGGCCCTCGCGCTTGCCAGGCAGGCGCTTACGCCGCTGAGCCATCTCACCGGCCCTGTTTTTCTCTTTTGAGATAGGGTCTCGCTATGTAGTGCAGACTGGCCTTGAACTCACTATGCAGCCCAAGGTGGCCTCAGCCATGGCGGTCCTCTTGCCTCAGCCTCCCGAGTGCTGGGATTACAGACTTGTACCACCACACCTGGCGAAGTTAATCACACTTTTTAAAAAATTATATGTTTTCTCTTTGTTAGCTTTTGTGTTTTACATTTCTCTACTGTTTTAGTGATTGCTGTTGAGGTTACAGCATGCATTGTTGACTTACTACAATGTAATATAAATGATTATTTTTGCTACTTCCCCATAATGCTGGTACCTTAAAGGTATGATTTGCTTTGTATTTATCCTACCTGGGGTTTCTTGACTCTGTGGTGTGATGTCCATCATTAGTTTTGGGGCATTCTGGTAATTTCTCCAAATGTTGCTTCTGCCCTATTCTTTCTTTCAGGGCCTCCAATTAAACATAAGTTAGGTCTTTTTCCTCTGTCCCCAGTGTCTCCTGTATGCCTCCCCTTTTTTCCATTTGAGCTGCAGTCTTTTGGGTTTAGAGGTGATGTCTTCTGCCCCTATAAAATGGGGGAGAACTGGATGGTTATAGAAAGGAGACCTTGGTGGGCACTAGGTAAGACTTACGAAAGGTAGTGCTTCGTGCACAGCGCCGTGGTGGTTCCTGAGACCTTCACACAGGGACTTCACCCCACAGCCTGAAGGGAGGGGAAGAGACGAGGAAGTAAAGGAAATGGGGACAAATGGTGGAGCAGTAGGAAGCTGTCAGGTTATTTAGGTTCTGCATAAAAAGGCTTCTGAAATTTGATGTGTGAAAACAAAGATGTATATCATGTGTGATATATGAGAAAAGCACTTCAGTAGACCAGGAATGTCTTTAAAGGTAAAAGGTTAAGGTTCTCTGATTCCCAGAACATGCATTGCTTCTAAAAATAGTTCATGAGATTCCCCTGTGTTTCTAAGGTGAGGTGGCATTAGCTGTTCTCTCTGGTGTTGGTGAGCAGGCGCCTCTTAGGAGGGAACGGCAAGCTAAAGCCTATTGTTACTTAATTTCCCAAAGGTCGACATACCTGGGGGTCTGTACACCAGCGGCAAATCCGTCTGCGGGATCATTGTGCCACCCCGGCCCAGGAACTCCTGTGTCTCTTATCTCAGTGGTAAAATTAAAAACAAACATTGGGTGAATGGCCATAGGTGTTTGGTTTTCAAATTTTGCCAAGTGCATTTAAAACAAAACACTGTTGCCACCATTTTATTGATTTTATTTTAGTTTTAGTTTTAGTTTTTAGTTTTTTTGAGACAGAGTCTCGCTATGTAGTCCAGGCTGGTTTTGAGCTCACTATGTAGTCGAGGCTGGCCTTGAACTCATTGCAGTCGTCCTGCCTCAGCCTCCCGAGTGCTGGGATTACAGGTGTGGGCCATCCCGCCCAGCTATTGATATTTTTTGTTGGACATTTTTAAACTTTTATTTTTATTAGTACATGTTTGCAGTAAATGATGAGTATGTTCATCATGGGGAGTTTGTCTAAGTGTACAACACACCTTCATTCTTACTACTTCCTCTTTTGCTCCCTATAAAAAGACATTTTAACAGTGCAGAAGTACAAAGGATATGCTCCTAAAATAAAGGACAATAAATTGAATAGTTTAGTTTTGTTGTCTTAGTTACTGGTCAGGACCTGGCTGTGCCTGGCCGGAACCTCGCAGAGCCATTGTGCCATGGCAGTGCCCTTGGGCCCTTGGCTGGGTGGGATCTGGTAGGGACAGGGACTGTCCAGACCCCCATGCAGTGCCATGTGCTCCGACCTGCTGTCACCAGACCCTCTGCTAACAGAGCTGCATCGAGGCTGACTCTGGTCTCCCCTTGAGGAGCAGCGTGCAGTAGCTGGGGACACACAAGGCTTCCAGGTACAGAAGGCTGCACTAGGGCGGGGGTTGGGCGTCTCTCCACTTTCGACTTTTCTGTGTGCTTTGCTCCCAGGAGCTCTGTGCTGGAGATAAGGCTGTTATTATTCTCTGTTCTTACAGATGAGGAAGCTGGGCCAGCACGCCTGCCAGTTGCCAAGGGATATACGTGGTCTGGCAGCCCAAGCCTCTGCTTGTGGTGGGGGGCTAAGCTGACACCTTGTAGTTAGCTTCCTCTCCACCACAGCCAGCCGGGTCCAGTTCTAGGAACAGAGGGCCAGATCCTGAGAACCTGTGGGAACAAGCCCTGCAGAGCTTCCTCAACCCCTTCCTCTCCCTCTTCCTCCCATTCCCCTGACTCAGCCCCCTCCCCGGGCCCTGTGTTCTATGGGGCTGGGGCAGCTGGATGGTGCCAGGTGATGGTAAAGATAGACTGAATTACTGGAGGTTTAGGAACACCTGGAAGCAAAGGCCAGCGTCTCTGTCCCTCAGTCTTTGTTCTGTGGACTTTTTTCTCTCACAGAGTAACAGTAGGCAGTCCGTGCCCTCAGCGGACTGCACAGCTTGTACTGCAGTGATGGAGGGTTTATTTTCTTCAGCTTTAAGTGGGAGGGTTTTGGTCATTTGACATTTAAATATCTTCACTCTGAGATAAGCAGTGTATCCTTCACAATATATCCTTCACAATATATTTTTAATGTCACACTCAATGTTA
The DNA here is from genome assembly GCA_028451465.1 of Erethizon dorsatum. Classification (NCBI taxonomy): domain Eukaryota; kingdom Metazoa; phylum Chordata; class Mammalia; order Rodentia; family Erethizontidae; genus Erethizon; species Erethizon dorsatum. Next base: position 38,115,607 of record CM051830.1, read on the forward strand.
AGACAAAGCAGTTTCAACCGTAGGTGTGTGCTACATGCCAGTGCTGCAGACCCTTTCTCGACAGTGAGCTGTGATTAAGGCTGTATTATTGGACGTTGGGGGTGAATGCTACATAATTTTTTGTCACCTTGCAATCTTTGTTTCCAATTTGATGACTGCTGCTGCGGAACAATGACAGTATCATTAGATTTGTTTTTAAACTATGATTTAGTAGCAGTTGAGGTCCTTGATTTTAATCCCTTGGCAGCAAGCTCTAAGTTCCCTCACTTGTATATTAGCAACCTAAGTGTCAGGGGGCTAAATAACCAGCACAAAAGATACTGTACTTCTGATGGGAGCATTTGGCAGAGCTGAAAGAAAAAGAGGTTTTGCTGCATGTTAAAGGAATTGTGGGAAGCAGAACAAAGACACCAGGAGAAGATAAAATACCACATGAAGTCTGCATAGTTCTCTATATGCTCCATCATAACCCCCAGTAGCTGCCAGATCGCCTTTCCTGGTGGCCTTTAATCCCCCTCCAGGAATTTTGCCTTTCTTTTTGGCTTTGCTGTGCCTGCTTCAGTTTTACCCTGCAAAGCACAGTTAGTGACTTGGTAATTGTTTCCAAGTCATCAGTTTCCAATGAAGTACACACACCGAAGGCTTTCAGAAAAACTGGTGTAATATACTGTAGCGAATTTTCATACTATGTGATTTATCTTCTAATAACTTTCCACACGGGAACATCATCTCTTGAAGGTAGATTCATAGCATCTGTTCCATAAACTGTGTTATTAACACCAAAATTTTTTTGCTAATTCCAGATCCAACTCTTCCTGTGATTTCTTTAGCTGCGGCTTACTTGCTAATTGTTTTTCTGGTATTAGCAGTTTAGGTTCTTCTGATCTTTTTAATTTCTTCTTGCCTTCTGTTCCTGAAAAAAAAGGTAACTTTTATCTTCTCTGCTATTATTTTCTTTTCTTTTCTTTTTTTTTTTTTTTGTGGGTACCAGGGGTCGACCTCAGGACCTCGTGCACCAGCAGGTACCCGTGCCACTGAGCGATATCACCGGCCCTTTTCTCGTATGTGGGTTCCGGGAATCGAACTCGGGCTCTCGCGCTTGCCAGGCAGGCACTTGCACTGCTGAGCCCTCTCACCAGCCCCTTGCTATTATTTTCTTTCCTCAAATTTTTCTGCTTTTACTTCTGCTTCCTCTGTTTTCTGGCATCATTGTCATCCCGGTTATCCCTAAGGTCCTGCTCCTCGTCCTTGCCCTCTCAGTGGTCCCCATGGTGCTGCTGCCCCCACCTTCCTTACCAGGTCTTTGGAGTGCGTGTCCTCATCCCAGGCCATCTGAGCGGGGAAGTGGAGCTGTGAAGAGGGGACAAGTGAGCACTTTCTGTGGCACTCCTGGGCTCGTCAGATCAGAAGCATCCTTAGATGACTGAGGCCTTGGGTTGGGGGTGTGACTCCGTGGTGAAGAATTTGCCTAGCCCTAGTGCTGCAAAAACAAAATGACAAAACAGTTGTGGCCTTAGGACAGTGCCTGGCACCCAGTAAGTGGCATCATTGTCGCCTGTAGATGTACACGCACTGCCACAGGGACTTCCTTCAGCCTTGCTCTGTGAACACGCCTGGCCTTTCTGACAGGGACACCGAGGATGCCAGGAGCTGGGACTTTCCACCCAGCCTGCTCAGGAAGGGCCCTGCGTATGGGAAGGTGTTTCATGTTGTGCTTTTTTCACCTGTGTGTCTGGACGGATGCAGAACCACTGCTGTGGGGAAGGGGCCTTGTTTATCTCTGATGACGTCTGGAGGGACTCGGGGAGGGGCCTGGCCACGAGGCCTGGGCAACCAGAAGCCACACTGCGCAGAACTGAACCGTGGGCTGGGGTGCAGGCTTCATGCCTTCCCTGGGGGAGACCCTGTTCTCTGCCCCCCCCACTACAGCACCTCCTTTTCTTTGAGATGTGTCAGGAGCTTTCTTGGACTGTGTGGGTGCCTTTTCCCAGGCCAGGAGGGAGCCCACACTGCTGACAGTGGTTTCAGAGCCCATTCCTCTCCAGGACACCACTGGAGCCACCTGGTAAACCTCTCAGAATGTGGTGTGGGGGGTGTTGCTCTGGGTATAGAGGTGGGAGGGGTTGGAGCATGGCTCTGGGGGTCTCATGAGGACTGGGCATCCCAGCTGGGGTGTCCGTCTTCCTAGAATTGCCCAGGTCTCACCTGGTTGGGGTGAAGGCTGAGGGTTCTGAGAATTGAATTGTGCCTGCACTGGGTTGGCAGGGGTGTGCTGATGCCACTTTATTTTGGGTTCACCTGAGAACAGGAGATGGCAAGGCCAAGGTCATGGTTGCTGGCCAAACGGGCTTGTTTACACCATTCCGATTGCCTGCTTTGCAGAGCCTGTCTGTCCTGTGGCTGGCACCACCTTGGCCTGGCCCGGGTCCGTCCTGAGGGACGTGCGTGCAGGGCCATGGAAGGAGCCTGAGGCCTCTTCTCTGGAAGGTTCCTTCAGTGATTTGCATAATAGCAGGTCCTTGCCAAGCTCTGCCTGGGAGCCTCGAAGTGGCCAAGAACAGTTTGAGCAGAGCATTTGAGGGGTCCAAGTGGGGCTGGGGTATGGGGAACACAGCTCTGCCTGTGAGGAGCTTGGCATGGCTGTGGCACCTGCTTGTTGTGACCTGGCTTTGTGGCCTTGTCTTTGGACTTGCCCTAGGCAGAGAAGAATTGAGAACTCAGACATTGGCAAAGGTTATCAGGGTGAGAAGGTTAATGTTTCCTGTTATCATTCATTTTGCACAGTCAGGTAGTGTGGATAGGGTGAGGTGGGCGGGTGGTGCGGGGTAGATGTTTAGTTGGGGCCTTGGTGAGGCTCCCGCTCTGTGCCCAGTACCTCTGGTGCTGGCGGGGGGAAGGGTCAGAAACGTAGCTGCTGCACCTGCCAGGCCCCTGGGCTCTGGTCCCTCTGTCATACAACAGGATGTCCTTGCCTGGTGTGTCGTCATACCTAAGGGCATTCCCACAAGCTCACTGCTTCCTGAGGGGGCCAATGCTTGGCTTCTTTGCGCCCTGCCGTCAGTACACTGAGCATCTGAGCCAGCCACACCAAGCTTTTGGAATGAGGGTGTCGGAAAATGAGACGCACGCGCTGTGTGTGTACCATACACACAGAGTTTGAAGACTGAGTGCACACGTATAACCGTTTTGAACAGGCTTAGTGCTAGTAGCAGCAGATATGTTCCCAGCAGGACATGTGCTTGGCCCTAGTGCAAGCATTTTCCTTTGGGAACTCAGTCCTCCTCAGGACCTAGAGCAAGAAAGAGCTGTGCTTACAGCAGGCCGTGTGGAGGCCGCACTGCCACCTACTGGCAAGTGCCATGTATTGCAAAGAGATGTTTCAAAATTGAATTACCTTCTAATTTTTAAAATTTATTTTCCATGAGATAAATTTTTCAGTAAGTCAGTCTTTTTCTTAAAAATAGTGCATAATCACTGTAGAAAATTTGGAAAAAGAGGCACAGATGCAAATTTCTTTGCTTCTAAACAGCCCAGTGCTAATGTCCTTCCCGGAGGTGGGGGCTGTGCATCCGGGGCACTTGAGTGTCTTCCTTCCTGCCGTGCTCAGCAGGCACATCCCACTCCTCATCAGCTTTGCTAGAAGGGAGTTTAAAGAAAGACACTGGCCTTGCACAGGCTCCCTGGCTTTCTTTGTGGCTTGGTGGCACCTGCTGGCCTCCCGGTGGGAGGCTTTACTGAACAATAGGGATCATGAGGGGGTTGGCTTTGGACAGAGGAGGTGTTAGTGAACTTTGATGTACAAGGCCTGGAATGGAAGTGGGAGGGCCTAAGCCTCAGCGCCTCTGACCACCTTCAGAGCTGGCAGCCTGGAGGGTGAGGTGCGGCTGCAGGGTGTGCTCCCTCGTGTCCCAACAGCTTGGATCAGGGACACCATCTTTTGCAAGTGTTCCTGGTGAGTCCTGCATCCCTGAGGCTCTGCATGCAGACTCGAGGTGGGTGGTTGTGCTCCGCCCCGGGGTGCCCTGTGTTGTCAGGGTGTCGTTGGCCCACAGACCATGTCTGGTCCTTCTTCCCTATTTGTGCCCCCCTTTCCCAGTGTGTCCCCAGCACAGGCCACTCTGGGGGTTCGTTAATGTGCCTGAGAGACTGCAGTCCAGGGTGCTGATGGAAGGGTGGGGACACTTGGACTTTCCCACCAGAAACCCTTGCTTAATGTTCTCCAAAACCACCAGGGTGTTGCTCCCATCTTCCCAGCTTTTCACCATGCTGGGATGCCAGCAGAGGTCCCTGGTGAGCTGCCCTGGGCCTGGCAGTGAGTGGGTGGCCGTGAGAGCACTGAGTGCCTGCACCCTTCTTGCAGGTCTGGCTGTGGGTCTGGGCTTTGGGGCCCTGGCTGAGGTTGCCAAGAAGAGTCTGCGCTCTGAGAACTCCACAGGTGAGCTAGGCCCTGTGTGAGAGGTGCGGGGGACCCTGGAGGTTTGGGCCTGTCAGCCCCTAGCCCCCCTGTGCTGCACTCTGGGGCTGTCAGCTTACTGGAGTGCCTCACACCTCTGACCTGACCGTTGGGATCTCCTGACCCCCACTGTCCCTACTGCCGCTGGAAGCCAAGCTCTCTTGTGGGCCAAGCTGTCTGCCCAACCCCAGGATGGCCCCTCTCTACCCGCAGGGCTTTCCATTCTGGGGACGGGACACTTGCCCCGTCTTCACAGGCTCCGATTACTGGGGACATGGAGCACCATGCACGTCCTTGGAAGGGGCTGCAAGACAAGGATTTAGCAAGGGTATTTTTAGTGTCACTGCTGCAGCACTCTTGAGAAGCAGCGCTGGGCTGCTCTGGAGTGAATGGTGGCCTTGCCTGGCCCTGCACCCCTCCTCGCCCCAGAGCTGGCCGCTCTCTTCCCTACGTCGTCCAAGCAGAGCAGAGGCCAGGCTGGCTCCAAGGTTACAGTTGGTGTCCTCGGCCAGGGACGGTGATGACCTGAGGCAAGGGATGAAGGGTTCCAGTTCTTAGTCCTGCCAAGCTGGGACTCAGGCCAGGGCGTGGTGGCCCTGGGCAGTCCCCATACTGTGCTCCAGCCATTAGGCAGGCCCAGCATCCCCTCCCCTGGAGGCCACTTGGCAGGCCGGCTGAGCCCTGCCCTTCGAGAAAGTCTCTGCCCTGAGGGTCCTGGCCGATGATGTGCCTCCTGCCTGTGGGGATAACCAGCTATGGGCTGCGGCTGCTTGGGACAACCCAGCCTGGCCAGGTGCCATCTTCACATCTCAGGAGCCCGGCAGTCAACCCGGCCTGCTCAGTATCCTCAAGAGGGAGACCTGACTTCTCTAACCTCGGCCAGGCTGCTCCTAGGTTCCCTCCCTCTTCTGCCTCTCCACCCACAAGAGTCCCAGGGGCTGGGGAGGGCAGAGGGTACACTCGAAGCACTGTTCCCCTTAGCTCTGGTGCTTTGCTGCTGCCTGGGCCATCTGGGTCTGGGTCTCCTGATTGGTGTTAGTGTGGGCCCAGCATGGCCTCTTGTGTGGGGCTAAAGCCTTTTGCCCACCCAGCACCCTCCTGGCACCTGTCATGCCTCATGGGGCCCAGCTGTGAGCCTCACCCTTTTCCTCACACCTTGTCCCCCTGAGGCTCCTCTGTATCCTGGGTCCTTCAAGCCTTGTGCCCCCACCACATGGCACATGGCACACAGCGATGATATGGCCACTTCTCCTATTCCCTTGCTTGAGCCTGGGCACAGCCCCATGCCAAGCATGTATCCAGTACGCAAGCATTGTGTCCCCAAGTATTTCAGCCCTAACATGAAGAATGACCTCGCCAGGTGCTCTGGCCTTCCAGACCCATGGGGATGTAAGCTGAGGCAGGTGCCAGGTCCTGTGAAGGCCTTCTCATTTAACTGGACTCAGAGGGCACAGGACAAGAGAGGCCCCAGATGTCACCAGGGCTGAACGCCCAGCCAGAGGGGTGCAGGGGTGCTCAGAGGGCAGAGGAAACTGGCACCCAGACCCCTACTGGGCCTCTCCCCATCTCCGCACAGGGCGGACTTTGTATTTAGGTGGAGAGGGCCAGGCCTTCTGGTCACACTGCCGGCTGGCAGCAGGGCTCACTCAGCCTCCTGCAGCTCCTTGGAGACATTGTGGGGACCTTGTCACCTTTGTACTGGGCAAAGGTCACCTGCCTTGGGGTCACTGCGCGGCCACCTGGCTGCACTGAGCTTCCAGCCTCAGGGCAGTGAGGCCCCGAGAGTGTGTGTTGTCCTTGACCTGAGTGCCCTTTCTGAAGGACAGCCCCAGGGGTGCAGAGGACCTTTGTCCTGCACAGTGGGTGACAGAAGACTGGCAGTCCTCACCTGGGCACTGTTGACTGGGTTCCTCCAGGTCCTCCTCCCAGCGCTGCCCCTGCCTGCAGCTAACTGTCCTGCTCCATGGTGACCCCGTGTCCGCGGGGACCGATACAGAGAGAGACCCCACGTGTGCGTGTCTGTGTGCGCCTGTGTATGTCTGTGTGTGCCAGGGGAGGGAGGCCTGGTAAGCACAGCGGGCCTCATCCAGCCCTGGGAGGTGGGCATGGGATGTGGATTTGGAACTGCACTGCCTGTCGTGGGGATAGATGGAGTCCATAGATGCCACATGCACTCCTGGCCCCCATGGAGTACATGACACCCCTTCTGCCCCTAGGGAAGAAAGCCGTGCTGGACTCCAGCCCCTTCCTGTCAGAGGCGAATGCAGAGCGCATTGTGCGCACACTGTGTAAGGTGCGCGGGGCGGCGCTGAAGCTGGGCCAGATGCTGAGTATCCAGGGTGAGTGGCTGCAGCTCGTGGGCAGAGGAGGGGGTGGTCACAGCCAGCCGCTGACTGGCACTCGCTGCCTCCAGTTGTTTGAGGAGCCCAGAAGTTGTGTGTCTTAGCAGGTGGCAGGAGTTTAGTGCAGCCCCATTGCCTGCCATGTTGGTCCGGAGCTGGCACTGGGGCTGGGGGGTGTGACCCCAGGGAGGGAAGGCCACTGTGGCTGAGGAGGCTGTCTCAGCGAGGCCCTGAGAGTGAGTGGTGTTGGCCTTGGGCCTGTGGCTGGTGCTCAGCAGGGAAGAACCACTGTGGCACCGAGCACAGTGTGCAAACAGCCACCCTGGCTGGGAGAAGCGAGGGATCAGGCTGCAGAGTGCCCCCCAGTCCTCTGCAGGGTGCTTCATCCTGGGTCGGGCTGGTGACCTGGTGAGGGAGGGTGTACCTGGCATCCTGCCACTGCTAGAGATGCCACACCCAGGCCCTCTGGAGAGCACTGGAGCCACATGGCGAGGGCCTCCTGGAAGAAGGCTGCCTGAGAGGCGCTAGCAGAGTCTCCCTAGAGCAGTGGTGGTGAAACTGTGGCATGTGAGCCACAGCGGGCTGTTTATATCAGTGGAAGCTCTAAAAGGTTTGCTATCACTGCCCCAGAGTGCGACTCCAGGTTGAGAGAAGCCCAGAGCACAGATCAGAGGGAAAATGAGTTCTCTGGAGGTGGTCAGTTTGCAGGGAATTTTAATACTTTACTATATCTCCTAGATTTCTTTTGCAATCGTAAGCTTTCCATGTTAGGTTTAAAAACCTCACCTCTCAGGTCACTGGGCTGAGTCTAGGGCTCCCTGCGGTGCCAGGTGGCCGAGAATCTTGAAGGGCTTCCCTGGGCTGGGCCGAGCCTCCTTACCCGGGGCTCCCAGGGTTGCTGCCCCAGGGCAGGGTGTGTTTGCCTTTGGACTTGCTTGCTGTCCAGGTGCCGTGGGAGTGTGTCCACTTGAGAACAGCGTGGCCCAGTGTCACCTCCAGAGCTGCTATCCACAGCCTCAGTGTGCCTGTGGGAAAGATGCCCTGGGTACAGGGAGGAGGCTGAGGCTGGGCCTTGGTGTAGCATTGGGCAGGCTTGGCTCCTCTGCTCCCAGGCTCAGGAGGCCGCACTGCCAGGTGATAGCAGTCCCCTTGTTTCTGGCCTGAGCGGTGGTCTTCTGCTGACTTGGCCCGTGCCTTGCAGATGACGCGTTCATCAACCCTCACCTGGCCAAGATCTTCGAGCGGGTGCGGCAGAGCGCTGACTTCATGCCGCTGAAACAGATGATGGTGAGGGGATGTGGGAGCGGCTCCCTGACCCCCTTCCCCCGGAGGGGCAGACTGGGCACCTCACCATGGCTTCTCCCTCCAGAAAACACTCAACAATGACCTGGGCCCCAACTGGAGGGACAAGCTGGAGTACTTCGAGGAGCGTCCCTTTGCAGCTGCCTCCATAGGGCAGGTGCACTTGGCCCGCATGAAGGGCGGCCGCGAGGTGGCCATGAAGATCCAGGTGGGTGCCTCTGTGTGCGCTGGTCCCCTGGGCTGCAACGAGGGGAGCCAGGGCCCTGCTGTCCCCCAGGGCAGGGTTGGTGTCTCCTTGTCTTCTGCCCTCAGCACCTGCCTGGCCCTGGATGCTTAGGAAGTGCTTGCTAACAGAGTGACTCTGGGGGTTGGGACAGGTTCCAGCAAGCTTGGTTCAGGATGGCCAGGGATGGGGGCCGGGGATTGCCCTTTGGACAGCTGGAGGGCGGGGCCCTAGTTGGTGACCACTCTAGAGGAGGGGGAGAGCAGGGCTGTGTTGGGGCACGGTCTGGCCTGTCCAAGGTGTGGGGTCTGATTGTGACATGGCTGGGGTGCTAACAGGTGCGTGGGGGGCCATGGCCTCGAGGGGTCCTGCCTTGTCTGCCCTGTCTGCCTGGATGACCTCTGTCCCCCACAGTACCCTGGCGTGGCACAGAGCATCAACAGTGACGTCAACAACCTCATGACCGTGCTGAACATGAGCAACATGCTCCCTGAAGGTCCGAGGCTGTGCTGCGGCTCAGGGTGCAGGGGCTGGGCTGTGGGGACTGTGCGGCCCTGTGCCTTTCTCGCCTGACACCCTTGCCCCCTCTCCCAGGCCTCTTCCCGGAGCACCTGATCGATGTGCTGAGGCGGGAGCTGGCCCTTGAGTGTGACTACGAGCGGGAAGCCACCTGCGCCAGGAGGTTCAGGTGCGCTCTTTGCCGCCCCACACCTGTGGGTCCCCAGGAGGCAGGGGCCCTTTTAGGCGGCCTTGGGGGATGAGGCCCCTCCAGCTCTAAGGGTGATGGTCCAGATGCCATCCCACCCCAGCAAGGCAGTGCCTCTGCCTGGTGGGTGTCCCCGTGGGTGGCTGTGGAGGGCAGTGGTGACATGTGACTTCCCACCCCCCCCAGGGAGCTGCTGAAGGATCACCCCTTCTTCTATGTGCCCGAGATCGTGGATGAGCTCTGCAGCCCCCACGTGCTCACCACAGAGCTGGTGTCCGGCTTCCCCCTGGACCAGGCCGAGGGGCTGAGCCAGGAGGTTCGGAACGAGGTAGGTCTGAGCTGCTGTCCCTGCCGTGCTGGCTATTGGTTCCCTAGCTGGTACCTGGCAGGGGTCAGGGTGGAAGCTGGGATTTGGGGGCCTCTCTAGCCCACTTCCAGTTACCAGGCAGCCTGACACTGCCTGACATCCCCCCTCCCCCATCACAGATCTGCTACAACATCCTGGTCCTTTGTCTGAGGGAGCTGTTTGAGTTCCACTTCATGCAGACAGACCCCAACTGGTCCAACTTCTTCTACGACCCCCAGCAGCACAAGGTGAGCCCCTGGGTGAGGGCTGGTGGCCCCAGCCTGTGTTGTATGTGGGAAATCAGCAGTGAGCATGGGCTGTAGAGATTGTTTCCTCCCTGCCTCAGTGCCCCCTGGGCCAACCTTCCCTCGTCTCCATCCCTAGGTGGCTCTTCTGGACTTCGGGGCCACGCGGGAATATGACAGATCTTTCACTGATCTCTACATTCAGGTGAGGTCGGAGGGGCCTGGTCTTGGCCCACATTTTTCTGGGGCTGGGACTGGATGCTGGGGAGGGAGGGTGGGTTTTTGCCCTCCAGTTTAGTGACCATGAGCGGTACGACCTGTTAGGGCCGCAGCTCCGGCTGTGGCTCCCAGCCAGGGGCTTTGTGGAGGGAGAGGAAGAGGGCGAGGTGGGGTGGGCTGGCGGCCGCGGGAGCCTCGCCCCGTACCTCTGCCCAGATCATCAGGGCCGCTGCTGACCGGGACCGTGAGGCCGTGCGCCAGAAGTCCATCGAGATGAAGTTCCTCACCGGCTACGAGGTCAAGGTGAGTGCCCCCGTCTGGGCGGCGTGGCTGCTGCTGGTGGCTGGGGAGGGCGAGCTGCAACCGCTGCTGCCTCTGAGATCTTGAGTGGAACCTTGGTGTGAAAGGGATGGAACCCGGGACCTCCAGTGGGGCAGGTCTTGGGGCAGGCAGGGGACCTAGCAGATGTGCAGGAGGGTGGCCCCGGCCCTGTAATAAGGGGACATGGGCTGGGCCTCCTTACCCAGAAGTCGCACAGTGAGCAGCACTGTCCCTTCCTTGGTGCTGGGGACGGGGATAGTGTCCAGGTCCAGTCCTGGGTCTATGCCTGGTCAGAGCAGAACTTCAGACAGGTTGGTGTCGTTGTGCCTCCCTCCGCCGTCTATACAGTGGAGCTGGCCGTGCCTTCTCACAGCCTCAGGGAATGGAACAGCAGCTCCCTTTTCCTCCTGCAGTGTGGCTGTGACCCTCACCACCTTGGCCATCCATGATCTGTCCCTGTCCCGTGCTCTGCCACACTGGTTCCTCCCCATGCACCTTGCGCGGGACACGCTGTAGAGCCTGCACCAATTGATTGCCACACCCAGCTCATGGCCAGGCCCTGCCAGCTCAGGGTCTGTTCTTTTTGGCCAGAGAAGTATTTTGTACAGCTTTGAATGTGGCTTCTTTCTGCTGAAGGCCCCATCACGCCCTTTCATCTCACATCAAGTCACTGTGGCTGGTGTTCAGGCCCGCACCTCACCATGTTTTCATTAACAAAACCCTCACCAGGTGTCCCCTCAGCTCCTTCCAGCTCTCAGGAGAGCACTGGGGGCGGGCCTCCTGGATCCTGTTGCCACTTTCCTTCTCTCCCCCAGGCCATGGAAGACGCCCACTTGGATGCCATCCTTATCCTGGGTGAGGCCTTCGCCTCCGAGGAGCCCTTTGATTTCGGCACCCAGAGCACCACCGAGAAGATCCACAACCTGATTCCCATCATGCTGAAGCACCGCCTCATCCCGCCGCCGGAGGAGACCTACTCCCTGCACCGGAAGATGGGCGGCTCCTTCCTCATCTGCTCCAAGCTCAAGGCCCGCTTTCCCTGCAAGGCCATGTTTGAGGAGGCCTACAGCAACTACCGCCGGACGCGGGCTGAGCAGCAGTAGCCACAGGCTGACCCTAGGTGGCGCGTGGGAGGTGGCAGTGGTGATGTCCTCCCCGACCCCCTGCCAGAGCACAAGGATCCCCGCAGTGCTTTACATGATTTTCATGCTAAGTGGGCGGAGTGACAAGTGCAAGGAGGCAGCGGGACACCACTGTTCTTCAGGATCTGTCCTCAGAAATCTCCAAAAAAGGGGGCAATGTTATCCTCCATCTCCTTTTTCCTGGTGTGAATGTCAGCCAGAAACGAGGCAGCGCCTCCTTCCGATCCCATGGGTACTGAGAGGCTGAGAGTTTGTGGAGTGAGGTTTCTCTTTCTGCCTTTTCCGCTCCACCTGTGGTGTGGAGCTGGGAGCACAGTGCCAATGAGTGCCGTCACCCGTGTAACCAGGGCTGCTTGGCCGTTGCTGACCTGTTTTGGACAACTGACTCGTCAGGGCCGCTTCTTTGCAGGGAGGGCAGGCGGGAGCTGGAGGCAGCGGCGCTGGCTGGCACGTACACCCAGAGGGTCAGCACAGGTGCTGTGAACTTTTGTACAAGTGTTGTAATTATCAGATTTACTTGTTTCAGTTCAATTAAACAAAGTGCTGGTGGAAACTGCTGCGGGGCTGTACCCCTTTCCTGTGTTTTTTAACTACCTCAAGGCTTTCCAGGCACAGTGGCAGCCCCCCTTTCTAGAGGCAGTGGTCCCTTCCCTGCACAGCGCGCCAGCCCCTGGGTGCTCGCAGCATGAGGCAGGCTCAGCCATAGTCACTGTGACCCCCCTGTCACTGCCTAAGCCGTGGTGCACAGCCACGCTGGCAGCCGTGGAGACGGACCCCTGGCAGCAGGCTTGGCGCTGGGCTGAGTCACAGCAAAACCCACTTGAGCGCCAGCACCGCCGAGGGACACTCCTGAAAGTAGCTTTCACAGGGGGCGATTCCTGGGCAACGAATCTTGCTGTCTGGCTGGGACCTTTCCAGACCCATGAGCACCGGGAAAGAGCATGGGGGTGACTGCGGGCCCCGAGTCGGCCATGCATGGATGTGAAGGGTCTTAGAGGAAAGCTTACTTCCTGAGATTTGGGACTGACAAGTCTCAGCTGTGCTGGGCTCTGGGCAAAATGGGGTCTAGCTGGTCCCAGGGAGGCCTCCCGTGAGCACTGGTGCTGGCATGGCCCTCAGGGATGTGGTCCTCGGACTGCTGCGGGCTGCTGGCACTCTGTGGCCCCTGCTGAGACCTCAGGCAGCCGCACTGCAGAATCCAGTCTCCCCTGCCAAGGCCCGCCCTTACAGCCCTTCCCCAACCCTAACAAATGAGGCTGCAGTACGAAGAGGATGGGAGCAGAGGCAACAGCGAGAACCACTGAGCAAGACTGCGCCCAGCTTTGAGACCACCTGTGACTCCTGGTCGAGAAGAGTGGGTAGCACCAGCTTTGTCAGTAACGGTGCAGGAGCCACACATGTACCACTCTGCACCTTCGGTATCAAGGTACTGAATGACTGTGGCCTCCATTCACACGAAGATGGCAGGAGACCGTGACTTTGTCCAGGACTTTGTACTTGCATCCGTAGCATCTAGTGACTGGATGCATGTATCGCAGCGTGGATAAAGTGCTTGCCCCTGTTGGGCTTGGTGCTTAGCAGGGACAGAAGACTGCACCACAGTCAGACACTGCTCTTGGACTGGCACAGTCAGGCCTCCTGGCACTCAGTGGGCATTGTGGAAACACTGAAGCTCAGGTTCAGGGCCTTGCCAGAAGCAGGGAGCAGTAGAACCAGGATGTGGAACAAGATGGTCTGGTCTTCCAGTCCCTGCCGTCTGCACCAAGGCCTGGCAAACTCCAGTCCACGGGCCTAACAGGGTTCACTGCGCTTCTGAAGAAAGCTTTTATTGGAGCACAACCCCCACTCTTGCTCATTTGGTCTGTTTTGCACCCTAGTGGCAGAGGCGAAGAGCCGCAACAGACGTTAGATACACGGCCCACAAAGCTGAGCATGTTTATTGATGCCCTGCAGTTTGCCAAGCCTTGGTCACCACCACACAGCTGTGGCCTCTGAGCACAGCAGGACCTGCCAGTCACAGGGCGATGGAGCCGAGGTTTCACAATTCAGGACTTCTCTTAGGACAACTCCCACCTTACCTGCCTGTCCTCTGATGTCCAATTCCAGAGGAGGACCCCCCCCCCGAAGTGGCTGATTATGCTGTTTCCTAGGGTTTGGTGCCTCCTGAAACCTTGTGCAGGGGGTGTGAGTCTCGCGGACTGAATTGCAGCAATCAGGAAGTTCATACCAGAGGGGACCCACAAGTTTCCAGGGGGTCTGACATGCTCACAGGAGCTGAGGGCAACGCAGCCACAGGTCAAAACACAAAGGGCAACTAAGCCACATCTCAGGAGTGTAAGGGAGGCCTGGCTGGTGAGGGGCAAGCAGCAAGCAGGGCCGAGTAAAACCATGAGACAGCACCTTTCTCCACCGCTCGGACTTCTCACGTGAGGAAAGAGACAAAACAGTTCTAACAGCTCCCTGTTTTATTGCAGTACATCAAAGTCTGGTTAATATTAAGTGATACCAACATAAAATAATTGGTGAGGAGTCTTTCGTTAACATTTTTGACAATCCCACCTTAAATATTTCTGTGCAAAAGAATCCACATCATTGTTTGGTAGCAGAGAATCTCTTAATAAAGTTCCCTAAGACATGGAGGGCATAAAACCAAACAAAATAAGTGACAAGAGGCCAAAGCTTATCTTTTTCCCCTTCCATACACACATATTGGTCAGCATTATATTCTAAACAAAAATGATTACATCCAGGCCATGCAAAACTGTACAATAATATTACAATGAGAAAAAAAACCCTAAAAATTTATAAAATAAATGATATACTATCAAATAAAAAGGCAGGTCATTTTGTTTTCATGAGACATCAAGGCTGATTTGTGGTCAGTGTCCCCCATAGTTGCAGTGCTTATGTCGTGTGGTGGTTGCCCCAGTGAAGGGAGAGGTACCCAGCACTGCAGAAGTGGGGCCCTCCTTACCTGGCAGCCTCCACAGAGAGCTCTGGACTTGAGGAATGAGTAAGGTCCTGATAAGGAAAGGAGTACACAAGTGGGCGGAATGAGATGTTCTGCAGCTTCTCTACGCGCCTGTCTGCCTCCCTGCTGTGCCCAGTGACCGCGGGATTCCAGGCTGCTGAGTGCCCCTTTGTATATGGTGGGTGGTGGACCTCTGCTGTGCCCACTGGGCTAGGAGAGCAGTGTGTGGTCACTGCTGCCTCTGGGGGTTGGGACGTCTGCTCCCCCCTGCTCTGACTTAACGATACCTGAGATTCCACACAAACCAACTGGTCCTCCAAAACAGATGTGGTCACTAAGTAATGAAATAACACAATTCTAACTAGTATGGAAGGACAGTGAGGTTGAGCCAGCCAGGAAATGACGGACTGCTGCTGTAAACATGACAGGAATTTCAGATTCTCCCCTGAAACCTGGGTACAAGGACTGGTTGGGAAACCAAACAGATGGGCCCTCTTCAGTTGTATCTCACAGCCAGAAAGCTGCACTCGCCGGGAGAAAACGCAAGTTGCCACGGGTCCAGGGGTGCCATATGTATATAAAACTAAAGTGAAATCTGCTTTAGCAATCATTTGACAAGGAAGGCAGCTTTTTGTTTTGGCAAAAAGAAGTATGTATGTATATATATAATTTTATACACCCAAAAAGCACATGACAAGATTAGCCAGAATTCAGGAGTAGGTGACAAATTGGTTGGACATAGCACCAAATATCAACACACAGACTCTACGCCAGAAATGCCTCTAATGCATTTCCTTCTCTCTACCGAGAAATTAATTCCTGTTGCCATACACATTTTTTAAAAATGTCCTGCATTAAAAAAAAAAAAAAGGGCCGGTGAGATGGCTCAGCGGCGTAAGCGTCTGCCTTGCAAGCCCGAGGGCCCGAGTTCGACTCCCGGAACCCACATACGGAAAAGGGGCCGGTGATATCGCTCAGTGGCACGGGTGCCTGTTGGCACGCGAGGTCCTGAGGTCGTCCCCCTGGTACCCACAAAAAAAAACAAAAACAAAACAAAAAAAACTTCAGGCAGCAACAACATACCCTGTAATCTTTGTTACTGACCTCTCTGAATGGGCCTTATATTTTCCCTTTCTTGGAACCTATTCTGAATCTTTTCAGAAACTTCTGAAGGTAAATCACCTCAGATTTAAGTGTGGGAAAGCCCAGCAGGAGGATCATTACCTTGGGGAAATATCTCCAAGAACTACTCTCCTGGCAGTGGCTCCCTTGGGCAATTCAGAGTGCTCCTGGCAGTGCTCCGTGGGCAATTCAGAGTCCTGTGGTGCCAGCCATGGGCTGCTCGTTCATCTGCCCCATGAGGCGCTGGACTCACTGTGTTGGAGCCTACACTTTAGGTAGGTTTGTATTTTAATTCTAAAAGTATACTTTGAAAAATAAGCACCTATAGGCAACAAAAATTCACAATTAGTTGTAGAACTACAGACTAATAGCTTAGTGTGGAGCCCTGTCGTTCTTGGCCTGGGAAGAGAAGGGGGAGAGGCGAAGGTTTAAAGCAGAGGGCAGGGCGGCGTGCAGCCGGGGGCAGCACCTGCACTGGGCTGGCAGATCTCTCCTCCGCCAGGTTTAAGCAGCTGCCAGAGTCACATGGAAAGAAAACGAACTCAAGCTCTGACCTCCCTGATATTTGGGTGTATAAAAGTATTTTTTATGACACTTTTCCAAAAGCAAAAATATTTGGGAGATTAGAGCTACTCTGTGAACTAGGACCATTCAGAATAAAATATAACCAAACCTGAGCCAGCAACGAATCCAGAATGGTTCAGCGTCGAAGTGTGTAAAGTTCACTGCTAGAAGTGCTGGGCATGTAATCCCCCAAAAGACCCTTTCCCCCATCGTTGAATCCCGGGAACCTTCTCCATAAAGTAGCACGCACTTGGGGATGCCCGGGCCCTGCAGCGGGCTGTCATGCAGAGGACGAGAAGGGCCAGAGACCAGTGGTGCAGGGCTCAGACACTGCAACCCAGGTTAGCAACTGCAGGAGGATTTTCCTCATTTAAGCCAATTTTTTAAGAAAAGGACAAAACCCTGCTTCTATTTCCTCCAGAAACTTGGGTGAAGAGAGAGCCAGATTCTTTTCCATGAGTATTATTCTCTTTCTCTGGTCATGTGCTTAAATGGTAAAATGACTATAGCAGTAAGTTCTTCTGGTTCTGCACCCATTTCCTGATGGCAAATAGAACAGGAGGAATCCACACGGAAACACAACTAACAAGGCAATACTGCAGCCAGGGGGGAAATCCACTCAAACCAGCCATGCTGGGTCACTTCCTGATTGTGCCCGGGGATCACCCCATCCACTTCCTGCTGCTGCAGGAAAGAGTATTTGGTTAAGGCTGTTCAAGTCCTTGCTTTTGAGGTTTATTATTTTTAATAAAAGCCTTTTCCCCCAGGCCCATCTGAAGAATTTCCTACCAATCCTCAAGGAAACAGGCTCCTCCTTCAGAAGCCATCCCCAGCCCTGGGACAAACACGTTGCTGTCACCCAGGAAAAAGCACTTTTATGAACCTTTTATGAACTTTCAGAAGCCACAACACTCCCTTCAGGTGGAAGGAATCAATCAGAAGGTGACAGCACTGCATCTCTACATTCACCTGTAGAAATACCAAAGTATAATAAAAGTGTGGTTGGAATTCTGTCGCTAGAAAAAGAAATGTCCTGGGTAGAGGTGAGCGTCCCTTTGAAGCTGCTGCTCGAGTAGTTTCAAATCTTTCAACTCTGGTGGCCAAGGTTGCGCTCAATGAAGCCAGTGTCTCCGGATGTCCCCTGAGACCCCAGATGACCATGGCCTGGCACCAGTGTGAGGCCAGGGCACCACAGGGACCCTGGTTTCCCCCTTTTCCTCTACCAATGTCAGTGTGAAGCCTTTCTACCCTGTGCGTGACTTAGCTGGGAAACAGACGAAACAACACACCTCTTAAATTAAATGCTCTCTCATATATGCATCCATCTCAGTGATTACAAGATGCTTCTTTTGACTATATACATTCAGTATTTAACTTCTACATTTATGTATTTATTTAAACTCTGTACTGTAGTAAAATATGCATTGTTTTAATCTGTGGGGATTTCTGGCAATAATCAGCTGATGCGCGCAGCGGCCTCTGCAGGTTGGGTCCCTCTGGTGCGGAATCCCAGGCGCTATCTGAGGGTACAGTGAGGTGCTACTGTGAGAACAAACCTGTCTGGTCTCACTGGTACAATTACACTTGTGTAGTCTGTCTATTGAAGCTACCTTTGGGACCGGGGGAGTAAATGTTACTGAAAGCAACTACGCAGGAACGACCCGCCGTCGACCTCAGCTGCAGAGGAAGTGGCCTGCGCGGCTGCTGTTGGCCAGGGGCACAGTGCTGCCAAGCCAGTGTCGTGTCGCAACCGCGCTCCCTACCCCACTGCTGCTGCTGCTGGGTTCTGGCCGAGGTGGAGGAGGAGATGGAGGTGGGGGAGAGGCAGTGGAGGGGTGCGGGGCGGGAGCACCCAGGGCTCAGGGGTCCCAGCTCCCACGGTCCGTGCTCTCTAGGGAGAGGCTCTTAGTCTTTCGGGGTGAAACTGGGCTCGGGGGGCTGCTCAGGTTGGAGCTATTGGATGCTGTGGAATGCCTCGGAGAGTCGGAGTCCTGTAAGGCCAGAAGCAGAGCGTCAATGAGAAGCACAGCGAGGGGAGTGTTCAGGTCACCACAGGTCCCCACCGGCCACCCTGACCGAAGGATCTATGGGGCTGTTTCTAGCTTTTTTCCTTTTGCAGGATTAGAGATTGAATCCAGGGCCTCCACACTGAGCTATATGGAAATTTTATTTATTTATGTATTTGTGTATTTATTTATTTATTTATTTGACGGCCTCGCTCCATAGTCCAGACTGACCTTGAATTCACTGTGCAGCCCAGCTGGTCTCAAACTCGTGGCAATCTTCCAGCCTCAGCCTCCCAAATGCTGGGATTACAGGCATGTGCACCATGCCTGGCCAAAATATTTTTTGAGGCAGGGTCTCATGGTATTGCTAAGTTGCCTGGCCTCCTGCCTCAGCCTCTCAGAGTATGGGATTTCTTCACTGCCCTTTGCGAGCTAAGAGGCACAGAACAAACGCTCAGTCCTTTCTGTAGGCCTTTAGAGATGTAAGCATTTTCATTCAAAAGCCATTGAAGTCTCAACAGCTCCAGGAAAGCTGCAGTTTACAACTTTGCTGCCCTGGCTGAGAGTGAACCCAGTAAAGGCCCAAGTGAAGGGACTGAGGCGCCCTGGATCAATGTTCTGCTCTTTCTGATGAGGCTGCCAGTCACACATGCCCACTCACCTCTCCGTCATAGTCCCTGGCAGGGGCATCGCTTCCTTGGTCCATGCCTCCAGATGACAAGGAGCCCTCTGACGGGGAGGGCATGGGCTGCCGCTTTGCACTGTAACTTCCTCCAGAGAGCTCCCTCTTCAATGCACTGCCATTCTGTGCAGATGACCCTGCAGGACGCCATTCAGGGAAAACATCAAGTATGCAGGCGAGGACAGTCCTACAGGAAATGCTGCAGAGCTCCCCGCAGCCCAGAGCCCCCCTCCTCTGATGAATGGTAGTCCCACTGCAGCAGCCTGGCCCTCAGCTCCTCATGCAGCTGCTCCAGTCACACTCCAGCTGAGGACACTTCCTGTGGGCGGGCAGTGCTCTGCGAGGAACAATGCCCACAGAATCTTTCCAGTCCTGGGGCTGCCTCATGAGCCTTCCTGCCCTGTCGTGGTTCCCCTCGTGTAGTCTTGTTATAATACAGGGCTGCCACTCTATGAGATGCAGCCTTGCCCAGAACATGGCTGAACGTGGCAGCTGGAACAGCCCGAGCCGAGGCCTGGGCCAGTGGACCCAGGATTAGCACTTGACGCGTGCACACACACACACGCACGTGCACGCACACGCACACGGGATCATAAAACAAGCATTTTTAGCCCACAGGACAAAGCGTCTGGGATTTCAAAATGAGGCTGAGTTTCTTCAAAAATCATACTTTTGTTCTTTGAGTTGGGGTACAAAACAGGGACCAGAGGCATTCATGAAAGAAAATAAATAATCCTTGGAAATTTGGGGAGTACTGTTAGCACCTAAAGATCTTACAATTCCCCAGTATCCTTAGGTTTTGCCTAAAAAATGCTTTAATCTTGCTGAACTTCAATATTAGGACCACTGGTCCCAAAAGACTATATTGAAATTTTAGTACAACTCTAAGATACAGGGTGTGATTTGAGCTTTTCGCTTATTTAAAACGCTTTTGCTTAATACATTAAGAATTCAATGAAAATGTCAACGTTGACCACTTTCAGCGCACGTATCTAGTGGCCAGCAATCTGTTAGGCGCTCACGAAGGCCGACCGGCCGGGAGCCTGCGGACTGGCTGTGTCCTTGCTAACTCCCACTGCAGCCGCCCCTCCCTGGGCAGCACCTGGGCAGGCGGCAGTCAAAGGCCTGCATCTTCCTGGCACCACAAATGACTTTTCGCAGGGGCCACCGACGCTACCAACGCTGGCTGTAACCTACACACTGTATTATTATGGTGCTTTTAAAAAAAAAAAAAAAAATCAACCCCTGGGCGCTGGCCCAAAGCAACTAGAGCAGAATCTGCCACTTGAATTTTTTTTTTTTTAACGTGGGTACCGGGAGTCGAGCTTGTGCTTGCGAGCAAGCGCTTGTGCTGCTGAGCGATATCACTGGCCCTTTTTTCTTTTATGTGGGTACCAGGAGTTGAACTCAGGACCTCACGCATGCCAGGCAGGCACTTATGCCACTGAGCTATCTCACCGGCCCTCCCACTTGATTTTTAAAAGCTCCCCTGATGACTTAACAGTGCATCTCGGGGGAGAAGGACTGAGCCCCCATCACCCCTGCGCCCTCCCGCCCCCTCCCACCATCCAGCCTTTGCACTTGTTGCCCTCACCGCTGGTCTCTGCTTGGTGCTGTCTCTTTGGAAATGTACTCTTTGCTTATTTTTTGACGTGGATCTTCTTCCTTAGAGTACAGCCTATTTGAAGGCATCATCATTTTTATTTGATTTTTCTTCAAATTTCATGACTGGCTCTATGCTCAATTTTTTAGAAAAGTTGTAGAAATTATTTTTATATTCTGTTCTCCTGATTAGAAAATACAAACTGCCAGAGACTTATGCAGCTCTCCTTACCCACTGTGTTACCTCAGGCGAGTTATTTACCCTTCTTAATTTCAGTTTTCCTGACCTATAAATAAAATAAATGCTATCTACGGGATTTCTGTGGGAACAATAGAACATTCACTAGATGCAGAATGAAATGCAGGACAGGAGGGGTGGCAGGGCCTGCACTGTGCTTTGGGCATGCTTTCACTTACCTCCTCCTTCCTAGTAATCATTTGTAGAAAAGAGAACTGGATCCCACCCCAGTGCTTTAAACATATATATATATTGTACTTTAAAATTTTCAGGGCCAGTGAGATGGCTCAGTGGCATAAGTGCCTGCCCGGCAAGCGCGAGGTCCTGAGTTCGACTCCCAGAACCCACATAAAGGGAAAAAAAGGGCTGGTGATATCGCTCAGCAGCACAAGTGCTTGCCTGGCAAGTGCGAGGTCCTGAGGTCGGCTCCCAGTACCCCCTTAAAAAAAAAAAAAATTTCAGATTCTTTCCTTTCAAAGAAAGGTTATACTCAAATCTTAAAAAAAACAAAACAAAACAGAACAAAACAAAACAAAAAAAAAAACAAAAAAAGAAAGAAAAATAATAGTTGGGTGTGGTGGCACAATACCTGTAATCCCAGCATTTGGGAGGCTGAGGCAGGAGGATCACCAGCAGTTTGTAGGCTGAGCTACATAGTGAGTTCAAGGCCAGCCTGAACTACATAACAAGTAGTTTAAAAAAAAAACAAAAAACAACAATGACAAAAAAACCGGGGCCGGTGAGATGGCTCAGCAGTGTAAGCGCCTGCCTGGCAAGCGCGAGGGCCCGAGTTCGACTCCCGGAACCCACATACGAAAAAAAGCCCGGTGATATCGCTCAGCGGCACAGGCGCCTGCTGGAGCGTGAGGTCCTGAGGTCGACCCCTGGTACCCACAAAAAAAAAAAAAAAAAAAAAAACTAAGTTGGGTTGTCATGATATAGCAACAAAAGGGCCTGGGGCAATCTGGAAAGTGTAGGCGCAGCTGACTTTGACCACACTTAGCCCAGCTCCTGCAACCTGGTTGCACCTCACAGAGCCTGGCTGTGGAAGACACCACACTCCCCATGGAGACTGTGCCCCTCTGGGCTGGCCATCTTGGAAACATTTTACAGGAGCTAGGCTCCTCTTAAAGCCAGCAGGAGCCCCTGGAATTGCTCAGGTGGCATTTCCTGGAATCTCTATAAATAGCTTTGAACAAGGACTGCAGCATGAAGGGCCCTGATGGCACAAGAGGCTCGCTCTTGTCTGCAGTTTCCGTGTCACCAGCCATAATCTGTGATCCTCACGCAGCTCCTCTAAGGAGAGCTCTGTTACAGGTCTTACCTTTATCTGCAGTTCCACAAACCCCTAAACCCTGAAACACCAGAAGTTTCTTTTCATTTGATCCAAACCCATGTGACAGCACAACCTCATCTGGACTGACTGGAGGATGATTAGAGGCTTTTGTATAAAGACTGTATATTAGCTATTTATCATGTGGGTAGTCAGTATTTTTGCTCTATAAATATTAATGTGCTTGTCAGTACTATACCAGATCTTCCCAGGAATATAACATAATACATGGCACAGTCCTTTCTAAAATATACTAAAACAGAAATCTGAATTCTGGGCAGGAGGGAGGGAAGTGTCCGGCTCCATCATGGAACATCATGAGGCACTTGTCGTGCGTCTCAAGTCTAGTTACAGTTCAAATACACCACAAGGACATAGTAATAAGGTGGTGTCAGGTTTGCAATTACATCTTTCAATGTAGTAAGCACTGGTATACTGGTATGGAACCAGTATAAACCGGTTCCATATGAGTTGGGGAGATAATGGCAAGAAAGCTGCATCTCATACACTTAAATTTCTGTGTGTCAGCTGAAGACTCCTTCAAAACCCACTCCCGTATTCCTGGCCAGTCTCGAAGTTGGTCACCTTCTCTTGATAGTCACACATTTATGCAGTCCCCTCCCTCGAAGAAACAGTACAATCATGTGTCATAAAATGGCATTTCAGTCAAAGAGGGACCAACCACATATACAATGGTGGTCTCACACCGTCTTAGTTTGTGAAAGGACATTCTGTGATGCCTGCCCAACCAGGAAATCATCTCAAATCATGTTTCTCACAAAGCAACCCTGTCATTAGTGATCCTGTCACCCCTGAGATCAGGCTATAAGACTGCTGCTCCTGCCTGTCCCTCAGATCATTTAAGAATACAGGGCAGCACGTAATTTTGGCATAGCGTAGTTTTTCTCAAAGATCAACTGTTCAGAAGCACAGAAAGGTTTCACTGAGGTCGCACTGGACACACACACGGGGACTGCATTTCTGTGGGCACTCGTGAGCTGTGCTTTCCTTGCGTCTCTCAGCAATGCTGTGCTGCTGGGAAAGCACACACCCAACCAAGTTACAGGAAAGAAGTCTTTGGCTAAGAACAGTCTTCCCCCAGCCAGAAGCTACGGATCATTTCACAATCCACACTTCTACGGCTGACACCCAGAAACTACAAAAGATCACAGCGAACTCGAGATGTGTGCATTCCTCACTCTGAGGGAGGCAGCCGTTAGAACCCTGTGCACTTTCACTCAGTAGACAGCATCTTTCCTAGGCAGACGCGGCTTTCCTCCCCCCACTACCAAAAAGTTGCTCCTGACCACAGCCACACATAAGCACTCTACGGAGCACATTTTTCCCCTTTATATTGTCCCTTAGCTCAGGGTTCTGTACAAAGGCGTAAAAGAGAGGTGCTGCAGTTCAGGGCAGAGTGGGAAAAGGAGAGGCTAAAAATAGTGTGAGCCATTTGGAAGCAGTTCCAGGCCCCGTATCAGAGCAGTTCGTGTCTAACAGGCCTCTCAGGTATTTACCGGATGAATGGCGTTAGCTTGCTTTCATGATAAAAGGGTATATTCTTGTATCTGCCCTAGCTCCTTTTCAGTTACTCAAATGTGCTGATTTTTTCCTACCTTGGGACCTTTGTATGTGCCTGGAATGTCCTGCCCCGGCCCCAGCTTGAACCTCAGCTGATGGAGTCAATGCTATCACCTATGGCTTCCCTTAATCACAACTGATTCATCAAGTCTTCCTGTTTCTACCTCTGAAAACATCTGGAGAACCCACTACCTTCTCTCTCTGCTTTTCTTCTTCCTGCCCTGCTGTATTTCAAGCCTCCTGGTCTTCTCCCTGGACCGCTGCCAGAACCTGCTATCTGAATATGAGCCTCTACCCCTGCCTGCCTTCAATCCACTCTCCACTTGGCAGCCAGAGAGACTGTCACAAATGTAAACTGCATAGGGTTCTTCCCTACTTAAAATTCTCCAAAAGCTTCTTGCTGCATTTTGATTAAAATGAAACATTCTTGCCTTGGTCTCCACGTCCTGTTGATATGGCGCTTGGCCACCTCTCCTGCTCATTTTTTGTCTTTCTCTTACCACTACCATGCAGCCACATGGCCTTCTCTCAGTTACCTGACCTGTCTCAAACATGATGCCGCCTGGTTTTCCTAGCTATTCTAGGTACGAGTTCATCCCTGAAAGCTATCCCTTCTCATCCTCTATTACATCACCCTGCTTATTCCATCAGAGGTATCTGTGTTTCCCAAATGGCCTGCACACTAGATTAAGGGCTCTCGGGCTGTTTTCTTAACAACTGCACTTGTTACTCAGCAGGGTCTGGGTCGTGGCTGAAGGTGACTGTTGCCGTGAATGTGGAATGAGAAAGCACTGAGGATGTGTAAGCGACTCGTGGGACTTGCAGGGCAGGAGGTGGCCGGGTTCCCTGGCTTAGAGGCATCCCCCACAGCCTGGGCCACTTACTTGCTGACAGGCCGCTGCTGGCACTCATGGAGCGGCCCGGCTCTGGGCGGGACTTGGTGATGGATGGAATACTGACCGAGCCGCTGAATACTGTCCGGCTTTCCTGAGGACGAGGGTTCTGAATCACAAAAAAAAGGTACATTCTTCAGCCAGAAAGAAACTCTTTTTGGCAGAGATGTCTACATTTCACTGTAATTACCAAGAAATAAAATGATCTTGACCAGAATGATACTGAGTAAAGAAAAGCAGATCCCACAATCCCTCCCACACACAAAAGTAAAAAATCCTAAAATGAAATAAATTTCACCCAATAAGGATTAAGTACTTTTTATTGAAATACTTATCAATAAGTAATTTTTTGGTTATGAAAATGCTCAGTAAAATCATGTAGTTAGATATCACAGTGAAGTGTAGAATTACATGGACGTTTGCAGAAAGTGAAAATAAAGTTCTGACTATGTATGAGATTTTTACTTGCTACTCATAATAGCTCAGTAAGTGCTTTTGGAGGAAAGCCAATTAAGATTACATTCTTGCCAAGATGGTGCTTCGCTGTGTCAGAACACAATGTCGCAGTGATCATCAACTTGGGTGACACTCTTGAACTGGTGATTATTACTTTGAAGACTTCTCTTTTGGTCCAAGTTTTTCAGACTAAAAGGAGGGATGTCAGGGCTGACAAA
This sequence comes from Erethizon dorsatum, assembly GCA_028451465.1. Lineage (NCBI taxonomy): Eukaryota > Metazoa > Chordata > Mammalia > Rodentia > Erethizontidae > Erethizon > Erethizon dorsatum. The sequence goes on from CM051830.1 coordinate 38,140,572, forward strand.
GTCCAGAAGAGGGAAAAATATTGCAATATTCTTTATAAATCCTAGAGTAGGCAAACTACATGTACTACATTATTAATACGTCTTTAACCTTTCACTGTGCTTTCTCTACTTGTGGACATAGCCCCAAATTCCTACATTTTTGATCCAAAGGGTCTGGTCTGGGCTGCTCAGAATTTATGAATGCAGAGAATATATACACACAGTGGTTCATGAATGCTTCTGTTTGCAAACAGTCTGGTTTGCAAACAGAAGTGTCTGGCAAAATTCTGTTTTTGTTTGCAAATTCTGCATTGAGATGAACATAACCGTGGCCATCTTTCCTTCACAAACATGAACATGGCCATCTTTCCCAGAATTTTGGAGTGCATTGAGTTCATGAGCCACTCTTTTTTTTTTTTTTTTTTTTTGTGGGTACCGGGTGTCGACCTCAGGACCTTGCGCGCCAGCAGGTGCCCGTGCCGCTGAGTGATATCACTGGCCCTTTTTTCGTATGTGGATACGGGGAGTCGAACTTAGGACCTCGCGCTTGCCAGGCAGGCGCTTATGCCGCTGAGCTATCTCACCGGCCCATCATGAACCACTCTATATCTGTATCTATACATCATATAGTAGATATGTATCTGTATATAAATCTCTCTCTATATATATCTACATGCATAGGAAATTATTATAACTCCTTATTAGTGTTTCCCTAATAATGACAACAAAAATAACGGTGATTTCACTAGCCTACAGTACCTATTTTCCAACAACCTGCCCTCTCCTTCACTGAGACAGGGAAACAGCTGGCAGTCGGTAAACACGGTGGAGAAGGAAGCACACATTCACCTCTGTGCTGTGCAGCCTACTGCTGGCAGGCCCTGGCTGATACAACTCCAAGCATTGATTTCCTCGACTGTATCTGGGGATAGTACCCGTTGCATGGAGTTTTTCTGAGGGTCACACTGGTAATACCGGTAAAAGTAAAGCACCTGGCCCAGCCCGCCTATATGCAGCTCCTCCCCTTGCTCTACTAAGGACCTCGTATGGCCCTCTGCAGCATCACTTTCACCCTTCCCGGTAGTTTCATCAAAACAGCAATTCCGCTGGGAGGGGGCAGTCACAAATTTTACATGCATTAAACAAGAACATAACTCTATAATAAAAACAATTATACTAAAAAGTAGCCCCAAATTCAAGTTCTGTGAGTTTTCCAAAGGATCAATTTATTAAGTAAAGCCAGTTATTAATGGAAGCAGGGTACACATGCTACTTTCTTTTGGGAGAAGATGGCCTTCCTTTACTGTTTCTACACTTAAAAACAAAAAATCACAGGATAGTCATGGCCACTATGATTAATGAAAAGTGATTGGAAAATATATTTATGAGTCAATAGTTATATCATTAGAAGTGTTTGCTTTATCCTGATTTTAAAGGTAATATTCATGGATTGTAGACCACATATATAATAATGAAATCATAAAATAATTAAAAACTATCTCCTATGAACTCACCAAACACTATTATCAATTTTGTGTGATTCCTATCTTTTCTTCCAACATAACTTTTTAAGATCTGGCCACAATGGCTATATCATGCTTTTCAAATGCAACAGAACACAAAACTAATTATTTTAAAATATTACAACTGTCACCCTCATTTTACCATCTCAAAAGCAGTAAATCCTCTCTAATCAGTTGGGGCTTAGAAAATACTGCTTTTTCTTCTGGTAGCTTAAAGAAGAGGACACGATCAGAGAAATCTATCCATATACTTGGCCCACACCAATATTTATACCATTCACGATATGACTTGGGTATGTTCATGACTTACACTATGCAATGGTAATTCAATGTAATTCAATGTTAATAATCTTATCTAAATGCATTACAAGTTTCAGCAAGAGAAAAGGTCTAGATGCTTAAGTTACATTTTACTTATTTCCTTAAATCTCCTATGCCTTCCTTTTAAACACAGAAAATTAGCACACTGTGAGTCACACAGACTCACCCGGTTCAGGGGAGTCCAGCTGCCCTGCTCTTTTAGGAAGTGTGCGGCTCATTTCTGCTCTTAGCCTCGTTCCTTCAGTCATCTTTGTCATTTCTTATAGTGACTGCCATTATGACCACACTAAACTCTAGGATATAAAATAGGTGCTGAAAAGTATTTGCTGAATAAATGAATGGATTATGTCTACAATCTTAATTTCCTACTTCAAGTATTAGAATTAACTATATTGGTAATATAGTTCATGAATTCAAATTATGATCCTTCCTGTAGAACACGCAGTGTGGTAATTAATACTGGCTTGATGTCACGAGTGTTATCTGGGTGTGGGTATGTTGTGTGAGTTTTAAAGATATAAAGTCTATTTTACTTTTATTGTTTGGGCAGAATAACATTTCCTGGGCATCAGTGAATGAAATGGTGGCAGTTCTTCAAATAATCTGATTCATACGCTAACAGCAAAAGATGACTATCTTCTTCCTTACAACAGGTCAAATGATTTAACATAGAATCTAATGAAATGAGCACAAATACTTATGGCTTTGGAGGTTATTTGGAAGCAATAATAAAGGAATGTAGTAGTGTGGCTAAAAAATATTTGTAATTATAATAAAAGTCTAGAACTAAAATCTCAGTTTTCAGCTGCCACGTAACCACGAGACCCCAAGGGGAGGCCACGGCTCTCGTGACTTTGTTGTACGAAGTGTTCCTATACGCACCTGAAACACTGAGAAGGTCGCGGCACAGTCACCAGGGCAGAGCCAAAGCTAGCAATCAGGCAAACAAGCACTAATACAGCACCACTTAAAAACTCTGAGCCACACATTTTGGAAAGGCACACATACCGAAAGGTGGCTGGCCAGCTGGCCCCAAATTCAACCACTGCCACTTGGTTCATGTATCAAATCTGCAAAGTCCATGTAATTCTTAGTGTGGTATTTGCTCAAAGCAAATGCTTTATTTTTTTCCCCTCTAAGAAAATAAATAAAATAAATCTGAAACAGTGAATGCTGTTAATTGAGATTTCACCCTGTAAGACACAAGCATCGTGCACAACGCAGCCGAGGAAAGCGCAGGAGAGGGGGAGTATGAGGTTCAGGCTGCACAGTCTGTGTGGGATTTTCTAGAAACCTTACAACGTGCTAGTGCTGTCCTTGTCTATAAAATGTCTACCTTAAGTAAATGGCAAAGATTAAGCTTATGAAATAGTTTCTTAGTAACATTGTTAAATAAAAGAATTATACACAGAAAAAATGTTTAAAAAAGCTTACAGTCAATTAAAGTAAAATAAACTTCATTAGAAAGCAACAAAAAAATTAAAGTTTTTTGATCTTTCTAGTTACAAATATGCTTAAGATTAGGGTAAAATTTCTGCTAGTGGTACAGTGATTTATTCCAAGCAACTAACCTAACACTTGTATCATGTTTTATATGAAAAGCACTTGGTTGGTTTGTATAGCATTCCACTGGAATCTACGGCCTGAAAAGTGTCACCAAGCAAACTAAGGCTTATTTTATCACAGTTAATTTTGTCAAGCAAGAAACTGAAGTGATATTACGATTTAGTGCCAATGACAATGACATTTAAAACATAATTGAAATTTTATAATACAAACAAAAATCTCTCATCCTATAGATAATTTCCTTACTGGAAAATTATTTTAACTTATCTATACAAATAAAAAAATTGGTGCTACTATTTTTCTAAGCCAGAGGGCATTACGGGAATGAGTCTCTGTGATACAATCCAAATATTTTATTATCTGTAAAACTAACTTCCTTGAAGTTAGTATAAGCATTTTTTTACTTGATAAAAACATGGATATTCAGTTTAATAGCCACTCTCTACCTCAAATTTGTGAGTACCAGGGACAAAGTGTAGAGACGGGCGATTTGCAAAGCTACTAATTAAGACAGAGGGCTAAACGGAAGGAAATGAATGGAATGGATAGCAGATGCCATGGTCCTTCAGAATGCCACATGTTTTTCTTTTTCCTCTTTGGTTTTCTTGGACCCTAGTTGGAATTAAATGCATATCAGTAACTAAATGATTTGTAAAACTGTACATTAGTGGAATTTTTTCTGTTATGAACATATTTTGGAATACATTACTTTACCTTACTTTAAATACAATATTTTGAATGTAATACAATACTTCGGAAATTTTTAAAGTTTTCAAAAGGTTTACTGTAGCTAGGACAGGCAAAAGTCCAGATTTCAATCTCATCAAATATAAAAAATTTATCTGAATTGAAGCGGTTATAGGGTAATGAGCTATAAAAAACTCAGAAATTCAGGTATCCCTTTTCTGTTTGCTTTAACAGAATAAAGAGCCACTCAAGGGTTATTTTTTTTTTTATGATGGTATGTGTAATGAGAAATATCATAATGGGAAAATTTCTTATACTTAATACTATTTCAAAATACTGCCTCAAAAATAAAAAATTGAAGTCCTCCTTATTTCTCCATTTTTTTTTCTTCAAAAGAAGAAATGAAACAGAATGAGAAGAGGAGGAAGAGGAAGATAAACAGGGAAGGAAGAGGAAGATAAACAGGGAAGGAAGAGAAAGAGCAAGAGAAGTTTGGCAGAAGAGAAACAGGTCAAAGGAAAACATTCACAAAATGGTAGCATTTTGGCGGTGTTATTTATTAGGCCAGGCAACAGGAAACCTCTACATGGTTAGTAAAAGTTAACACCTGACTCAGCTGGTCATACCCTCAGAGTCATAAAGCTTGGTGTACCAGGGACAGAGCGTAGAGACGGGCAATATTCAGGGTTTATGGAATCAGGAGAGAGAAATTTTTCAGCAGAATTAACAGTCATGTGATAGATGTGCTCAAAGTTGATCGGAGAGGAGATCAGACCGGAGTGATGATGAGGGGATGGATAAGGGAAACCTGGCTATCAAAAACAACAGAAAAGAAAAAAGGTGATAAGGTGATGATGGATTCAATAGTTACATGTGACATTTCAGACAACATGCATACAGAAAAGAACAAAGTTTCTTACATCAGTACCAAAACCTTAATGAAATACTTTTAGGACTTAGGAAGTTCAATCTTGTAATCCTCTTGCCAGTCACTTAAACAGCTGATTTGTAAACAATCATTCTTCTTATAAACTTATCCTTTTATTACTATAGTTAAATGAGTAGACGCTGGACTTTTAAAGATGCAAAGAAACTTTCAGAGTTTAGTTTGGGATTTTCTTTTTTTTTGGTACCGGGAATTGAACTCGGGACTTTGCGCTTGCCAGCAGGTGCTGTACCACTGAGCTATATCCCAGGCCATTTTGGAATTTTCTTATGTGATACAATCAAAACATGGCAAAAATCTACCAAAATCATTAAGTATAGAAAAAGCAAAAACAGTTAAAGAATCTACAGTAGCTTTTAACTAGATGTGTTACGAAATTTTCTTTAGAATCTAAAACCATTAAGAACATTTCCTAGTACTATATTTCTATATTTATAGGCTTGTGATGTGTTCACTTTTACTATTCATATTTCTCTATAGCAAAAATAGTACCTATGAAATAGACTAATTATTGGGTTACTTCTAAGCACAAGCTTATTTCCATATAGACACCTAAAAGAACAAGTTTGTGTCAGGGAAAAGTCTTCCTTTCAATGTTCAGGTTTGTTTTTAAAAAGACAGAACAATATAATACCAAGATACAGTATAAAAACCTTTGAAGACAAGTACTCTTATTTTCAGATAAAGTATGTATGTCTACTTCTGATTATTTAGGGAGCACCAATCAGTAGCCAACCACTTTTTCATAATGGGGATTTCTGAGGTTCAGTCTGTGAGGAGTAACAGATTCAGGACACATGGTCCCTTCATTACATGCCAAGGGTGAACAGTGTCCTGGACACAGTGCTGACCGAATCCAGCACAGCATTTCTGTTCTCACGAGTTGAGAAGAGCTTGCTTTGTAAAAATATCTCAGGAATTATCCAGGCTTAAAAGAAAGGCTTCCATACAAGACACTGTTTTTACTTTAGAGATACGAGTAAATCAGTACAGTACTTTCTAATGTTGTTTGCAACAAAAAGGGGAGAAAAGGTATGTAACTTTGATTTTAAGGAAGCAAAATTACTTTTTTGTTATTATTGTTGTTGTGGGAGGAGGTATTAGGGATGGAACCCAGGGCTTTACACATACTGTGCAAGTATTTTACCACTGAGCTATACCCCAGCAGTCCAAGAAGAAAAATTACTTCTGGAAGCCCTAAGAGGACACTGAGCTAGATTTTATTAACAATATTAAGAGTGGATAAGATGTACTATGCTAGAAGCACAGAAGCAAAATGTTAGTTTTGCATCAGTTAGAGAAAAAAAAATCTGTCCTCTATCACTAGATCTTATAGAAAGATATAAATGATAAAAAAAGTTTCAAGAAAACCAACTCAGTATATTTTTGTAAGACATACATATAAGCCTTACATTAATTGCTAATATTCTTTGGCTCACTAAGATTTATAAATAAATGGTTCACCTCTGATACAGGACGTAAGAAAATACAATGATTCCCTTAGGTTATTGCCCTTTTTATATTTAAGAAACAACAGAATACTATTTCAGGATCATTTTGTATAAAAGAAATGGTATTAGCTTTTAAAGAGATTTAATAAACTTTCTATGCTTATAAGTATTTCACAGGAAAACAATACTGATTTGAGTAAGTTGAAACATAAAAATGGGGCACATGTTCTTTGCACAGATGATGGATAACACATAGCTCTGGTGCTTAAAAGCTCTTATACATATTAACAGGTGAATTTAACTCATCTTTATTTTTTGGAAACTGTTAAGAATTCATTTTCAGTGGAAAGAACATATCAAAATCTGAAAATACATACAAGATCATAAACTTTTCAATAAATAGATATGTACACAGATAAAGACATGCATACTATTGTTATTATATTCAAACATGCATATTGTTTACCAATATCCACCCTCAGATAGGCATGGTCCTGGGCAGATAGTAAGTGTTCAAGAAATATTTGTTAGGTAACTAAATGGATATCTATAAAAACCCCAGCTCATATATCCTTTCGTAGTGAAATGAGAAAAATCATGTGAAAATAACATGGCTGTGAATAACCGGAATTCTGATGCATAAAATCTTTGATGCATACTACACGTCCAGGTGAAGAAATAGGTTTCAAAAATTTATACCAACTTCTTAACCTGGAAACACAAAGGTGCTTACATGATAAGAAAACATTAAATGGATGCGAGGCACATTAAAATCTGGATTGAACGGCTAGAGTAAAAAAAAAAAAACCAGTGTTAATGCCTAAAAGAACCAATAAGGTGGGCATGGGTTAAAAAAAAAATTCAGCTCACAACGAATACTAAAAATCAAAAGGTCTACTTAGAATCAGCAGCCAGCGCAGAAGGTCACATGCTACGGAGCCGGGTGGGGGATGAATCTTTGAGAAATTTTATCTAAATTTGTTTAGTAATAAAAAATATTTTAAACAAAAAAAAAAAATACTGATTTAAGTGGTAGTATGGTGAGGGGAGAAAAGTAAAGGAGGGATACTCCAGCAAAATTTCTTACAATGTTTGAAATCTGCTATTTTAGTGTCAGGGTGCCTACTCTTATGTGTATGAAGGTCTAAAACAACTTTGGAACATAAGCAACTTGATTTTTCATCTGATAACAGCAGAACACCAAGCAGAGTAACATTTTATTAAATACTATACTGAAACTATTCCATCTTTTCTTTTTTCTTTTTTTTTTTTTTTTGAGACAGGGTCTTGCTATCTATTCCAGGCTGGCCTTGAACTTGCAGTGATCCTCCTGCCTCAGCCTCCTGAGTGCTGGGATTACAGGTAGGCGCCACCATACCCAGCTATTCCATCTGAAGGAAAATACTGTTAATATGTGGGATAAAAATTCCTATTGAAAAAGGAAAAGTGGCTACTGCGAATAATCTGGACTCCATAAAGGAAGGAACATTACTATGACCATAAAATAATAATTTCTTGATGATGAAAAAATAAAAATAAGAAAGCAGGACCAGCTTATTAACTGGGATATTTCCAGCGAAGTACTCAGGCTCAAAGGAATGCAAACTTAATTTTTTCTTCCCATAAAATAAAAGCAAAATGCACTTTTAAAGTTAATTTTTATGTTAAAAATCTGACTGCACATCAAACTACATTATTTTTTCTTGCAGCTCTTCTATCACAGTAGTGTTGACAATATGGTTAATTTAAAACAGATTTCCTTAGAGATTTAGGTCAAGATTCACAAATCATCTCCAAATTGCCATTAAATATAAATTATGCTTAAAATTCTATACAAAGCTTAACAACTATTTCTATTGTTCAGAAGGGTCATACTAAGGTTTTAATAGTTTGTAGTACTGAAAAGTTAAGAACAAGCAGAATCAAGATAATTAGCTAATTCCACTAATAATCCTAAACTCAACATAACGGTCTGACAACACAATCCATATTGTTAAAACACAACAGTTTTCCCTTGTTGTGCTTTTTATGAACAATTTACTAGGTGATATACCTGTAATTGGGCAAAGGAAAAAGATTTAACTTCAGTTAGCTGAGAGGCATGACTATTAATGACCATGCTAATTTGGATCTCTTGGGAGAAAAAAGGCCAAATATCTGTTCTGAACTTAGTGAAATTTTAGTGACCAGGTATACAAACTCTCTAACTATGGCACTTTCTTCCATCAACAATAGTAAATTTAGGTATGGGAGAAATTTCTAGGGTATGGAAGAATTTAATTTGTTTGGTTTTTGACGGTTGTCTAAATTTTAGATTTTTTCCCATCAAATAGGTCTTCATGCATTTTAAACTTACTGTGACAGACTCTGAGAAACATTTTATTATATTAAGATAGCCTATTCAGTGTATATATGTATTCAAGTCTATTCTCTCTCCTTCCTTCTTACCATGGGCAGGTCTTTCAGGATCTGTATTCCATCTCCAGGACCCATGTGTGCTATGTGGTTAAAATTAGTTGGGTTAGAGATTAATTTATTTCTCATTTCTGGATCTCGGAGCATCTCCCTGTAAGACAAACACCTGTTTAGATACTTTTTCCATTATCAAGGTAGGTAAATTAAGAAAAAAAATTAATTATATATATATATATATATATATATATATATATATTTTTTTTTTTTTTTTTTTTTTTTTTTTTTTTGTGGGTACCAGGGGTCGAACTTAGGACCTCGCGTGCCAGCAGGCACCTGTGCCGCTGAGCAATATCACCGGCCCTTTTTTCTTATGTGGGTACTGGGAGTTGAACTCAGGACCTCGCACTTGCCAGGCAGGCACTTATGCCGCTGAGCTATCTCACCGGCCCTATATTTTATTTTTAATTTTTAAAAATAAAAGTTAAATTGTGTTAATTAGGATTTAATTAGAATAATATACTCAGTTAATAATTCATTTCCTTGGAATGTTTTGTCTTTTAATTTTAAATGAAATATCATGGGGGGCCGGTGAGATGGCTCAGTGGCATAAGCGCCTGCCTTGCAAGCGCGAGGGCCCGAGTTCGACTCCCGGATCCCACATACGAAAAAGGGGCCGGTGATATCGCTCAGCGGCACGGGTGCCTGTTGGCGCTCGAGGTCCTGAGGTCGACCCCCGGTACCCACAAAAAAAAAAAAAAAAAAAAAGAAATATCATGGGCCAAGAATAAAACTCAGTGGGGCACAAGCACCTGCCTGGCAAGCGCAAGGTCCTGAGTTCGATTCCCGAGGTGGGGAATCATGATTTTGGGTGGGAAATGTGAGGGGATCTTTCTGTTTATTTTTATTTTTTTAGAGCTAGGGATCAACCCAGGGCCTTGCACATGCTAGACAAGTGTTCAACCACTGAACTACATTCACAGTCCAAAAGGGTCCTTTTATAATACTTATATATCAATGAACTAGTATCTGCTTTATTTTACAGATAATTCTGAACATTTTAGGTATATGTTTTAAAAAATTAGAAATATTTTTGCATGTACTTGAGATCTTCTCATAAAGAGAACAGTTAATCTGGTGTTCTTAAACATATTCAGGTTTACTATATACACAAATACGACATGTTTATATTGTAAAAAGGTAAACATTTCTAAAATTCTAACTATTCTATAGTACATACAGAAGCGAATCAAAATATGGTATTTAATCCAGTGTATTCTCAAAACTTGGACAGTATTACTTAAAATGACACTGAGAGGTCGCATTCATTTTTGCAGTTTTTTGGGGTGTTAGGGACTGAATCCACACAGTAGGCAAGGATGCTACCACTGAGTTACCCGACAGCCCTGCAGTTTTCAATCATACATAAATGACACATTTTCAGGTATCAAAATTTCCTTCCAAATCAAATGTAGTATTACCACCAGGTAGTTCTTCAGATGCAGGAAGCACGGATGGATGACAAACACAAATTCAACATCTACCTCCTCTGCTGCATCCTTTCCTCCTCTGGGACTCTGAAGGAATAACGTCGCTTGTTGTTGATATTTCTAACCATTTGTTTCCGACTGTTATCTGATGTTTCAGGAACTACTAGTTCGTCCCCTTCTGTTAACAAAATTACAAAGAATAATGGTGATGTTTAAATTGCTAAAATACTTTTTATCAGTTTTTCTATGACAGTAGAATCAACTGAATAAGTATATGCAATTATGATTTTTAAAAGTTATACATTGATAGTCACAGTAAATAAGCAATAATTTCCAATTCAACTGTACACAGACATATGCTTATATTAAACATTAAAAATACATTTTCATTTTTACTTGACTGCAAACAAGATGACACAATTTTGCTAGAAGAAAACGGTATTTGGTGCCCCATCACTTTGGCCACCTCACTTCTCATGTCTGCACTTTCTTATCTCCCCCCCTCCAGGCACCGGTTTCAGTGGCTTAGTGTGTTCAAAAGCTGCCATTGCAGGTTTTCTTTTCCTTGTGCTGGGGACAGAACCCAGGGCCTTCAGTGTGTTAGGCAAATGCTCCACCACTTCGCTACACACCCCGTCCCCCAAAGCTGCTGTTAATATGCACTATAATCAGGCACACATGGCTAACTACTTTATGAATAATTAAAATTAGCTTTACACAATGAAAATTCCTTGCAAGATTTAATCTATAAGATGTGAAGTAAGAAGCTGTTTTCACTACCTTCCTTTACTAAGGACAAGAATCTGTTGCTATTTCCACTCTCCTGACCTTGAGGGTATTTAATGATATTTAACTCTGCATCTTTAGCAGCTCAGTGTCTATTTTGCTTTATAGCCTAGGCTGTGCTCAAACTGATGATCCTTTTGCCCAGCCCTCCCGTGCTAGGATTACAGGTGTGTGCCACCACGCCTGACTCTATTTCAGTTTTAATATTTAAGAGTAGACTGTCAGCCAGGGAAATCCTTCCGGCTTTGTGAACACATTCTAAGAAGAAAACAGACAACTGTATCCATATTACATGATGGTATGCCATATGCCATTACCTAAGATAAGGAAAAAGAGAAAAGTCAATCTTTAGAAGTTCTTAACACTGAAAGTCTGAAATGTGAAGGATGTGCAAAGAAGCCACAAGGACCTTATGGCAAATCAAAATAGATGATTAGCAACAACGCAACATTCCTTATAGTGTAATCGTGTAGTTTAACCAGATTACTTTGCCAGCAACGAACATTAAAAGGATAGTTTTTTTTTTTTTTTTAAAGTGCATCGATGAGAAGTGTGACACGATTCTGGTATTTGGGGGTTATGAGAGTAAAGCAGGGTTTGGTGAGTTATGGTGGCAGTGAGAGATCTGGGACAGCTAGAAGCTGTACCTCCTGGAGGAGGAGGAGGAGGAGAAGCAACATGCAGAAAACAGAAGGGATCTCTTGGAAACAGGATTTCCTTCCTTTTTCAAAGGACAAGACAACCATATCGAAATCTTGTCAGGTCTCCATTCTATAGCTCTACCTCTATTCCTGGCCTAGAGTAGACAGATGAAAGCCTGGGAAAACGTAAGTTGGAAGAGGTTTTATCCTATAGACACAATGTGGGTGTAAACATATTTTATGATTAATACAGTCACATAAAGTGAGAACAGGTAGATCCAATCTTATGCAAATATTTGGAGTTCCTCTAAGAAACAGAATACAAAATTAAGTATAGGGTCTTAGAAGTTTAACCTTCAGTTTCATTAGCTTCATGATAAATCCATCCAGGTGGGAATCCTGGCTAAAATCTGAATGTCCTTTCTCAAGTCACACTGGGATATCCTCTCAGCAGACTTTTAGACACTAGCCCATACAGCAAGAAACCTCCAGTTCTGGGGTATGGATCAAACCACTGAACCAGAAGATGAAGTTTTACTACTTAAAATACAAAACAAACAAACAAAAAGCAATAAAAATAAAATTCTGATGGATTTTTTTTTAAATAAACGGAAGTTTATTGGAGGAATACAGCAGGGGGAGAAAAGTATTAAGATAATCCCACTATCAATAGATAAATTGGTATAAACATTTTAATATGTTTTCTTATGGCAATATTTTCACTTACATTTAATTCAAGTATTTTAAATACAAAGTATAGGGTCGGTGAGATGGCTCAGCGGCATAAGCGCCTGCCTGGCAAGCGCGAGGTCCTGAGTTCGACTCCCAGAACCCACATACGAAAAAAGGGCAGGTGATATCGCTCAGTAGCACCGGTGCCCGCTGGTGCGCGAGGTCCTGAGGTCGACCCCCGGTACCCACACACACACAAAAAAATACAAAGTATACCATAAGTGCATCTTTATTAAACATATTCACTACAAAAGATCAGGAAATTTATGAATACCTCAGTTAGGCATAAATCTGTTGCTATAAAATGAGAATAACTTTATTATATAGAAAAGAGCACCAAATTCATTAAAAGAGAGCTTCTAACTGCTCAGGCCCATACTGATGGAAAACATATAATCCATGTGGTCAATCTCCCTGGCATTTTGTATATGGTATCTAATCACCAATGTGACAGCCTCACCTCACTACTTTGTCACTGCCCAAATGCCCTTCTATTGCCCGTAACCTTCAGGGTTCCCATTCCCTCCCTGATTCTGGGCACGCCTCTAATTTTCCTCTTTCTTCTGCTTCTTTTGATGTTATCAGCACTTTGGAAGTGCTAAAGCCTCTGCTGGAGGTGTCTTGGCTAGAGGTGGATTCCTGAAGTAACAACTGGAACTCTGGGTGAGTATCCACAATTTCACACTGCTAGTTTTGGTTAGGTTCTCTGGTATTAAAAGTACAGAAGACAAGTTCAGCTATACCTCCTCTACTTACCTAGATATTGCTGAGAAAAATAACAAGTTATGTCAGAATCAGATATTCTGCTTATACAGATATGTAAAATGTAAACACAGTTACTTTTGTTCAACACTTTATCTTAATATATTAAGAGTCTGACAATCACCAAGATCACACACTCTACAGTAAGACATACCCGAATTTATATCTGTACTTTGGCACTTACTATTCATGTGACCTTGGGAAGTCAGCTGAGAGGTAATATTTCCATTGAAGCTATCTAGTTAATGTAAGTATTTTCTTACCTGCCATCTTATTTTTGAAATATATTAATCTAATTGTCTCCAACCCTAAAAGGTTTAATGATCCATCACTGTTTAAAGGTCGAACCTAAAATAGTAAAAAATAAAATTAGTATTTCAATAAAACCTTTGAGACTTAAATGACAAACTTTTGACCTATTTATAAAGCACAGCTGTTAAGACCTTTCATTTATCTACTTTATTTTATTTTTTTTTTTATTTATTTATTTTTTTTTTGTGGGTACCGGGGGGTCGACCTCAGGACCTCGCGCGCCAACAGGCACCCGTGCCGCTGAGCGATATCACCGGCCCCTTTTTCGTATGTGGGATCCGGGAGTCGAACTCGGGCCCTCGCGCTTGCAAGGCAGGCGCTTATGCCGCTGAGCCATCTCACCGGCCCTATCTACTTTAAATTAGAGTCCTCTTGGGGAAAAAATGAACAAGAAATGATAATTCTGACTGCGAAGGTACAGTAGCATCTAATTTGAACAAATGTATAATAATATTTTGAAAAAAGAATATCCTGGGCAAATAAATACAATTGTATCAAAATACATTTAAACCTTAAATCTGACTTTGTAAAGCTATTAGTGAGCAAATAATTATATTCAGGAGATATCAACATAGCTACTTTATGAATTCTTATCACCAAATACTAAATGCCCACATATGATGGAGAAGAAAGTCCAGATGACTGTGAAAAGAAAGGTCCATTGCTAAATGGTGACACAGCAACTGGTTATATGGAACCAATAAAATTAAATCCCTGCTTTGAACCACACACAAAAAAAGAAAAAGGAAAAACCAATTCTAAACTAAAGACAGACATGTAACAAGCAAAATTTTAAAACATTTGGAGAAAATGATCACGAGATGATCATGAGATAGGAAAGCTTCCTAAAGAAGAGAAAAAAGACAAATTAAAGGAGAAGAGAATATGTTTAAAGTAAAATTAATAACTTCTGTTCAGGAAAATACACCATAAACAGGGATACTGTAGATAGATCACGAACAGGGTCCATTTCTAGCCCAGGGACATTATATAATGAAGTACAAAAACTCAAGAAGAACAATATGACAAATCCAAGAAAAAAAAGATAAGCAAAATACATGACCAGGCATTTCATGGAACAGGAAATATGAATGATGAATAAATATATAAAAGATTCCCAACCACATAGTTAATCAGGGACATGTAAATTAATAATTCAATGGGGGCTGGTGATATAGCTCAGCGGCATAAGCATCTGCCTGGCGAGCACAAGGTCCTGAGTTCGACTCCCAGTACCCACATATTTAAAAAAAAAATTAAATGAGATGCCACTTTATATCTATTTACACAACCATGAATCCTGACAATAGCAATACAGGTTAAAAACTCTTATATGTTGTTGATAGGAATATCATCTGGTACTATCATATTGGAAAATAAGGTAATATTCTCTCACAAAGCTGAACAATTACATTCCTTGCATCCTATCAATTCTACTCCTATGCACAGGACTTAAAGAAACCCCTGCATACCTACCAAAAGACATACACAGCCTCATTCACAACTGTAAAAAGCTAGGAAATAATTCAAATGTCTGTGCCAATCACAGAATAAACAGTGACATATTCACCACACAGACAGTGTAGTAAAAAAGCAATGAACTGTATACTACATGTAGCAATGTGTGTGAATCTTAGAAACACAGTGAGTGAAGGCAAAAGAACAAACAAACAAAAAAAAAAAAACGAACAAAAAACCCCAAGCCAAACAAAAACAAACAGATTGCAGACAACTAAAATTTATAAAGCAGAGGGTGTTTAGTTGCATTAGGGATGCTTGAAACATAGGGTGAATGTTTAAATTAAAAAAAAAATGATTACGATAAGAGACATTCTGTCCTTAATCCCCCTCAAAATCCTCTCCCTCACTTCAGACACACTTAGCCCATTGTTTTTGCCACTTTTGAAGCAGTTCTGGAAGTCCTCTTTTTGTCTTTACTTGGACTATTGTGGCTGCCTCAATGTCCTAAACTGATTCAAAACATCTACCCTTATGGTCATTTTGACTTGGGGGGAAGAGTCAGAAGTCACACAGTGCCAGATTTGCTGAATAAGATGGACGAGGACACACTTAAATGTTTTCACAAGCCTTCCTTTCAGCTGGCACCAGGCAGCAGCATTCACTGTGTTTTTTATCACACTTCAAAAGACAGCCATGAAAGAGGACTTCCAGACCTGCTTCAGAAAGTGGCAAGAATGATGGGATGAGTGTTTTAAAAATGAAGGAGAGCATTTGGAGGGGAATTAATGGCAATGTGTCTTTTACTGTAATTAAACGTTCACCATATATTTTGATTATGCCTCATGTGGCAAAATATACAAGAGCATTTTCACTACTGAAGTACTTTTACATTGGGCCACATTTTGAAATATAATCTTGGCTACTTTCTTTCACCTAGTCTTCTAAAATGCCTCTCAACTAATGATTCACATACTATGAGTGCTATATACAGTCAAATGAAATTATTACTCTTCATTTTTTCAAACAGCAGTTCTAGACTTGTATAAATTTGCTTTACCTTATGGAAACAAAAACGTTAGTGGAAAATATGTTTTATTAGGAATATGTGAAATCTCTTATTTTTAAATCATGACACACTGAAACACAGTTTGGCTCTAAGTTTAATCACTTTTCTAGTGGGTGAACTCTGTCCTCACAGGATTAAACACCATATAGCATTATGTGACAAACAGTTATAATTAATAATAATCAAACACTCCTCCAGGGCTCCATAATCCGAAAGCAGAAGATAACAGTGATAGTTTAGATTGTATGATAAACTCTAGTTGTGCATGGTGATACCAATCATACCTGATTAATGGATTTGATTGTTGCCATACTGGAGATTGAATGCATGGCCTTTGCACTGAGCTATATCCCCAGACCTATTTATTTTTTATTTTCAGACAGGGTCTTGCTAATCTACTGGGTTCAAACTTGGGATCCTCCTGCATCAGACACACAGAGTGCTGGGATTACAGGCTTGTGCCACCACGCCCAGCTCAATATAAAGAAACTAAATGTAATAAAAATAATATGGTGTTGAGCTACCGGTCATAAAATTAATCAGCTGTATTTTAATGTGAAATTACCTTTTTGAGAGGAAGAGTTTGAATCCATTCCATGGAGTTCACATCAAAGATATCAACTGCATTTTCACTGTATACTGAGAGATAAGGTGCATTGTAACCTGGAAGAAAGGAAAGAAGTTACAGTTTGCTGATTATTTTTGAAGTATTAAGCCCAAAACATTTGAAAGGTCTATCCTAAATAACTGTATAATGGAAACTCTCCCAAATCCTATTGTTATCATGTAAGAGCCAATCAAAGCATTTTTGAAACAGAGCGTAAATCATAAAGGAAGAATTGGCATACCATCATTCAGATTATATAGCACTTACAATACAGAAGACTTCTGCCAACATTAGCTGAATAAAGAGGTTTCATTATATTTTAGAGTATCTGACTCTTAAAGTAGTTATTAACAATGAAACAAACTTACAAAGTGGAGAAATCTTCAGGTTAAGTGGCAGACCCAGTTAAAAATGTGTGATAAAGCACCTGAACATAGTTATGTGAATAGGGTAGACACTCAATATCCACTGATTGATGGTGGATTAACGGTGACTCAAGCCAATAGCTGAACTAACGTTATGGATTAATTACTTAGCAAAGCTATAAGAAATCAAATTGGATATTCTAACTCTTGCTCCACTTTAGAATACTCTGAATTATTATGAGTCAGTTACAAACAGCACTCATTCAACATATTGTGCCACAGGTAAGAGTATGTATTTAAGAAGAAATAAAACATTAAAAATAGTTAAATCTGGGTGGGTTGAGATTAGACTTTTATTTTTTTTCATTCTTTAAATTTAGATTTCCTAATTTTTCTGTAATAAGTATTTATTGTCCTCCTAAATTTTCTTCCCCTGCACTTTACACTTAATGGGACTCAACCCTGTCACTCCTCCTCTGTCCTGTTAAGATGAAGAGGTTTCACACCTTCTGCCTCAAATAATAATTGTGTTATAAATTCCATCCTCTTTGGCCTTCTTGGGGATCTTACTGTATTTTCTGTATTTCCCAGATAAGACAATCTTCTCCTGGTGGTTCTTTCCTATCAGTATTTAAGGATACCCATGTATCTTCCTTTACAAAGAAAGCAATCTGGATTAGCTACTTCTTGAACACCCTCATCTGAATGGCGAATCTGCATGGACTCCCTTCTCCATTCATGACACAGTGCTTCACTGATGGCTGCCATCCACGGGACATCATGTACGACTTCCTTAAATTTTCTGAAAAAAACTCTCTATCTCTCCTATGGTATCTTATCTCTGCTGTTATAGTACTTATATTCTACTACTGCAACTGTTTGTTTTTACCATGAATCTTCTCTACTATACCATATGCTCTGCGAACACAGTGTGTCTATTTTCCTCATTGAGACATCTCATACAGTGAAATTGCATGTATTAAATAACAACTGAATTATTATTTAACAATAAAAGTATTCAATTATTTGTTAATGTTTTACCATTTCTTCAGAGTGAAATAAACAATTTTAATTTCTGTTTATCTAAACTAAAATATAAAACTGAGTAACACTGCTTATAGGTGCTACATTATGCCTTTGTATAACTGATTAAACAATTCACTTCTCCACAAAAACTCCTGTGAACTACTGATACAGCACTGTATTTTGGGGGACGATGAAGAGAGTTAAGAGTTGTTTCAATAAATAACATGGGATAAAAAAATCCATCACAGTAAAATATACCACAAAAACATATGTTTTTAAGTAAGCACACGTGAATGTTGATCCTGTTTGCCTAGGCTTAACTACATATGATTTCTTTGCAAAAACGAAGTATTTAGGAAAAACCTTAACAACCATTTTTAAAAACCTGTTATTAACAATGACTACACTTAGATGAAGTAGAAGGAAAAAGAAAGGAAGAAGACAGAATAAGACAGCCATAAGAAAGAGAATCTTACAACAAGAGGAAGGATTTGCTGGCCACATCAATTCCTGTTGTCTAGATCTTCGGCCCTGGCAGTCAACGTATATCCCAATGCTGCTAAAACACAGCAGATATTCTTTACTGGAGATCTCAACTGCGCAGATAGCATCCATTGGTTGATGTGCAATAAATGACAGTGTGTGGTCATTTGAATGGAGCATACTGCATGGACTTCCTTCTCCATTCAAGGGGTATCTTAGAAATCCTGACTGGAATCCCACACAGAGTTGTTCACTGAAGACTGCCATCCACTGGACACTATATGGGACTTGAATTTCCTTAAATTTTCTGTGACGGGTCTTGCTCTGAAATAGTTCGTAACAGAGGACCTGCCTTTTCATAGCCACACACAGGCATGTTAGAGCTCCATGGCGCACTTTTCCAGAAGTTATAGTTTGACACCCTTTAGTTTCTGCCAGCTTGTAAAAATCTGTCTCTCGCCCGTCCAAAGCTGACATAGGAAAAAGTCGCACGTGACGATTTCGTCCTGAGATCACTGCAACAAGCTGATCATTTGGAATGAGTTCAATCTGATGAATCTTCTTATTGTCACCAACTCTAATAATTTCTACACACAGAAATAAAAAAATCAAATGCAAAAGTTTTATTAATTATACTCCCATTATATTAAAAAAGATGTCAATTTATAAAAAAGACACAGATACACACACAGAAGAATAAATCAGAAATCATAAAGAAAAAGGAAGATAATTAAACCCACTGTAAGATCAATTAACTATCATAGGCATTAAATTTAGCACTGAGAACTCTGGTAGCCAGGAGAGTCAAAGCAAACAGTTCTTGTGTAAAAGCATGCCAAATCTTCAAGAAAAACCTTTTCACTAGTACTATATTCTAAAGACCTTCACCTAGTTTAAAAACTGAGTAACTGGTAACTCATATTTCTATGAAGGTGTTTCTATGGATAACAAACTAATGAAGTTTAAATAAATATATAACTTGACACAAAGATAGAACTTATAATACTGTATTTATGAATACCAAATTAAATTGGTTTCTCTTTGTTTCACCCAGCACTTAATTTCTTCCTACGAAAAAAACCTATTGTATGAAACTGTGGGAATAAAACTCAAACAATATTTTGATGGCTGTTACCTATTGTAGGACTAATGAAGCATGGGAAAATCATGTTGTGGTTTTTTCCCATGTACCACCTTTAGAATTCATACAGCATAACCACTAAACAAAACAACACAGAGATGATATGTACTTGAAGTTTTAGAATCTGGGAGGGTTATAGAAATTTAATCTTTTGATTCAGAAATATTATCAAATTATGCCTGGAAATCTCAGTTATAGAATAAATAAAAGCAAATTTTTCTCTTTTTAGAATTTAGAATCAAGAATTTTCTAACATATGATTTAAAATTATTCCAAAAATAATTAGATTTTCTCTTACCATCTTTAGTGACATGCACAACAAATAATCCTTCTTCATTTCCCAAAGCTATCCTTTCATGATCTATGTAAGACACAAATATAAACATTTTTATTAGGTAAAGAACCACATAAAGCTAACAGAATAAACCAGATAATAAAATCTGGTGCAAAAATAGAAGTAATAATAATATAACAACACTATGAAATCTTTCAGATTACAGTGGTAAATCTTCATGCCTTTTTAAATAGAACATTTAAAGATCTCTATCAATAGCTACGAAAACAAGTAAATGTTTATCTAATAAGTGGTAAAAAAAAAAAAAAAATCTAATTTGTTAGTGGCCTAGGTCCAGTTCCATGTGTTGTTTTGAGAGGCAAGGACTATGAAAGGTATTTCAACCCTACTATGAAACTTCTCAGTAGTTACTAGAAAGTAACAAAAAGAGTTGAGTGTGTAAGTAAGAATATGGCCAAAATGTAAACTTCCAGATATTAAAGTAGCCATTTACTGAGGCCATTTTTTTTTTTTAATGTGGGTACCGGGAGTCGACCTCAGGACCTCCCACTTGCCAGCAAGCTCTTGTGCCACTGAGCGATATCACCGGCCCGTTTTTTCCTTTATGTGGGTACCAGGAGTCGAACTCAGGACCTCGCGCTTGCCAGGCAGGTGCTTATGCCACTGAGCTATCTATCTCACTGGCCCTACTGAGGCTATTTTAACTGCAGGGTACTCTGCCTTAAGTATTCTATGTATTTTAAACTTCTCAATAATCTTACCAAGGTAATTAACATCTTATGAAACTTATGCTCTAAGAAATAAACTTTTCTAATTCACACAAATAGAAAACAGATGAGTAGGTTAATCTTTAGCACTGTTGGTTTTTCAGAAGAAAATACATGTCTATTACAAAGTGTAGCTACTAAAAAACAACTGATATAGGTCTCATTCATTTCAATAAACATTTACTGAACATCTGTGATAGAAGGCATATTATGTTGGCACTGGAGATTCCTAGACAAAAGCCAATTCTAGCTCACAAGGCAGGTCAGTAAACAATTATGATAATATAATAAATATTATAAATTCATACCTATGATTGCAGCAGCCTGGGTTGTTTTAATAAGAGGCAGAGCGCTGTCATAAGCCTCTTTGGGAACATAGACTGAGCGGTCTCTGAATTTGTTTTTCTTCAAAATCTTGTGCAATTCACTGAGCACTCCTACCCACTTACTCTTCTCATTCTCACTGTCTGCCAGCATCAGGATTGAACATTTGTTATTAGGCGCTGAGAGCTGTGAAGCTGTGACCTGAAAAAATTTAATCAATATTCATGACATGACGCTGCTGATTTCATGGTATGCTGGTTTGTTCAGCATTCACCAATAGTATGAGCACTCATTAAATGACACCTTTAGCAGAGTTCACCTGTTCCTAATCAGAAGAACTAGTTCTAACACTAAAATTCATGACAACACCAAGGTAGGGGATATCATTCAAGATGTCAGTATCATTTTTATTTTCCTTGCTACAAAAGTACCACAAAAAAGCATTACACACAGTCCTATAACAACAACCGACGTTTATAATCCCCAAACATCAGGTAGGTCTGAGCACTTTACAAGTGTTAAACAGTTAACCTTCTTAACAACTTCATGAGATAGAAACTATTGTTCAATCTTTATTTTACATATAAAAAACTGTGATAAATTTTTTTCAAGGGCACACAGTAGAAGTCTGGAATCCTAAATCCATGCTCTTATGCACTACCTTATACTGTTTTGAAAAGTCATGAATGCTCAGAAATACTTATAATTTCTGTAAATTCATAAAAATAATTTATATTATCATTAAAGAGGATTAGATCACTTGAGTTAGTGTTTTAGTTTGTTTGTTTTTGAGACAAGGTCTCACTATGTAGTGCAGGCTGGCATTGAACTCGCTTATATAGCCCAGGCTGGCCTTGAACTCACAGCAATCCTCCTGCCTCAGCCTCCTAGTGCTGAGATTACAGGGGTGGGCCACCACACCCAGCTCAAGTTAGTATTTAAACAAAAGTTTATCATTCTAAACTTCAGTCAGAATAGTTTTAAATTTTATATATGTAGACTCATCTCTCTCATATATAAATGTATCTTATTCTATATATGTATCCTCCTTCTTAAGCATCAGTGACAAAAAAAAAATCACACTCTGCCAATCAGTTGTAGACAAGTGGGTCTCTCTAGGCTTCTCTGATGGCTGAGAAGAGAACAAATAATTGTTACTCTGGAAATTAAGAGGCTAAGCATTATCTCTGATCTTCCTTAGACAATCAGTAGACATACACTAAGCAGATGGGCATAAAGATAGGGTAGTTTGAAAAAAATTTGTCTTAATTTACCATTTCAAGATTGTATGGTAAATAGCCCCCAAAGATGGCTGTCAGCAATTCCTCCTACAGATTTCATTCTTCTGGTCAAGAAGCGGAGTCCATTTCCCTTCCCCTTAAATCCGGGATGACTCACAACTTTGACCAACAGAATGCTGAAGGGTTATCAGGCCTTTTTGGGCCTATTCCTTTGTAAGGTCTGGCAGTTTCTTCTGCTTTCTTGGAAGCCAGCCATCAAGGACTGGAGACTGAGATCGCCCAGCTAACAGCACCAAGGCTACAGAAGAAAGGCTGTTTTGCATATTCCAGACTCAGATAAGTTGAATGCAGCCCGGTGAGAGACCTTAGCCAACACCCTAGCAAGTGCATGGCTAACTCATAAAAAGGTCAAAATGATAAATCGCTGTTGTACAGCTACTAAATTTTTAAGTAGTTGTTACAAAAAAGGTAAGTAACTGAAACATAATTTTTAAAATGAAATTTTTATTTTATTTATTTTTTGAGTCAGGGTCTTGCTATATAGTTCAGGGTGGCCTGGACTCACTATGTAGGCAAGGCTGGCTAGGGCTCCTCCTGCCTTGGCCTCCTGCACCACCACGCCTGGCTCTAAAATGAAATTTTTAAAAAGATAAACTTCTGTTTTTTAAAAATTTGAGAAAACTCACATTTATCCTATTTTCCATGAGATAGTATTCATTTAAAAACTAAGTCAGGACTCAACAATATTATCTAACAGGAAACATATTTTTAGATGCCATTTTTTACGCTTCCTACAGGTTTTTCCTTAATTAAACTTAGCATCAATTTTCTATATATTCAAGTGTGGGATGATATAGAATATATTAAAAAAATGTAAAATTTGGTTGTACTAAGTAAGTTTATGATTTATATGGAGCTGCAAAACATACTCATTAAAAATAAATAATGGCCGGGCATGGTGGTGCACACCTGTAATCCCAGTGCTTGGGAGGCTGAGGCAGGAGGATCGCCATGAGTTCGAGGCCAGCCTGGGCTACAAAGCGAGTTCAAGGCCAGCCTAAACTGCATAGTGAAACCCTGTTTCAAAAAGACCAAAAAATAAAAAAATAAGTAAAAAAATAAAAAAATAAAAAGCCAACCTGGAAATTTAGGAAAAATATTGTCTCAAAATAAAAAAAAAAAAAAAATTAAAAAAATAATAATGGAATGATCAAATTATAGGACACACTTACTCTAAATATACAAGGTATATCTTTTCGACTTGCATGAATAACATCAGAAGCCAAGACAGAACTCACAGAAAATTCTTCATCTCTGAAAGAAAAGTGAAACATTTAAAGTTAATATATAGTACTGTGTGTTTATGGTTCTGGTTGTGCAACCAAATAACATACATGAAGCAATCCTCAAAATTGAACTGCACAGAACATTAAATTAAATTTAAAAAAATTTCCCCATTATAACTGATAATACCTAAAGTGATTTGTTAAGAGTAACTTAACAGGGCCAGTGAGATAGCTCAGCGGCACAAGCGCCTGCTGGCAAGCGTGAGGTCCTGAGTTCGACTCCTGGTACCCACATTAAAAAAAAAAAGTAACTTAACAGCGGTACATTATATAACAGCTAGAAACAACTGCCGGCTTATCCAAAGATACAGGCCAGAAAGTATACATGAAGAACTGGGATTTGGATCCTGTACTGGGTCTTCAGAGTCCCCAGGGGATCTTTTCACCTCCCATAATAAGTCTCATATGTATTCGACCCAGTTCATCTGACATTTTATTGTTCCCTCAACATCTAAAATAGATTTCCTCCATGGTAATTCACTCCTTGTGATTTCCTCAATTTTGTTATTGATGCTGTATTTCTCTTGTCATAAAGCTCGATACCTTAGTCTTTGATTTTTATTCTTTAAGAGACAAGGTCTTGCTATATTGCCCAGGATAGCTTCAAGCTTCTGGGCTCAGGTGATCCCGCTGCCTTAGCCTCCCGAGTAGCTAAGACAACAGGTACACACAATTGCACCTACGCCTTCCTATCTTTCTATATTCAGTCTCTTAGCAAGTTTTTCCAGATATTGCTGATATTTCTTGCACTGGTCCCTTCCTATGCCATGTTTGTGGGGAAAATAATATGCCTGAGATGTAGGTATGAAATGCCAGTGCGAGGCATAGCTAGAAATGTGGGCTCTGTGCAATGGCTGGCTATTTCCAGGAGATGTGTCTGGGAGTCATCAAGGCAGAAGTGAGAGCTGAAGCTGTGGGAGAAGGTATGATTCCTCAGGGACACAACCTGGAGTTATGAGAAGAGTAAAAGAAGGTACCCCAAGAATCTGGAAAATAAGACCAGAAATGTCCAAGAGATGTCATATTTAAATGATCCCTGATTCATTATGTTTTCCAAGAGCTTGTCTGAGCTGAGATTTTTATTCCTTTCTTCACATTGGATTCTACCCCATGCCTTTAGGTGATGATATAAACACTACATCTCAGGCTTCAGATGCCCTACAACCTTTAAACCAGTCTTCTGACCCCGGGGACCAGCTTCTATTCCTTGGCTCCCAGCCCCACACACTCAACACATATGTCAATCTGTTCTACAATTACAACTTACTTTATATTTTTAATGATGCTGCTACAGCAATACGAGCAAATTAGAAAATCAACATGAAATCAGATCATTTAAGTAAAACCATGGCAATCTAAAAGAAAAACCAGAGACTTTTTATTCCTATGCTACAATGATACGAACATCTTTACCCTTGAAAGCTTACCTCATATCAATAACTTGACTAATGACAATGCTGGGCTGAGATGCTTTTCCTTCAGCAATATCATATAGGAAGAGTTTGAAGTCACACACCACAGCCAGGGCCCTCTGCCATCCTTTCTTTACTCCAGCTGGCTTAGGGATCTTAGTTTTGTTTCAGATAGGCACAAACACAATTCAAATGAAAATGTCAGTGACAGCCTCTTTAATTACTTACGTAAACACAGAACAAAAACTTAAAGACAATATGCACAAATTTTAAGTCTGCCACTTAGGTTGGTAAAGTAGCAGATAATACATGCGTGTCATTAATAACATAAGAGAAAAAATGAGCACATACTCTTCAAATAGTGAATGACTTTCGCCTTTTACCAAAAGAGTTTCAAATGGTACCATTTTGACTTTTAGAAGTAATCTCATTAACGTAGCACTCATGGCTTCTTCTCTCATAGCATAAAAGTCAAGTCTGGTAATAAGATGAAATTCAGCTTACATTGCGAATATTATTATGAAGGCAATAAGATTACATCTTTTTTTTTCCTTCTGGTACTGGGAATCAAACTCAGTACCTCATGCTTGCCAAGCAGGCGCTGTGTCGCCAAGCAATATCCCTGGCCCCAATTACATCTTGATAATATCTTATAATTCATAAGCATACTCTACCTCTTTGGCAAGACTGGAGGCCAAAAACTCCTTTATGGGGATTTCAATATCTGTTTATTGTAACAGGAATAATACAGAAAAGTTTGTGATATTTTAGAATTTATTTCCAAATAAAGGCTAAACTTATGTTTTCAAATCATTACTCTGGATTAAAAAAATTAGATGAATTTTATGCATTTAATTTGCTGTCAAGTACTATATAAAGTGACTTTATTTCATAAATAAATCTTAAAGGATTGATCTCAACCTGAATTAATGATACTCACCCTGACATGACTTTCATATGCCGTTCCTATTCCTTTCTGTGGATCTATACCCAGGGGACCTTTTGTCTGCTCAGGAGGCACTGGACAGGCAGTTGGAGCTTTGTTTACACAAGTTATATGGCATGAGAATCCACACACTTTGAGAGGGAAAGAACCCAAAACAATAATAAAGATCTACTTAACAACAACCACAACAAAATTCACTGAGCAGTAACTGCATGAAGGTACTATGAATGCTTACATTTAATTTTATTTTAAATGTGGTTTCTTGAGTTCTTTCTAGATCTTCATCCCACTAAGATATGGTGTCTGTCTTGAAATTTCTCTTGCAATCGTCACTTACAAACATTAGGCTACCTAACATCTCTGCTACATCTGGCAAGTTTTGCCAATCTTCTTGAAAATAAAAATTTTCAAATTAGAAATGTACGAACTCAACTTCCTAGTTTGTCCTATGGACCTCAACACCAAGAACCACAAGTAGCAAACTGAATAGGTCATTTTGTATTAAAAAGTCAATTATGGGGCTGGTGAGATGGCTCAGCGGCATAAGCGCCTGCCCGGCAAGCGTGAGGTCCTGAGTTCGACTCCCAGAACCCACATAAAAAAAAAAAAAATAGGTCAATTATGAAGCATCTAGAACTTCCCAATTATAAAAGTATATTTTCTGGGTTCTGCTATAGCCCAAACATTTTTTTTTCTATTGTAGGTTTTGATTTTTCCCCCAGAAATTGGTTTTATTTGATGTACCCAAGTCTTAATTTTCTCAATAAAGAAAAAAAAACTCCATTAAAAAAAAAAAGGTATGAACTAAGGTTAAATTTCTGGTGTTAATATTCTATATACTTAAACTAAATCTAGGGTAATAATAATTAACTTTATTGAGCATTTTTTATTTTCCTATGACAATATGAGAGGTATAGTTATTATGCCAGTGTCACATGTGACTTGCTCAGGGTCATTGAATTCAGAAGTGGCAATGCTGCAATTCAAACCCAGGCACTCTAGCTCAGAGCCTGCACACTTAGCTACTAATAATACTGCAATGATCCCTTTATTTGGTATTCATATGGTGAGTCTGAGATTCTAAAACAAGATGATAAATAAAAACAAACTCAGGTTTCAGTGGAGCTGGGTTGGGTGAAAATTAAAGGGTAAAATATTTAAAACGAACTTGTTGGCAGGGCTTATAGTTTATGATCACAATTCCTATTCCTAAAATTAATCTTAGAGAATTCTGGAGAAAGAATAAGAAACTGAAGCAATATATTATGAGAATACATACATATGGGAGAAATGGATTACGCATTACTGATAGATATTGTGAAACTAATAGAGAGGCAAGATAGACCGGCACTAACTGTCAAAAACTATCCAAACTTCTCAATTCTCTCAAGTGGAATGGCTAAGAAGTTACAATTTGTTTTACTAATAAGGAAAACTAATCTCACCTCTGAAGGGCAGTGAAAACAACAAAGTAAGTATCTATATTGGATCTAATTCAGGGATAAATAAAAGTGGCAGGAATCTTTAGAGGCTGTACTACATTATCATAACATTTATGAAAACCTGTCAAAGGCTGGGGATATTCCTATGTCTCCATGGCTTTATAAGGTACACTTCAAGGATGTGAAGAAAAGATGGACACAATTTCATGGCATAAGATGCCAGAAGGTAAGAGTGCACACAAAGATCTCAAAAAGTCTTTATTACAAATAATTCTGATGAATAAAAAATCATCAAAGATTTAAAAAGCCAAGTATCTGCCCAGGTTTCTTTCTGATAAACAGATTGTAAAATAACAGACAAGAACTGGCTATGGTCCAAAATGAGACAAAGCTAGAAATCTGCAACAGTCTCTCCTTTGGCTTCAGTTGACACCTTCCTGGTCCATGATTCAGGCTACTTCTTCTCAGACTACTTGGTTATCTTGTGCTTTTCTTTCTCTTAACCATGTCTCCCAAGGCTCTGTCCTTGTTCTTGAAATCTACACGTGCTTCCTGGATAATGTCAGTCATATTCATTAATTAATACACTCATAACTCTCAAATCTTTACTCTTTAGCCATGACTCTTTTCTTTTGAACCCATGTTATCTAATGGACTATTTAAGACAATGCAGTCTAAATCTTCCACTTCAGTTCCGAGAACTGACCAAACATAGAATGCATTGCCTTACTACACTGTTAATTTCCCCTTTCCTCAAAGTAGTTAAATACAGGCTAACTGCAGGTGTATTATAAAGAGAACACATGCATCTGATGGGGAATAACTATACTTTAAAAGTTCTCGGGCCGGTGAGATGGCTCAGCGGCTTAAGCGCCTGCCCGGCAAGCGCGAGGGCCCGAGTTCGACTCCCAGATCCCACATACGAAAAAGGGACCGGTGATATCGCTCAGAGGCACGGGCGCCTGCTGGCGCGCGAGGTCCTGAGGTCGACCCCCCGGTACCCACAAAAAAAAAAAAAAAAAAAAAAAAGTTCTCTTGGCCGGTGAGATGGCTCAGTGGCGTAAGCGCCTGCCTGGCAAGCGCGAGGGCCCGAGTTCGACTCCCGGAACCCACATACGAAAAAAGGGCCGGTGATATTGCTCAGCGGCACGGGCGCCTGCTGGCGCGAGAGATCCTGAGGTCGACCCCCGGTACCCACCAAAAAAAAAAAAAAAAAAGTTCTCTTAAAGGACTTTTTAAGGTCTTTCCAATACTAATAGCAGAAGAGCTAAGAAATAGAAACTAGTATTAGAATTTGAATTAGCAACTATTTTCTTATCCTTTTAATAAGATATGCCAGAAAATCATATATGAGGTAGTTTTGTTGTGCCAAGTGTCATTTGGTTAAAAAAATATTTTGAAAGCTGTCACAAATAATATATTCCATTATAATTTAAATAATTTTTATTTTGGAGGCCTTGGAAAACATAAAGTGGTATCCAAACAAATATCCTTTATTTGCTGTTTCAATGGCCCCTAATCCTCCCTCCCTCAAATCTTGGAATGTGAGCTGGCTCCACGAGGGTAGGATCTCTCTTTCCCACATTCACTACTTCATCCCCAGTGCCCAGCAGCACAGAGTAAGATGTAACAAACACGCAACAGATAAATCTATGAATATGTGGGGAGAAATCTCTGTTATTAACACTAGGAGTAACCATCCTTTGAGGCATAGTGGCAGACGGTATTTCTGAAAAGGCACAGCGTTGCCTACTTCTCAATGATTTCTCCAATAATGTTATAATTAAATCAATAGATCCAAGGATAACTTTCATGCCTTCTGTCATATAGGTCGCCAACACTCAACGAACTTTAGCAAGGTGCTCAGCTTATTGTTTACATTCTTGTTATCCAGAGAAAAATAATGAAGTGAAACAAACATGGAATGCCTTTTAAAAAGAATAAAGTTATTTGTTTACAATTTAGGTAGTAAACGTTAGGACAAATAAAGTGGCGCCTAAACAAGTCATATTTTATTTCCATTTTGTTCTTACCTTCACATGAACAGCCTTGTCTTATCAAACCCACCATCAAAGAGGTACACTGATGACATTTGGTGGGAGAAGTGAAAGATTTTACAAAAAACTGATGAGTCTTGCGCTGTAAAACAAGTTGATTGATTACTTATGGATTTCCTTAATGTCGTCCCTATGCATGTGCTACCTCCTAGAGCGTTTCCTACACACAACAAATTCTTTCCATTTTTTACATCTTAGTTTACGCTATTTAAATGTTTTATTAGACAATGAGATGGATTAAACTAAAATAATATTGTATAAGACATTAATTAAATCATAATTTATTGTTTTGGTTTTGCTTATAAATCTTGGTTTCAGGATTTCTATAAATTCTTCAAATTATTCTTCAGCATAGGAAAAAATGGAAACAAAGCTTCTGTAAATGGGGAGGGGAGGGAATGGAAAAAAGAATCAAGTTATATCATGAACAGGTGCAACAAGTTCTCTATGATGAATGTGATCATTATGTACATCTAAAATGTATGAATAAAATGAGTAAAGCAAAAAGTTAAGTGAAATTTTGTACACTTATACCTATATAAATACAGTTTAATATGCTTATATCGTCTTAGGAAGAAGTATATAACATTCTTGGTTCTGCTGTACATCATGAATTTCATTTTCTGGGGGCAAGAACAAGTAATATGCTTCACAAATCTGTTTTCTCCCATGGAAAAAGGCAGTACTACACTTGAGCAGATAAAAATACACTCATATTATTCCTAAAACAGACGGCAGGTTATAATTTCTTATTGAAAAGCCAGTAGCTGAAGATTTCTAAGTCTTGGTTGATTTACAGAGTGGTAAGCCAAAGAGACTTCATCTCTTTGGAATACTCTTGTCTTCTCCAAATCACCTCTTAGCATGTTTTAATTATACATAAATTACAACAGCCCTTTCTCTGCACTGTTGTGTGCACTCAGGAGCAAGTTACACTTGAGTCTTTTGTGTCTCACTTTCATCACAAAATAGGGTCCATAATAGTATCTACTTCAGAGGCCTAATATTCTAATACTTATAAGAAAAACAAAAATAGCTCTTTGCCCCAAGTCCTTCCTAGAGGCACTTTCTTTTAACTCTTTTAAGTTATTCCCTTCCTTCTGTAATACATCTCTCCCTGCTTCCTTCCATATTAGGGACTGAACCAGTGCCCACCACTGAGGGACACCCCACCATCCACTGTCTGTCATAATTTTCATTGGTTTTGTAGTTTCTGGCACATTCTCATTTTTTGCTAAGATATTTCTTTTATTCCTTTTTTTTCCTTATAATAATTTTATATGGGATTCAACTGTATCTCTTCAGCTGGTCATTTGTAAGTGAAATGAGCAAGGAGTTGTGGGCCAGGATAGTTTTTCTAGCCCCATGGCTCCAGATTCCCTTTTCTGTTATTTTCATAAAATCATAAAAATTTTAAAATGAACTTACCTTTTGGTATCTTTATCCCCTCTTATTATCTGGACTTTCTCTTGTGTTCCCTGACCTGCTCAAGTCTGAATCTACTCTTAAGCTGTTTTCCTGCAGACAGCATTTTGACCTGGAAGGCACTTTGATTTGTTAGTTTGGAGAATTCCTAATTCCAGGACTGCCATTTCTTCCTTCAATCATGTCTCCTCACACTTATCATGGAATGGAGCCTCTGAAGTCCCCTCACAGTATGTTGTTGCTATTATCAAAACTTCCCAGTGGTACCTAATAGTAGTTTGGTAATTCTGTGGCTCCAAGGGTTATTGCAAGTCTCTGCTTTACCTCAGCTTTCCCTAACAACTTCAAATACCATGCATATCTTGTAGATGGTGGTGATTTGTTTCTACATTTTGGGGTTCATGGGAAAATATTTTAATCATTTACTGTTTTAATGGGGGGGTTCAATGGATTCAAAAGCTACGCTGCCAGCTGGGCATGGTGGCATGCGCCTGCACTTCCAGCTCCTCAGGAAGCTGATGCAAGAGGGTCACTTGAGCCCAGGAGTTTGAGGCCAGCTTGAGCTACATAGCAAGACCTCATCTCAAAAATCAAAATAAGACTTTTCTATGAAGTTCCAAGAATCCTCTCCTCATTGGGTTCTAAAGGTGTACCGGCATACACTTTTACTCAAAAATGTTTTTAGATTACTTTTAAAAAGGTGGCATTTATTCATATTTCCATTATACTATATAAGAGAATCTGTGAATGGAGACATGTCATAATTGCCTAGAAAACTTCATTATTACTTTAATTTGCTTTCTCCCGACTTCTAGAAAACTTAAGACTCTTCTACGATTGTCGTTTATTATCTTGTTTTAGAAAAGCTCTTGATGTATGTAGATATTAACCCTCTGCCTTCTGCTTTGCATGTCTCCCCCTACTATAATGTTTGTCTGATGAGTTGTATTAAATTTTTTAATCTGTATATAATCTGCTTCTTTCTTTAGTTATCTCAGTTCTTAGTTTACATAGCTTTACTGTTAGGTCAATTTGCACTAATGATCATTGTATCTTTTTTATCTATCATTCCCTGTATATGATATCTCCTTTTGTACATTTCATTTTATTTTATTTTTATAGACAGGGTCTCACTATGTAGTTCAGGCTGGCCTTGAATCTGCAGTGGTCCTTCTGCCTCAGCCTTCCCAGTGCTGGGATTACATGCATGTGCCACCACGTATGGCTTGCAGTTTTAATGTTTTACATCTTCAACTCCTTTTTGTAATCTGAGACCTCTACTTCCCTTTATTTTTTACCTTCCCATATAACTTTGCTTTAAGCCATCAGCAATCAGCCTGTACCTGATTCTTTGGAGTGTGTTCATTTTAGGAGAAACTGCTGTGCTGCGGAGATTGTTAAGTAGCTGATCAAACAGCAGCATCAACTGCCTAGCATAGGAACGGAACATCCAGATGAATCTTCAGATGGCAGCAGTCTCAGCTGATACCTATCTACAGCTGTATGGAGGCCTGTAAAGAGCACTTTTTACATTAACCCTCCTCAAATTTATAACCTAATAAATTGTGAGCATTAAAAAAGGGTTGTTTAAATCCACTATCATTTGAGATAATTTATTACATGGTAAGAGTACTAGGTCACCATGTTTTCCTTTAGTCTCTTTTTTTCTTTCCTGTCTTCTTTCAATGAACATTTCCTTTTATAGGTTTTAAAGTTATAATAATTTTTATTTGTTAATCTCCTATTTATTCCCTTCAATTTAAGATGCACACAATTTCCTGAGTTATCAACATTTATTTAAACATATTTATGATACATATTATACTAGACAGAGCTCCAAATTCTTTACAAATACTAAGATTGTCTAAAACTTAAAACTATCCAATAAAATAGATATTGTATCATCATTTTTTGATGAAGAAATGCAAACAGAGAAAGGTAAGTAGCATGCTCAAGCTCATAGGGCTAGTATGAGATTGCAATTTAGTGTATAGATGTTGACATTATTTAGGTCACATATATCTTAACTTTCATTTTTTCTTGTCAGGAATTTACCACGTTAACCACCAAGCTATACTGTCTCTACGCTTTCTCTCCAGACAAGACAAATACACCCGCATACTCACCTCACCAGATCCTTACACTCATTTCCTACTGTGTTTCATTTAGATCCGTTTTGAAAATATATTTCTTTTTCTTTGGCTTTTGTAGACCACAGTAAAGTCCTTTAAAATACCTATTCACCATTTTCCAAATCCTTCATGATCACCTCTTGCCTTTTTTTTTTTTTGGGGGGGTACCAGGGGTCGACCTCAGGACCTTGCGCGCCAGCAGGCGCCCGTGCCGCTGAGCGATATCACCGGCCCCTTTTTCGTATGTGGGTTCCGGGAGTCGAACTTGGGCCCTCACGCTTGCCAGGCAGGCGCTTACACCGCTGAGCCATCTCACCGGCCTGCCTTTCTCTTCTTGATGAAGCAATTAAAGATTTTTTTTTTTTTTTCCTTTATGTGGGTACTGGGAACTGAACTCAGGACTTTGCGCTTGCCAGGGAGGCGCTTATGCCGCTGAGCTATATCAATGGCCCTCAAGATTATTTTTAAAGAGGATTTTTCTATACTAAACCTTCTAAATTCTTGTATACCTAAAAATATTTTTAACTCGCTCTCATATTTCAGTGACAGTACAGCTGGCTTCAAATTTTTAGATTCAAAGTTCCTCAATATTTGAACATGTTTCTCAATTGTTTCTTTGTATCTAGCACTGCAGTTGAGAAGCCAGATATGAACTTGACTTTTGTTCTTTTACACAAACAATTTGCTCTTTTTTTTTTTTTTTTTTTTTTTTTTTTTTTGGGTACCGGGGGGACGACCTCAGGACCTCGCGCACCAACAGGCACCCGTGCCGCTGAGCGATATCACCGGCCCCTTTTTCGTATGTGGGATCCGGGAGTCGAACTCGGGCCTTCGCGCTTGCAAGGCAGGCGCTTAAGCCGCTGAGCCGTCTCACCGGCCCACAATTTGCTCTTTTTGAAAGTTTTTAGAAATTTTTCTTGACCTATGATACCCTTAAATTTTATTATAATGTATCCAGATATGAGTTTTTCTTATCTATACTTATTAGCATCTAACAATGTCTTTCAATAGACTTTTCATCTCCAATTTGGGGAAATTTAAAGCCATTATTTCTTTAATTAGTCCCATCTCAGGGGCCAGTGAGATGGCTCAGCGGCATAAGCGCCTGCCTGGCAAGCGCAAGGGCCCGAGTTCAACTCCCGGATCCCACATACGAAAAAAGGGCCAGTGATATCGCTCAGCAGCATGGGCGCCTACTGGCGCGCGAGGTCCTGAGGTCGACCCGTGGTACCCACAAAAAAAAAAAAAAGAAAAAATTAGTCCCATCTCCACTTTTCCTTTCTTTTTCAAAGTTCTACTATATTGATGTTGACACTATTTACGTCATATATATCTTAGCTTTCATATTTTTGTCTTATATTCCACATTACTAAATTCATTTTCTATTGTATCTATTCTTTCATTCTACTTTTAAAGCCATCTATTGAGGTTCTTTCTTTCAGCAAGTATTTTTCTTTTATGTCAAGTACTTCCAATGTATTTTTTCTTGTAACTACCTTATCCTTCCTCATATTACTTTATCTCTTTAGAATATTTATTGTGCTTGGGCTGGTGAGATAGCTCAGCGGCGTAAGTGCCTGCCTGGCAAGCGCGAGGTCCTGAGTTCGACTCCCAGAACCCACATAAAGGAAAAAAAGGGCCGGTGATATCGCTCAGCGGCACAAGCGCTTGCTGGCAAGCGCTAGGTCCTGAGGTTGATTCCTGGTACCCACATAAAAAAAAAAAAAAAAAAAAAATTTGGGTTTAGAATATTTATTGTGCTTATCCTAGTCATAGTCATGTTGAATACAATGGATTACTCTGGGAGTGGCCTCAATTTAATGCCTTCCTCAGGCAATAACCAGAAGGAGTACCTGGAGGAAACATCACTCCTTATTTTAACAGACTTTGAAACATTGAATTTAAGATAAAAAGAAAACAAAAACAACACAACATATACTCTTCCTACCTTTATCAGTCATGATTATTTCTACTCATGGGAAATTTATTTTCTTTCCAAGCTCTTTTGTTTTGTTTTGTTTTGTTTTGTTTTGTAACTTCGAAGAAATCAGTATGAAAATCACAGGAAATACACAAAGCAGAAGAAATCTATTCTCACTTTTTGGGGTATCATACCATGCTTACAATAGACTGAATACCTTAGGTGGAAAGCCAGCTGAACCAGGGCATCCCTTTTTCCTTAAGGTTGGCGTGTGAACTGGAAGAGGAGCACTGTCTGCAATCTGAACCCAGGAAGCAAAAAGGAAACAAATGTCATGAAAAACTCCATTTATTTCAAACATAATTAGTGAGAAACCAAAGTAAGCAAAAAGTGTCAATAAGGCAAAAAGGTCTACCAGTTAATCTCAAATTAAACCTCTCATAGTATCGATAACTTAAATTTCTGCCTGCAAGATCTAGAAATGAAATATTTGTCCAATTAGTAAATATTATTCCAACATGGAAATTCAAAAATAAATAATTTGAAAAAGAAAATCCACAGGAAAATAAAACAATTATAGCTGGTAGCCTACAAAAATGAAGCTATTTTCATATTCATCTGAACTTGCCATATTGATCTTTAAAAAAGTATCTAAGGTTTAACAAGAATTATAATAAAAATATTTAGAAGATTATTTTTAAATACCTAACTTCCATATTTAGAAGATATATTATATATATATCAAAAACACTCTGGCTCTGAATACACAGATAGAAATTAGTGAAATTTTTGTGCAAAAATTAATTTTCCAAATAAAGGAGTTGAATTATTTAATATTATTGAACTTCTGAATTTCATATAAATATAGCTACAAACCATATCTTTATTAGTAGGTAAAAGAGTCTTATTGAATGAAAAGAATCACTGATTTTATTGGATGTTATTGTGGGAAAAAGGACATTAATTAATAAAGCATAAAAAAAGACACAGGGAACTTACTTTTAGGATGTTAAGCAAGTAATTAAGAAAA
Source organism: Erethizon dorsatum (assembly GCA_028451465.1). NCBI lineage: Eukaryota > Metazoa > Chordata > Mammalia > Rodentia > Erethizontidae > Erethizon > Erethizon dorsatum. Next base: position 38,176,667 of record CM051830.1, read on the forward strand.
AAAACGCTAACCTTGCATAAAGTTACAGAATATTTAAAAATATTAAAAGATAAATGGATGGTTCCTCTTTGCCTGTTACTACATAACCTCCAAAAATAGACTATTTTACATTTACTTTAGTGTTAAGATGGCATTCAGTTGAGTTTCTGTTTTCTTTGAATTGTAATTTTAGTTCTAGTTTAAATTTTATTTATTTAATTTTTTTTGGTATTGGAAATCAAACTCAGAACCTTGCGCCTGCCAGGAAATTTTATTTACTTTTGAACAGTTTGAAAAAATTTTGAACCCAACCTATAAACTTAACATTTGAGAAGTATAGAAATTCAATAAAAACACTGAAAATCTACACATAAATTAATGAAAAACAATTAACAGGGAACAACACTATCATTAGTATTCTATAGAAAGTTCAAGAGAAATTATTAAAATTAAGAGTCAAGCAAAGGTACAGGCTATAAGACCAACAGAGCAGCAAAGAACAGCAAAGCACAATAAAAAAATGTATTTAAATGTATATGCAACAAAAAATTTAAGTTATCTAGGAACAAATCTAGTAAGTAGTATGGAGTATATTGGAAGTAATGAAACTTTACTGAAAAATGTAAAAGGATACCTAGCTACTATACACACTGTGTTTGTTCATAGATGGAAATGGCTAATATCATGAAGATGTTGATTATCCTCAAATAAATCTAAAAATTGATGCAATTCCAATCAAAAGTCCCACATGGAACTTGGTAAGCTAATCCTAAAAGTAATACAGAAAACTAAAGGGTCAAGAAGAAAAAGAGTTAAATTGTGTGTGGGTGGATCACCATAGCAGGTGTCAAGAATTATTTTAGGGTTACAGTAATTAAGAAATTGTGTCAGTGCAGGAATAATCCAAAGAACAGTGGAAGAGAACAGGGAACCCCACCCACCCCTCAAGAGACCCAGGCATAAAAAGCAGAGCATACAAATCACAGGAGGGGAAATAAAGGAGAGCCAGTTGTTTATGTGGCAAAAAGAGATTAGATCCTTATTTCCCATTATTCATAACAACAAATTTCAGTTTGAGTAAGGTCCTAAACACGTAACAGCAAAAATTTAAAACTTTTAGAAGTAAATATAGAAGAAAATCTTTATAATCTTTGCATGGGAAAGATTTGATTTAAAAAGACATAAAAAGCAGAAGTTATAAAGGAAATAATAGATAAAACTAACTACTTTAAAAAGAAAAGATTTGCAAGACAAATAGATACCACAAATAAAGTTAAAAAATAAGCCATGGACTGGTAGAAAATATTTGCAATGCATACAGCCGACAAAGAATTAGTATTCAAAATACATATAGAACACTTCACAAAACAACTGAAAAAAATCAAGAAAAATAATTCAATAGAAAAATGGGCAAAGGACATGAAAAAGCAAATCATCAACAGCCAAGAAACAAAAAGATGCTGAAGAACATTAGGAAATAGAAAAAGTGCAAATTAAAAACAAAAATGCCACTCATCGAATTGGCAAAAGTTAATGTCTGACAGTACCAAGGGTAGATAAGAATATGGAGAAATGGGGAATTCTCGCACACTGCTGGTGGGAGCTAAAATGGGTCCAACCATTGCGGAAAACAATCTGTCAAGATGCAGTGAAAGCTGAAAATTCACATACCATACAACCCAATAATTCCACTTATACATGCTAAACAAACTGCAAATTTTCCAAAGCAGAGAGATACTAGGATGCTCAATTCAACACTAATGGTAGTAATAAAAAATTGGAAGCAACCTAAATATCCAACAATAGAAGAATGGATAAATGGTTGTGGCATATTCATTCAATAAAATACAATGCAGCAGTTATAATAAATGGACTAAATGGACATGTGTCTATGTAAGTAAACCTCAAAAGCACACTTAAAATGAAAAGAAGTTGCAGAAGGATACAGGTGACATTTGGGTAAATTTTAAATACATGACAAACATTACCACATATTAATTATAAATACAAATAAAATAAATATGTAAAACCAAGGAAGGCAGAATGCACACCAGCTATACTTAAGTTTGTCTGAGAAAGAAGAGAGGGCAATGGTACAGGGGAGGATGTTTCTGGAATATTTTCTTTGAAAAGAATAGGGCAAAATATTTGTATCTGTTAAATCTGTGGGTGACAGTTACAAGGGTGTTTATTATACTGTTCTGCATATGCCTGAAATATTTTATCATTAAGGTAAAACTGCACTAACTCCAAATATTGAAACAATTGTTACTGGAAAATCAGAGGGTCTCATCTACTTAACCAATCGGAGGGCTCTGTCAGAGGACACGAGTCAGAGCCCACCTGCAGCTCACACTTCACCGCAGACAGCTCCTTGGAGTGTCTGGGTGATTATTCAGTGGGAAGTCAGACCCAGCTCTGGCGATGACAGGCAGAGAAGCCACGCCTGAATTGCGTGGTGCTCTGTGAAGAACCAGGGCCTCGCTGTGAGGCAGGACGCTGAGAGGAGGCAGAGCACTCTTCCGACTGACTTGTGCAGGAACCGGCTCTGCCGCTGTAACTGGCCCAGTGGCTATTTAAAGCCGTCGATTAACATGAACTGTAAACATCACTTAAGAGTTTTGCGTACTATTAAAAGGGCTGATTTAGCTGATTGAGTGCCTATGGCCGATTTAGCAGTAAGAATAAACTACTAAACAGCCAGTAGTGGCAGTTTTAGTTTTAAATTGTGCTTATGATGTAACACATAAGTTATATCATGGCTTATTAAATTAGAAGAATTAAAACATGAGATTGGCACCTCATGGCCACATGCCTACAGAGTTTATGGTAATTCCAACATCTACATAAATCTCTTCTTAGTTCTACATAGTTCTCTAAGTAAAAAGACTATATAGTTAATAAAAATTATTCACCTATCTCAGGTGAATATTTGGGAACAATTTTCTACTTTATTTTCCATTCCTGTATACATTATCAGTTAAATGTAATGATCGCCAATAAACTATAACTTATGACACAATGTATTTGATTAGACAGAATTCCCTTTTTTTCAGTTCCTCTTTCCTGACACAAGTGTAAAGTTGGGGAGCAAGGCTGCTCCAATGAGGCACCTTAACTGGCTCAGCTTCACTAGATGTGGAAGGAGATGTGGACCTTGACTGGTTGTAAAACTTGATGCTCGGGTTCCGTACATAAGTGTTCTCAACAGGATCAGTCTAGGAAAATAAGTCAGGAAGAAAAAAACCCAAGAAATCACTTTTAAACAACGTGCAGCTCTTAGCAAATGTCTGTAAGGCAGAATCACGACAACATTTCTTGAGAAACGAGGATAATAAACTTTAGTTTGAATATTCACGTTAGAGATGTGTCATTATCCAAAAACACTAGCTTTGATGTACACAACCTGATAAGGCAAGAACTGGCTGAATGAAGTCTGACAGCAGCCTTGCTCCTTGCACCATGTGATGATGTGTGGACAGAAATTGAGTGTACTGGTTTATAATGTCTTGTACTGAAATTAGCATATGCTGCGTCATTTTGGTAGCATGTGATCTAACAGATGTCTATAACACCACATCAGTATCCCTTCCAGGGTCCCTCACCGCTCCACCCAATCCAAAGTGGGCAGTTAAAACATTTACCAGCATGTTTTGAGACCCTCTGAAAATGTGACATTATGACAGTGGGATGCTGGGGAAAGAAAAACTCACTATCCATTTAACCTGTGATTACACAGATTACTGACTCAAGGCTTTTAACACATATCTTCAGCTCTTCTGAAGAATTGCTGTCATTTGTGAAGTCTTCTAACTAGATTTTACTCTTCAATAAAAATGAAAGAAAACAATAAAAATGAGGATAATTTTAAAATAATTTGCTTAGCTGGATGAGGTAAAATCTGGTTATATTCAGAAGCAGGAACTATTTAAAATAAAATTATAAACCAATACTAATTCTAATGAAATAATGAAAATTATAGTATTTTTATAGTTGTACGTTCTTAACGTGAAAATCAATTTCAGATTAAACAAAATCAAGTTCATTTTATTTTAAAAAATTAAAAGTAAATATATTAGAATAATATTTTGAAGATGACATTAATTTAGCATATTAAAAAGTTAAACTATGCCATTTACAATGATGCTTTTTTAAAAAACCCACCATGCATATATAATTGAAAAATTACTTTCACTTTTTATATTTCTCATAAAGGTAAGGAACACTTGATAACGATGATTAAACTCATGGTGAAAAAAGTTTGAACATCAAACTTTTAAAAAAAAGTCTAAGTCTTCTAGAAGACTACTAGAAGTAAACAGCTAATGACATTAATAAATTTTAATATTTCATTCCTTTCTGAATTATTGCCAGTATAAATAATATCACAACTGTGCTTTAATCATAGAAATAAGAAAAATACAGTTTTACGGATTCATCAAAGTTTTAATTATCACAAACAGAACGGTAGTATTCAAGATATTACTAATTTTAACTATAAATGCTTATCATGCACTTGTAATCAATGGCTTATTCTAACCATTAAAAAGCAATTAATTCAATTTAACTTTCAGAATATTCAATTATTACATCTAAAATTAAAGACAGTTTGAAATTAATTTTAATAATTAACTGGTAATGATTCAGATATAGTATGGCAGTAAAGTAGCTAATAACATTAGTTATTTTTATACAATGATTTTAAAACCTTAGAAACAAATATAATCATCATTATTATATTTAAACCATGGAAATTAAAAAATCCTTTATGCATGAAAAATACAGCAGTGAGTGTAAGCAATTAATTGAACTAATTGCAGCAAAAGTTACTATAGATCAAAAGCACATGTTAATTTAATAATGGGATTTACGATTATAAAAATAATAAAAATGGAAAATAGTAAAAAACAATACACAGCTAATATTTGTTGGACAGTACACTTTGATATTGTCCAAAGAAAGATGTTGAAAACACATCTTAACAGAGTACACCAATTCACTCAATATTTGTACACTGCAAACTGGTGAGAAAAAGTAAATATGAAATAGTCTTATATAGGCCCCCTTCTCTAGTTTTAAGCTTATTTTTTCCTAAATAAGCTTATTTAATTAGTTTTTCTGATGAAAACTAATTTTCACTGTCTATAACACCACATCAGTATCCCTTCCAGGGTCCCTCACTGCTCCACCCAATCCAAAGTGGGCAGTTAAAACATTTACCAGCATGTTTTGAGACCCTCTGAAAAACTGAATTTTCACTGTTATAGACAGGCACTGGAGACATCTACTGTATCTAGTATTTTTTACTCAATGTTCTACTATATAAAAAAAGTAGAAAAGCTGAATATTTGTGATATTATCTACAATGCATAATGTTATCATATAAAAAGTCCACAAATTCCCTTAATCTATCAGGATTTTTCTTATGAAAGATCTGCACAATGTATTTCTAGAATACAGTAAGACCCTAACTTATGAACATGAGAGTTTCGAACTTTCACAGGTGTACAGTATAAGACTCACTTTGTCGGCTTACGAATGAATCCAACTTTTGAATAATTTTCCCAGAATGGAATTGTTCGTAGGTCAAGCACTTACTGTAGTCCAATAAAATAGAAACTTTCTCTTCTGGCCACAATCAGCCACTTGTCTGATTCTTAAGTGACATACTTATTAAGATTTCCTCAAATTACAAAAAGAACCAAATCTATTTATCTTGAATATATATCAAGAAGCCTTCTCTATGCCCCAAATAATACAGATTTGTACAAATAGACTCTAAAAAGAAACTTTGTTTTAAAGTAAAAGCTCTCAAAACTTGATACATATTATAAATGGTCAATCTAATAAAAGACAGCTTGCATCTGTTGTTTGTATTGGTAAATACTGCATAAAACTCAAGTTCAGGGCCGGTGAGATGGCTCAGTGGCTTAAGCGCCTGCCTTGCAAGCGTGAAGGCCCGAGTTCGACTCCCGGAACCCACATATGAAAAAGGGGCCGGTGATATCGCTCAGCGGCACGGGTGCCTGTTGGCGCGTGAGGTCCTGAGGTCGCCCCCCCGGTACCCACAAAAAAAACAAACAAACAAACAAACAAACAAACAAAAAAACTCAAGTTCAGAAAAAAGTATTTTTTATCAATTCTTTTCTGTGTCATTTACTTAAAAGTATTTTGGAAGCAAAAGACAAGTAATTTAATAATTTTGTATTGAGAATACTTAATCTTAAAACATTTAGTGAAATAATTTATTTGTTAATTGAATTCATGACAAAAATAGTATTATAAAATATTGTATCATTTGCAAAATAGTGAATATATCTTCCTGAAATAAATTATAACAACAAATTACTGAAGGTTATGACTAACGAGTGTATTACTGGTTACAAATAATGTAATTTGGATTTCTGTAAGGAAATTTCTCAAGTTATTTCAGTATATGTATATCTACTCTAGAGAATTATAACTGTTCTAAGAAAACACAACAGAAGGTTAAACCACACATTGGCTTTTTATAATCTCTGCTCCAAATTCTAAAGGAATAATCTGAAATGAGACATTCAATGTTTTTCACTACTAATGGAAGCACTACAGAACTCTACCCATGTTTATTCAGACATTTAAAATACTATTCCTAACAAATCTTTCTTACTTATACTTAAACACCACCACTTATAAAGAACGTAAGTATTCGAACTATAAATGAGGCGAAATAGTATATTAAAAGTAACGATATGGCCAACATTGTTTAATGATACCTCATCATTTCTATGACATTTCATAGTGAAAGAATTTAAGTTTATGTAAGTACTGCATACTTGTTTACCTAAAAACATGGTATAAAACATGAAGTCGCATTCCACTTTTAGATTCAAGGCCACTGTTAAGAATGGTAACTATTTGCGTCCTAACGGGGTAATATATTCATGTCCCAGGGACTACTAACGTTCCTCACTATGCCACTAAGATATTTTTATTTAATTACTGAACAATTCATAATTCTTCAACTATCTCCTTCACACACATTACTTCCTTTTTTGGTTGACTTTATTTGTCTGATACGTAGTCCAGGAAAAACTGAAGGAAGAAGGAAAGCAGAAAACCAAGCCTACCATCTCTGGATGAAAAAAGAATCATACCTAATTTTAAGTACACAGGTTTTGGCTACTTTTTGCTTTTTCATATCCTACAGATAGAAGTCACAGAATTAAAAGTAGGGACCTTGTAATAGCCATTCCCCCAAACAGTTTTCCTTTTTTCATAATTCATAGATATGTTCTAGGTGGCCAATGCCCCAAGTCTGCATGGCATGTGAGATGTAATTAATCCATAATAAAATTAACCAGAAAACAAAACCTTTCTGAATTACAACCTCTTCAAAAACAAAGCTGTAAGTTAACTCAGTTCACAGGCTGATGATCTGAATCTAATACAACTAGGCATATAATATTTTGGTCTTCCCTTGTAGAGGTTATACGAAATAGTTAACATATACTTAGATTTGATAAAGTATCTAATGGTTCTAACTCTATAAATCCAATAATATCAACTGATCTCACAATTTTCCTGGACATAACAGTAATAACTGAGCTGCTTATTCATTATTAAACAGTAGTCTGAAAATGTGATACAAGCATTATGTATCTTTATTTGATGACCAACCCTCCATCATATTAGAAAAAGCACAGGAATCAATGAGCCACCCTACTACCTCCCACACCTTTCACAAACCAGATCATTACCTGATCTAGAACTTGCCACACCCAAGAACTCTGGATTTAAGGTGTTGATCAGTCCTGATGATCATGAAGCTGACAGGTAAAAGTCAAAAACTTGTATCTACCACAATGACTTTCCTTTTTAAAGTTACTATTTTATGTAGTACATGAAAATCTGAGTACCAGGAAGCCTACTGCTTCTCTGCTGGCGAGTATGTATGTGTGTGTAGCTGCTTTTAGGATGAAGGCTGATGTGCAAACATTCGAGACACTTCCACATAGATTCCTCACTCTGAACTAGAAACCTTGAAGGATGGGGTCCTGGCTGAACCATTTCAGACTGAGCAACATGGGACTAGCATTAGTAGGAAGTACTTTATAGTTTGCTAATAATACATATATGAAGAATTTATGGATATTTTTAAATTTTGGAATTACTTTAGAATAAACAAAATTTATTATTAACATGAGTTCCCCAAGTCTATACTTACGAGATATTTAGGAGGATTCCTTTGAACCATATTTAAAACAAATGAAAAAAATTCTCAAGAATTCTTGAAAACTTATTTACATAAAACCATAGTTAATAAGGCCTATAATTTGTCCCAAATCTTTTCTGAATTTTGTACAATACAAATTATCAAGTTTTCTAAAATAAAGTATCTAAAAATCTACACATTTGCTTATATTCTTATTTAGAAATTCATTTATTTGTATTTAATTAATTTAGAAAGCATACTTTAGAATCACTTTTCTGTCCCCCATCAAAACAAAACATATATCTTATTATTTTTGTAGTTTGGCTACAGAAATTTACATGAACATTCCTAAAGCTTTGCGGCCAAAACCAAAACAAAACAAAACAAACAAAAAGGCAAAAAATACAGGAAAGCAGATTAGCAATAGCAGAAGCAGCAGCACAAAGCATGCAGCCAGGATGATAATACATCACACAAATGTTCACATGTTCTGCAACCACAGGCAAAGGCTAAGAGGCAGAGGGCACCAGGATGAGTACACACAGTGCAATAGTCTCTTACACGTCTGCCTTTGCTAGCTGGAGTACAGGATGGAGAGCGCTTCAACAGAGAAAGGAGAACACTGCATGTTACAAAGATTTACACAGAGAAGACTCGCCATGCCTACAGTGTCAACACCTAAGTATATAAACACATATACGAAGCCACTTTTTTTGGATAGGTTTACAGTACACGTATTTTCAGGAAAAACTAGAGGATAAGACAGTTAAGAAACACTTGCTTAGATCAGGTCTAAAGTTGATCAAGTTGTCATTGGCCCATGCACAAACAGTGATCCACAAAATAACACTCCATCAAATGAGGGACAATTTCTTTTCCAGAAATGTTGGTAGTGGTAAACTAAAACATTTGACAACAAAAAAGGATCTAAATAATACTTAGTGCTGCCAAGCACTTTATTAACTAGCTTTGTTTTACAAATTTATCTGCCAAATTCTTCTTTTCAAAGATGGCTCTTTAAATTGTAACAACTAAATTAGGAACTTATTAGTATTGATAACAGATTAGAACAAACAGTAACTTCAGCAATATTGTCCATCCTCATTAGACTTTAGGTTTAATCACCTTTCAGACATTAAACAATTAAAGCAATAAAGTGTTGAGTGTATAACTCAGCAGTAGAAAGCTTGCATAGCATCATTTGTGAGGCCCTAGGTACAATCCCTAGCAGATCGGTAAATAGGAACTCTTTTTTTTTTTTCCTATAGGGAAGTTCAATGGCCACTGTGTCCCAAAGAGTTAATTGCAAACAAAGATTAAAAGACCTATACATTTTCTAAACAAGTTTTTGTTTCTTGGTCTGGTCAATTAAGAGGCTAAAATCTCAGGATCGACCTGGTTACTTACCCTCAGTTATTAATAGGAAGGCAGAACCTCTCTCTTTCTCTTTCATCCACAAAACCAAAAAAACAAACTATAAATCAGTTCCCAATCCTTCCTCTATCAATCTCTCTCTTTCCTTAATAACCATAATAGTTAACATTTGTCACGTGTAGAGTATATAAAGGTATTTTCCAAAAATGCCTTCCATATACGAACTCTCTTAATTCTTCTAGAAACCCTAATAAGGTAGGTTTTATGATCCCCATGTTAAAGATGAAGAAAACAGATGAACTTGTCCAATGTTTTAAAACTGGTAAGTGGGGGAGCCAGAATTCAAAACTCTTCGGATTCAAACTTTCCTTAAATCAGCAGACAATCACTGCCTTTACTTTCTAACCTTCCAATTTACTTCTCAATCCAATTTGGCTTCTTTCTGCTTCAATCAGTCTAGTGTGAAGATCCTGCGATCCTGCGCCCAATGATCTGACCAGCCACCTCTGGTTATGAACAGTTCCCTCTTTAAATCTCTCCACTCCCTTAGTTCTGTGATAGGATGCTTTCTCCAATTGCTGCTCCTCCTCCCTCTTCAATGCCGGGAAGCTCAAAGTGTCTTTTCTGGGCCCGCTGTTCTTCTCATGCTACTACCTTCTCCTGAGGGGACCACATCCACTCTCAAAATAGCTGATCATTCCCAAATCTCTTCTGCCAGTTCACTGTTATTCCTTAAGCTTCTACTCACTTATCTGTCTGCTAGACATCTCCACATGGATGCTAATATTTCCAGCTTACCTTTCCCAAAATAAAACTGTCACCCTTTTCATCCATTAAATCCTTTAGTGATTATCACACAGGAATGATTGAATCTAAACTTCATAACACAAAATACAGTCAATTGATTTTGGTCCCTGCTTACATCTTCAAACTCATTTCTTATCAATCTCTGAACATCAACCTTTTGCTTTCAGCGAACTGAAAATCTCCCTCTGTCCTCCCGACTCAGCCCTCCTCCCATTCTCTGCCTGCCTACAATCTTGATCTGTAAAGATCCAACTCAGGCATTACTTCTTTTGGAAAGTCTTTCTGGATCCTTCTGATCCAGTTAGAGATATTTCTTCCCTTGTCCTCTCTTATCTATTATTATTGTTACTACCTGCATGGTGTGATAATTGTCTGTTTATGTATTTGTGTTTTCCACCAGGTTGTCAGATTCCTTTTTTTTTTCTTTGTCTTTTTGAGACAGGGTTTCACCATGCAGTTCAGGCTGGCCTAGAACTCACTCTGTAGCCCAGGCTGGCCTCGAACTCACTGTGATCCTCCTGCCTCAGCCTCCTGAATGCTGGGACTATGGGTGTGCACCACCACGCCTGGCTGGGTTGTCAGATTCTTCAGGGTAGAAATGCCATATTAAGTTTGGTAGAGAGCCTGTCAATTTCAAAATTTTCAGTAATGAATAAATTGTTCTGAACTTCCATAGTAGTTATCCTATGGTAGGTGTTTCACATGTCATTTATTGCTTTCTACATTACACAGTTCCCAGCTTTGTTGTATTTTCAAATAATAAACATTTTGAGATCTAGTTCTGTACCTAATTTATCTTTGTAGCCATGGCTGTGTATAGTCTATAAATGTAAAAAGTGCTAAAAGTTCAATAAAGAGCAACCTTTAGTTTTTAGTTATCTCTACTTCTGACTAGAGTCTGGAATGAGCTAAAACCATGAAAAGACCAAGAATATCTCAAAATAAATACATTTTCACTACACTAAAAACAGTCCAAATGTCTCGCAAAATTATCTTTGCATAGGAAGGACAAGACATCTTCTAAACTGGCATTATGCAAAGCTAATAATAAACCTAAATCACCATACCAACATAACAGCAGTTTCTTACCAATGTGTTCAATAGTGTATTTCCTGAAATACACTTAGAGGAAAACATTTGCCACCACCTCCAAACACACCCATACATTATGGTTTTCTTTAAACAATGAAACTGTATTCATGGCAAATACTGCCAACTAGTACCTAGTTTTAATGTTGAATCATGTACCACCTTAAAACATGTGTTTTATATCTAGGTCTATGAACTGCCCCCAGAACTTTAAGACTGAGTGTAGAGGTAAGCAAGAAAGTAGAAACCAACAAGTAATGGATCTTAAGGACACATAATTTGGCTAAGAGTTTTTAAGGTCCAGTTAATAAATTCCAGCGGTCTTAGTTAATAAATAAGGGAGACATGGTCAATGTAGATATGTTTTTTCCCCTCTATATCAGCTGAATATATTATATCATATAAAAAAACAATAAAATATATGTAAATATATACAATATAATATACAGGTTGAACATCTTTAATGTGAAAATCTGAAATCTGACAGCTGAAAGTTTTTAAACATCAGAGGATTTTGGATTGGACAAATATTCCCAAATCCAGAAAATGCCATTATCTGAAACACTTCTGGTTCCAAGTATTTTAAATAAGGGATACTCAATCTGTTCTGCCTAAACTGGGGAAGGATTATATATAGTAATTTTCTGAAATATGAGATCTTCAAGTTGGGTTGTGCTGAATATGTGGATGGAAGTTCTATTCTATTCTATTCTATTCTATTCTATTCTATTCTATTCTATTCTATTCTATTCTATTCTATCTTTTGTTTTGTTTTTGGATGGAAAATTTAAAAAGCAAGAAGCAAAGGACATTTTACGAATGCCATAATTTCTCAGAAGGAGCTAGTCCTAATTTTGGTCATAGGAGTAAAGAAATCTTTACAATCAATGTTTTACAATAGTCTACTAATTCTCATGATTATTACTCTTCGCAGATACAGCTAGAACTCTGCTGTCAAGTGTCAGAACCCCATGACTGGTTGCAAGAGAATGTAAAAGAGGCTGGGAAAGAACAATGGTAAAAATCAAGAAATGAATGAAGAAAGGGAAGGAGGAGCCATGACTGAGATTAAATATTAAGGGACATCTTAGTAAGATTACATATAAGAATAAAACCAAGCTGAGAACTCTGCCTGCTCAGCCTGCTTGGTTTTCCTACATTCTGGAAAATGAGAAAGGACAGCAATATGAAGTAGACCCAGATACAATTTTCTTCCACATCTGACCTTTACAATGAAGTTTTAATTCCTTAATTTATTCTTTTTTGGTACGCCACAGTAAGAAAAATTCCAAAAAGCAAGTCTGAGTATATTTCCATTTGCCAGCCAACCAGGCAATTTCCATTTTGTGAACTGAAACCAAGCTGACAGAATGCAGAACTGTAATTTTTTGTGTGTGTGTGGGTACCGGGAGTCGAGCTCAGGACCTCGCGCGCCAGCAGGCACCCGTGCCGCTGAGCGATATCACCAGCCCTTTTTTCGTATGTGGGTACCGGGAGTCGAACTCAGGACCTCGCGCTTGCCAGGCAGGCACTTATGCCGCTGAGCTATCTCACCGGCCCATATAATTGTAATTTAATAGAACTCAAAACTTATCTAGCAAATATATGTGACAATATGTTTATCAAATATAAAGAACAAATAGGTCACTTAGATGACTATCATTAGTATTACCTTTAACACAGTCAATCCAAGTGTTACTTTGGTTCAGCTGAGAAGAAGAAAATGAAGTGAATAGAGCGGGAAGCTGTTGTAAGCTTGGTCTAAAACCCTTGAATCTGCTACTATTGGTATGAAGGGAAAGGATGAGAGAGAGAAATAAGAAAACCCACACCACTGAGCTCCATCTGTTTTCACCCTATTGGTTATGGAGAGAATGAGACTGGGATGAATCAAAGGCAATCTAGGATTGGGCGTGTGGAACTGAGAAAAAAGATGAGGATAGAAGAGACAATTTTCAAAGCAGAAAGGATCTCAGTATCACTTCTACTGCTTTCTTAATATGGGAATGCCAAGAAAACACTCATCAAAGTGATCTTGATTTCTTTTAAAGTTAACTTAAATCTCCCTTTATTTGTACAAACAAATGCCTTGAATAGCCCTTTATCCCCCCTCCCTTCCCCCTCAAAGACTAATAACCTAAAATGTCATTCTTACTACTGCTTTTACTAATGGGAAGGTATGATAAATAATAATGGTAAAAACCACTAGACTAAATATCTTCTCAGGTTCGTTCTTCCATTAAAAGTCTATGACTTAGGGGGCCGGTGAGATAGCTCAGCGGCATAAGCACCTGCCTGGCAAGCGCGAGGTCCTGAGTTCAACTCCCGGAACCCACATACGAAAAAAGGGCCGGTGATATCGCTCAGCGGCATGGGCACCTGCTGGTGCACGAGGTCCTGAGGTTGACCCCTGGTACCCACCAAAAAAAAAAAAAAAAAGTCTATGACTTGGGCCAGTGAGATGGTTCAGTGGCATAAGCACCTGCCAGGCAAGCGCAAGGTCCTGAGTTCAACCCCTGGTACCCACAAAAAAAAAAAAAAAGTCTGTGACTCTAGCTGGGTGTCATGGCGCACACCTGTAATCCCAGCACTCTGGAAGGCTCAGGCAGGAGGACTGCAAGTTTGAGCCTAGCCTAGGCAATTTAGCGACCAAGCACGGCCCTTTCTCAAAAAAAAAAAAAGAAATGGACTGGGGAAACAGTTCAGTGCTAAGGCCATGAGTTCAATCCCCAGTACCACAAGGAAAACAAGTCTATGACTCTACATGTACGAAAGTCCAAATGTCTACACCCTCCTGAAGTACAAAAGCTGAGTGCTGAGAATGCATTCTGCTTTGCTTGGTTGCTGTTCTCATTTTCTCAGGGGGAAGGAAATGACAGGTATTACATATACTCCTTCCCTGTCAAGGCCACTCTTGCACACAGAAGAAGCTGACCACACTGCATGACTTAAAAGGAAGGCAACTTTCTCTGAATACCCTCCCATACTGCCAAAAATTCCAATATTCGTTTGAATTTTGAGTTAGCAGGCAAAATATGCTGAGGAAAAATTAAGGGTGAGAGAGAAGAAATACCAGTTTTAATTGTCCTGCATATAGGGATAAAGGTAGAAGGATAAAAACAGAAGGTAATATTGGAGGAGGAGATTTACTGGTAGTAAAACTGAAAAACCAGAGGGTAGCATGAGGGCAATGAGCTCTTGGGGCACAGGGGAAGACAGGTGATGTGTAGACACCAAAGGAAACTTGATTTCTGGAATTTTGCTTAATACAAACCTTACTATCTCCTTTACCTACAAGTTCCAGCTGCAATTCAGATTTTAGGCCTTCAGTATTATCTTTTCTATAGCAATGAGAGAGAAAACAGAAAAGAATTACCAGGAAGATGGTATTATGAGTTAAATATTGGAACCTACTTACTATAGAGGGAAGTCACGTATTATCAGCATTATGTACAACAATATAATCAGACACCAGATTTGGCACAAAGAACAGTCAAGATTTGATTTGTTCCTTAAAAATGTACAGGTACTACCAATAAAATAAAAAGTGAAACAAACAAACAAAAAAACCCCAAATGCCTAAGAGATAGGGAGTTACAAAATTTTTTATACTAAATATCTTAGATGCTGAAAGCAAGCTTGTCGAAGATTGAATATTGCTGTTCAAAACATCATTCTACTTTGAGGATAAAGTAAATGAGTGGGTAACTCTGGGAATGTTGGTCATTATTATGAACACAAAACAAAAGCAAGAGGTATGTGCTATAAAATTAAATTAAGAAGAGAAAAATAGAAAAGAAAAAAAATTTTAAATGACAGCTTACTGCTGGGCTTTACTCTAACAGATAAAATCACTCCCAATGGTATGGAATTCGACAATTCAGAAGGAAATGTGATTCATATTGGTGGTAGTAGGCTGACTGACGAGGAGCTAAGAAAGCATTAAGTGAAAGTGGACTGACAAAAAAGGAAGCTAAAGAGAATAGAGGAAGGAAAAGAAATCAGGCTATTAAGAGAAAAAAAATAATACCAATATTATTAAACATATTACATAGTTTCCCTAAATCTTTACACCCCTTCATGAGGTTAAGTACTATTATTATTCTTATTGCCAGATGAACAAACCGTGGCATGGAAAGGTTGGCTAACTTCATCCAAACTATATACCTAGAAAGTGAAATTAGAACTGGGATATATATTTCACCAATAAAATGGGAAAATGTATCTTCAAAATTATACTATTTATGACCTGGAGTAAGAATCAAAGATTGGGCAGCTTCTATGAACTCAATTCCTTTTTACTTTATATTAGATATTCCTTTGCACTACTATAGAATTTTTTGCATTTTTGAATAGAGCTTGTACTGCATAACAGTGGGTGAAAGAACAGATATTCCTGGAGAAAAAGTAACAGTAGGGAAACAGCTATGACGAGCACTCATTACATCTGGAGGGTGATAGTGGCAATGTGTGGAAGAGAGTGGACATAAGCCAGGGACTCAGCAGAGGTGTGCACTCCTGAAGGACCCTCTGTGGAGAAGAGCTTGTTTATTTGCCAAAATGCATACTACTTCTGTTTTACTGTCCGATTTTTGTATGGGCAAGAGGATGTCAAAGGTAAGAATTTATTAGAAAAAAAGTAAAAATGGTTTTCTAGTGAAAAAAATTAAATACATTACTCAAAATCCCTTCTCACTCTAAGGCGAATGGTATCTGTACAGAAATAACATATTGGAGCCAGGTGTGTGGTGCACACCTATAATCCCAGCATTCCGGAGACTGAGACAGGAGGATCGCCGCAAGTTCAAGGCCAGCCTTGGCTACATAGTGAGTTCAGGACCAGCTTGGACTACATAGTGAGACCCTGCTCTGGCAAAGGGAAAAAAGAAAAAGGAAGGAAGGAAGGAAGGAAGGAAGGAAGGAAGGAAGGAAGGAAGGAAGGAAGGAAGGAAGCAAGCAAGCGAACATATTGGGTATTTCAATATACTGGAAAGCAGATTATAATATGAAATATCATTTATATATCTGTACAGTTACTGTATTACATTCTAGCACTGGAATAATTCTTTGTCTCAGAAATAACAAAAGTTTCCATGTATAATGTAAATGTGAATGTTTGGTATAAATATTTCAAACATATGAAAATCATTTTTTGTTCATTAATTTGAAAAAATTCAGATCGAGCAGTTCTGTTATACTAAATTCTCTTCTGAATGTTATATTTTATTTAGCAAAATATAAAGAATGAAACATTTAAAGAATACCCCCTGGGTTTGAAAACAGTTCTAAGTAAAATATTTACATTTCAACTAATTTTATTTCCTCATTTCTGGAAAGTCTGAATGTTCAACAGAATAACAAAATGTTATACAACAAGAATTACTATGCCACTGAATGTGGAATACATAAAAGGTAAGTAACAGGCAATTATGCAAAGATAATATATTATACACATTTAATAGAACTTTCAATTATTAAATCTATAGAATTTGGGAGAGAAAATGATAATGCAGTCAATTTATAGGGCAAATAGTGCATATTCTAACTAAAATCACTTTGCACAGCAGAAGAGAAACTGTCTTAGCTCGGAAATTGACTGGCACTCTTACTACGTTATAATAAAATCTGTTGGAAGATTTAATTTTTTTTTTTTTTTTTGTGGGTACCGGGGGGTCGACCTCAGGACCTCGTGCGCCAGCAGGCGCCCGTGCCACTGAGCGATATCACCGGCCCCTTTTTCGTATGTGGGTTCCGGGAGTCGAACTCGGGCCCTCGCGCTTGCCAGGCAGGCGCTTAAGCCGCTGAGCCATCTCACCGGCCCCGGAAGATTTAATTTTTAAAATGTCACTTTATTATACCACCAGAGGTTTATTTTTAACCAATGCAGAAATTAAACAGCAAAGAAAAAGGGAAAGTAAAATAGAAATCATGAAAAATAAAAATGAGCAATTATTTATATACATAGTGACAATAATTTAAATAGGCACTCTAGTCTTTGGAATTCTTGCATAGCATGGAAATACAGAGATTCTCTGATGGCCAAAGCATTTCTCAAAGTGTATTTTTAAAATTTTATTATATTTTAAAATGATAAACCATTATAGTTAAGATAATGAAGAAGCATATTTTAGCTCAAGATAAATTTCCTAATGTGATATTTCTAAAACTGACTGCATTACTAAGCAAATTCTTCAAATCAATTCACTGATCTCTTTTACAGAAGGATGCATTGTTTTGAAAATCAAAGACTTACGTCATCCAAAAAATCAATCAGTGAGGATGAGGAAGAAGAAAAGGAATCCTATTTAACGAATACAGCAATAAAAAAATAGAAAATATGGATGAAGCAATTCAATAAGAACAAATGATAAATCAAAAATTTATAAAACAATTGAAAGGCAAATGACATTAATTCAAATAAATAAATGAGAAAAACAGTCACTACCATTGTTTCCAAGAAACTTAGAGATTCATTAGTTACATTTTAAAGAGCCGGTCTTTTCCCTTTCCCAAAGGAATGAAATATAATTTATATACTATGCCAAAAACATATAGTAAAAGCGACGCTCATGACAAATCATTAATAATCAAATTAAATGTAAGCATTTACAAAAATAGTAACTAAAAGTAGCAGAATTTCTGCTTCTAATTCTTCTCACTGGAATGTAAACTCTTTGAAGAGAGACTATCTATTTTGGTTACTACTGTATCTCTAGTGCTTAGAACAGTTCCTTGCACTTAAGTTACCTGATTCTTATTTGTTGAATAAAGGTGTACTGACTGACTTAAAATTTTCAGAGACGAAATTATACTGTATAACATGACTTTTTTCCCAGCAAAAAAATTAACTAATAAGGTATGGAATGACAAAGAGTTATACAATCATTATTTCATTACTGTAGAATCCATCTAAGAGACTATGTAATACTTCTAACAAAAACATCCCTTATTGTATATTTTTAAAAAATGAAGAGATTTAAAACAAGAACCAGCAATATCCTATTGTGAGTTTCTACATTCTCCCTGCAACCCCTCCCCACACCTTTTTTTATTGTAGCTCTATGCTTTGGAGAAAAAAGGAAAGTGTCAAAATTATTTCAAAAGTTACAATTTGTTCTGCTTTTATGTTTCTTAAGGGAGCTGAAATTGGTTTTAATCTAATAATGATTTTCATGTTTAGGCCTTTCTTAGATGTTTGTTAAATACATGTGTGACTGTACTTTCCATAACAATGTGGAACATCTTCCTTCCCTACTTTATTTTTGCTTATATAAGATTCCAGGCTCTTTTATGTAAGATGCAATAAAACAAGTTTATTCCAAGTGAATTTTAAATTGCAAAATGAACTTCATATTGACCAGAGGATATTTGAAAAGTTTAATACTTACTTCAAATCGATCCAGAGCATCGGTAGGCGTATTCAAAAATGCCAAGAAAGAATGCTGTGAGTCTTGGTGCTCTATACCTAGAAGACAGCAGCAACTATTTTTAAACTAGAACAATTAAAATTAAGTTTCATGGATGACCTTTCCTATCTCAAGCTATTCAAGGTGTTCACAAACTACTGTATTTTAAAGCTGATCAATATTATCAACTCTACATATTTAAAAGGCCAAAATACATTAGTGTTTTCTAGACCACCACTGAATACTTAACTTATATCAATTTCCATAAAATTGTATTTTGAGTTACTTGTTATTAGAATTCTTTTTTTCCATCTTGTATATCATAAAAAACACACTAAATATTTTGTAGGCTTCAGAAAACTTAAAAAATAGTGGCTTATTTGTATCTTATTTTTCTAAGCTTATCATCAAACATGTTTCTGTTTTGAAATACTTCAATTACATGATAAACATGTATATAATCTTTCATAAGAAAATAATGTAGTGATGAAATAAATGTACTTAGTTATGAAAAATTAGTTTGGCAAGTTTGATTCTTCTATTGAAAAAATAAAGAATCCAAACCCCAGTTTTTCTCAGATGAATTTTTAAAAATTCATTTACTTCTTGGCTATGATACTAACTTTAAATATACTCTTTCAAAAATAATTCTTAAAATATACAAATGATGATAAATACTATGGAAGATACAGCAGAAAACAACCAATCACACAATTTGACTTTCAGACCCTTAGGAAACCAATGATTTGTGTGCTTTTCATATTGCTCTCTAATAATATATCGTAGTTACCAATATGTTCAGATATTCATGCAGTCAATAAACACCTATTACGTATCAGACACTGCTCTAGTACTGGGGATATAGTAGTAAACAAAGCAAAAAAAATCCTTGCTCTTATTTTGAAATATCACATATTATTTAAGTAGCACAATACATTATAACATACAATGAAATTTTATTTTGCAATATTCAAAATGCAAATTAAAAAGCTCTGGTTAACAAGCCTTCATAAAGCAATGCAATAAACTGAAGTCTTTTTTGTTTTTCAAATTTAAGTCTAATTTAAAATGAGGCAGCCAATATCATCTGATGTGTAAGTCTCACTCTACATTGGTCTCTTTCCTATTAATTGCCATTAGGACCACAAGCTATCCATGTCTTATGTAGTCTTTTTTTTTTTTTTTTTTTGTGGGTACCGGGGGTCGACCTCAGGACCTCGCGCGCCAACAGGCACCCGTGCCGCTGAGCGATATCACCGGCCCCTTTTTCGTATGTGGGTTCCGGAAGTCGAACTCGGGCCCTCGCGCTTGCAAGGCAGGCGCTTACGCCGCTGAGCCATCTCACCGGCCCCTGTAGTCTTTTTTTTTTTTTTTCCCTCCTCACTAATTATTGTGCTTCCCTTACACTTTTCATGAATTAAAACCTAGCTTGGTTCTCACCTTAGGAATTTGGTTTATGCTTCTGAGTTCCTATTCACTCTTTTTAAGCTCCTTGCTTTTCTTATTAAGAAATTCAACCAACAAAAATTTATTGAACATCATGTATTTCAAACAGCTTTACCTTCTTTATGTGATTACTGTCTGTCCTCTACAATTTTACAAGCAGGTGCAGAGCCCAGCTTTATGTTACTGTGTGCCAAAGGGCTGAGAAATGATAAAAAAGCCCTTAGGCCTAATATAAAGCCCAGTATTAATTTTAGTTCACTTTTTCAGTGACGGCCTTTGTTAAGAAAATTAATTTTGAATAGCTGCATGGAAAATATTTCCAAAATAACGATCTTAATGCTAACACATTACAGAAAGAAACTTTAAGAAGTTCATGTAATAATAGAGCTACCAAATACTCTGAGTTAGCTTCCATATTAAAGAAAAAATGCAAAAGAGAAGTTTTTAAGGAAATGGTAATGAATCCTGGGAAATCCCAAAAGGCAAGCAATATAAGCATCAAACTGGAAAAAGACAATGAAATGCACAAATAATTCGTCATTATTAAATTGCATTATTAACACTTAACTTAGATTCACTTTTAATTGTTTCATACATTTTTTTCTCAACTGCCCTGGGAATGAAACCACTTGCTCCAAGATTTTGTACATTCTGAGCACATAAAAAGGGCTAATAAATACTCTAAGAATTCTTACCAAGTTCTAAATGTTAAGACACACTGCCACTACTGGAGTGATTACCTCATGTAAAAACTATTTGCTAATATTAGCATAAAGTACATTATAAAATAAATTTTTCTAATTACAAAAACTGTACTCAAGAAATAGTTCATGACAATGAGAGAATAAATTTATAGCAAAGCAAATTTCTGTTACTAAAAATTCTTAAAACATATATTAAGTAAAACAAAACAACTCAGAGACCAGTCTAGCAAATATGTATGTGTATGCATCATATACACATATACTCATAAATGAGTGTCAGAACTGCATATGTAAACAATTCTTCCATGTACACAATAAGCTGACTCTTACATAATAAAATACATTCAAAACAAAACAGTAAGTCCTGATTGATGGAAACACACATTCCCATACCCTTTTCAGATCTAAGCTCTTCGGTGTCCTTTAGTAGTTGTTCAATTTCTGCTAGTAGTTCCAAATTCTTCTTCTCAGAATCTTTTAGTTTACTTTAATAAGGGGGAAAAAAGGAAAAAATGTTAGTAATTTGTATTGCTGGTTAGGGAGGTATTTTGTGTGTAGCTGGGCTTATTTGGTTTAAATGTTAAGTCATGCTAAATTAAGGTACTGCAAACTCCTGCAGGCAGGACAAATACAGCCTGCCACATGGTATTATGAAGAAATAAATTTTACTACAGCACAGCTAAGCTTTTTCATTTCAGTATATATACCATAGATGTTGCACTGTAACAGCTGAGTTGAGAACTTATGGAGGAGGCTGTACGGACTTCAAAGCTTAAAATATCTGCTCTCTGACACATTACAGAAATATTTGTTGACTGTGAGCTAAATTATTAAATAAGAAAGTTATAAAGGTTAATTTTAGTTCTGTTAGAATTCAATGATAGACAACCATGAAAGTGGCGCACATCTTCAGATTTATAATTTTAAATTTCACTTATGTCCTTTGCTTTATGAACAAAGATATAAATGCCAACGTCCTTGGTATAGAAAGAAAAGATTACACTATTCCAAATTACAACACAGAGAATGACATTCAGTAGCTATAGGCTAGGTTTAATTAATATTCTCCAGAAAACTTTCTTTTCTCTTTTCAATGCCACACAAACACATACTTTAATTTATGTCTGTCATTTATAACAAAAAGTTTATAGTTTGGCAGGGTTTATAGTTTTAGATCTGACCATTAATTCGACTCAAAACATTAATTACTGCAGTTTAAGGACTAACACTTCAGGCCATTAAAAAATCAATTTATAACCCTATATACTTTTGGAACTTCTGGTTCTGAGCACCCAATGGACTTTGGTATTTATAGTTTAATTTGTAATGTAAACTTTCTATTTTACTCTATTTTCTATATCACCTAGATTATTTTTGAAATATGTTTATATTCAATCCAAACATTATTTTTCATTTTGTCATTTAGGTGCACTCAAGAGTATGGTATGCTCTACCTTTGTGACAAGAATTGAAGAACTGTTCATTAGTTAATGCCCGAGAGATTGAAAGTTTGCTTTTTTTAAATCAATAAAGGAACATGAAAAATAATTATAATTAAAAGATAATTTTGCCATTATGAAATCTACCATCAATAGAACCTTCATTTGTAAAAGACATACGGTAGAGGTATAATTTTCACATGATTGTGTTTTGTTCTCACTGTATATCACATTTTATACAAAAACGATATTCTTAAATATGAAAGAATTTTAGACTTAATACAATAAAATTTAATAGTCAACTAAACTCTATAAATAAGGGGAAAATAAATAATGGAATATTATATACCATTATTATTTCCACTTTATGGACATGCCAGAGGAAAACAAGACAGTATGAAAATCTCATCACTCCCACTAAAAGGCTTGAAAGTATCTATTACTTTTCAAATCTTCGCAACTTTTTTTGGTCATTCCTACCCACCCGCTTAAAAAAAAAAAAGAAACAGGAAATTAAACATGTAGTTCCTCTCCAAATATTTTTTAGCAAATTTAGAAATTATTCTAGTATGACTAAATTATTTAATCTCACCATTCTGTTATGATGTTAGATGCTTTAACTTTATTCAGCTCTTCTTGGATGGCCTGTTTGGCTCTTATTTCTGCATCCAGAGCCGACTGCAACTCTAGTCTAGCTGACATGTCCAGTTTTGCAAAACGACGCATTTTCCATGGCATATCCTACAAAATAGTATTGGTGTGATTTTAGTTCCCCCTACTTTATTTTTAACATTTAAATTTAGTATTCCAAGTGAATTCAGAAGCTACTTATAAGCATTACCTTGCTCTAATAATAGAACAAAAAACATTACTTGCAGAAATTTATTTCCATTAAGCTCAGAAATAATTATAAATAGTCACATATGAATGAATGGATGTTTTTAAACAGTTCTTTCCAATAACTGCAGAACATGGCTAAGTAGCTATGTGCTATGTTTTCCTAAACTGGAAAAGATCTGAACTCATTCTTCATGAAAATTTTTACAACAGTTTAAGTCTATTAAAACTGATATAATTAATCAGATTTATTATAGTATTTTTTGAGCCTTCTTTTTCTCCTAATAAGCTTCCACACAAAATGGCAGAGCTTACTGTTGCTCGTGTACCCAAGCTGGAATTTCTCAATGCTTCTAATTCTTCAGTCATTTTAGAAGCTAAGGCCTGAAGATACCCTCGTGCATCCTTTTCATCACTGACCCTAGAATGCACACATATAAAGACAAAACAGAAAAGCAAAATGAACAGAAAAATTTCAGTGAGAAACATTATTTTAAAGATTCACAAACAACAGAAGTGATAGAAATATTAAGATGTTCTTAAGTAACTTCTTTTAAAAGCTCTACCTCACTACCACTACCTGTCAACAAGTGGGAACAGGCTTGCTGACCTATTCAGCTATATACAAATTAAAGGTGATGTTTAGAAAAGTTAGGAGTTACTCCTATCTGATAATTTGGTAAATCTGTACCCTTGAGCCACAGAATCAGAATGCTTTAAAGTTTAACATTTACCACACATGTGCACAAGTGAGGCTTTCTAAAGAACACCATGGTTCTCATACACCCACACCCTTCTTAAAACGTAAGTATTCTAAATTTAGAATGTTTAAAGTAGGATACTGGGCAAAAATTAAGTTGTTACATTAAAGTTCTTTGGTTTCCTAAAATAATCAACATAATAATCAAAGAGAAAAGATTAAAATCCAATGAAACCCAGTTTCTATTTACTATTTGAAGGCTATCCTACTGTCCTTCAAGGCTATCTAGCTGATAACATTATTAAGATTTTAGATAGAAAAGTTGTCAAATTGTTTTAAATAAGACAAATTCTACACTTTAGAATTAAATTCTTGATAAATAAGGCCACTGAAGTTGTTGAGCTCTTTTTAATGAGACGTGAAAGCTGGGAAATGGTGAAGGCTGCATAATAAAAGGTAGAGGAAGGCTGGTGAGATAGCTCAGTGGCATAAGTGCCTGCCTGGCAAGCGCGAGGTCCGGAGTTCGACTCCCGGAACCCACACTAAGGAAAAAAAGGGCCAGTGATATTGCTCAGCAGCATAAGCGCTTGCTGGAAAGCATGAGGTCCTGAGGTCGACACCAGTACCCACATAAAAAAATAAATAAATAAAAGGTAGAGGAAAGAGCTGTATAGGAAAACCAGGAGAATGTTTTAATAATAAAATGTTTATTTCCCTTTATTTAAATTCACTCACACTATTTGAAACATGACTCATTTAATTTTCTTCATTTGTATACTGATGAAAAGTATAAAGTGAGTGTTTTGGGGCATCATATAAAAACTTCATCTTCATCCTGCCTAATAAGCTTTTCTAGAGAATCCATATTTAAAGCTTCCTTCCTTTACCAGAATTTTTTTGCATTCCGGCTGACCTGATTTTGCCAGTCCCTGGAAAAGAGCAGTGGTCTAGGATCCCAGGTTTGCGCACACTCACTTTGGGTATAATAGTTTACGAAGTCAGTTTTAGTTCCATCTTGACTATAAATTTGATTACATAATAATGGAGTGACACGATAACTCATAATTTTTGATACTATGAACCCGGCTAAAGATGAAAATTATTTTGCTTCAGAAACATAGACTTGGGCCGGGGATATGGCTCAGCAGCACAGCGCCTGCCTGGCAAGTGCAAGGTCGTGAGTTCAATTCCCAGTACCAAAAAAAAAAAAAAAAAAAAAAAAACATAGACTTAATGATATAGATATAAATTAAACATTAATGAAACAATAACTATACTGTTTGGAACACAACCAAATTTCCACAAATTGGTCATATTGTTTTACACAGAGAAAAAATACATTCATAAGCCAAATGTTAGTTATCTAAAGAGGTCCACAGTTAAGCCAACATCAAAATCTTGGAGTAATTTGAGTAAAATTACTTAAAAATACAATGTTTATTCACTTTTATTTAGTGAAGCTATTAATCTGGTAAGAAAAATGGAAAAATGCTTGAAACAAAATATGAGCACAAGAAATTAAAATTCCCAACAAAGAATTGATCTATAGATATATGAAGAAACTAGTTGTTTTGATATGAAGTAAACACTTATCATGTCCCCAAATGAGCAAAAATGTCGAATAAATACAAAAAGTTAGGCTACCTATTTTTACTATGAAACAAATTCTTTGTTTTTTACTTTTTCCATGTATTATAAAATATACAAATTTTTACAAGAATCATAATGATCATTTAATTCAAAGAAATTAACAGGAAGGTTACTAGGCTAAAAAAATTAAGTCCTTAGGCTTAAGGAATAAATGATAAAAGTAAATTAAAATAATTTAAGTTTTTAAAAATGCCACGTATGAATTCATATTATACTGAATGAGCATAGCATCTTCTGCTTCTAAATTTTTCTCAGGAATTCTGTTCCTTAATCATAAATATAGTAATTTTGATCTCATACAGAAACACATGTATATAATGGATAAATTTCTTCAGTTCTTTAAGGACCAACTCTAATTTAGGAGGGGATGACATTTTCTCTTCTTAGGAAAAAAAAAAAAAATAACAAGCTGGGTGTGGTGGGGGAGTGTGTAATCCCTGCACTCTGGGAGGCTGAGGCAGGATGATCAGAAGTTCAAACTCAGCCTATAGAACTTGGTGATTTACTGATACCCTCCTCTCAAAAGTAAAATAATTAAATGAATGAATGGATGGATGGATGGATGGGTGGGTGGCTGGGGTGTAGCTCAATGCTCAGCAAAGACCTTGGGTTCCCCAAGACAGAACAAAAGCAGCAAAAAAGCAAGCAAGGTAGTAAGAAAGAACAGATTTCAACAAAGCTGAGTAATAATTGGTATGGGACATTTGTTGGAATTAGGGAACAGAGAAACATAAAAGAAAATATAGCAGAACATGTGCATTTTTAAGTAACTTATTTTCCATAGCAAACAAGATATGTTAGCAGCCTCTTAAAATTCATACCAACTTGGCCTTAAATCTATAACCATCCACAAAAATAATAAATAAAAGCCACATTTAAAAGAGCACTCACCACTGAATTATTTCTGTGATTTGGGCTTCCCAATGTGCAACAGATTCTTTCTTGTCAGCTAGATCTTTTACCTCTTCTTCTAACTGCTGGTTGTGCATACTTAAGTTTTCATACAAAGTGGTAAGCTGAAAGGCACGATAACATTTAGGATCAGGACTTCAAGGTGTTCAGATACGTAACTCAATCTTCCACTCCGACTCTTACATTTTTATTATTATATACCATTCTGGCCACTAAATTTGGTAATTGTAAGTACCCTGCATTCTCCTGCTTCTTTTGCTTTCCCCCACACCCTATACTGAACAAGTTCCAACTGTGAACATCCCCCATTTGCCTAAAGAACTGTCCAAATCTGCTGATGGCACCACCATCCACCCTGCTTTTCTGCAAATATCTTTATGTCATCCTCTTTTTTTTTTTGTGGGTACCAGGGGGTCGACCTCAGGACCTCGCACGCCAGCAGGCGCCCGTGCCGCTGAGCGATATCACCGGCCCCTTTTTTGTATGTGGGTTCCGGGACTCGAACTCGGGCCCTCGCGCTTGCTGGGCAGGCGCTTAAGCCGCTGAGCCATCTCACCGGTCCTCATCCTCTTTTTAAAAGAAATTCATTGAGAATTTCAAAAACATACAAAAACAAACAGTTTAAGTGAATTCCACTGTCCACCACTCAACTTCAACAATATTGCCGTAACACCAATCTATTTGTATTCTGATCCTCTAGTATTATTCTGAAAAAAAAAAAAAAAAAAATCAGAAATCATAGTTTTATCCATACATATTTCTGTGTACAGTATATCACTAAAACTTGAGGCTCTCTCTTTTTAAATACATTACTTAAACTTCACAAGGCCATTGCATAGGTATTAACTGTTCAAATTTCCAATTATTCAACATGTTAAAAAACTTAATTTTGTTAAACTGGATAAATAAGTCTATTTTGTTTTTAGGTTTCTCTATCATACATTTATTTTTCTTACAATTTATTAATAAAAGTTGTCCTCTAGAGCTTTCCACATTCTGCTTTTTGCCTTCATTTCTGAATTATATTTTTGCTTAACATTCTAAATGGCAATTTTTTTTATTTCAATGTTTGAAAGATGCCATTCCTTTTTCTTCTGAATTCCTTTTTTTCTTCCCTCTATTGAGAATACAGCTTTTAATTTAATTTTTACTCTTTGACTATAATGTGTCTTTATTATCTGGCTGCTTTTAGGATTTTATGTTGGCTGCTTTTTGGCAACTCTTCTATGATCTGACTAAGTGATGTCTGATTTCTGTTTTCTACCTTTAGGGTTTGTGGCTTTTCTTGAATTTGTGTCAAAATATTTCTTACGGGCTTTCAAAAACTATAGGGCACTAACTTTTCAAATATTGCTTCTACTACAGCCTGTCCTCTCCTTCTGGGAAACCAAATATTTGTATGCCAGTTCTTTTCATTATTTCCTCCACATTGCTCTTCCCAATCTGCTGTTAAACTTTCTATTGGGTATTTTGGTTATTTTTCATTTCCAGAAATTCTGTTTGATTCTTTTGTATGGAGTTCAATTGGCTGCTCAAATTCTTCACCATCTCTTCTATTTTCTTGAACATATAACAGTTATTTAGTAAGTTATACTGAACACATAACAGTTATTTCATTAAGTCTACTTATGAAAATTCCACACTGGGAATCCTATAGCTCTCTATGTACTACCTGGTTTTCTCTTTCATTTTTCCATTATTTTTCCTGTTACAACCTCCCCTCAACCCCTGTTTTCAATGATTTGTTTGTATTTGCTAGTGTGCCTGGTATGTTTTATTGCATGCCCCATAGTACTTGGATATTATTATTATTATTATTACTTGTGTGTGTGTGTGTGTGGGTACCGGGGGTTGAACTCAGGACCTCGCGCGTCAGTAGGCGCCCATGCCGCTGAGCGATATCACCGGCCCTTTTTTCGTATGTGGGTACCAGGAGTCGAACTCAGGACCTCGCGCTTGCCAGGCAGGCGCTTATGCCGCTGAGCTACCTCACTGGCCCTGGATATTATTTTTAATCTACTTCACGACTACATTTTCCTAGTAAATGTTCCCCACTTGCCATCAGGTATTACTGTTCCTTTCTTCCTTATTGGTATGTTTTTAGAAGTATGAGCTAGTTTCTTTATGATTACTCAACTCTGAAAGAGGTGAGGTTTTTTGAGAAGAGCTATTCATAGACTTTTTTAGGGATGAGAAGGCCATGTGTCACCTTGACTGGGCCACAGGGATCCCAGATATTAGCTCAAACATTATTATGGATATATGTGAGGATGTCTGTGGATAAAATCAACATTTGAATCAGTAAACCAAGAAGACTGTCCTCCCTGATGTGAGTGGGCCTCATTAAAACAATTGAAAGCCTGAATAGAACAAAAAGGTTAACTGCATTATGGTTGAGAGAACTTCTGTCAAATTGCTTTCAAGCCGACATTAGCTTTTTCTGCCTTCAGACTTGAAGCAAGAACAGCAGCTCTTCTTGGGTGCTGAGTCTAACAACTTTTGGACTGGAACTACACCACTGGCTTTCCTGGGTCTCTAGCTTGGGACTTGCCAGCCTTCAAAATTACTTGAGACAATTTCTTATAAATCAATCAATCAATCAATCAATCAATGTCTACACACACACACACACACACACACACACACACACTCACACTCTTCTGTTTTTTGGAGAATCTAAAGTAGTACAGTCCCAAACCATTTTCTAAATTAAAAAATCTGCAGTTTTATACAGTTAAGAACCAGACAGTAAGTATTTTCACCAGTAAGGGCCACATATTCTTTAAAATAATGAATTTAAAATGCCAAGATCATTTTTAGTTTGTGGGTCATACAAAATCACTCTGGGGCCAGATTTGGCCATAGTTTGTGAAATCCCTTTTCTACTTTATCAGGAATTTTCCTAATGATTCATATTATTTTGGTGTTTGCTTTTAACCTGTACTTCTGTGTAGAAACAGTCAGGGCATACATCACAAGGCAGTTTCATTTCTTCCCCTCTGCCAAAGGGACAAATCGCTTTATGCATATACAGTTTGTTTATAATTCTCCATTTACTCCTACCACCGACCTCTGTCTTCTCTGAAGGAAATGGGTCTACAGCAACTATGATTACCAGCACGCACCCTGATGTGCCTATTATAAACAAAGGTTTTAAATATTGTACCTTGGGGTGTGCCTTTTGGCTCTGAAAATATAACTTACCAGCTATTCCTTCACAGTTTTATTGAGGTATAATTTACCTAACACAAAAATTAACCCATTATAAGGGCACATTCCAATAATTTCTCGCAAATATAAACAGTTGCATAACTGCTACATTCTAGTTTTGGAATACTTTAAATATTTGAGAAATTTTGCCTATGCTTTATTGTAATTGTTCCTGACTCCCATCCTGTATGTGTCTTTTCATTTTCTTAATGTTATTTTCAAGGTTTTTGGTTTTTCACAGAACTGACCTTTACACTGAACTATATCCCCAGCCCTTTTTTAATTTTAATTTTTAATTTTGAGACAGTCAATAAGTTGCCCAGGCTGGTCTTGAACTCGTGATCTTCTGCCCCAGGGTCTCAAAATGCTGTTTTCAAGTTCTGATGAAATTCAATACATCATTTCCTCTCATACACTGTAATTTTAATGGCATACTTTTTTTTTTTTTTTTTAATGTGTGTACCAGGAGTCAAACTTAGGACCTCGTGCTTGCCAGCAGGCGCTTGTGCCACTGAGCTATATCACTGACCCCTTTTTTTTTCCTTTATGTGGGTACCGGGAGTCGAACTCGGGACCTCGCCCTTGCCGGGCAGGCACTTATGCTGCTGAGCCATCTCACTGGCCCTTAATGGTATACTTTAACCTGAAATCACAGAGATTTTCTCCTATGTATATCTTATACTTCAATTTTTGATCCATTTGAATTAATTTTTGTATAAGGTAAGGATATAAGTTCATGTTTTTGCAGACAGAGATATTCAGATGTTCCAATAACATGTGAAAAGACTATCCATTTCCCATTGAACTAAGTGCTTTAATAAGCTTCCCATAAAAGTGAGGGCTTATTTTTGGATTCTATTCTGTTCTATTATGCCAATACTACTATACATTTGTCATTATTATACAGTATATTTATAGTAAGTATAATAAAATTACATACTACAAATCTCCCAACTTGTAGGTTTTTCTCAAAAAATATTTTGTCTATTCTAGGTCTTTTGTATTCTCATATATACTTAAAGGTAAATTGATCAATTACAAAAAAAAAAAACAAAACAAAACAGAGTTTAAAAGGGATGTCCCTGAACCTACAGGTCAATTTGGGGAGAATTGCTATCTATTAAATTACAACACAATTTTAATTGAAAGACTTTTAAAAAATACTCTGAATAAGTATTTTTGGTACTCTCAGCTGAACTTTACGGCTAATAATAAAATTAAACCAAATAGGTTGACGTACATTCACTTCTATTATTTTTCAATAAAAATTTTCTTAAACTGTAATAATATCTTTTACTATGCAATTGCTTAGTAATTCCACATGAAAGTCCCTTTTACAGTTTAATTTTATATATATATATATATATATATATTTTTTTTTTTTTTTTTTTTTTTTTTGGTGGGTACCGAGGGTCAACCTCAGGACCTCGCGCACCAGCAGGCGCCCGTGCCGCTGAGCGATATCACCA
The DNA here is from genome assembly GCA_028451465.1 of Erethizon dorsatum. Classification (NCBI taxonomy): domain Eukaryota; kingdom Metazoa; phylum Chordata; class Mammalia; order Rodentia; family Erethizontidae; genus Erethizon; species Erethizon dorsatum. The sequence continues at coordinate 38,207,883 of CM051830.1, forward strand.
GCCCTTTTTTTCGTATGTGGGTACCGGGAGTCAAACTCAGGACCTCGCACTTGCCAGGCAGGCGCTTATGCCTCTGAGCCATCTCACCAGCCCCCTCCTCAAGGTAACTCTTAAGAAAATCTTTAAATTCTGTTTTATCGATAGAAATGGCACTAAACTGTGCAATTATATTAGTCAAGTATATCAAATAACAGTTATGTGATCTATAGGGATAAAATTCAGATAATGTTAATCTTATTTTAGCAGAAATAACTAAGAATTATACAATAAAGTTCATACACTAGTCATGCTTTTAAAAAGCTTTATGCTGTTTACTATTCGGCCTCTGTTTATATGCATTAGCTTTCTAAGACTTTACAAAATGAACACTGGTTTTTCAAGTAATTTTCAACAAAACAAGCAAAATCATTTTTAAATGCTTAGAAAATAAAGGTTATTTTTAAATGCTGTAAATGCTTACTTTGCATTTTTACTTAAATAAATTTTTTGAGACATGGTCTCATTATGCAGTCCCCTCTGACCATGAACTATGAAGCCCAGAGTAGCTTCAAACTTGTGATTTTTTGCCTCAGCCTTCCAAGTGTTCGGACTGCAGGCATGCACCATCATGCCTGTCCATATAACATGTTTGAATGCTAAATACTTATGGAGAATATACTGAAAAAAAGCTATGTGAAAATAATAGAAAATTGAGAAAGAATGGAAAGTTTATTTTATGATCATTTAATCATGGTCTTTCAGTCTGTTATCAGAATAACTAATAACTGAACATAATACTACTTTTATTGGAGGGAAATCCAGAAATCATTATAAAATGGAATAACTAATAACTGAACATAATACTACTTTTATTGGAGGGAAATCCAGAAATCATTATAAAATGTAATTAATGAGTCATCCTGATTTAAATATAAACAAAACTATTAAAACTTCTGGTTAATATTAAATTTTTTACAATTATTTGTGGGAACTGGTACAATAAATATAGAATGGTAGCAGTTTGAGAAATCTGACAAACTAAATGGAAGACAACTCACTTAAGCATATGAAATTTGTTCATAAATATGGCCACTTCTAAGTTTAATACATGGTTCTGATCTTCAAAGCTAGGCAGAGTTGGTTTCTTTGGATTATCACCTACCTACCTTTGGTATCATTTCTAGCTATTATCAGTTCTCTATTGTAAATGTGAAAACAAGTTGTTTTAATTTTTTCCAGGTTTCTGTCTAATTGTCTCTGTTCTCACCAAAGACCAGTCTATATTCAGTTTGAACTTAGTCATCCATCAGCTTAGCCAGCAATGACAGGGGAAGTGACGAATATGAAAGAAGAGAGTTAGAAAGAAAACAGATGGAAAGTAAAATAAAGAATAAAGAATAGAAGCTCAAAAATAAATGGGACAAAGAAGGTAAGATAAGCAAAACTTTCTCTCCAGAAGACTACTGTCACAGACGTGTGTAACAAAAAATTTCTTGTATCATACAAGCACTCATAGCTTATTTAGAAGACTTTTAAACCAAAAATGTAAAAAGCATATAAGATCATACCCACAATTCTACCAGTGTTGAAGATCTAGCGTGTGTGCTCAATTAGTACAAGTGAGACTAAATCACTCACCTTATCAAGTTCACTTGTCAACTTTTTATTTTCTTCAGTTAATAACACTTTTTCTCGCTCATATTGTTGTTTGAACTCATTTTCAAATTCTTCCCTTTCACTTTGACTAACACAATTCAAAACATGAAAGGAAAAAAAGGAATTTCAACTGAAAACTTAATTTTTTGTAATAGTTATATAATAAATACATAAATATCAGTTTGAACTACAGAAAAATTGCTCACATAGAACTCAACATGATTTTACACAATGATAGGCCTGATAAAAGCACTTTTGAAGAGTTTCTAATACAGTAATACTGACTGGTTCTTTCATTCATTTAAGAAGTATTTATAGAATCTCTACAAGGTGCCGAGGAATTGCTGTGGGCTCGACAGATATGCCCTGCTCTCTTAGAACTTATATTCTAGTAAGGGCATGACAGGCAATGAAAAATGTGTAAATGAGCTAATTTCAGATAACTTCTACAAAGAAATAAAATATAGGGTAATGCTGTAAATGCTACTTGGGATGGGTGGCTAATTTAGATTATATAATCAGGGAAAGTTTCATGAAGGTTAATAAAATAAGCTAACAAAATGAAACCAGTAATTGCCCACTGCTTAATATTCATTAAGTATAATCTAAAAACAAACTGGTCTGAGATATATTAGACAGTTTTCTTTATGCATCTGTATTAGAATATTCTTAGAAAATACAGTCATAAGCCCTTAAGATTGAGCTAGCCACTTCTTAGTTTTACTGATTTCATTCAGAATAGTACTCTACATTTTGTTAATATTTAGAAGTTAATTTATAACTTTACAGAAAAGTTACAACAATGGTATAAAGAATTCCAGCATCCTCTTCACCCAGATTCCCCAACTGTTAACATTTTACTTCATTTGCTCAATTACTGTGCACTGATTTCATTATTCAGAACTAATGAGAAGCAGCTGCAGATATTATACTTCTTACCTCTAAATACTGTTATTTCCCAAAGTCAGTGACACTCTGACATAACCACTAAGCAACCTTCCAAATCCACAGAACCAAATCAAGTTTTCCCAACCATCTAATATTTTCTCCTTTTCTACTGCTAGGCTGGGTCCTGGAAGCGTGGACCCACCAGTAGCCTACAATCAATGAGATTGAGACTGCTACTTCCCCAGTATAGCATCTACTGGCCAAGGGAAGTAAAAATGTAAGAGGGATCTATTATGTGCGAACTACTCAGTCACCCCTGAGGCCACTCTTGACAGCACCCAGAGAACTCTCCCTTCACCAAGGCATTAATTAGTAAATACATTAGAAAGAGGGAAGACTAGCATTTTGAAAAAGCACTGTGGTAGGTGTCCTGTGTGTATGCAGGTGATACTAGAAAATGCCACAGTGGAAGGGAGTTTATTGAAAATAACTGTATTTCAAATTGGCTATCATATTGCTACTTCACTTACATATATCTTGAGGGTTCCAAACTCCAAGCCTTTCCCTTACATGTGAAAGTCATTCTCATACTATAGACTGATTTTAGTCTATAGACTTGTCTGCTTAATAACACCCACTCACTTTTCACTTGAACATCTAAGAAATATTCCTGCGACTACAGACATCCTGACTACGCTCACCTTATCTGATTATGCGTATATTAAGAAGTACTGGGAAAGAAGGAAGTTGGCGCAGGAGGAGAAGATACCACAGTATGATTCCTTGCTCTCAGCTCATAGAAAATTCACTGTGAAATTCCCAGCAGTTCTCTTAATTCTCTCAGTCCTTCTCCTTATTAGACATAAACATACACGACAAACTTAATATTATAAAACTTATAAACATGATAGCTCTGGGGACAAAACTGACCCAAGACTATGTTTAGAAGTGAACACAGTTCTAAAGCAGGTGTGGTGGCACACACCTGTAATCCCAGCACTTGGGAGGCTGAGGCAGGGAACTGCTGAGAGTTTGAGGCCAGCCTGAGCTACATAGTGAGTTCAAGGCCAGCCTGAACTACACAGTGAGACCTTGTCTCAAGGAAAAAAGGAAAAAAAAAAAAAAAAAGAAATGAACACAGTTCTAACAGACTTTTTAAAGCCTCCTAAGCAAAAAATGGAAATCAGTTTTGAAGACAGCATTGTCATGGCTATGGCAATTTGATGGAGGATGTTAACAAATAAAATTCAATGTAGATCAATCTAGGTAATTTCATGATTGTTGCCAAGTGAATAAAGAACATAAGTAATGGGTGATCTTAATTCCTTATACATCTAAATTACTGAACATACATTATAAGGTAAATTATAAATTCAAGGATAAGAAGTCATCCTATCTCCAAGCAAATATGTCACTTAAATGTTAAACTCAGTTATGTCGAAGAATCTTTTCCTAACACAGAAGTAACTTAAAAACAACAAAATTGCAAGTAAGTTTTTCAGAAAAATATGTACATAAAAAAACTTGGTAAAATTTTTGTGTAAAATCATTTTTGGTTTCTCCTAATAGCATTAAATAAGTTTAAGTCTGTCTCATATTAAAAATAACCCACAAGACAGCTAAGATAATTACACTAATTTCTTTTAGTTCATTAAAAAGAACAATATGTGCTTATAGTGTCTGATCAATTTTGCATGCCTATATCTTGTAACCTGAGCAACTACTTTGAAGATAACACACAAAATATTAACCATTGTTAAGTTCCTATTATCTTGTTTTGAAATTCTATATCATTGTTTCTATTGTTTTTCTCTTTAAAATAAAAAAATAAAAATAGAAACAAAAACAAAACAAAACAAAACTCTCTCATACCGTGTCACACTTCATTTCCCACTTGTCTTATCTTCTTGCTCACTGGTAAATACCTTGAAACACTTTGCTATACTCTTTTTCATCACATAACTGCTCCCCACAACACCAATATCTGTCATCTCCTTCCACCCTCCACCAAACCAGCTTTTAATGAAACACACCACTGACTTTGTTACCCACCCAATCTGCCTTTGAAAGTGTGTGGTCCATCCTCCCCGTCACGAACTGCTGTCTTTTCTCAGCTTGGGTGAAACCGCATTCTCCAGACTGCAGACACAGTCTCTGGTTTCTCAGCTGTCTTTGTGAACTCCTCTCCATCCAGCCTTCCTGTAGGCACAGTGCTCCCTGGAACTCTGCCCAGGTGCTGCCTCTTCTCTTTCTCCCTACGTGGCTCATCAACTGGAGCACCTGGCTTCAATCAGGATCTATGATGACCTCTGACCTCCAACCTGCATCTGACAATTTCCTGGGCTCCAAACCACTGACCAAGCACCTCACATTCAACACGCCTACTCAACATGAAAGCGCAACACATAAATAAGACCCTACCCCCCTTTTTACCTCTATCTATGCCCATATTCTCCAATTCCTCTTCTATTACTATAGGTTAAAAAAAAAAAACCTTAAAATTTAATTCTCCCCCTTTATACTTCATAGCCATTTCCTACTTAATTTTCATTCTTAGCATTTATTATTTATTATGTTCTATACTTTACTTATTTTCTTCATTGTCTTTCAACCACACTATAGGAAAGCTCCATGAGGACAGGGTTTTTTGGGGTCTGTTTGTTCACTGCTAGATTTACAACAGTCCTTTGCACACAGTAGGTTCTAAAATAATTTTGTTGAGTGAATGAGTACACCAAACTGAATAAACTGAGGTTTCCAATATTAAGTTGAAAATGACAGTAATATATACTTAGTTGCCTAAAATCCAGGTAAGTATTACTAATAATTTTTCGTGCCCCTTCATTTCTCATAGCTGATTATTATGTCCTGCAAGTTCTGTTTTCTAGAGACGTTCCGAATCCATGTCACTCTCTCCAACTTTGCTATTACTGCCTGGGACCACCAGCTCATCTCTCACAGCTGGGCTCCTACCTTCTGTCTGCTCATTTTAAACAATTCTCCACAGAGTAGCAAGAGTGCTCATTCAAAAATATAACCATGTCACTTTCCTTCACTGACCACAGAATAAAGTCCAAATGCCTTGCATTAATTCATAATCTTGCCTCTATTTTCCTTTCTAACCTTGTTTTTCACACCTCTCACTTATTTACGCTTCCCTCACAATATACGACTTTCATTTTCTGAATGTGCTGTTCCCTTTTTCTGTAAATCTTAGCATTTTCTGCTACCTCTAACTAGACACACTTTCCTTACTTACTTTTTAGGTCTCAGCTTAGACACTGTTCTGTTCAAAAAGCCTGGCTGTACCAGGTCCCTTCTGTGCCTCTCCCGTGTGTACTCATAGACTTGTCACGTTTGCTTTTCTACCATATGATGTATGGTACATACTATGATTTCCTATGCAAGAAACTTGACTTTGGACTCCTTGAGAACTGGGATAGTTTATTGCCTATGTATCTCCAGAACGTGAAACATAACAGATACTTAATATTTATTTGATGAGTAAATAACTTGATTCTTACCTTTCTCTCCTAGTTTTTTCCAATTTGTCTTTTAAAACCATAATTTCTTTGTTGAGAGCCAGCTGCTGGCCTTCTGAATCATGCAGTTCTTTCTTCAGATTTTTAATCTCATTTGCATGTATTCCCTCTCTTTTAGATAATTCTTCTTCATAAAAGATACTTTTCTTTTCCAAATCAGTCTTCAGTTTGGTTATCTCTTGATGGTGTTCTATGCTGCATACTCCTGGTGAATAACTAATTTGTTTTTGCTACAGAATAACATAAGAATAAGATTGGTTCATCTGTAAGAATAACAACTCCTTTCTATACAAGACTACACATATAACTGCACATCATCTTGTATATTCTCATACAAAAATAGTACTATTCATTTATTTAAGGCTATGACTTATTTGAAATATGTTGTAAATACTTTCCTCAGTTTACATTCCCTTATGGGCTGTCTTTTTTATTTTTAAGCTTTGTACCAAGATTACACAGTTTATCTCAATTTTTTTTTTTTTTTTTTTTTTTTTTTTGAGACAGGGTCTTGCTAAGTTGCCCACATTGGCCTTGAACTTATGATCCTCTTGCCTCAGTATTCAGAGTGAGTGCTGCATTAACAGGCATTACCGCCATTTATCTGAACAATTTTATTTTTATTTATCTGAACAACTCTTCTGCTGGCACTTACATGATTTCTTGTTTTACATTTAAATTTTGACTTAGAATTACTGTTGGTGTACGGAAGAAAAATGAAAGTGTATATTATATTTCATAAAGAACTGTCAGAAAATTTTTAAAGCACATTTCTGTTTTTAAAAGATTAAAATGGGGGATAATGTACAAAAGGAAAAGAAAGGAGGCTTTTGCAGTAGTTCAGGAAAATGACAAATGTCTATAGTAACATCTTCATATCCATACCGTAAAAAAATGGTAGGTCTCTTGGCTTTTAGGTAGGACATGAAGGAGGAGGAGAAACTTAGTTGAAATCCACCCTTTCAGGAAATAGGTAAAAATGGCCTTTCAGTAATAAGAGAAAAGAAATGTAAAGCCCCTAGCTATTGCCACAAAAGTAAACCGAAACACACAGACCAAAGATTATGACCAGAAAACTTTCTGAGCTTTGTAACGTACAAAGGTCATTAATTGGTTCTATCCTGTTTGTCCAAGTGAACAATAATAAAACTATTGAAACTAAAAAATCCTATAGACTTAAGTTTACTGACAATAAGTAATCTAGAGCTGGAGCATACCTAGTCCTTTCTGAAGCTAGTCACAAGGGCAGAAAAACTGACAATAGTAGTTGATTTAAAGTTGAAAGAAAAAGGTCCGGACTCCTTTACATGTGAGGTATAAAATTTAAAAAGAACAGAGGAATTGATGTGGGCCAGCAAAAACTGTCGTGGTCAGGGTGGAGGTGAGGGTGGGGGTAGCCTCTGTAGTATTTAACCATTTATTAAGAAAATACTTAGCACAGCTTGGTGGCACATGTCTATAACCCCTGACTGGGAGGCTGAGGCAGAAGGATGGCACGTTCAAACTAAGCCTGAGCAACTCAGCAAAACCCTGTCTCAAAATATATAAATAGATAGATAGACAGACAGACGTCTGCTGAGAATGCAGCTCAGTAGAAAGGCCCTAGGATCAATCCCCAGTATCACACACACAAAAAAAAAAGCAAAGGGAAAGGAAGGGGAGGGGAGGGGAGGGGAGGGGAGAAAAAAAAGAAAAGAGAAAAAAGGGAAGGGAAGGGAGGAGAGGGGAGAGGAAGGAAAAGGAAAGGAACAGAAGGGAAGGGAAGGGAAGGGAAGGGAAGGGAAGGGAAGGGAAGGGAAGGGAAGGGAAGGGAAGGGAAGGGAACGGAAGGGAAGGGAAGGGAAGGGAAGGGAAGGGAAGGGAAGGGAAGGGAAGGGAGAAAAAGGAAAAGAAAAGAAAAGAAAAGGTTTATGCACCAGGTCCAGATTCCTCAATAATTTCTGAAGTGGCCTGGCATGCAAAACTGCTCCTACTGAGAGCCAGAGCAAGTCAGATTCTTGCTCACAAGCAACTCTGTGAAAGTGATGCCTAAATTGATACCCGCAGCACTGACTTTTCAGTTTTTTAATCACCTGAGGAACATTTTAACTTTGCTGTTCTGTGTGGTTGGCTGTTAGGTTGGCAACAAACAGCCTGTATAAGAAATTTCAAAGAAAAATTCTCCTGAACCAAAATCTAACAAAGACAGCACCAGCTAAAGTTAAGACTTGTATATCACTTATAGATAATAAAGTAAAAAGCCAAATAAAATACTGAAAAATGAAACTAAATACAAATAAAATAATAGCTTTTATTGTAGATAAGGAAGGTAATTTAATATTGATAAACTTATTAATAAATGCATTATTTTGATAGATTAAATTTTTATTTTATTTTATTTTTTTGGTGAGTACCGGGAGTCGAACTCAGGCCCTCGCACTTGCCACACAGGCGCTTACACCACTGAGCCATCTCACCGGCCCCCAGATTAAATTTTTAAATCCAAATGATTTTCTCAGTAGTTACACTTGTCTGAAAGTATTCGATAAACTTTGATAATAATTGCAAATACTATTCCACATCTCACAGTAAAACCATATAAAGGAGTTAAGTAAGTCTTCTAATTTAAAAAAAAGTATACACTTTGAATCAGACAAAATACTGGTGAAACATCAAAGGTACATCTAATAAATTCAGAAATAATGTTAACAAGAAGGATATCTTCCATTATCATTCATTGTATAATACTAATTTTAGATATCTTAGTCTGACCAACAAGTGAAAATGTTAACAGAAATGAGTACTATAAAGAAAAGTGATAAAGTAATTTCTGTTTGTTTACCTGGAAAACACAAATGAATACACTGAAGTATAAAACAGAGTTCAATAAAATAATAGCATATAAGGTAAACACTAGTCAGCAGTACTTCTAAATAGTAAAATAAGCATTAAGAGAATATAATAAAATTTCATTAACAGTAGAATCAAATGAAAATCACCAAATGCTAATACACACATATATAGGGAATAATAACAGAAATTTCTGACATATTAAAAAACTATTGAGTCTTCATAAAAGACACAGAAGACTGAAACAAAATAGAAAAATACCAAGTACTTGAAAGAGAAGATCAAATATACATGTATTCAATATTTTTCAAATTTTCTTCTATGTAATTCTAATAAAAACTTCTTTTTAAATATGGAGAAGAGTGCTGGGACATAGCAGAGGATGGTGACAAAAGTTTCTAGTTGGTGGAGAAGAATAAATTATTAAAAATACCAAAGAAAATCCTAAAAAAGGAAAAGGGATATTCTTTGATATAAAAATCTATAATAAGCCTTTAATAAAGTATCACAGTAATAGAGCTCCACCCAAATAACTTAATTTGATGTATGTATAAAACATTTTACTTAGGAAGGTAATGATTAATAAATGGAACTGAAATCACCAACTAACAATAAAAGAACAGAACATGTTGTTTCATACCATTTAGCAAAACAAATTCTAAATAGATCAGTGTTAAATACTTACACATCCCATGGAACAACATCCAAAGGAAAGTAAAATTAAATATTTATAAAAACTCTAGAAAGAGAAGGATAACCTAAACTTTGAAGTAATACTAGAAATGCTGTGGAAAACATAAGAAAATGTAAAATTTTTACTGTGTAAAGCATTTATATGAACTGATAAGGAAAAAACATTAGGAATACAAAATTAATGGGCAAAAAAAACTTAACTAGAAAATCCACAAAGAAAAGGCATGATTAATAATCCATAATAAACAAAAAACTGCAAAAAACCCCACAACTTTTTTGACCTCTCATATTTACACAGACTTGTATTTATGAAGTGCCTAAAAATGATCTGTTAATTTCATTTTTAGGTATGTATCTCTTGTAAGAAGATAACACAGAAAAGCAGTAGATAAAGGTGTTCATGGTAATTATGCTATGAAAGTAAAAACAAGTCAAAAATATAATTGTAGAGAACTGGCTATGTGGGTATTCCTGTTGAACTATTTATAATAATTGAAATTATGTTTGTGACGATTTTGAATAGGTAAAAACACTTACTACAGGGCCGGTGAGATGGCTCAGCGGCTTAAGCGCCTGCCCGGCAAGCGCGAGGGCCCGAGTTCGACTCCCGGAACCCACATACGAAAAAGGGGCCGGTGATATCGCTCAGCGGCACAGGTGCCTGTTGGCACGTGAGGTCCTGAGGTCGACCCCCTGGTACCCACCAAAAAAAAAAAAAAAAAAACCACTTACTACACTGTTGAGTGAAAAATACAAATCTTATATGTTGAATTGTGTCTCCCCAAAATTCATATGTTAAAGACCTAACTCCTAGTACCTCCAAATGTGACTTCATTTAAAAATAGAGTCTCTCAGAGGTAATTAAGTTAAAATGATATTCTTAGGGTGAGGTCCAATTCAACGTGAATGTGTCCTTATAAAAAGCAGTGATTTGGACATCAAGACACACACATAGGGACAACTCCATGTGAACATGAAGGCAGATATGGCTTATGGATCTATAAGCCAAGCAACACCAAAGTTTGTCAGTAATTATCAGAAGCTAATTATGCCAACAAATTAATGCTGAAAATCTAGCCTCCAGAACTGAGACAATACATTTTTTATTTTTAAGATAGATGGTTTATGGGCCGGTGAGATGGCTCAGCGGCATAAGCGCCTGCCTTGCAAGCGCGAGGGCCCGAGTTCGACTCCCGGATCCCACATACGAAAAAGGGGCCGGTGATATCGCTCAGTGGCACGGGTGCCTGTTGGCGCGCGAGGTCCTGAGGTCGACCCCCCAGTACCCACAAAAAAAAAAAAAAAAAAAAAAAAAAAGATAGATGGTTTGTGTTACTTTTTAATAGCAGCCCTAGAAAATTAACACAATAGGGGTTAAAAATAAAAACCAGCAACATATGGTAATAACTATAAAATATTCTTTTAAAAATATTTTCATAGTGATAATTCACGCACCATATAATTTACCCATCGTTAAGTTCAATTGTCTTGGTTACTGGCATATTACATTAATTTTTTAAGTAGAATATATCACAATTTCCATTTTAATCATTTTATTCTAAGTGTATAATCTAGCGGCATTAATTACATTTGCAATGTTTTGCTTCATTGCCAATATAGCTTTCTAAAACTTCATCGTCCGAAAGCAAAATTCTGTAACAATTAAGAATTAACTCCACTTTCCCCTCCACCATACCCTGGTAACCTCTGTTCTACTTTCTTCTTTAAGAATTTGCCAACTTTAGACATTTCAGTAAGTTGAATCACACATTACTTGTCTTTCTGTCTCTGGCATCTTTTACTTAATGCTTTCAAGAATAGACCATGCTATATCATGTATTAGAACATTACTCACCTTTATAGCTGAATGATACGCCATCCCATGTATGTACCATGCAATGTTTATTCAACTGTTAATAGACACTTGGGCTGCTTCTACCTTTTTGCTACTGTAATAATAACACTTCAATGAACACTGGTGTAAAGTGTATTTTAGAGCATTTTTTTCAAATATTTTCAGTATATACCTAGAAGTGGAACTGCTGTCATAGGGCAGCTTGTATTTGCCTTTTTGCAGAACCAACAAATTGTTTTCAAAGAAGCTATATAATTTTATATTCCCTTAAGCTATGTACAAGGGTTCCAGTTTCCCTATATCCTTGCCAACAATTCTTTCTTTCTTCTTTCTCTCCCTTTCTTCCTTTTCTTCTAATCCTAGAAGGTAAAAAGTAGTATCTCATTTTGATTTTAATTTGCATTTCCCTAATGACTAATGATGTTAAGAATTTTTCATGTATTTATTGGCTATCTGTATATTTCCTTTGGAAATGTCTATTCAAGTCCTTTGCCCATTTTTGATTGGACTGTTCATCTTTTTGTTGTTGAAAAATTCTTTATATAATCTGAATATTAATACATTACCTGATAAATAACAATATCATCATGGGATATCTTTCCATTTATTTAGATCTTCTTTAATTTCTTTCTGCAATGTATTGTGATTTTCAGTATACAAGCTTTTAACTTCCTTGGTTGAATTCATTTTGAGATATTTTATTCTTTTAAATGCTATTGTAAATGAAACTACTTTCTTAATTTCCTTTGCAGATTGTTCATTCCTGGCTTGCTGAAACAACTGATTTTTGTTATTGATCTTATACCTTGCAACTTCGGGAACTGTTTATTTATAAACCCTAATACCTGTCTTGTTTAGTCTTTGGGATTTTCTAAACATAGGATTATGTTATCTATGATGAGAGATAGTTTAAATTCTTCCTTTTCAATCTGGATGCCCTTTATTTCTTTTTCTTGTATAATTTTTCTGGCTAGAATCTCCAGTAAACAGCAAAAAAACCACAACAGTGAAAATGGGCATTCCAGCCTAATTCCTAATCTTATGGGGAAGGCTATAGTCTTTCACCACAGTATCATGTTACCAGTGAGTTTATAAAATATGTCTTTTATCATACTGAATATGTCCTCTTTTATCTCTAGTTTTCTGAGAATGTTTATCACAAAAGAAATATGAATATTGTGAAATTACTTTCATGTACCAATTAAGATGATTATGTGATTTTTTTTTCTTTTGGTCCTATTAATGTGATATATTAGATTGACTGGTTTTCTTATGTTAGTCACCTTTGCATTTCTGGGCCACACCCTATTTAATCATGGTGTATAATCCTTGAAATGTGCTTTTGGATTCAATATGTTAGTATTTTGTTAAGAATGTGTGTATAAATATTCATAAGGAATGTTGGTCTGTAATTTTCTATTCTTATCATGTTTTTATCTGGCTTTGGTATTCAGGATGATGTTGGCCTCAGAATCAGTTAGGAAATGTTTACACCTCTTCTGCATTTGGAAGAATTTGAGAAGGACTGGCATCAACTCTCTGAATGTTTGGTTCAACTGACCAGAGAAGCAGTCTGGTTCTGGATCCTTCTTTGTTAAAAGGGTTTTGACTACTGATTCTATTTCTTTATAGGTCTGCTAAAATTTTCTATTTCATCTTGACTCACTTTAGGTTATTTGTGTCCTAGGTGTTTGTCCCTTTTATCTAGGTTACCAACTTCGTGGGCATACAGTTGTTCACAGTAATATCATAATTCTTTTACTCGGCAGGTAATGAAGTGTCCACTTTTGTTTCTGACTTTAGTTATTTGTATTCTCTTTCTCCACCTTCTAACTAAAGGTCTGTCAACTCTGTTCATGTTCTCAAAGAACCTTTTTGTTTCACTGATTCTATTATATTTCTATTCTCTTTTTTATTTATGTTTGCTCTAATTTTTATTATTTGTTTCCTTCTGCTATCTTTGGGTTTAGTTCGTTCTTCTCTTTCTCGTTCCTTAAGGTGTAAAGGTGGGTTATTGATTTCTTTCTTCCTTTTTTTTTTTTTGGTGGGTTCCGGAGTCGAACTCAGGACCTCGCGCTTGCCAGGCAGGCACTTATGCCGCTGAGCTATCTCATCGGCCCCTCTTTCTTCCTTTTAACATAGGCATTTATAGCTATAAATTTCCCATATAGTACTGCCTTCTCTGTACCCCCATAAGTTCTGGTATATTGTGTTTTCATTTTCATTCTTCTCTAAGTATTTTCTAATTCTTCTTTTGCTGTTGATTTCCCACTCCATTCCACCATGGTTGGAGAAGATATTTTGTATGATTTCAATCTTCTTACATATACTGAGATTTATTTTGTGGCCTAACATATGGTCAATCCTGGAGAATTTGGTATATGCACTTGAGAAGTGTAATTCTGCTGTTTTTGGGTGGAAGCCGCTACATCTATCAAGTCTAGTTGATTATAGTGTTATTCAAGACCTGAATATCCTATTGATCCTCTGTCTATAGTTTTATTCATTACTAGAATTGGGATATTGACATCTCTAATTCTTATTGTAGAATTACTTACTTCTCCCTTTGAGTCAGCTGAAAAACACTCTTAATGGAGTAAATATTCCTTTCATCTTTAAAAGAGCCACAGTATCTTTTAAAATTATATTTGTGTTATTTCTTTCCCAAGAAACCCCATTTTTAGAAATATACTAAGGAAATTACAGTATGGTCATAATCACAGCAAATACTTATTGAGCTTTAATGTGTATCAGGCCCTGTTCTAAACTCTTTAAATGCATTATTTACTTGGTAACTCTATTACTACCTCAAATTTATGAGTGTTTGGACAAGTAGGTAAATACATGTGATTCAAAGTTTATGGTGCAACAGTGTTTATTACAGACAAAATTAAAAAAAACCAAACTACTTGATAGCACATGGCACTCAAAGTTAGAAAACCTAGGTTTAGATCATATTCTATTACTTATGACGACAAAATCCTTTACTCTTCCGGGTCTCAATTTCTCAAATGCAAACAATGCCTAAGATTTCTTCTGGTGTGTATTTTTTTTCCTTAATGGTTCGTTTTTATTATTCAAAGTACCTAGAACAGTGCTGGAAACAAAGCAGAGCCTGAATGAAAAGCATCTCTGACAGTAATTACTTCTCTATTCTAATCCTGCTCCACAGGGATAGGTGTACATGAAATGATCGAAAAATAAGATGGAATATATTTATTAGGTATCACAAACATACGAATATAAAAGGGGATGAATGTTTAAATTTTTAAAACTTATCACAGTAAAAACAAATTGCCATTAACTTCCCTCAAAATATTTCCCCTTGGGGCTGGTGAGATAGCTCAATGGCATAAGCGCCTGCCTGGCAGGCGCAAGGTCCTGAGTTTGACTTCTGGTACCCACATAAAGGAAAAAGAGGGCCGGAGATATGGCTCAGTGGCACAAGCGCCTGCTGGCAAGTGTGAGGTCCTGAGTTCGACTCCTGGTACCCACATAAAGGAAAAAGAGGGCCAGAGATATGGCTCAGTGGCATAAGCGCCTGCTGGCAAGCACAAGGTCCTGAGTTCGACTCCTGGTACCCACATTAAAAAAAATACTTCCCCTCATTTCGAAAACATTTACCCAATCATTCTGGTGGTTTGTTTTGTTTTGTTTTGTTTTGTTTTTTTTGTGGGTACCGGGGGGTCGACCTCAGGACCTCGCGCGCCAACAGGCGCCCATGCCGCTGAGCGATATCACCGGCCCCTTTTTCGTATGTGGGTTCCAGGAGTCGAACTCAGGCCCTCGCGCTTGCCGGGCAGGTGCTTAAGCCACTGAGCCATCTCACCGGCCCATGTTTTGTTTTTTGAGACAGGGTCTCAATAAATAGTTCAGGCTGGCCTCAAACTCGTGACCATACTCTTGTCTCAGGTTCCCAAGTGCACCCCCACACCCAGCTCACCCAATCATTCCTGCTACTTTTGGAGAAGTTCTGGGAGTCCTCTTTTGTGACTGTCTTTTTTTTTTTTTTTTTTTTTTTTTTTTTTTGTGGGTACCGGGGGGACGACCTCAGGACCTCGCGCGCCAACAGGCACCCGTGCCGCTGAGCGATATCACCGGCCCCTTTTTCGTATGTGGGATCCGGGAGTCGAACTCGGGCCTTCGCGCTTGCAAGGCAGGCGCTTACGCCGCTGAGCCATCTCACCGGCCCTTTTGTGACTGTCTTAATGAGGTGTGATAAAAAAAAATTGGCAAATGCTGATGCCAATTGCCATCCAATGAAAAAGTAGGCTCGTAAAAACATTACAGTATGTCTTCAGCAAACCTTATTCACCAGATCTGGCACTGTGCAACTTCTAGCTCATTCTCAAAGTCAAAATAAACACGCTTTCAAGGTAAACATTTTAAATTGATTTAGCCACAATAGTGCAACCAAAGACACAAAAGAGGATTTCTAGAAGTACTTCAGAAAGTGGCAAGAACGGTGGGATAAGTGTGTTCAAAGCTGGGGGGTGTATTTTGATGGAGATTAATGGCAATGTGTACCTTAATGTAATAAATTTTAAAAATTTAAACACATAAATCACACCTTATATACAGATGATATATCTTTAATTTATAAAGCTAACCAAGGCTGAGTTTATGAACCAAAACAAATAAATCTCCAAAACAAAAATAAGAAATCAAACCTAGAATCTATATTTCTATTTGTCACAGAGGAGGAACATGACTTACACGCACTGATATTCAACTGTCAGAGGCACACAGTCAGTTGGATCTAATTCTCCCACATGATTCAGTCACTGATTCAACACACTTATTAAACAAGTATTAAATATCTGGCCAAGCAGCAAGAACAGGTTAATAATATACCTACCTATCTGTGTTTTCAATAAGCAATGTCACAGTTTAGGTGGGGAGATAGTATGAATAAGTCATTAGTAAGAGTTATGCTACAGCTATTAACAGAATTCTAAAGCAGCACAGGAGCACCTGGACTTCATGAGATAATATTCAAGTTGATTCTAATATTTTCTCTGACATATGTCATACATTACTGTACTCATGCATACTGTGCACTTGTGAGGTATCGGCTTGTAAGTGTGTGTATGGACTCCTGACATGAAATAGGATTTTATGGATGAGAAAATTAGAGGATAAAGAGAGTAAGTGTTTGCTTCAGTGTTACAAAGCTAGTAACTGGTGAAACTAGAAGTTAAAACTAAGCAGTCTCGCTTGAGAAATGGCACAAGAATTTTCCTTGCAAAGCAACTTCTGCTGAAATGTGTTAGCCTGTGCCTACTATCATTTCATCCAAATTAACACAGGTGTCTGCAGAGCTGTCTGAGCAGCTCTCCTGAGTCATTCCCAAGACAGATGGGGGAGGGGTAATATATCTTACCACAACTCATGTGGAGATTACCAGTACATGTTATTCAGGTAGGAGATTCCTACTCCTCACTAAACATAGTATTATTCCCTTTTCTCAGCATGACTAAGGAAAATCTATACCAGCTTCCTACTGGTAAGAATGAGAAACATATGAGGTTTAAAGGACAGGTTCTTTTCACTCTGCACCAAAGAGTACATAAGAGTACACTCCTATCAAACCTAAAAAGAAGAAAATTAAGAATCATAAATGTAGCTGGGCGTGGCGGTGCATGCCTGTAATCCCAGCACTCAGGAGGCTGACGCAGGAGGATTGCTGTGAGTTTGAGGCCAGCCTGGGCTGTATAAGCGAGTTTGAGGCCAGCCTGCACTAAGTAGTGAGAACCTGTCTCCAAAAAAAAAAAAAAAAAAAAAAAAAACATAAATGTGAAATCAAAATGTACCTTCAGTCCTTCCAATTCATTTTCCAGTTGTTTAGAATAATACTCGCTCTGCTCACGTAGTTTCCTGTCTTTAGATGATTCAGCAACTAGAGCTTCAGTATGAACTTCCAGCTTTAAAATAAAATGAGAAACAAAAAAGATTTCATAGTTATAATTTTTCAAACAAAATATTTTCCCCATGGGAATTTACATTTTAATAGGAAGACAATTCAAATGTTGAAATTCATATTAATATTACAAACTGTAAAATAATTGTTTTCAAAAATTAAAGAATGAAATATATATTATTTCACTAGTCTCAAAAAGCAACTTTAATCACTACCCAATGGGCACTACACAATTTGCCTGACTACTAACCTCTTTTTTGGCTCTTTCTGTTCTGCGCAGTTCTTGCCTTAAGCTTTCAACTTTTTGCATCACCAGGTCCACCTCTTCTTCCTTATCTCGGACGTGGCGAGCAAGTTTCTGTTTTTGGGTGTGCAATTCTGTTAGTCGCTCATTGATCTCCATGAATTCCTGCATGGCCAGTTTCCTCTGACAGTGTGCGTCTTTCAGCTCTTTGGATTGGTTTTTTAATCGCTCACTAGCCTGGACTAGTTCCTACAGTTTTGTAAAAAGAATATAAGTTACCAATTTTGCAACCTAGAGACCAAATTTGGCCATCAAAGTAGCTATTTTTAACTCAAGAAGAGCCAAAATTATTCACCTCAGGACAAAATTAAAGGAAATGAACTACTTGTGAATAGATAATAAGGACATCGTGTCCTGTTTACATTCTCCATTTCTATGGTAACATGATAAATTCAAGAGAGCTGCTGATTTAACTAGATTTCTACAACTGGGTAGAAAGTATAGGAATATAAGATATAATGGTCAAAATAAATTTTATGAAATTTAATAAATATTTTTGAGATTTAAAAAAATGTACTGAATAATTACAAATAATAATAAAAAATCCACAAGGGTTGCTCTTAATGTGGAGACTAAGCAGCAAGGAGGTAAGAAGGAAGCCTGAGACTCCCTGGTTCAGAGGGGCTATGGTAGACTAGGGTCAGTGAAACTGCCTGCTTCCTGGCAAAAGAAAATACAGATCTTTTTTTGGGGAAAGAACTTCAAGGAAATTTAGGTTTTTCACACATTAAGAGCAAACAAATATGAGCTCACAGAAACAGATCCCCAAATGCCTGGAGAACAAACCATCATAATCAAACAATGGAAACAATGAACAAAACAACCACCAAAAGTATTTGGGCATTAGAATGATCATATATCAACTTAAGATTGCTATGTATGAATGTTTGAAGTAATAAAATAAGAAAGTATAAAAATGGAAAAATAACAAAAGACTAATAAAAATGACCAAGCAGATTTATAAATGAAGTCTATAGGACCTTTAGAAATGAAAAAAGTGTTAAAATTAAAAACATGAATCTACCAATATAGAAAGCTCTGTATTTACGAAGAGAAAGAAACTCAAAGCCGGAAATGTTCAAAAAATGAAACCAGATAATGCCAGAGAAATAAAATACCTTAAAGAAATCAGAGGAGGAAAAAAAGGGCAACTCTTCTATTAAAAAAAAAAAAAAAATTCAACCCAGAACAAGCATAAATAATAGAAATAGAAACAGTGCAAAATACTTTCAAAGAAATTAACAAATTGAACATGAAGAAAAATTACTTCTCAATTACTAGGTTTCACATAAACAAAAACTGACAGAGCTTACCACAATCACATCTGACTAAAGAGACTTCTACAGCTTTATAATAGGAAAAAGAACAATGTTTTTAGGAGAAAGGTCTAATGCAAGACAAATGAAAGGGTGAGAAATTGGTAAACATGAATGTGAACATGAAGAAATGTATACATATGACTGTTAGAAAAATATCTAATTTGTAAAGTAAAAGCACATAAGTATTGAAATATTTGTCAAAAACAGCATGCAAGGGCTGGTGAGATGGCTCAGCGGCGTAAGCGCCTGCCCGGCAAGCGCGAGGGCCCGAGTTCGACTCCCGGAACCCACATACGAAAAAGGGGCCGGTGATATCGCTCAGCGGCACGGGTGCCTGCTGGCGCGCGAGGTCCTGAGGTCGACCCCCGGTACCCACAAAAAAAAACAAACAAACAAAAAAAAAAAAACCAGCATGTAAATTAGGATGAGGTAACAATTAAAAGCCCTTGAATTTTTGGGGGGAAGTAGTTTAGGATATTAAATTTAGATTCTGTTAACATACAGGGTAAAATTTAAAAATAACTACCAAAAAGCTAGAAAGAAAAATCTGAAAAAGGAAATAATAGCTTAAGTGATTTTATAAAATAAAAACAATTGTGCAGATTGGCTGTACCTCAATATGCACATACTTAACACTACTAAACTGTGCATTTTTAAATGATTAAGATGGCAAATATTGGGCCGGTGAGATGGCTCAGCGGCGTAAGCGCCTGCCCGGCAAGCGCGAGGGCCCGAGTTCGACTCCTGGAACCCACATACGAAAAAGGGGCCGGTGATATCGCTCAGCGGCACGGGTGCCTGCTGGTGCGCGAGGTCCTGAGGTCGACCCCCGGTACCCACAAAAAAAAAAAAAGATGGCAAATATTATATGAATTTACCACAATTAAAACTTTTAAATGGGAAGAAGAAAAATGATACATTAATAAAGCATGAAAAACTGAAAGCAAAAAGTAAAGAGGCAGGAACACATCTAGATAGTAATCAAAAGAAATAAAAGGGCTAAACTCACCAGTTAAAGGCAGTTTGTTATACCAGATTAAGATACAAAATCTAGACTTCAGTAGAAAAACATTATTAGGGATAGGGAATATTACCATACAATCACATAATGCAATATATTAGGAAGAAATATCGTTTTTAATTTTAGTGCATTCTGTAAGAGTCTTGAAATATACTAAAAAGAAATTAATAGAACTTCAGAGAAAAATGGTAAAAATATCAAAATGATGATAAAGTTCAATTTCTTAATCATTAACATATAAACTGAGTAAATGGTGTAAAGAAGATTTGAAAACTTCCATCAACATATGTATAGAAGCTGATGCCCTGTATTGGAAACATATACTCTTCGAGAACACATGTTGAATATTTAAAGAATAGAAAAATCTAGAACACGAAGCAAACCTCAGTAGCTTTCAAAGAACAGATATATAAATCAAATTTTAATAATATTGCAATTAAATTATAAATCATCAGTCTCATCTTTAGTAAATGAGATTACTAAAAATAAAATAACATTATCCTGTCCTAATCTTGTACTACCTATTTGATCTAGCTCAATTTCCACCCCATCCTATTCTTACTTATCTTTGGGACAGGATGCCTATTAGCCAGAAGTTCCTCCTAGGGGTGTTAGCTGAAACCAGCTGCATCTAAGACGCCTCAGAGAGTGAAGGCCAGACAACCTGTAACTCATTATAATCTACCTGCATGGTAAATAACACACTCCCCATCACTACGACAGTGGCAACTGTCATGACCATGATCACCAAGAACCAAAAAAGGAGCAGAAAGAGGTGGCACCCAAATCTTCAGAGAAGACAGGACTGTTCCTCCCTTATTAACTTATCCCTCCCGCTCATTTCTTTTACTTTTCTCAAGAGGCTGAGACATTTATTCTCCTATTCTTAGCCAAGAATAAAAGCTTCCTTTGCTGCTCAATAGGTGTTCAGTATTGTTATTGGTTCCATAATTTCCAGAGGGAGAAAGGACCCTATTTGGGGTAAAATAATACCTAACTCATGGGGTTGTGATGATGATTAAATCATCTAACATATGTTAAGCACTTTACATTACAGTAGAAAAGTGCTATTAGAATAGATAAGCAGCTACATAAATGTTACCTATACTATCATATTATTATTTAGAAAATAATACACTGCAATTTAGACTTAACATAGAAATGTAACAATGGTTTAATATTAGAAAAACTCTATAAATGTAGTTCAACACACCAATTTATTAAAGGAGAATCATAATCATATCAATATAGTACAGAAATGCAATTTAGTTACTTATTCTTTTTTTTTTGTGTGTGTGGGTACCAGGGGTCGAACTCAGGACCTTGTGCACCAGCAGGCGCCCGTGCCGCTGAGCAATATCACCGGCCCTTTTTTCCTATGTGGGTTCCAGGAGTCGAATTCGGGCCCTCATGCTTGCCGGGCAGGTGCTTACGCCGCTGAGCCATCTCACCGGCCCTAGTTACTTATTCTTAATGAAAAAAATTACTCAAATAGAAATAGAAACTAACTCCCCTTAATCTGCTAAAAAAAATTACTAAAAATTACCAGTGAACACTAGTGGTGACATATCAGAGGCATTTCTTTAAAATTCAGGGATTAGGATGCTGGCTGTCGCTACTTCTTTTCAATACTGTACTGAGGTCTTAGTTAATGTAGCAACCCTTGTAAAGACATGAGTCATAGAAATCCAAAAGGAAGAAACAAATTTCTCATTATTTACAGAAAATTTCAAAGAATCTAAAATATACTTCATTAAGAGTTTAGCAATGTTGTTAGAACAAGATCAATACAGAAAAATCAGAAGGAAAACAAATTTTAAAGTTAAAATGTGAAAAAATAGAGTAAGAAATTTAAGGACAGACAAGAAGACCTGTATGAAATTTTATAGAACATTTTAAATGAATTTAAATATATGGACAGATATCATGTTTATGGATTAAAAGGCTATGGAGCTACAGAGAAACTATTTTTATGTTTTCGCATAATTAGCCCTTTTGAACAAATTTTACTGACACTGGAGAGGTGGAGTAAATGCAAGTCATTAGTTACTGACTAATTTCAATTGTGAGAAAACTTGAGAGATTTATCTTCTGGAGGTAATAATTACAAGGTGATGTAAGAGGTAGCCTGGAGCAAGGAGACTTTCGCTTTGTGAAGCTGGGTACATCAGGTTTATCTGTTCTCTGGAATGATTAACATTCCAAAGACTTAGAGTAAGAACCCAAGATCTACCTCCAGACTTTCAAGGAAGACTCTCAGAACAGGTGAGAGGGATGGGAGGCTTCTGTCTTTTTCCTCTATGTTAACTCCTGGATAAATGTTTTGGGGGTTCCTCCTTACAATATAGACTCCTTCCTCATGGGTAGAGTTTTATCCAGCCGTGTCTCAGGGCATTACCTCGGAGGTCAAAATTGGCACACAGGGGAGCCACGCAGTTATTGAGGTAGGAAGAAATAAAGGTAGGTAGAAAGGAGACAAGGAAAACTATTATTTTTTAAAATTACACTTTTAAGAAGATTGGGGACACAAAGTTACCCAAGGCTATCAACATGTGCATTCCCTAAGTTAATTTGTGGTTCTTTCCTTCCAGACCCATTACTCTCAAAATTCCTTAAGGATACTGTGTAAGTTCATAAATTAGTTTAGTTGAGAAAGTAAAGAGTGGGAATCTGGTCTTAAGATAAAGGAACAGGTTGAGAGACTTCAAAGAATGCTTAAATTATCTGTCTTTAAAAAAAAAGAAAAAGTGCTTCTACTTTTTACCTATAAAATGGGCCATTGTCCTTCTGGGGGATGAGCCATCTTTTCCAAGGTTTCTACTCCCTCAAGAGAAACATAAATGTTTCCAATTCCAAAAGATAGTGCGCATCTCTCTTGAGGGCCCACATTATTTGAGTGTGTATTTTTAAAATTCTGCCTAATACATCCCTTTACGTCTCTCACTGAATGTCCCGAAAATTTTTTTGTGCAATGGAAGTCAGCAAACCTGCAACTTATTCTATGGAGAGGGTGGGTTTAGGTTCCTGATCTCTGCTTTGGGAACCTCCTCAGACCCTGACAGTTATTATTTGCTGTGTGTAAATAATAAAAATCTGCTCTGCTATTGACATGTGTGTGGATTTAGAAAATTAATATGTACTAGAAGGAACTTGACTCAATATTCTAATGATGTCAATTCTTCTAAAATTGACCTTTAGATTCAACGTAATTTTAATTAAAATTCTCATAGTTTTCAAGGAACTGAGATACAGACCCATGCATATATGGAATTTGATGTATGACAGAAGTGACACTGCACAACACTGGGGAAAGGAGAGCCTACAGTAAGCCACACAGAAAAAAGTAAAACTGAATCCTTATCCCACATTGGAACAGTTGAGCCTTAAATAGATTTTGCTAAAAGGCTAGTGACTCTTCACTTGGATCTACAGATGCAACATGAGTAACTAAAAGTGGATAAAGCTTGCTATCTCTGCCTTAATTTTGTATTTGTCTCCTTTATCACCTTAAACTTTGTGTGAGACTTCCGCTCAGCTCTGCATATAGGCATATTAATCACTGAAAAAATGTCTATTTAAAGACTGGTTTATTAGCTCTGTGTTTACCTACCATTATGGCTTCTATCTAGATTTCACCCCTAAGACTCACCTTCTCACAAGTAGAGCTTGGGGGAGGTAACTGGACTACACGCATGACACTGGATTGGTCCACTGACAGGATTCCAGCTGGGAGTGATGCTGGGAGGTGAAGCCTGATGGGAAGTGGTGGGTTACTGTGGGTGTGACCTGGTATATCCTTCCTTGTTCCTTGATGCTGCTCTGCTTTCTGCGTGCCATGCCACCCTGCCTTAGAGCCACTCAACTATGGACTGAAACCTCTACAAACTGTCAAAATAAACCAAAATAAACCTCTCTTCCTTTAACTTGTGGGTGTTGGGTATTTTGTCCAAGAGAAAGTAACTAAGACACTTAACCCTATCTCATCTCCCTTCAACACTGAGGACACCAAAGAAGAGTACCTAAGGTCTGTTCAAGATCTGCAACTGTCAACTTTTACAGCACTCTTTTCCAGGCCCTTTAGAGTGGAACCTAGAAGTCTCCAGTCATTATTCTAAACCTGCAGTCACCTTGATTCCAGGGGCATCTGTGCAGACAGATCACCCCATGATGAGATCACCTCTGCAGACAGATCAACCTACCAAGGGGGAACAACTGGAACTGAAGCTGCCACCCTAAGTAGTATCAATCATCTCAAAAGAACCAAACTGCCTCCTTAAGCAATAAAAACTTCTCTGGCCATGCACAGGCCTGTAACACCAACACTCTGAGAGGCCTAGGCAGAAGGATCACAAGTTCCTGGCCAGCCTGGGTAACTTAGGGAGAACCTATCTCAAAATAAAAAAGTATGGGGACATAGCTCAGCACTCACTGGGTTCAACCCCTGTACTACTCCACTGAAGACATAAATATGAAAAACCAAACAAAAAATTAAAGAGAAAAATATAGGGGAAAAAACTTTGCCTTGCATTTCTTACACTGTATAAACCAGAAAATGTACTAATCATAAAAATACTGACAGATTTGACTACATTAAATCTAAGAGCTTTTATTAATCAAAAGTAAAAGTAGAACGACAAGCCACTGACAATGAATTTTAATCTATGTAACTGAAAAAAAGATTAGTATGACCAGAAATTGTCAAGAATTCTTATCTAACTGTAAGAAAAAGATAACTGGAGAGAAAAATTTACAAAGGATATTAAAAGGTGCTTTTGCAAAACACAAAACATAAATAAATGATGGGTAGACATTTATAAAGATACCTGACCACAGCAACAATTAAGAGAAATGAAAACTAAGCCCACTGTAAAACATCATTTTAAACCTAAAAACCTCAGTTTAGACTAAAGTGGCCAAAAGTAGTGAAGGCAGGCACAGGCACTGGCCTAGCCAGTCCTCGGGGTTCCTCAAGCGACGACGGCTGTCTCTGAGGCACAGAACCAGCCTAGAGATGACCATCAGCCAGACCACAGCCCGAGCAGAGCGCCTGCAGCGCCAGATACGCAAACCCTCGCCCTTCGCCTTTGTCTCCCTTCTCTATGAAACTCTGAAGTTCACACTGGCCCTGAAGACAGATCCTGAACCTCTTTATACGTTATTCTCTGCGTGTCTGTGCTGACTAAAACTCCTTGTCCCTTCACCACTGCTTGTCTTGATGGCATACTGGGATGGGTGACCAAGCCTGGTCTGTGGGCCCCCAGAGACAGGGCTTTTGCCCTAAAACTCTGCTAACAGTAACACGTAAGTATGGTAATAAGAAAAAGTGCTGAACACAGAATGGACACTGTTCCCAGGAAGACAAAACTAACTGGTTGATGGGTACATGGAAAGGTGTTCAACATCATTAGAAATGAAAATCAAAATCATAATAAAACACCATTTCACAACTGTTAGAGTAGCTATTATCAAACAAAAGATAAAAATGTTGGCAAGGATATGGAGAAAATGAAATTCCTTTTTACTACTTAAAATTCTTTATTGGTGTAATGTTTCTTTTCAGTAACGCCCTCTTAAATCATACTAAAAGGGTTTTTAGCATTAAAATTTATTAAGAATTGGCAAAATACATTAGTATAAATCTAAAATCAGATTTTTATCCTTACTATGTTAATTAAATTTGACTGAGTATATTCTACAAATAGATATAAACTAGTAAATCACTAATATTATTAAATTATCATTAAAGCAAATAGAACACTTGTTATATATACCAAATATTATTAAACTGGTCATGAGTTTAGATGGATTTATACACATCATTGCTTTAAAATTCAGTGAGAAGAAAATTAAAATATACTTATCTGATTCAATTTAATCTTTAATCGCTTTCTCTACTAGTCCTTTTAACTAATAATTTTATTTATTTGCTTGCTTGCAGTACTAGGGATTGAACTTAGGCCCTTCACTCTGAATTGCATCCCCAGCCCTTTTTAATTTTTAATTTTGAGACGAGGTCTTGCTAAGTCACTAAACTGCTCAGGCTGGACACGAACTTGCAATTATGTCTCAGCCTCGCAGAGTGCTGGAATTATAGGTATGTGTTGACCACCGTATCTGGTCAGTTGTTTATTTTTAAATCCCTCTATTTCCACACTGGTAGAAAGACTTATAAATCTTCCCCAGAAGGACTTCATTTTTTATTAATCATGGCATTATATCTTATATCATTGAATGCAATTCATACTATGCCATAAGCTACTAATCCCTTTTTTACATTAGTGAAAGCCATAGTACTTAACAAGATGTGGTTTAAGTATTTCTACTGCTTCAACATCATTTTCTCTATTGGGCTGTGTTACAGAGTCTTAGCTGTCAATGAATTTTGTTGATGTTTCTAGCACTATTTAAAAATACTGTTTAAATGTTACACAAAGTTCTTATAAAAATGATTTTAGTTTGTTTATCCATGGTGCTTTGAAAGGAAAACTGACATTTAAAGAATTAAATCACTGAAGTGGTTTTAAATTATAGTCTTTTAAGAATGTACATTTCAGCAAATTATACTGAAAATTATGCCTGTATTTTTATTTTTTTCTGTAGATGCTAAAAATTCTATCAATTTCTTCATAATACCTTTTTCAATAATTCACTTTTAATTAAGACCTCTAAATAAACTTCAAAGTGAACAAAAGATTTTGAATTTTAAAGCCTCAAGGATACAAAAGTTTCTTCATTAGCACCTAATAATCAATTTTTTTTTTTTTTTGTATCTGGCCAGATTCTTTTTTTTATTAGTATATGCTTGCAGTACATAATGATTCCATTCATCAGGAGGAGTTAGTACATGTACATAACACATTTTAATACTTTTTATGTCCCCTCCCCTCCCTTCCCTCCAGCTGCATTTTTTTCCCTACCTTCCCTCCATCTCTTTTTTCCTATTATCTATCCTTTATTTTGCTCTTTATTTATATTTTGGGTCTCTCATAAAGACAAACCACGCAATATTTAAGTTTGTGTGTCTGATTTATCCCACTTAACATTATGGTATCAAGGTGCATCCATTTTCCTACGAATGATTCAAGTTAAGCCAACTTTTCAAAAAATAAAAATACTATATTGTTGTCATTGGTTATGAATGCTTTCATTATTCTAATTAGGCAAGATGAAGAACATAGAAAAAGACTTTAATAATCAATTCATATATTTTTACCTTATTTAGTTCTTCCCTTTCTTGTTGTAAAGTTTTGACTTGTTTTTCGTAAGCCTTGATTTGTCTAAAAGCATCCTCTAGTTCTCGTCTCACAGAATTAGCTTCTTCAAGTTGCTGTTCCAAATGACTTGATTCTAAAAACAAATATATATAAGCAAATGCTTGAACATGGCTTAAAACAACAACAACAAAAAACTTTCTTTCGAGAAGCCCTGTGAATTTGGTATTAGATCTATTGACACCAAATGCTAGTACCATTCATGACAAATTACAGTACTATACATTCACTATAAAGATGGTGAATGGCATAAGCCAGTAAATACATGTGCAAAATGCCTTATATATCTATTAGGGAAAAAAATCCCATGACTTCTAAAAAGAACACCTTCAGACCAACTAAACATTTGAAACTTAAAGAACGCAAGAAAGCCAATCAACCAAACAAAAAAAGTTTGTGTCTACTACTGTTACATGTCATAGTGCTGATGTTACTCCAATTATTGTAAAATTTTTGCTTCTAACAGTGTTGCTCCAGATCATCTAGCCTAATTTCACCACTGGTTATGTAAAAAATAAACTCTGATTTCTAAAAGTAAATACTGAAAACTTCTGATCTCAATCAGTTCTTCCAGTTTTTCAGATAAAGTAACTCAAAAATTTGAATAACTTGCTTTACGTCATATTGTTAAAAGCATATCAGAATAAAGACCAGAGTGCAGAAAATTTCATACTGACTTCTCCAATTTGGAAAGCAATGTTATTAAATAATGTTTAACATTATTGGATCAAAAGGCTTATTATAAAATTTTAAAAATCTATTAATTTTCACAGATGCGCTAATAAAATTTAATAAACTTATAATGGTAAAAAGTAAACTATCAAATTAAAGAACTGAACTCAATCAAGATGTGATACACATACATAGCAATTCCCCACAATGAATGTATTATATATCACAAACATATACTAAATTAAAGATTTAAAAAAAAACTGAAGTCAGTGAAAACAGACAAAATGAAACATATGCATTATTAATTCTGTTTAGGATATTTTCTGTTCCTTATAAACTCATTATTGTAAGTATAATCCCCAAATAGCCTCACTCTCTTCAGGAATGTACATATGCAGAATCTCAGGCTTCACACAGACCTAATGAAATGGAATTATAGAAGCTCCTCAGGTGATTGCTATGTACAATAAAGTGAGGGGAAAAAATACACAAAGCGTTGCATATTTTTCAGTTTAATGTTTTCCGTAAATGAAGCATTAATAATACTAGTGCTATTGAGAAAAGTACTTCATTTGCTTAGCTAAATCCTATAATCTAAAAATCATTTAAATGTGTTAGTATATCATGCACTAAATAATTCTACATTCTATAAGCAAAATAGTTTACAGGCTTATTAAAATTTTGCTCTTTTGAAAGTCTAGATATATTTATGGATAGCATAGTATTTAACAACTTTTTAGGGGTTTTTGGGTTTTTTTTTGGTTTTGGTTTGTTTTGTTTTGTTTTTTAAGACAGGGTCTCACTCTGTGGTACAGACTAATCTGTAACTTTGTAGGCAGCCTAGCCTGGCCTTGAACTAGAGATCCTCTTGGCTTGGCCTCCCAAGTCCTAGAATTACAGGCAGGTACCATCACACCTGGATTAATAACTTTTGAAGATATATGAAAAATGTATTTAACTAGTTCTCAGTTTATCTTAATAGTGTTCTTTAATGAAAGTCTTTAAAGAAGAAAACAAAGTCATAGGGTGTCTAGTCCCAAAGATCACAGGATATTCAGTCTAATGTTCAGAACAGTTTATAATTTTCTCAAACTTTGGCATTTTATATGGGAATTTTCCTATTTATATTAATTTCTTTCAAACATGTTTAAATGGTATTTTCTGTTATTTTATAACTAACATTTTAACAATTTCTAAGGTAGATACCAATTTAGTTTGCTATTTCTTTCTAGTAATGAGTCAAAATTCAATATGTGAAAAAGCTGACTTCTGTTATTTCCTGGTTCATTTTAATTATGTGGTTAAAGAAAATCAATCCTAATATTAGTGAGTAGTCCTTTTTGAGCATACTTCCTTCTACTTTAAGGGTTCTACCAAATACAGTCAATATTTTTGCAAATTATTATTGACTCATTTCAATTTTTCTTTGTAAGAAACAAAAGAATTTAGTATTTCATAAAATTCATACATCATGTAAAGTTCATAGCTTTAGACAGAATAGCTTCTACAGCCTTTAAGGATAGTTTTGTGTATTATTTCAGCATAGGTTTAACTTTAGGCTCACATCAGCATTTTATTTTGGCTGCTTTACAATGGAGTTAAGTAGAGAAATATATATCATGTTTCACATTTTAGACACTTTGTAAATGCCTAAAAAGCTCAAATAAAACAACCTGTGAATTATGATAAGCACAAAAGGAAATATACTGAATTAAGAAATGTTAGAAAAAAGAAAATCATTCAATTTTTTATAAATCCTCCACTGTGGAGGAAAGAACAGCACCTTTAATCTGAAAAACACAGAATTCTGCATCCTGAAAAGACAAACCCCAAATCAAGAAAATCCACAATGCCTCAAACTTAGGTCAACTACTGGGTAAAAGGAATAAGGCAGAAGAGCCTTTACTTTCACTGTAACAAACAGTATTTGATTAAAACTTTGGAAGAAATAATCATCAATGACTACTAAAAATATCTTAGGCAAAACAATTAGCCATAACAATTAGTTGAAGTTATTAAAAATCAGTTATAGTGAACAAACAGAAAAAGCAGTATTAAGAACGTGTGTTAGCTCATACAAACTAAATGATTCTTAGTTTATGGCTGTTATTAGAATTCTGAAATTCAGTCTGTTAGTAATGAGGGTTTAAGGAGGACAAAACACACATGGAATACTTTCCTTTGCACTGTGAGGCCTATAAGAGACATATAAAGTACAATCTCTGTCCTGAAGGACATAACCAAGTTAGAAAGACAAGAGTAACACTCTTACCATCATAAATAAAGAAGAAAATCAAATAGAAACTGTGTGGTAGGTTATATACGCTGTAGGATTTGAAAGAAGGGCAAAAATGAGAGAGATTAAGGGAGTACTCAAAGTGCAACACTAGAGCCAAGCACAGTGGCTCATGCCAGTAGTCCTGGCTACTCAGGAGGCTGAGGTAGAAAGATCCTTTGAGCCGAGGAGTTAGAGACCAGTCTGGGCAACACAGTGAGACCTTGTAATATTAAAAAAAAAAAAAAAAAAAAAGTGGAACACTAGTAAATTGGAAAGGTGATCACAACTGGAGTCACAGGGAAGTCTGTAGAGCAGTCAAACATCTCCTTGATTCACAAGCAGCAGTTTTGTAGCTTTTCCATTATATTCTTTTCTTGAAATAGAGCCAGGCACAGTGGCACACACCTCTAATTCCAGTACTTTGTGAAGCTGAGGCAGGAGGATCACAAGTTCGTGTCCCACATGGACAACTTAGCAAGACCCTGCCTCAAATTAAAAACTAGGAAAGGGGGCTGGATGCCCGGGTTAAATCTCCAGTTCTCCTTCCCCAATTATTACTCTTCTGAGACATGAAGATATTTTATTTCTAATTATAACGGGGTGTTTGAGATAGAGATTGAAAGACAAATGTTAGTTTAGGGTTAAGAGACAGAGGGAGTACAAGGAAGAACAAATACCTAACCCCAAGCCAGTACAGAAGTTTAAAAGGCATACTGTGTACTATTATACATTATTCACTTAGAAAACAAAAATATCCCTTTATTTCTCATATAAAATATTAAACAAGGGTATAATTTTTTAGTTTGCCTGCAGACATTCAATAAATATTTATATACTGTTTTGTTATATGGTAACAGGTATTGAGCCTGGCACCAAGAATATAGTAGTAAAACCAATTCTGTCCCTACCCTCTAGGAGCTCAGAATGTGGTGAGAAAAGCAAATATTAAAAAGAAATTGCAAATCATTATAAATTTATTACACTTTTCTAGGAATTTTAAGATATTGCCAACTACTACGATAGAGAAATACAAAATATGAAAGCACTAATGGATGGTTTCACTTTTCTCAGGAAGTATGTGGAGAAATACTAGATTGAGAATGCTCTGGACACTTTTCCCTCCAAAGCTGAGGTCGAGTGGGGGGTACTCATCAGGCAGGTGTTTACGGGAGCTTGTGTTTTATCTCCACCTTTGATATAAAAATACTTGAGGCAGAGGAGCCTTTGCTTTCACTATAACGAACAGCATTTGATTTAAACAAACTGGCTCATGTCTAACAGTGAATGAGGCACAGCTCTTACCTTCAACTTCACCACTGCGCCTCTAGTCCTAGTGTAACTCTAGGACACAGTGGCAAAGCAAGACTTACGGACTGAATAAAGCACAAATGAATGTTGCTAGTGGAAATGTAAAATGGTTCAGCTGCTGTGGAAAATAATACTGAATGGTGAGTTCTCCAAAAATTAAATCTCCAAAAATTTAACAGAATTAAGGCTGGTGGTATAAATCAGTGCCAAAACACTTGCCTAGCACGTACGAGGCCCCAGGTTCAATCCCTAATACCACAAAAAATTTAAAAAACAGGATCACTATATATATAATCCACAATTCACTTCTGGGAATATACCCAAAAAAGTGAAAGAAACAACTTAAGATATCTGTGCATTTATGTTCATAGCAGCATTATTTGCAATGGCCAAAAGGTAGACTCAAGCCATGTATTCAATGGACAGAAACGGATAAACAAAAATGTGTTATATTAATACAATGGAATATTAGCCTTAAAAAGAAGAAAATTATAACACATACTATAACAATGGATGAACCTCGAGGTTATTATGTTAAGAGAAATAATTTAGAAACAAAAAGATAAATGTTGTATGATTCCACTTACACAAGAGTCCTAAAACAGGACTCATTCAAATTCATAGAGACAGAAAGTAGAATAGTGGCTGCCAGGGACTGGGTGGATGGGGGAGGAGAGAAAAATGGAGAATTATTGAATGGATACAGAGTTTCAGTTGGGGATGATAAAAAAGTTCTAGAGACAGATGGTGGTGATGGCTGCCTAATAATGTGAATGTGCTTCATACCACTTAACTATAAACTTAAAAATGTTTAGAATGCCAGTTACAGTGGTACCTCAGTTCACGAACTTAATTCTTTCCACGATTCTGGTTGAAAACCACATTGGATGAGAACTGAATTAAATTTCCCCATAAGGTCAACATTAAAGAATTAAAATTATTTTTATAGATATTCTTTTTGGTGCATATACCCCAGAGTTAGAGCTGAAGAAGATGGCAACCCAGAAAAGCCAATAAATATAGAGAAAAAGCCTGAACAAAAAGCTTGTTCTTCTTATCCAAAGGACAAGGAAAGGGCCATGCACTATTTGTCTATTATCAAGAGAGAAAACTCAGAAAATGATGGAAAAGGCTGTGCCTCCATGCTCACCCACGTTGACAAAGGACAAGTGAGGAGCCAGTTTCCAATCTCATGAGGCTGTAATGAAATGTCCAAACACAAGCGTGGTGACAGAGAAAGACTGGTAGATAGTTAGGAGGTTCATCCCTCTCGTGGGTAAACAGCACACCCTCCCCCTGACAAAAGCATCAGTAGACACCATGTGGGGAACCTGGACTTCTACCTCCAATAGGGCAGCAGAGTGCTCCTCTCTCTTCCCTCAGGGGTGAAGTGAGAGAAGCTTAAGAACTTTCACCATCATCCAGTGGCAAAAAAAAGCCATTGTCTTAGTTACTTTTCTCTCATTGCTGAGACAAAATACTAGACACCCAAAGTCGAAGGGGAGAAAGGTTTGTCTAGCTCATAGTTGGCTGATTCCAAGGCAGGGTGGCATGGCAAACAGGCACTGCAGAGGAGAAACAGTGCATGGCAGGCAGAAGATAGCAAAGCAACAAGATACAGCCACAGCTCTTTCTATCCATTATATCTTAGCCAGGCTACTTAGGGCAAGTAGTACTCAAACCCTTAATCCTAGTGCCCTTGATCCTAGCATTTCACCATGAATCCATTCTAGCATCACACACTCTAGATCCAGCCACCTCTGAAAAAGCCCCACCTATGACTGCAGGAGGCCTTGGGGGGACATCTAGACACAAGCCGTAACAGCCAACCTCACCAAAGTATCAGCAGAAATCATGTTGGTGGCTAGAACTTCTAACAACGCTCAGCAGTAATGACACCCTGGGGTACAAAGGATGGCCAAGCAGGGAAATTAGACTTCTACTTAACCTTGGCATTAATAAGGCATAAATCCCCTTTCCCAACTGGAGTACTACCAAGAAAAGCCAACTAAAATGGTTTAGATAGGATCCAGAATCTAATGGAAAATCACTCATCTTATCAAGAATTAGGAAAATCTCAAATTGAATGAGAAAGACAATTATCAGCTATAAACCAGCTAAGTAACAGAGACACTACAATTATATGATAAACACATTAAAGCAGCCATGATAAAAATGCTTGTATGAGCAATTCTGAACATACTTTAAACAAATGAACAAATAAAAGATCTGAGCAAGGACATAGGAAGGATTTAGAAAGAAACAAATAATATAAAGAAAAAAATGGAGATTTTATAAGTGAATAATGCCATAACTGAAATACAAAGTTCAGCATGTGGGCTTAACAGTACGAAGAAGTCAGAGGAAGGATTCAGTGAACATAAAGATAGAAAAACAGAAATTAACCAGTATGAACCAAAGAGAAAAAACAGAACGAAAAACAACCAGGGCTTCAGGGACTCTTTAGATGACAACAAAAATCTAACACTCATGTCACTGGAGTTCTAATAGGAGAAGGAAAATTAGGCAGGTCTGAAAAAGCACTTAAATAAATAATGCCTGAAAACTTCCCAATTTTGGCGAAAGACAAAACTTTCAGATTCGAGATGAAAACAATCTCAAACAGAATAAACTCATAAAAACCCTTATCAATACACATAATTATAACAAAAGATCAAAAAATTAAAGAAAAACTCTTGAAAGCAATCTGAGGAAATAACATCTCACGCCCAGAGCAAAAACACTAAGAACAGTGACTTTCTCACCAGAAACCATGTAATCTTAAAGGAAGTAGCACAATATTTTCTTTCTTTCTTCCTTTCTTTCTTTCAGCATAATATTTTCTAGGTGCTTTGTACAAAACAAAACCTGTAGACCCTGTTTCCTATTCCCAGCCACAATATCCTTTGGGAATGAAGAGAAAATCAGGATAGTTTAAGATTAATTAAAAAAAAAAAAAACAACTAAGAATTTGTTGATATCAGGCTTATCCTAAAAGAATGGCTAAAGGAAGTTCTGTAAACAAAAAGGAAACAACAAAAGAAGGAACTCTGGATATATGGGAGGAAGAAAGGGCATGGTACACAAAAATATGAGTAAATACAAAAGACTTCTCTTCTTCAGTTTTTTGAATAATCATTCATGGCTGAAGGAAACATTAAAACCTTATCTGTGTGCTCCTAAAACACATGTGCAGGGAAAATGTAAAACAATTACAAAGTAAGTGAGTAAGCAGATGTAAAGGGAGATAACAACATTACACTTCACTCAAACTGGCAAAACGGGCAACTACTAAAAGCATTTATATGAGATATATTAAAAAACATTATAGGTCAACAAAAATGGAATTCTAAAAAATCTTCAAGTAATTTAAAGGAAGAACAGGAAACAAAGAAATGAAAAATAACAAAACAAAAAATAAATAGCAGATATAAGCCCTAATATAAATTATAATTATATGCATAATTATATATCAATAATTATATTAAATATAAGTGATATAAATAATATTTATGACAAAGTGGATTAAAAACACGATTCAACACAAATGGCCAAAGAGCGTATCATGAGTCATGAGGGAAATGCAAATGAAAACCACAATGAGGTACCATTTCACATACACCATGACAGCTAAAATAAAAAGGAATGAAATACTGATATAAGCTACAGCGTGGAAAAACCCTCAAAATATGATGCTATGTAAAAGAAGCCCAACACAAAAGATCACACATACATTAGACAATTGCTTTTATAAGAAATATACAGAACAGGTATTATCATAGACAGATAAAGCAGATTAATGGTTGTCAGGGGTAATGAGAGGTCAAGATAAGCAGAATGCTTGTGTGTGTGGTTTTGCTCTGTAACTGAACAGAAGCAACGGCGTATTATACCATACTGCCCGTATACTAAATGCTTCTCAACTGTAACCTTTAAAATGGTTAGTTTTAGAGAGCCATGACGGCATGTGCCTATAATCCCAGCACTCTGGGAGGATGAGGCAGGAGGACCACAAGTTCCAGCCCTGTCTGTGCAGCCTGGCAATCTAGACCCTGTCTCAAAATAAAAAGTAACTTTTTTTTTTGTTTTGCAAATGTCCTGGGTTCAACCCTCAGTATCATTAAAAAAAAAAAAGTTAGTTTCATGTTACAGGAAGCTAACCTAAATAAAAATGCTATTTATATGATTAAGTCTAAGATAAATCATATCTTAAACTTTAGCCAGTTTAAAAGAACTGAAATCATTTGGAGGGTATTCAACCACAGCAGAATTAAACTAGAAACTGGTAACAAAAAAATCACTAGAAACTCTTCAAACAGAAACTAAACACACTTCTAAATAATCCATGAGTCAGAGGAAACTGTAAATGAAAAAAATTAAAACATTTAACCAAATGAAAATGCAATATATTGAAATCTGTAAAAACAGTACTGAAAGAAAAATTTATAGCACTAACTGCATGAAAAAGTCTTAAATCGGTTAATGTAAGCTCCCACTCTAAAGACATACAGAAGAAAGCAGGAAATAATAAAGAGCAGAAATCAATGAAATGGAAACAAAAGCAGAGAGAAATCAATGAAGCAAAAATATGATTCTATGAAAAGATCAATAAAATTGACAGAGGAAGAGAGAAAGAAAGAAGAAGTGGTAAGGAGATGGAGGGAAAGAGGGCATGGGGAATGGAGGAGGACAGAGAAAGAGAGAGACAGAGAGATCAATATCAGGCATTAAACAGGGGCTATCTCTACAGACCCTGAAGGCATCAAAATGATAGTACAGAGCTATGAATAAAAATGGAATAATATGAACACATCAACACATAAAACTCTGACAATTTAGGCCAGATTAATTACCCTCAAATCACAAACTACCACAACTTATCCACTATTAAGTACATAATTTGACTAGCTTTATAACTATTAAGAAAACGAAATTCATAATTTGAAAATTATGATAAGAGAAATCTCAAAGCCCAGATGCAATGGAGAGTTCTACAAAAATGCGTAAAAAGTAGATGCCCATTGTGCACAATCTCTTGTAAAGGGGAACAGGAAGGAACCCTTCCAAATTCATGTTATTTAGGTGGTATTTCCTTGATGAGCAGGGAGGAAGAGGGAGGGGTAAGGAGAGGGGAAAGAAAATTAAAGACCAGTATTTCTCATGTATGTAAGAAAAAAGGAGGAACAAAGACGCAAACTCTACAGTTAGAACAGGTTTATTAGCAATAAAACTGAGAGGGACCGCTGGCATGAGAAGCAAGTGGCACCATCTCTTATAGACTCATTTTTTTTTTTTTTTTTTTGGGTTGAGAGGAGTGCTAGGCAAGGGCTAAGAAAGGGAGCTGGAACTGGGTTGGTATGGCTGTCCTTCAAGTGGGAAGCCTGTGTTCTGATGGTAAGGGGAGTCTGGGGGAGCATGACTGACCTTCAGGCGAGCTGTCTGTGTTACTGTCCTTAGGGGAGTTTGGGGGAGCTGATCGATAGGCAGACAGCTTATGAGTTCCAGCAATTTGAAACTTTAGAAGCATTGAAGCTAAGGGGTGTTTTGAATGCTGCCTCGGTCTCAAGGTGCTGGTCTGGTTCCTTCAATGTACATAAATAAGAAAAACCTTAAAATATTAGGAATAGGATTCAACAATATGTAAAGATAATTATAGACCACTATCGATCACAAGCAATTTCCTTATTACTCCAGGGATACAAGACTGGTTCAACAGTTGGAAATCAACCAATGTAATCCACCATCTTAACAGATTGAAGAAGAAAAAAAAAAAAAAAAAAAAAAAAAAAATCACATTTGTACCATTTATTATTTTTAAAAACCTAAGAAATATACAAATAGAGGAAAACTTTTAACATTTTTTGGGGGGGGGACAATGAATCCACTGCCTTTACACTGAGTTATATCCCTAGCCCTTTCTTTTCTTTTCCTATTTTTCCTTATTTATTTATTTTTTAGTTTGAGACAGGGTCTTACTAAGTTGCCCAGGCCAGCTTGGATTTGTGATCCTTCTGCCTCAGCCTCTCACACTGCTGGGATTATAAGTGTGCACCTCCACACCTGACTGGAACTTTTAACTTGATAGAGAATTATCTATAAAAACCTACAACTAATATTACACTTAAAGGTAGGAAACTAAATGCTAACATTGAAACACTAGGATACCTTTCTCACAGCTTTTCTTCAACCCTCTAGCCAATGCAATGAGCCAAGCAAAGTAAAAAAGCATACAGATCAGAAAGGGAGAAATAAAAACAGTTTCTATTTACAGGTAACATAATTGTTAGCATAGAGCATCCCAAGGAATCTTAAAAAAAAAAACAAAAAAAACCCCACCAACTTTCCTAGAACTAAGTTCAGCAGTAACACAGAATTTAAAATAAATGTACAAAAATCAATTGTATTTCTGTATATTGATAATGACTATACGAACACCAAAATTAGAAATACAGTATCATTTGCAGTTTCTCTAAAAATGGGATTATTTACTGTTACTCCATATAAAATAGTTTAGATGACAACACAGATACCCTTTGGATACTGGCAAAATGGTAACGCAAATGACAACATAATGTTTTAGAATTTAAAACTTAGCTATTACATTGAGCCAACAAAGAAGCTCACAACTATTTTGATACAGCGCTCAACTACTAGACGGCTGATTTGAATGTTTTGATCTATTTCACTGCAGTTTTTAATTTTAAAATAAGATTTCAAAAGCTACTGCTATACAAAACCATATTCCATTGTAAGAAAATATAAATCTGACATATAGACTCTTCAGTAAATTTTCCAATTTTGTATTTCCTCTTTGAAGATAAATCACTGACTATTCTAGCTGGTCTTATGTTCCAGTGCTTTTTTAGTGTTGTATGACTCTAAAATATGATGTTCAGTGCCACTCTTAATGTTTTATCATTGGGACTACAGTAAATTATTCCACTAACCATGTTCCAGATACAACCTATTTTTAGACATATAAAGTTAGAGAATTGAGGAGAGAGGAATTAACGGGGACTCAACTCAGTGACTTGGACATGCTAGGCAAGAGCTCTACCACTCAGCCACATCTGCAACCCAAAGTTACAGAAATTTGATAGAGATATTTCTGAGGAAGCAAGCCACTTTTAGAAATTATGCTCAGATTTAAGAACTCCATATGTATTTAGTATAAACAAAGTTTTGTGGGGTTTTTGTTTTTTTGAGATAGGATCTTGGTTATGTAACCCAGCCTGGCCTCAAACTCGTGATTCTGCCTCAGCCTCCGGAGTGTTGAGATTACAGTCGTACTACCCTATGCCCAGCTCTTCTTTCATCTTTTTTTTTTTTTTTTTTTTTTATGTGGGTACTGGGAGTCGACCTCAGGACCTCGCACTTGTGCAGCAAGCACTTGTGCCACTGAGTGATATCACCAGCTCTTTCTTTCCTTTATGTGGGTTCCGGGAGTCGAACTCAGGCCCTCGCGCTTGCCGGGCAGGCGCTTATGCCGCTGAGCTATCTCACCGGCCCTTCTTTCATATATTTTTACCTACACTTGAAACATTTAAAAATGTCTGGAGAGACCTGATGATTCTAGCTAATACAGTGCCCTTCTCTATAACTCTCCACTTACTTAGATCACATGATACCTCTAAATCCTAAAAATAGGTTTCCATTTCACTCAGAATAAAAAGCAAAGACTTTACAATAACCAGCAAGATGCTACTGATAAAGCAACAAACCCCTTCTATCCAATTACCTCCCTAACCTCAGGTCCTTCCATTCTCCCTGCCTATTCATTCTGTCCCATGAAGCACATTCTGACTTGGGGGCTTTGTACCGGCTGGTCTTTCTCCCTGGAACATGGATTCTCCAGATTACTGTATGGCTAAGCCCTTTACCTACTCCAGAATTTTGCAACCATATCACATTCTCATTTAGGCCTACAACAGGACCTACCTACTTAAAATAAAACTCTTCATCTCAAATATCTAAATTTACTCTCTTTATTTTATTCTAATTCTAGGTACTCATCATCACCTAACATACTGTATTATTACTATTGCATTTCATTCGTATTGCATTTCAAAAGCCTGAACCAACACCTGGTATGCAGTAGGTGCTCAATAAAGATTTCCTGGCTAGCTGGAATAAACAATGAATGAATAAAATAGGCCTAAAAACATTTGTCAATTTAAACATTAATTAATCTCAGCAATGCATTCAAAAATGTGCTTTGTTACAAAGAAAATGAATTTTCACAAACTTTAATGTCTACATATGTATAGTTCCCTTGTATACAGTGTCCCTCCTTTTCCTCAATCATAGTATCTTTTCTTTATATGATTTGCCAGACAAATTCCAACTCAATTTCCAAAACCAAAAGTAGGTCTTCTGAAAAAGTCATCCTTGCTCTCTTTAAATCTAGGTTAGATGCTCCTCTCCATGTACTTATTTTCCCCCAGCGTCTTTTCAAATATACTCCAACAACTATTTATGTATATGCTTCCGAGACCAAAACAGAGCACCCTGACAGCAGAACCCATTTTTATTTACCTTTCCCTCACTGACACATAACTCACAACATGTAAGACAGGGAAGCAACTAGGTGTAAATACATTATTTTTTAAAATCTACCAAACTCAATTAATGATGGATCACAGAAATTTACCTGCTACTTGTTTCCTTAGTTTTTCAATTTCTTCTTTTAAATTTTTTATTTCTAAATCTTTGCTTGCTGTTAGTGGACCATCAACAGTTGAATGCTGTAGAGCTTGGACAGTCTGTGTTGATTCTTTTAAAAAAAGAATAAGAGATAGAATGAAAAAATACTGACATATTTAAAAAATTTTAAACATGTATTAATATATTTCTTTGTAGAAAAATCTTTATGTAGTTCTATAGACCAGAACAGCTATCCCTTGACAAAAAGCATGTTCACACATTTAAAATTGTCATAATAATTCCAATGCATATCTTTAAAACTTATTATATCTATAAAAAAGCAACATACAAATGAATCTAATAGATGAGATTTTTGGTTTGAAGTACTGTTGTTATACTCTGCTACTGAATCAACTACTCAGTCCCATCTATCTTAGCAAAGAGCATCATCATTGTATACAAAGTTTGTATACAAGGAACTAAGTCTGATATATGAAGGGAGGCTTAGACATGCCATTATGTAATACACAGAAGTCCTAGCCTTGTAAGTTGAGGCTTGTCTATAGGTAGCAT
Organism: Erethizon dorsatum; assembly: GCA_028451465.1. Classification (NCBI taxonomy): domain Eukaryota; kingdom Metazoa; phylum Chordata; class Mammalia; order Rodentia; family Erethizontidae; genus Erethizon; species Erethizon dorsatum. The sequence goes on from CM051830.1 coordinate 38,248,634, forward strand.
TGGCTTCTCAATTTAATTAAAATAATAAAAATAGATATATTATTTTATCTTGCAGTGGGTTTTTGTTTTGTTTTGTTTTGGGTGGTACTGGGGATTGAACCCAGGGAGCACTGAGCTACATCCCCAGCCCTGTTTTTAATTTTTTTTTTTAAGACAGGGTCTCATTAAGTTGTCCAGGCTAGCCTCAAATTCACAATCCTTCCTGCGTCAGCGTTTCAAGCAGCTGGAATTACGGGCTTTACCTTGTAGTTCTAATGAGAAGACCCAAGATATTAAAGAAACACTAACTATACTGAGGATTGTTCTCAGATATCACCAAAAGATACTGAAAAAAGAAAACTTTGAAACCATTTTATATCAGAAATGAAACCACCTGTTGTTCTAAAATAGGTTTCCTACTATTTATGGAAAGGTTTCCAAGTAAGAAGTCTCTCCCTTACTGTAATTATTCTGCATTAGCACAAATCATTACTGGGCTTGAACTTGTGATCCTCCTGCCTCATCTGCCTAGAGGCTAGGATCACAGGTGTGCCCAACTGTGCCCAGCTTCATCTTCTCCTTTTCCTGTCAAAATCTAATATTTCCTCTACCTTCCTTGCCACCAGCTAATGACCCAAATTTGTATTTTATTTACTGTCTATCTCCTCAGAGTAGAATGTAAGCATTGCAAGAGCAGGAATTTGTGTCCTTATCTATTCATTATTATATCCCTGGTCATGTGCAGAACAGTCCCTGGCTCACTGGTGCTTAGTAAATGATGAATCAGCTTAAAAGACAACTTATGCCTTAGCTATGAATCATGTGTTAATATCAAAAGATAATGATCTTACATTTTCATTGAATTTGCGTTGCATGAATGATACAAATCATGTGCAACAATACTCAAAGAACCAAAAAGAATTCAAACATTAAAAGAAACTCCTGGGACATAGGAATTTCTCATTTGTCATGTAATAGGATCACTTCTCGGCCTTTTGGCTAAAATCGAGTGTAGCATTTGTAAATGTAATAGGAATCAACATCTCATTCGCTGCTGTATTGCTTCTATAATACTGTATATTTTATGAAGTTGAAAGAAATTCTTACTTTCAAAAACAGCATGGAGGGCCGGTGAGATGGCTCAGCGGTGTAAGCGCCTGCCTTGCAAGTGCGAGGGCCCGAGTTTGACTCCCGGATCCCACATACGAAAAAGGGGCCGATGATATCGTTCAGCGGCACAGGTGCCTGTTGGCGCGCGAGGTCCTGAGGTCGACCCCCCGGTACCCACAAAAAAAAAAAAAAAAAAAAAGAAACTTGGGCCGGTGAGATGGCTTAGCAGCTTAAGCGCCTGCCCGGCAAGTGCGAGGGCCCGAGTTCGACTCCCGGAACCCACATACAGAAAAGGGGCTGGTGATATCGCTCAGTGGCACGGGCGCCTGCCTGGCGCGCGAGGTCCTGAGGTCGACCCCCCGGTACCCACAAAAAAAAAAAAACAGCATGGAGCTGGGAAAGCAAAGCTGACAAAAAGCAAAATTAACCAGAGAGGAGTGAGCTCTGCTGAGGTGAGAGGGCTGTCAGAAATGCTTCTAACCTGGGAGCTTTGTCCATTTCTGTGAGAGAATTTAGGTTCAGGCTTGACCTAGGGTGGAGACAGCATGCTGGAAGAAACACCTTCAAAGCTTCTGGACAGCATGTGGGGCTGGTACAATATTTGCAAACCTCAGGATCCCTTTACAAATGGTGCTCTTATCCCTGTAGTGTATTTGTTGTAGCTGGATGCTACATGGGAACTCAAGAGAGGTGGTAAAAATCAGACTGAAATCTCTTATGGTTTTGGAGGACTTCAGAGACAAAGTCCTGCCTGAGGAAGAGGGCCTACCTCAAACACACAGGTGAATCTCAAAAACAATATGTTATATAAAGTCCAAGAACAGGTAGAAATTAATGAAATCATGAAAGAAATTAGTATAGAGTTTACTTTAGAGCGGCGGGGTACAAAGTGGGAAAGAACATGAGGAGACTGCTATGTTGGAAATATCCTGTATGTTGATATAACAGCTTGCACTGCTTATGTGCCTTGCATATAGTAATATGCGCTTTCACGTATTACTGTATGTCTATCACCATACTGAAAAGACAAAGAAGCCAAGAATGGTAGCACATGCATGTAATCCCAACACTAAGGCAGCATGGGCAATTTAGCAACTTGTAAGATCGTGTCTCAAAGGAAAAAAAAAGCCAGGGCAAAGGTCTGGGTTCATTCCCAGGTGCTGTAATTAGTCAATCAATCAACCAATCAATCAATCGAATCTTATTTATAAAAGAGGAATTAATTCACATGCAGAAAATTTGGCAATTTAATGAAGAACAGAAAATAGTCTGTTCTACTGATGCCAATAGTGTCTGTCTCTACTTGCCCTCAAAAAGTATGATTGTAACATTTTATGAGTGTAAAACTTGTTCTCTCTTGGGAGTTACAAGTTCTTATTTGTTAATAGATGCATTCCTTCGTTCACAAAATATATAAACTAGGCTGTATGTTATATCTTTCATTTTGAAGAAAATGAACCATAAAAGGAGAATCCTGAGTGCTGGGGATGGCCTTGGGATTGAATTATAAATAGGATGATTAGGAAAGGTCCCATTGAAAGCCTCCTTAAAATAGAGACCTTGGGCCGGTGAGACGGCTCAGCGGCTTAAGCGCCTGCCTTGCAAGCGCGAAGGCCCGAGTTCGACTCCCGGAACCCACATACGAAAAAGGGGCCGGTGATATCGCTCAGCGGCACGGGTGCCTGTTGGCGCGTGAGGTCCTGAGGTCGTCCCCCCGGTACCCACAAAAAGAAAAAAAAAAAATTAAAAAAAAAAAAAAATAATAAAATAAAATAGAGACCTGGTTCAAGTAAAGAGGTAAAGGAATAAGTCCTGTGACTACCACAGGGAGAACTTTAAGGTAGGGCAGTGGCTAATGCAAAGGTTCGGGGCAGGGGAGGAGGGAGTCTTACTTGGCTGTGGAAAGAAGAGCAAGGAGCCTCGGATGGCCTGAATAGAGAAAACAAGGAAGAAAGTAGTAGGAAATAAAGTACGTAAGAAGTCTCATCATACATGACCTTAGGCCACTGAAATTAATTTGGTTATTAATATAAGCTTGGAAGCCTTTGAGAGTAGGGATAAGACAGTGAAATAAAATGATCTAAATTATATTTTCATATGATTAGCTGTTTTGGAAACAAACTGGAAAAGTAGTGAAGGGGGTAGGAAAAGGTATAGTAGGGGAAATCAGTTAATAAGTTGCTGTAATAACATGGAGGAAAATGGATGGTGGTTTGACACAGGATCAGAGCCCCATCGTGAGTGATAACCACATCATGGGTCTATTAAAATGGGCAAAGTTAACCTGATTTGCTGATGGATCAGATGTGGGATGTGAAGAAAAAAGAAGGCTTAGGGATGGCCGTAACGTTTTTCTTCTGACAATATGGAAAGCCTGTAATATTCAAGGGCACTCTAACAATCAAAGGTCAGAGTTAAGGAAAAATTAGCAAAGGAAACTATAGAAGGGCTGTTTTATGAGGAAAAAGAAAAACCAGGAGAGTAAAGTGTCCCAGAAGCAGAAAAAAAAAAAAGTTTCATCTGGAGGGAAAAATGTTTAATTGGGTCAAATAACACTAATAGGCAAAAAAGATACTCAGAAATGATCAGTGGATTTTACAACATAGTAAATAAATGGGCTGGGGAAGAAAAGTAAGCCTGCTGGACAGCATTTAGGGCTAGTGCTCATGAATTTGAAATGACAAGAGTCAACTTACTGTGTGTTTTAAGTATGCTATCTTAAGCTGCACAGGTGCATATGCAAAGCTGTATTTTATGACAAAAAGAAAGTGGAATTCTACATTTGAGGTTATATGTGAGAATATGATTATTACTGACTACAGAATGAGAAATGAAAGTATATGCTGGTTTGAACTTCCCAAATGCTCACATGTTAAAGGAGTGTTCACTAGCATGTGGCACTACAGGAAATGGTGGAATCATAGAAGACAGGGCCTAGATGCAGGAAGTGAGTTACTTCAAGGGTAACCTTGAAGGAGATCTTGACATTCCTTCCCTACTCTGTTTCCTAGCCACCTCAAAGTTAACAACTTCTGCTACCACCATGACGTACTGCTTCACCATGGGTCCAAAAGCAACTGGAACACCAGAGACCAAAATCTGAGAAATCACGAGCCAAGGTAAATCTTTCCTCTGTTTAAGTTGTATATTTTGTCACAGTGATGGAAATCTGATAACACAGTATAATAACAGTGAAATGGTAATTATAAGGTGATACACAATTGTAGGTGATGGTGGAATTGAAGTAATAATGGAGTTAAGCCACCAGGGAGCCCATCTTGTAAAACAGTGAGTGCAAAAGCTAAGAGGCCAGATACCAAGGAGAAAAAAACTGGAGGCCAAGAACTCTGGTGCCACTGGTACAATTGAAGAGGGTAACCCTACAGCAGTATGGCGTAACTTTTAGAGCTTTCAGTGGTAATAGCCTGCTGCATCATGCGTACCACAAGTTTGCCACCACTACCCTGAGGCTAAAAAGCCCAAAAAAGGGTAAGTCCCCCATAGATGAACCCTATTCTGGTTAGAGAAACTGGCAGATACCCCCAATCTGCTATGTATTCCAGAGATGTCCTATATAAGAGAATGTAGTCAGCTGGCTAAATCCAAGATTGAAAAGAAAAAAGAAAGTTCTTATTACCATAGCGAAACCAATTGGTGGTGACAAGAATGGTGGTACCTGGATGTTTTAGGTTTTGCAAAATGCCTAGATACTGTGCTACCAGTATGTAGCTCAAAAGCTATAGAGCTACACAATAAAACCCTCAGTCAGCATTTGAGAAAATATGAGCTAGAATCACTCCTAGGACCACCTTTATCACATTCACTGGGCACCACAGAGGAAAGAATATGGTTTTCCTGAAGCAAGTAAGCAGCAGCTGGCTACTGTGACTGGACCTCTTTCTCTCAATTGAGTTCCTCTGCATAGAACACACTGGAAAGCTGTCACCACGACCGCTACAAAACTTGATATCAGGGCCGATGAGATAGCTCAGCAGTGTAAGTGCCTGCCTGGCAAGCACGAGGTCCTGAGTTTGACTCCCAGTACCCACATACGAAAAAAGGGCCGGTGATATCGCTCAGAGGCACGGGCGCTGCTGGCGCGCGAGGTCCTGAGTTCGACCCCGAGTACCCACCAAAAAAAAAAAAAAAAAAGATATCGACTACATGAAAATCTCACACCTCACTGATGCTTACTTCAAGATACAGTAGCTGCAGAAGCCCAGACACCAGGACGATGAAATCTCTAACACAGAGAATGAAAAATACAAGATTACAGAGCACTGCAAGGTTAATCAGAAAGCTATAGATTCACAAATGTTTTTAAAAATCAAACATTCTTTAGCTCCAGGGCTATAATTCAATCTGACAAATGGAATTTGTCCTCACCATTCGGTGTTCTAAATTTCTTACCAAGAAACTAATTAAATAATAGAGACAGACAGACCTGAAAATTCCCTGGAAAATTATAACCAGGAGATTATGAAAGGTTTGCCTGAAACTGAGATTAATGTAGTTTAAATATTATAACTTTGAGATTTATCTTGCTACCATCAGAGGATGAAGCAGGGGGACATTAAGATTTTTGCCAATGAAGACTTGAAAAACTAGGTCAAAATTTATAAAAGGTTCACCTTTGTGCATTTAAAAATCACCAAACAATATGACAGGAACAATGCTATGAAGAGTGACAGTGGGACAAGAGCACTGTCATTAAAGTGTTCTACTGGGTGAGAAGAGTTCCTGTTGTCCTCATAGTCTCCTTTTCCTTTCCCCAGATGTATTTATTCCCACACATTTATTTATCTACACACACACACACACGCGCGCACACACACACACTGCAATGGCAAACTTATAGAAATTTCATAGCAGAAATTAGAAATCAATTAGCAGCCTCTGCCTAGGCTCATGCTGCCTGTCATGTAGTTCGACTCAGCCAGCCTTGACCACCACGCCAGCTATAACTCAAGAGACAGTTTGACTCAGCCTTATCTGACTGAACCCAGCTGCACTGCCCGTACTTCCTAGCCTATAAACATATTCTGTTTTGCTTGCCTATTCTAGGAACTTTCCACCTAGGACAGAGTAACCCAGTCAAGGACATGCTTGCCTGATTTTACGTGCCCACTCAGACAGCCCCCTCCCCGCAGCAAAGCTTGTCCAGAACAAATCTGCCTGACAACATATGCCTTAGCCAATGTATCCAATCATATAATAACCTGCAATCAGCTTTGTATTTGGTTTGATATCAGATTTCTGTAACATTTCTTGGTGCATTGTTGGCCGGGAAGACACTGCTGACCGCTTAGGTCACCAGTGGGGGGACCTGCTGGTCGCAGCGGGGACTCATCTCTGACCTGCGGACAAGAGGGCGCCCTCCGATCTTTTTCTCGGAGTCTCCTCAGCAGTCAGGAGGAGGGAGCCCCTGCACAGCAGCAGAGACCTCACTGGACCCATAGGAGGAGACGGAGCGCAACAGGTCGGGCCCTTCGGATAAGGTAGGAGTTCCCCCCGGGACGTCCCTCAGTCAGCCTGTCAGTTTCTGTTCCAGTTTCAGCTTGTCAGTTCCGTCCCCTTTATGGATGAAGCGAGGACCGGATCATGGTGAAGCCTGTGTTAGCTAGGACAGTCAGTCAGTTTCTGTTTGTTTCAGTCAGACTTCACCCCTGGGGATTAGGGGTTGCAGTATATTAGCATCTGTGTGCCTGTGTAAATGTGTAAACTGATTGTGAGTGGACGACATAAGCAATAGGTTGTTCACCCTCTTAAATGTGTCTTCTATCTAGATACCTACAAATTCTTTTTTTTTTTTTTTTTTTTTTTTTTTTTTTGTGGGTACCGGGGGGACGACCTCAGGACCTCGCGCGCCAACAGGCACCCGTGCCGCTGAGCGATATCACCGGCCCCTTTTTCGTATGTGGGATCCGGGAGTCGAACTCGGGCCTTCGCGCTTGCAAGGCAGGCGCTTACGCCGCTGAGCCATCTCACCGGCCCACCTACAAATTCTTAAAGGGGCCACTGCAAGCCAAGAATGCAAGAATGGCCCACTGTGAGAAAAACTTCCAGAGAGTCAAAACTGTGGAAATAATCCACGGCAGGAGGGACCAAAAATCCCATGCCAGGACAGAAACTGGGAAAAGGAAAAAATATATATGTATGTGTATGTGTATGTATATACAAAATCAAGTGCATGAGTCCAAGGTCACCTGCATTCAGTTGGGAACTGGGAAAAAAAAGCGGTCTAATCAGTCTTGAAGGTAAAATTAAAACTTTAAACAAAAGCCTGCCCAGGATGTCTGCCAAGACCAAGTGGGACATATCCAGCAGCCCTGATAACAGAACACTTCTCCCTTTTCTGTAAACTCCTATCTTTGCTGACTTTGTAACTGGTGACCTTATAATGTAACTTCAGATATAACATGACACTTCTTTCTTTTATTAATGTCCTTATAACATAACTTGAAAAATATAAACTCCCTTAGCAACCCATGCCAATCATATGCCCCAAATTAAACAAAACAGGGGTTATTTTTTTCATTTCAAAGCAAAAAAAAAAAACAAGTCAGAGCCCAAGCTTTCCTCCTGGCTTCAGGAGCCCCAAGGCCAGCCCTGCTGTCACCAGCCTGGCGCTGCATGCAAGCATCTAAGGAAGTTTTATAGGAGAAATTAAATTACAAATTTTAATTAATTGGTAATTATACTTTTGGTTTTCAGTTTGAATTGATGTGCATAAAATATTTCTTGTGCACTACAAACTCCTAAATGGCAACTGTAAGGTTAACTTGCTCTCTGCTCTGTTGTTTTAAAATCAAAACACTGATTCAAGGCCACTCACAGGTCTATTGGCAGTTGGCCAAGTTTACTACCTGAGAAAGGAAAAAAAAAAAAAGGAACACTTTAAAATCCAACAGCTACAGTCAAGTTTGTTGTAAAAGGTTATAGTAAGTGGGAGAAGAAAAATATTAAGAAGGCTATAAACATAAGATATATACTTTTCATATGAGAGGATTCTGTAACATAAAAGTCTTGTCCTGCTAAAGAGATAAAAGAGAGCTAATGACAAGGCTAGAACATCCACATATGTCAAGGAAAGCTTGTGGAAGTAATTTATTAAAGGGAAAATATATGTACAGCTACTTGTTAATTTGATGGAGCTCAGGTTGTTCCTTCTAAAACTCCCATGAAAAAAATGGTCAAATCAACATGAAATTACCAGTCGAATAACAGCCCTTAAAAACTTATGTGATATATACTACTCTATTCTGTAATGTTACTGTATATTACTCTATTCAATACTAAGATAGATATTTAAATGTGTTACAAAAATAATGCTATCATGATTGTCATGCTGAAATATTGTGTGTGGCTTTTGATCTCAAGTTTTCTTTATAGAACTATATAACTGTTATCTGTTAACATTCTATATTGATTCAACTACTAGGACAACCATAGTTGATAAAAATAACAGTCATTTGCAGTACTTTGTATTTCAAAGTGCTTGATATTTAGATAAAATTATAATAATTAAACCCACTACAATACTAATGCCAATGGTCTTCCCTTCTGGGTGTTCAACAACTAAGATTTAGAGGCTAAAACTAAAAGGGTGACTAAACTGAGAGGACAACCAATGTTTTGGCCCAGCCCTCCAAGGTCAACGAGGACCCAAGACATGAGGATGTAACAAAAATGCCCCTAGCCAGTATACTTGTTTGTTAGTTGCCCAGGTAATAGCTCCTGTTCCAGATCTCATTGCTATTGTCTCTTAAAAACGGCTGATCATTGTGACACATAGCTGGTCACTACGATGATAGATGGTCAATCTGCTAAAATATACCTCTCCTGCCTGGAAAGCTGGTACAAGATCTCTGAGCCGTCAGTGTGGCCACCATGACCTTACACCCAGTGGTCCTGAACCCATACATTCTCCTGGCCTTGTTTCCTTCCAACATTGCCTGGTTTACCTGTTTGGACTTAAAAGATGCTTTCTTTTGCCTATGAGTGGCCCCGACAGTCAACTCCTGTTTGCCTTTAAATGAGAGAACCCTAACACAGGGCAAGAGGGGCAACTTACATGGACCCTCCTTCAAGGTTTTAAGAATTCTCGCACAGTGTTTGGGGAAGCCCTGGCTGCTGATCTGGCCAAGTTCCCCCATGGAAAGTTCAACTGCATCTCCTGCAGTATGTTGATGATATTCTAAATGGAAGCCCCTCAAAAAAAGACTGTTGGAGGAAAACTCGAGCCCTCCTCCACCACTTGTGTGATAATGGGTACAAAGTCTCCTGGAAAAAAGGCTCAACTTTGTAAACAAAAAGTCAGATATTTAGGGTTCGACTTAAAAAAAAGGGGCTCCAACACCTAGGCCCCAAAAGAAAGACAGCTATTTGCTCCAGCCATTTGCCTGACTATAAAAGGGAACTCAGAGAGTTTTTAGGGACAGCTGGTTTCTGCCAAATTTTGATACCTGGGTATGCTGAAAAGGCCAGGCTGCTTTACAACATGTTAAAAAAGGGAGCCCATGACCAAAAGAGATGTAATAAATTTGACTTAAAAAAACTGAGGCATTCAAATGAATCAAAAGAGCTCTGGCTTCAGCTCCAGCTTTAGAAATCCCAGATGTGACTCAACACTTTGACCTGTTTGTGGACGAGAAACAACATGTTGCCTCGGGAGTCCTAACTCAAACTGTGGGACCCTGGGCAAGGCCAGTCACCTGTCTAAGACATGAGATTCAGTATCTAAAGGATGGCCTCCCTGTTCACAGGCACTTGCATCAATAGGTCTCCTGATCAAGAAAGCAGACAAATTGACTATGGGACAAAACTTGACTGTTCAGGTGCCACATGCTGTTCTTGAACTCAACAGTCAGGGACATCGATGGCTCTCAAACAGCTGCATCACCCAATATCAAGGACTACTTGTTGGAAATCCCCGACTCACTGTCCAGCCAGTTAAGGCTCTAAATCCAGCCACCTATTTGCCCACAGAGCTCAGACAGCCCAATCACAATTGTCTTGCATTGACAGATAAGCTCTTTTTTTTTTTTTTTTTTTGTGGGTACCGGGGGGTCGACCTCAGGACCTCGCGCGCCAACAGGCACCCGTGCCGCTGAGCGATATCACCGGCCCCTTTTTCGTATGTGGGATCCGGGAGTTGAACTCGGGCCCTCGCGCTTGCAAGGCAGGCGCTTACGCCGCTGAGCCATCTCACCAGCCCGACAGATAAGCTCTTTACCAACTGGTCTGACATCCAAATGGTGTCATTAACAGATGCTGAGTACACCCTATTTATGGATGGAAGTAGCTCTGTTAAAAATGGACAGTGTAGGGCAGCCGAAGGTGCCAAATCTGTGCAAAGACCGAGGCCTCAAGAGACCCCCGACCACCACCTGGAATCCAACACATGGGACTCCCTCCTTTTGAAGATCTTCAAACAGACTTTACTGAAATTAAGCCATGCCGGGGCTACAAGTATTTGCTGGTCCTTGTTTGTACTTATTCTGGCTGGCCAGAGGCATTCCCTCCTAAGAATGAAAAGGCTTCTAAAGTATACAAAATATTATTGAAAAACTTATCGCCAGATATGGGCTGCCCCTGACTATAGGAAGTGACAATGGACCATCATCTGTAACAGAAATGAATCAAAAATTAGCTAAAAAATAAAGATCAAAATCTCCACACTGCCTATAGGCCCCAGAGCTCTGGTAAAGGAAAACAAATAAAACCCTAAAGTCAATACTGACAAAGTACTACCAAGAAACTCAGGTACCATGGGTAGACTTTTTGCCTATGGCCCTCTTGAAAGTCAGGACTTCACCAGGACCCACTGGACACACCTCTTTCAAAGTCTTGTCCGGGAGGCCCCCACCATTAATTAAGGGCCTCCAGAGGAATTTACGCCAGTTGAGAAATATCACTTTGCAGGAATAACTAATTCAGTTAGGAAAAACTTTCTCCCAGATACATAAAAATATAGCAGAGAGATCTCCTATACCCACTGATAAACCTGCATGTACACACAATCCAGGTGATATAGTTTAAAGACTGGGAAAAAGATACCCTGTCCCCAATTTGGGAGGGCCCCTATTTAATTATCTTGACCACTCCCACCACAACAAAAATGGCAGGGATCCGCCCCTGGATTCATCACTCCAGAATCAAGTGGGCTCATCCTGACGACTGCTGGAAGGCCTATCCTGATGAGTTGGCCTCCCCACAAAAGACTGCCCTAAAGAGACAACGCACTCAAAGCCCTGTTCTCATCACTCAGGAAGCTGACAAGTCAACGCACAGCTGAAGACTGAACAGATGTTGTACATGGGAGCACCTGATCTAATTGACTCATGTTCTATTACCCAGTTTGGCTCTTAGTTCTTTTTCTCTCAGTGATCTTGGTCCTTGCTACATAACTCTGGGCTGTATCCCTGGAGGAATGGAAGGTTCCCCACAAAATTGCCTTTGTTCTTTTCTATGTTGGTATAACTGTTGGGCTGAGTACCCTTGACTGCCTCTCCAAGTTTTAAAATGGCTGTTATTCTCCTCCTGTGTTTATCCCTGTCAGCTGCTTAGTTTAACTCCCATTAAGTTACCATATAATGGCTTAACTATTAGTTTCAATGTATTGTTATTGTGTTAGGTTCCCAGTTCCTTTCCTCCTGTCAATTTCAATGTTCCTTATCATTCTCTGGGCTGCAACTCCAAAAGACTAAAACCCCACCAGAAGGCTGCTTTTGTTCTCTGTTACAAAAATATAATGGGTGACTCTCCTGGCGAGGATCCCTAGACTTTCTCCCCTCATGGACAGGAGCTTTATTTGGGCCCTTAATGGCCCTCCTAACAGTCCTTTTCTATGCCCTTGAGTGATCTGCATTCTGACTTGCTTCTTGACTAAAGGCTTTAAAGCTATACACCACCAACTCCTTTTAAAAGTTTCTTCCCCTTACTAGCTCCTTAGTACTGAGGAAACTGAAAAAACTAAGGAAACTGAGGAAGAAGAATCTTCCTATAATAAAAACAGAGGGGAATGTAATGGCAAACTTATAGAAATTTCATAGCAGAAATTAGAAATCAATTAGCAGCCTCTGCCTAAGCTCATGCTGCCTGTCACGTAGTTCGACTCAGCCAGCCTTGACCACCACGCCAGCTATAACTCAAGAGACAGTTTGACTCAGCCTTATCTGACTGAACCCAGCTGCACTGCCTGTACTTCCTAGCCTATAAACATATTCTGTTTTGCTTGCCTATTCTAGGAACTTTCCACCTAGGACAGAGTAACCCAGTCAAGGACATGCTTGCCTGATTTTATGTGCCCACTCAGACAGCCCCCTCCCCGTAGCAAAGCTTGTCCAGAACAAATCTGCCTGACAACATATGCCTTAGCCTATGTATACAATCATATAATAACCTGCAATCAGCTTTGTATGTACGGCTTGCAAAAATGTATTTAAGCTAAACTCTAAGCTGATTCTACGCTAGTGATTTGGACTTGGTTCCCACTGGCCCGCTGGCATCACAATAAAGGTTGCCTTCCAACTCCTCAGGTGCAAAGAGTCTTCCATTTGGTTTGATATCAGATTTCTGTAACAACACATGATGGGAAACAAATATTTTGTTGCTGCTTACTATTAATAGTGTTTGTACATAAATGGTATTATACTATGTCCTATATAAATATAATACAACTTGGCTTTTCACCACTTATAATAGAGTTTCTTTTAAGATAAAACAACTATTTGGAATACAGTTCATAACATGATGTTACCAATTCAAAAGAAAAATATCCTTAAATATATTTACCTTGAAGCTTTCTACTAAGTTCAAGTTTTTCCTGTTCAAGACGCTTAATTCTTCTTTCATAAGCTTCAGTTGCTAAGTTGTTATCTAGAGTCCTCTGAACATTAACATCAAGATCTACTGAGGTGGGGCCAGCTGTAACTCTTAAACAGCTCCGATCAGAAAGAACACTGAAGAAAAGAATACAAAAATGCAGGTTCACACTGCAATAAACAATGTGAAGAAATAGACAACCTTTTGAAATTATTCATTTAAAACATGCATTTGAATATCTATACTTAGCTAGAATGAGTGTAGAAATATTTTTGAATAATTACCATAAACCACTTTTGTAAGTATTTTTAAAATTAAAACCTAAATCCTTCAAATTACCTTTACTCTTAAAAAAAAACCACAAAATGAAGTTTGTTGAAGGGTTATTAGTTTAAAACAATTTGACCACCTAAGTAAACAGTAGTTAAAAACATCAACCATGCTACTCTTAACCAGAATTTGAAATTCAAAATTCAAAACTGAGGTTCTTTACTTAATTCAATATGAGCTAACAAAAAACGTAAGAGCTGTTGGACATTCAGCAATAAAAATCCTTGCCAATACAGAGCTTAAATTCCAGTGATAGGGACAGCAATAAGACAATTAAGTAAAATCTTCAGTGCATCAGATACTGTTAAACGCTAAGGAGAAAACATGAAGAAGGAAAACAGAAATGAAGCCTTGAGGAAAGGAGATAAAAATTTAAAGTGGTCAGGAAAGCCATCCTATTAAAGTAATTGTGAGGAAAGTCAAGTATAAGGGGACCAGCCAAGGAAATACCAGGAAAAAGAGCATTCTATGCAGATGGAACACAATCGCAAGATTCCAGAAACAATGCTGTTGGACCAGAAAAGCAGTCCTTGTAGATGAAATTGAGGACAGCAAGGCAAACAGCAGTAGGAAATAAAATCGGAAATATAAACGTGAACCAGCAGAATAGGGCTTGTCAGAACTTTGATTTGGAGTTACAATACAAAGTCACTAGATTGGGGCATGAAAGGGATTGGTACTGAACAGGGAGTGACATATTCTGACATATCTTTTAGCACAATACAGAGAAGCCGCAGCTGCAGATACACACTTAGGAGTCAACAGCAAATATCTGGAAGAACAAAGAGAGGTTAGATGGAAAAAAGAAGTCCAAAGACTGAGCCTTAGAACACTGTGAAAACACTGATATTCACAAAGATCAGGAGGATTAGGAAAACTCAGGTATGGAAACTGAAGAGTGACCAGCAAGATTAAAAAGAAAATCAGGCAAGTGCTCTGGAAGTAAAAGAAAAATGTTTTAGGGGTGTGGAGCTGTGGCAAAGATGAGACTAGGCAAATAAGACTAGGACTGAAAAGAAATCATGAGATTTAGCAGCATGGAGATCAATGGTGACAGTAACAAAAGAAGTCTGTATGAAGTGACAGTGAGAAGAGCACAATCCTGACTGGAATGGATTCAAGGAAAAGTAATATGAAAAAAACGCAAAATAGTCAACAGAAATAATTTTGCTACAATACAGATCAGATAACTGGTTAGTAACAGGTGAAAGAAAGGGACCCAGAGAGGTTTGCTATTTTACTTTAAGATGGAAGAAAGAACTACATGCTTTTAAACTGAAGGAAATGATCTGATGATGAAGATGACACAAAAAGGGTAAAATGTATGGCATTAAAGTGAACAATATATTATGATGTACAGGAGAGGATGGAAGCTTTCATGGTCCATCCACGGTAAGAAGAGCACATACGAGTCCAGAGGTGTGCAGGTGGAAACGCAGTGATCAGAGTTTGTGGAAGTTGTCTGCTGCTGGCTTCAGTCCTCTTGGTGAAAGAGGAAGCAAGAGCATTAGCTTAGAGTGAGGATGACTCAGATTTCACAGGCAAATGGAGAGTATAAAATGCTTACCCAGGAACTAAGACTGAGTACATTAGAGTAATACAGTACATCTGCCAAGTAACAAGCTGAGAAAGGTAAACGTGAATTTAAAGTAAGACTGGTAAGAATGGTCAGTTTTCTGTAGTCACTTTGAATTGCACAAAAAGCACGGAATTATAAATGTTGACATAACAAAGCAAGTGCAACAGAATGAGAGAGCTAGGGAACTGAAGTGGCACACAAGGGCTGATTATAATAATTCTCAGTGGAACTTAATCTGGGTAAGGAGGAACAAGAGTATCTAAGTGGAATGAGGAGTGAGTGGAAGGATGGTCCAATCAAGCATGAAAATTCTCATGCTTAAAAATCTACAGAATATTTATTCACTAGCATGAGACTCTTCTAATTCTTGCTCCATTGCTGAGTATTAGCTTCTGAGCTCCCTATTTGTCCTATTCTTTCCCTTCCCAAAAGAGATAAGATTCTTGTGTGTTCTATTCATGTTGTAATATCTGATTTTTTCCAACAGCGTATTCATCCTATTTTTAAATTTCTTTAATTTATAAGCCTTTCTTATGCATTATATTTTTAAAACTTTCATTCACTTTAATTTGCTACACACTGTCCAATTGTTGAAACTTACCAGCTACTAGTATATGTAAAACCAACAAATGGCAGATGGTGCCCAGAAAATGCAGTATGTGTTGGTGGGGGCATTGTTTCCTATAGGAAAAGAAAACATTTGGTAAGAAATAGGTAGCTGTGATTAATAGGTTGGGCTATATATACTATCCATAGAAAATATATGGCTTTGGAAATACTATTTGGTACAGATGTTTAATGATATAAAATTTAGACCATGAACACTGATACTGTAAAATTCTGATACTGTGAAATCCTGACAAAATGAAGACTGAAAGTCTGAGAGTACAGTCATTATTAATATATTCTGAATTTGTGAGTCACATTAGAAGCTAAAATTTTTGTAAACTACAAATCAATACCTAATGCTTTTGAAACCACTCAAGACATGAAGAACAGAGAAAAACTTGAGTTATCCTATACTCATATTCCTAGCTGAGAATGAAAAGGAAACACTTTGTTTTCTCATTTAAGCTCTCACACTATAACCAAATTTCCTTCATAAGGCCTATTTGGTCCTCTTGTTTTTATGTTTTTCTGTCTTTTGCAGATAATTTCATTTTTAAAAATGTCTTCTAAGCACAGCACTAAAGTGCTATCTAGAATTTATAAGTGAGGAAGCTATAATGTAGCTTTACAGAGAAAATAACACGTGTTAGATAAGCTTCCTTCAGTTACGAGTTATACAGATATCCAACATGAGCTCAACGACAATGAATCAAAAATCTGTACTACACGGGCCAGGTGTGGTATCGCACGCCTCTAATCCCAACATCAGAAGGCCGAGGCAGGAGGACTGCTGAGAGTTTGAGGCCAGGCTGGGCTACAGTGAGTTCAAGGCCAGCCTAAACTATACAGCAAGACCCCATTAAAAAAAAAAAAATACAAAGAAAAAAAAAAATATATGTGTGTGTGTGTGCACATATATATATTAAAAGCACCACATAAGGTGCCTTTAAATAGAAGCACATATAAAAATAAGTTACATATTCCTAAACTGATAAAAAGGTTCTGACCAGAGACTCTCAGGCACCTACCTTTGTATATATTACACAAAGCTAAAGGTCAATATTAGCTAACGCAGTGTTCACAGTTAACCACAGACTGTAACTGCTGTGAATAATTAAGATTTATCTGTACTATGCACTCAATTTGAAATGCTAACAGCAAACATAATTCTAGTAAAATACTGGCAAGGGAAGTCCATCTATTTCTTTCTTGTAAAGTTTAGGAAGGACAGTGTAAGAGAAGTTCTGCCTTGAATATAGTACCGAACAGTAAAAAATGATATATTAAAAATGTCCACACAGAATTAAAACACAGGCAATAAAATAACGATAAAAATACAAGCTCAACCAGGTGCAGTGACACACGCCTGTAACACATGCCTATATGTCCAGCTGCTTGGGAGGCTGAGGCAGAGGCATCACTTGAGACCAGAAGTTTAAGGCCAGTCTGGACAACATAGCAAGACTCCATTTTGAAAAAAAATAGAACTAAATAAATAAAAGCTCGAGAGGGAAAAAACATAGAAGTTTTATGTTCTTATTTGCCTAAATTTTATTTCAGTGTAACTTAATGACTCAGAGCAGAAGGCAACACGTCATGCGGACCATTTGACTAGACTGCTCGTCTGCCGTCTGTCTCGAACACGGCCATAACCTCAGGCTCGTAAGGGCATGGACTTCCTTTCCCCATTCGTTTCATACCACGTTTGCTATTTTTAGCAGCAATATAGTTGGTGTGGGTATTTGGCCCTGCAAATCAGGTCTCCCCACTCTAGCAAAAAAATTGCTAGTTTTTACAGCCAGCTCCCAGGTACTAGTACAACTGTCACAACCAAGTAGGTGACACAGGTGAAGGGATGTGGAATTTGTGATTTTAACCAAAGTTCAGGAGTTTTTCTTTTTTTTTTTTTTTTTTTTGGTGGGCACCAGGGATTGAACTCAGGACCTTGTGTGCCAGCAGGTGCCCGTGCCTCTGAACGATATCACCAGCCCTTTTCTCATATGTGGGTACCGGGAGTCGAACTCAAGACCTCACGCTTGCCAGGCAGGCACTTATGCCGCTGAGCTATCTCACCAGCCAGGAGTTTTTCATAAATAAATCTTTCTCTATTTATTTCCCTTTGGTTAATGTATTAAGCTCTGAACTGATTGCTTTTGGCAATTTTGTCCTGTTTCATGGCTGATTTTAGGGAGAGATTTGTGAACCCTTTTACTTTGGCATCATGATATCCACTAAGGCATCTAATTTGTCTTCATTAGGAAACCTATCGGCATAACTTATCTCAGAAGTAAATCTTTGAATTTTTCTCTTAGTTATAAATAACTATGTTCACCTCAGGTAACTTTCTTAACTTCTAGGTTTATGATAAATAAGCCCTGGAAATCATGACTATTGTTTGACTGTTCAGTGATTAGTTGGTGCTAGTACAGTACTCAGAGAACAAAAAATTACTTTATAACCATATTGAAAAGAAAAAGCAGGACAGAAGTACTTCATAGCATACTTACAGAATTTTTTAAACAATCATCATCCACATCAAAATTTGATGTATCTGTTGGGCTACTAACTTCAGGAATATAAGGTGCTTCACAGTTTCTAATATTATCCCAATCAATGCCACTAAAAAATGGATGTTTCTTGAAGTCTTCTATTCCATTTTGACCAAGTCGATGTTCTCTGCTACAAATGAGTCTTCGAATAAGATCCTTAGCATTTTCAGAAACATCAGTCACTTGGGCTGGAAACTGAAACCTCTCCTATACAGAGAATAATAGAAATAAAAATATATATCAGTTTCTGAATACAGAATAGACTTATTTATTTTCTCAATAATATACTTCCTTTAAAAAATCTAATAAGTGTATTCTGATACATAGAACTGATACTAAAGGAGATCAGAGATGAATAGGAAAGATCATTTTCCTGAAAGAATTTTAATTCCATATGTGACTTAGTCACAGATGTACTATAAAAAGTATTAAACAGTATTAGGACAAATGTGCTAAATTAAATATGATAAAAATTTAAACTGATATTAAAATGAAGAGGAATTTATTAAAAGTAGTGACATTTGACTTAACATTTCAATAGAATGTAGATGATCAATAATGTTCATATACAATACAAATTAATAATCACCTGATAATAGTAAACATTTTTAAAAAATTCAATACCTGACAGTAATCAAAGTGTTTACTCATTTAATTCATTTACTCCTCACAGCAATCATCTTAGGTGACTATCACAACACTCTTACAGAAGAAACCCAGTCCAAGTGATTTTCTCAATGTCACACAACCAGTAAATGACAGAAAGAGATCGAAAACCTGTGCTATTAAGTACATCTTACACCACAATGATTTCTTGCAGCTATTTTCTGTTTTTCACCTCTTCATAACTATTCAGAGCACCATCTTTGTAGCATAAACTCTATAAAATTCATAGAACAACTAATTATTAAGCAACTAATCATAATGTCATCACCAGAACAAATTAAAAAGAATAGATTATCATTCCCTTTGGGAATATTCATAATCATGTTTCCTGCAATTGCTCAGGGCCTTCTGAAACACATCAAAACCTTTCCTCTCCTTACTATATACAACCTATTCTATTTCACTTAGTGCTATGCCGAATGGATGCAAGCTTTGCAAATCTTTCCTGCTGTGAATTTGGATTATTGCTAATGTTTTGGGATTATAAACAGTATTGGAATAGATTTTCTCTATACATATCTTTGCTCTAATGAACATTTTCACCTGGTGGACTGTCAAAACTGAGGTTACTCAATCCAAAGGTCTAACTATTTTGCTTCCCTCAATCCTGGGGACTGAATTCAGGGCCTTCATACTAAACTATATCCTTAGCCTTTAAATTTTTTTAAATTTTGAGATGGGATTTCCTAAGTTGCTAAGTTGCCTGGGCTGGGCTCAGTCTTGTGATTCTCCTGTCGCAGCCGCTGATAGTGCTGGGATTATAGGTGAGCCACCATGCCTAGACCCATTTTTTAACACTTGTAACCTTGACAGAAAGGTTACAACAATTTACAGTCCCATCAAAAACATCTCAGAATGCCCATCTCATTGCATTGTTTACATATTGTATGTACATGCTATTTTTCTCTTTATCTTTGCCAATTTGACAAAAAATATATATATATCGCTGGGTGTGGTGGCACACACCTGTGATCCCAGCACTTAGGAGGCTGAGGCAGGAGGATCACGAGTTCGAGGCCACAAAGTGAAGGCCAGCCTGAACTATATAGCAAGACCTTGTCTCAAAACAAAACAAAGAAAGAAAATATCTCTCAAAACAAAACAAAGAAAATATCTCATTCTTAATTTTGTTTATATTACATTGTTACTACTAAGATTGAGAACAGTATGTTTACATGCCTTCTAGTCATGATTACATGTATAGTAAGTAATGACTTCAATTGTCTATGACCTTTCTTATTCAACTGGAGAGATCAATTTCCTACTTTAAACAAAATACAAAAAAAAGTTAGAATTAAGAATTTTATGTATAATTTATGGATTGCAATTATTCATGTTTGTTGTTTCCCTTACTACCAAAGGAATGTGATTTTTCACTGTTTTTAGAAAAATATTTTCTCTTTAATATCACACTATTTTGTTATATTTTATTTACGATAATAATTTTTTAAAAAGTAGAATATACTAACTTTGTGGTTCATGATTTTTCCATATGTCTCCACCAGAGATTCTGCATAGAATGGTGTTTCTCCATAAAGCATTTCATACATACAGACCCCCAAAGACCACCAGTCACACTCAGGTCCATATCTGCCTTTTCCATCTTCCATGGCTTGAAGGATTTCAGGGGAAATATAATCTGGAGTTCCAACTGCCACTGAGGACTGGACCTGAAGAAGAAGTTCAGGTTTTTATTAAGCTACTATAATATATTAGAAACAGACTAATTTTATATTTAAAAAAAAGTTACACTTATGTAAGATATGCAATGGACAAAATTATCTAATAACAAATACATTTTGTCATTATCTGAACTTAGTTTCCTGGTACATAGGTTAATATTTTATATCATTTCCATAGTAATGGTTTTCCAGATGTCAAAACACTGTAGAACCTTCATTATAGTTGCTACTTAGATGACTACATTTAGGAGAATAATATGCTCTAAATCATCACAATGATTAACAACAAATTGAATATTGGATTTATAATATTATTATTGATTTACTGGTATTTATTTCCGCGTTTTATATATATATATATATATATATATATATATATATATATAAATGGAACTGAAGATTTTATTATCAGATGGGGGAGCTGATAATGTAAGAAATGTAAGCCAATACTAGAGATTATATTCAAACTCCTTAATGAAAACCTAAGAAAAACAGAGGTCAACAATTTATTGTACAGCAAAATATTTACTAACTACTAAAATATTTTATAAAAGGGGAAAAAGTATACTTCAAAAAATAAAGTTTCAGCCGGGTGTGGTGGTACACACCTATAATTCCAGCACTATGGAAGGCTGAGGCAGGAGGATCACAAGTTTCAGCCCAGCCTGGACAGTGTAGCGAGACCCTCTCTTAAATGAAGAAAGAAAAAATGCCAGGGACATAGCTCAGTGCAAAGGCCCTAGGTTTAATCCCTAGTGCTGCAAAATAAAACAAACAAATATAACAATGTCCCAACAGAAAAAAAGTTAGCAAATAATTATATCAGGTTAGATGTAAATTAGAAAATAGGTAACTAAAAAAAAAAAAGACCTGGATACATATAGTCTAAGACAACTTGAAGTTAAAGAGAAGGGGGCTCTTTACGTTTTTTAAAAAAAATTTAAAAAATGAACATTCTGAAGGTTCTGAATATTCTGAATTCTGCTTACTATTCTTTTTATCTAGACTAAGTTATCCTTCTCAATCAGGATAGACTTCTAATTTAGCAATACAGAGATTATTAACTTGAAAATGCTTCCTTTACAAATTCTTAAAAATGTAACAGTAATTTGTATAAACACAAAAACTCTTAAAAAACAAATGCTGAAGGACTAACACTCAAGAATTGGTTGGCTACTGGGATGATAAGCATTAGAGCTGTGACAGAATTGCAGAATTGTTGGTTTTCATTTTCTAGGTATTAACATTTTAAAATACAGAGAGGAACAAAAGGAAAAGAGCCCAGCATTCGGGAGATAGGGAGTTTAAAGAGAGACTGCCCTATACAACCTCTGCCCAAGAAGTATATTGTTAAGTGAAATGGTAAATTATAAAATCTGCCAAAACAGCTGAGAAGGACAAGACATCTAATTTATTTTGATTTGTGTAAGTTGTGCGAAAAAAACTTCTTAGAAATTCATTAACCAGGTCACTTAAGTTTCAGCATTTGGGATTCTAATTCATATTTCTTCCGTGGTCCATGTGTTCTCAGGCTGAGAAAGTGCCATAAATATTGGCCCCAGAGTGGTCAGTTTGTTTGCTTCTAGGAAACAAAACAAATCCAAATCTACTCTGGAGAACATATGCTCAAATTTGACCAGATACAATTCTTACATGTAAAAATATCACTGAAAAAGAGCTCACAGTCTGATAATATAAACAAAATGAGGAAACTGTCCAGTATGAACAGTCCCAAATCCCAACAAGCAATACAATGAGATCCCTAGCAACTATGTGATCTGTTCTTTCAAATAAGTGTGTTTAAAATTGCTAAACATACAGAAGAATAAAACACAAACAAAAGAAAGAAAAACAGAAGTTCTAGAAATGAAAATGGGCACTGAATTTTTTTAAATAGATTAGATACACTTGAAAAAAAAAAATAAAACCGAAGAGCTGCAGCATCCACTGTTCAGAGATAAAAAGATGGAAAATACAAAAGAAAGGCCAACAGATATAACACACTAGAAAGAGTGGGTTCAGCACAGAGTAATACAAGAGAATGAAAGAAATGAGAGAATAGCAGAAAGCAATATTCAAAGGTTTACAGTTAATATTTTTTTAAGAATAACATAAGGCTTGAATTCCTGGATGGAGGAAAGTTCAGTAACCAGCTCCACCTCTACACACATTGTAGTTAAATTATGAAATATCAAAGGTAAAAATTAAAGAATAAGAAAAGAATATCTACCAAGAAATAACAATTAGACTGACAGATGAATTAATACTAACAATAATAGTCAAAAGAAAATGGAACTGTACCTTGAAAATGATAAAATAACTTTCAATATAGTATTCCCTATCTATCTAAATTATGATTAATTAATGGATGTTAAAGACATTTTCATACAAAAGCTGAGAGAACTATAATTTATAGACCCTTTCAGAAAAAGTTACTAGTGGTTGTACTTCAGAAAACACAAAATTGGGCGAGAGGTCGTGAGCTTGATTCTCGGCGCCAAAAAAAGAAAAAGAAAACACAAAATTGAACTCAGATGGAAGAATGTGATAGCAGAAGCAATCATAAACAAGGATATTAATGAAGCGGAACATACATCTATATGGTCATTAACTGCATAACGTAATTTTATAAAAGAGAAGGAGGAGGAAGAACACAAGGGAAAGAAAAGGTGCACAACTACTGTAGGGTTGAAAAAGTTAGTATTTCATAGAAAATGTAACTATGGTTTGTTGGTTTATTAATAATAATAATAATAAGGCAGTATTGGGATTTAACCCACAGTCTTCTCACTGTGAACTACACCCCAAGTTTTGGGGGTTTTTTTTGTTTTTTTTTTGAGATAGGCTCTGACTAAATCACTAATTGGCCCAGACTGGGCTCAAACTTGCAATCTTCTTGCCTTAGGCTCCCAGAGTGCTATGACTACATGTACCACCACGGCAAAATTTAAAATGTTCCCATTAAACAATATTTCCTTTCTCTTCCCTTAGTGCCTGGTAACATTTCAGTCTCTTTGAATTTGCTCTAGGTACCTCACATAAATGGAATTATATAATATTTATTCTTTCGTGACTAGTTTATTCCACTTAGCATAATGTCCTCAAGGTTCACCTGTGTTATAAAATGAGTCAGGATCCCTCATTTTTAACATGTTCCCACGGCTTGAACTACATGGTACAAGCATGACTGTCCCATCGGGCGGCTGGTACCACTGCTGGCATAAGTGGAACAGTCACGCGTGGGACAGTCACGCATGGGACAGTCATGCATGTATTGCTGGTGGTTCAAGCCACCCAGCAGCCCCACTGTGAATTTGTTAAAGGCTAACTACTTCCATTGTGTCTACACACATTTTGTTTATCCATTTTTCTATTGATGGACATGTGGGTTGCTTCCGTCTTGCTGGCCTTTGTGAATAAGCATATAAACAAGGATGTACAAATATCTGTTCAAATCTCTGCTTTTGTTTCTTTTGTGTATATACATAGAAGAGAAACTGCTAAATCACATGGTAACTTTATTTTTAATTCCTCAAAGAATACATATTCTTTTCCATTGTGGATATCACTGCCAAATCCAGTATCATAAAGCCTTCCCCTGTATGCTGTCTTCTAATAGTTTTATACTTTTCATTTTTGTATTTAGGTCTTTGACCCAGTGAGTTAATTTTTTGCATATCATGTGAAGTAAATGAAATTTCATGTTTTGATTGGGAATGTGGTAGAAAAATTGACTCTATATTTAAGCAAAGTATAAATGTTAAAATTTTTAAAGATAAACATTAAAATATTTAAAACAGACTCTGTAACCTCCAAAAGAGAGAGAGAGAAAAACAAAGCTAAACTTTCAGCACAAGAGAAGGCAGAAAGGAAAAAGAAGAAAAACAAAAACATGCATGTAAACGAACAAGAAAAACCTATAGTAAAACAGCACAATCAAATACTGGAAATAAATACATAATGATAAGCCCAAAATTCATAATTGGATTAAATTTACCTATTTTTCCAATGGTGTTACACTGGAAACAAAACCGAAATGAACAAATGAAGGGTAAAATCAGCAATAATCTGTTTAAAATGTACGGGCCCAGGAAGGTGGAAAGTACAGGTATAAAGGCTGGCAGTACAGTTCAGCAGGAGGGTCCATGGCCCTCAGGGCCCCTGTGTACATCCTCCAAAAAAGAAAGTAAAGTGATAGAAAGATACAATGTATATACTGAACAAAAGGAACTTAGGTAGTTACAGTAATACTAGTAAAAATAGATCCTAAGGCCAAAGTCATTAAGATTTTTAAGAAAATTCGCCAATATAATTGTAAAAGAAAATACCCTAGAAGAGATAGCAATTCTGAATAATACACACTGAACAACACTGCTAACAAGAGCTGTATAAAGTACTGATGACTATAAAGAAAAATTAATAAACTTACCATGATAAGGATTTTGAAATAATGGATAATAGATCAGAGAAAACTTGTCAGAATATTAGAAAATTAATTTTACTCCTGTGGGGATACACAGAAACCTGCACCAAAAGTTATAAAATGTGTATTCTTTTCAAGCAAGCAGGGAACACATAAAAATTGACCTATTACAAAACCATGACGCATATTTCAATAATTACCAAAAAGACATCAACTAGACCCATTTTCTAGTAAAATAAAACTAGAAATAGTTAAATACATTAATTCTATGAATTTTTAAAAGCACATATCTAAATAATTAATGGTGCACAAAGAATTCTAACTGAAGTTGGAAAATACTTAGAATTGACAACAGTGTCAAGTGTGGTGGTTCATGCCTATGACCCTAGCACTGGGGAGGCTAAGGCAAGAAGATCATGAATTTGAGGCCAGGTTGGGTTACATAGCAAGACCCTGTCTCAGAAACAAAACTAAACATAAGAATGAACAACACTAAAAAACTTTCTAAACATTTATGAAAGAAAAAAGAAGCACAAATAACATGAATTTAAAAAGGGGCAAAACTATATATACAACGGAGATTTTAAAACTAGTAAAAAGATAATCTGAACAACTTCATGCCAATGAAATTGAAAATTCATAGAAAACTGATGATCATTACAGAAAAGCATATAACTTACCAAAACTGATTCAGGAAAACAAAACAAAACAAAAAAATCAACCAGACCTATAACCATTAAAAATTTTGAATCAACAGTATAAAAATCTACCTCAAAATAAAACCTCATGAAGGCTATAGTGACTTAAAAATTTTATCCATTACTTAAGAAACAGATAACCACTATAAACTGTTCTACAGCCAAAATGGGTAAGGGAAGAAAATACAGATCTCCTGCTCATTTAATAACACTAAAACAATCTACATACAAAAATAAGTGAGAATAATTTCAGAAGAAAAATTATATTCCAATCTCAGATATGATCAATTTTATATATGAATGCCAGGTAATAATCTATTATAAAGTATTCATAGAATGAATCTTGCAATCTGTTAAAATATGTCAATGCAAAATTATGACAAAGTTATGGTCATTCAAAGAATGGATGATTTAAAACTAGAAAATCTATATCATTTATCAGGTTAACAGATGAAAGGAAAAACACCCTAACATCCTCTCAGTGGATGCAAAAAAGAGTCAGTTGCTTACAACGATCACCATAACAACAAACTCTCGGTAATCAGAAATAAAAGGAAATTCCCTAATCTGGTAAAGGATATATACTAAAAGGTAGCAGCATACATCATACTAATTTGAAACTATAGAAAACACCACCATTAAAGTCAAACACAAGACAAAGAAGCTGCTTATCTTCACAGTGATTAAACATTGCAATTAAAGTTTGTAACTGCATAAGGGGGAAACTAGCATATATGAAGATTGTAAAAGAAAAAGCCCAAAGCTGGTCATTATTTGTGGATAACTGTCTACAGAAAATCTAAAAGAATCTACAACTTATTTAGAACTAATAAAAATTTATTAGTTTTATTTTATTTAGAACTAATAAAAATTTAGCAAGATTGCTAGAGTCAGGACAAATACAGAAAATTAATCGTGGTCTCTAAAAAAGAGCAACAAGTGACAAAATGAAAACAACTACCATTTATAATAACAAAAAAAAATTCACAAGGCGCCTAGGAATAAATCTAACATAGATAATGGGTAAGTCAACATTATAACACTTTATAACAGACATACAAGAAAACCTAAAACAATGGAAGAAGACTATACACACGGAGAGGAACATTCCATGTTATAAACATAAATTTGCCCAAAATTAATCTCTAAATTCAGTGTAGGTCCACAAGCTTGTGTTTGTGAAATTTTGTTTGTATGTGTGTTCAGGTATGACTACAAAGCAGTAAGTAAATTCTAACAATCCTATGGAAAATACAGGGCCAAGCACAACCAAGACAGGAGCCAGACATGGTGGTGCACACCTGTAATCCCAGCACTCAGGAGACTGAGACAAGAGGATCACCAGAAGTTCGAGGCCAGCTTGGACAACAAAGTGAGTTCAAGGCCAGCCTGAACTACACACAGACCCTCAAAAAACAAAAACAAACGGCCAAGATAATTTTAGAGGAAGAAGAATTGTAATAGGCTTTTCTCCACCAGAAATTAACTTCTTACAAAGGTAAAGTGTTTAAAATGAAAGACTCAAAAAGCATCTTGAAATTTCATTTGGAAAGTCACAGACTTTGACAAAGGTTTCTAGATTTGGAGCAACTGCCCATGTAATAAATAATGATTTACACATAATCCTAACATTTCTAAACACTGGGATAAATAGAACATTCTAAAAGCTTCCAAAGATGGGTTAGAGAGACTGTAATAGAAGAACTGAAAGTCAAAATGGCATCAGATTCTCAAAAGCAACAGTCTAAGTAAAAAGACAATATAAGAATATTTAAATTCTAAGAGAAAAATCATTTCAAATCTAAAATATTTTGTCAAAATTATCAAGCACATGTGAGGGTAGAAATGAAGACAATTTTCAGACATGGAGTACTATGAAATGTTTACTTCCACTGGAACCTTACTCAGGTAACTACTGCCAGCGAGAAGGACAGACCAGGGTTCTAGAAAACAGGATTCAATGCTAGAGATAACAGTGAATTCCCTGAGAGGGCTGGCAGGCTGTCCTTGATCAGCAGCCCTATACTAACCCTAACTACAGCACAGTCCAGATAGAACAGGGCAGGGCAAGGCTCCAGTATGGGTATCTTCAAGAAAAAAGGGGAATTGCTGAGTTCTTAATGAGTCTGAGAGAGAAAGAAATTGCTAAATTACTTAATGGGTCATGGAGAGTTTGGGAATAAATTGTTAGGAGTCACATAGAAAACTAAGCAATGCAAAGTGGTCACTTACTCTAGGGAGAACAAAATGTTGAAGCAAAGAAACAGAATTAAAATAAATTGCATGGGACACCTGTGAGTATTAGTACCATCATAAAAATATCTGAACAAGATTTAATGATAGAATGTGTATTAATTACATTAGGAAGATACAGAAAAAGTATATTGGTTGGGCAAGAGGGAACTAAGAAACCTGAATCTCGGGCTGGTGAGATGGCTCAGCGGCGTAAGCGCCTGCCTTGCAAGCGCGAGGGCCTGAGTTCGACTCCTGGATCCCACATATGAAAAAGGGGCCGGTGATATCGCTCAGTGGCACGGGTGCCTGTTGGCGTGCGAGGTCCTGAGGTCAACCCCCCGGTACCCACAAAAAAAAAAAAAAAAAAAAAAAAAAAAAAAGAAACCTGAATCTCTCTGGTAGGCATTTAAAAGAATCTAAAAGTAAATAAGAGACAGCAGCACAAATAATGATAATATGGAATATGTAAATAAATGAAATTCCAGAAGGTCTGTCTCTAAGAAAAGACATGTGGAGGTTGAAAAACTTAGGGTAAAGTGATGGTTTTTGTTATTTGTCTTACTAAAATATGTAGGCATCACTCTGTGTGTGTGTGTGTGTGTGTGTATAGTAAAACAAGTGAAAGGAATGTTACATTTCATTATAATTTTTTACACAGAGGTCCAACATACATGGCAAGGCCAAGAAAACCATTTTGAGATCACTACTAAGTGTGCTAGAACAAATTTTAAACATTATCCTACTGTCAAACAAAATAAGAATGAATGACTGGGTATGTGTGGTCATTGTGCACTGCAAACATGTCAAAGTGTAGTCACTGGTACTACAAACATGTACTAATAAAAAATTTTAAAAATAAAAAAAGAATGAGGCCGGGTGTGGTGGAAGACACCTGCAATCCCAGCACTCAGGAGGCTGAGGCAGGAGGATCACTGCCCATTCAAGGCCAGCCTGAACTACATAGCAAGACCCTGTCTCAAACAAACAAACAAACAAACAGAATGAGTGGCTGAGTAGGAATAAATCTGACTGGAGGAAACTCAAAGACAGGAAGAGTACTCACTGCACTCTGGAATGTACAGGCATTTAGAAGGGTAGACGTCAAGCTCTAGGAGAGGAGCCCCGGCTTTGAGTCCAGGGAGACTTGTAACATGCAGGACTGGGGAATCACTACCACTTCCAGGAAATTCTTTTTCAGTGTAGCTCTCTCTTTTCTGGAAATGTGGGCTACAGCTTCCAATTGCCGAAGACACCCTGATTTCACTTTGTATTTTCTCAACTGAGCAAGACCACCGTGCTATTCATCTCATGTAACACCTGGCAATGCTGCTTCCCACTCTGTGCTCCGTGTAGTCATCCTAGAGCAGTCTAATTGCATATACTCCTCTTCCATTGTTTGTATGACTATTATCGTATCATTACTTCTATATATGTCATAAACCTCACATTATAATCTTAATTGTTTTTGTTTATTTTGCAGTACTAGAGATCTGAACTCAGGGCCTTCACAATGGGTTCCATCCCCTGACCTTCTTAAAATTTTATTTTGAGACAAAGTCTTGCTAAGTCACTAAACTGCCCAGGCTGGGCTCAAACTTGCAATCCTCCTGCCTCAGTGTCCCAAGGGTGTTATCATTACAGGCATGCATCACCATGCCTGGCACAATCTTAATATTTTTGCATTTAACAGTCAGATGGCCTTTATATGAAGCTTTTAAAAAGTTATAGTTCTTTTTAATTTAGCAACTTATTTATCATACTTGCTATCCTTTATAGACTTAAGCATACAAATGGTATCATATCTTTTGGTTGAGAACATTATTTAGCATCCAAGGCCTGCTACAGATTAATTCTCTCATCTTTTCATTTATTGAAAAATGCCTTGCCAGGCATGGTGCTGCATGCCTGTAATCCCAGCACTTGGGAGGCTGAGGCAGGAGGATCCCTGCAAGTTCGAGGCCAGTGAGTTCAAGACCAGCCTGAACTACACAGTGAGACCCTGTCTCAAACAAAACAAAACAAAACAAAACAAACAAAAACAACAATAAACCAAACTCTTGGATCTCATCAGGGTCTGGATTTAAACTGTGAGATAGGTTACAGTAGGTCTTAAGTGTTATAAAGTGGTAACTGGCTGTCTAGGGCCAAAACCACAAGGTCTCCTAGCACTTTATCCTCCATTATTGCTTGATCTCTGTGGTAGAATTCCAGTTTTACATGGGTATCTCTATCTGGAAAAATTCACAAGATCTTGCAGTATATATGTACTGCTCAACTTTTGTGAAGCAACCCCATATGGATACTTTAGACTGTGTCTCTACATAATTCCTACCTCTCCAAATGCCAATCCCTGCAGATTCCAGCTACTCAAACTCTGGTCTCTTCTAAACTTTGAAGAAGTGCTTCACTCCGCTCTAACTCTAGCTATCCACAGGAGCATCCGTAACTGTCCCAATTCCGGGCAATGATGAGGTACACCTCAAGAGTTCACTGCTGTCAGGGATAACACTCATGCTGCTTGTTTTTCACTGCTTGAAAACAGATGTCTCAAATATTGTACCCCAACTTAGACTTGCTCATATATAACTGGAGGGCTAATTTGGTTCCAATTATTCTTTTTGACATGACCAGAGGCAGAGGTCAATAATCTTTTTCTGTGTAAGTTAACTTGTAGAAGTTAAGCAAAAGGGGGCATAAAACTAATATAATCTAGAGGGCTTTCTGAAAAAAAGGTTTATTTGTTGAACATTGTCCCTCAGGATTACTACATAATTTGGAAAGAAAAAATAAAAGTGAGGGGGCCGGTAAGATAGCTCAGCAGCATAAGCACCTGCCTGGCAAGCGCGAGGTCCTGAGTTCGACTCCCGGTACCCACATAAAGGGAAAAAAGGGCCAGTGATATCCCTCAGCAGCACAAGCACCTGCTTGCAAGCATGAGGTCCTGAGTTCGACTCCTGGTACCCACATAAAAAAAAGTGAGGATGCAGGTGCATTTTCTTTTCCACATGAGACTTATCTTCCTTCCTCTTTTGAGAACTTAGAAATATCTTAAGTCCAACAACAATTATTTACCAACTAAAGGAGGAGCAAACAAGGTTCTCAAAACAGTAATCTCCAGATTAACTGAAGCAGATAAAATGGCTTAGGACTTCACAGGCAAGCCCTATCATGAGTAAGTACACCCAAATGTCTTTGCAAAGGAGGTAGAGCACAGACAAACGGGTGGCTGGTGGATAGACAGTATAAACAGATAGTTTCTAAAACAGAGAAAGAAGACATACACCAAGGGAAATGTCTGTGGGTCAAATAATTTTGGATTTATCTTTATTTACCGTTCCATCTTCCATTAGCTTCAGACAAGATCCAAAATCTGCTAACCGAATATGTCCATTCATATCCATCAATATATTGTCAGGTTTAATGTCTCTGAAAAAGAAATTCAATTATTAGTTGGGAAAATAAACAATCACTTGCTAAGATAACCTTCTATTTTCTGAAAATCTCATCTTCTTCTAAAAGTAATACTCTAAGAAAATCTATTGAACTACTTTATGAGTTCAATTCCTGGTTGTGATTCTTATTTAAACTTTCTTAAATGCACTAAATTTCAGTGCTCTCCTAGAGATAAAAAGGACTGTGGATTCTGGTTAAATTGATCTTATCATGTTTCTCTTAGGTTTTACACAGGTTCCACTGTGGCTATGGTAGACCTACCTTCTGCACATAGAGAAGAATCATAATTACCTGATACCCACAAAAAATAACATTATCTAGCTTCTGATATTGGACAGGAAAAAAATACATTTCTTAGACACCAATCAGAACTCCAGATACATAAATTCTTGAGTACTGCAGATCAAAACACAAAGGAACTGCTTCATAAAGCTGATTTTTGCAACTGCTGAAACAAACGTGTAACAGATTATACCATTTAAAGCTTTAACCATTTCTAAATGTTAAGTCAATGGTTTGCAAGATACCCAAATCTAAGTAATAAATTATACCATACCAGTTTTTATATTTGTTTTTACATCTCAATACAAATTTTGGCAAAATATGATACATAAACTGATCTGTAAAGAATATTCTCAGGGCTGGGCATAGTGGCACAACTATAATTCCAACACTCTGGAAGGCTGAGGCAGGAGGATGACAAATTCAAGCCCAATCTGAGCAACTCAGTGAGACTGTATCTCAAAATAAATATAAAAAAGGGCTGGGGATGTAGCTCAGGGCAAAGACTTTGGCTTCAATCCCTGGTAACACAAGAAGGGGGAAAGAGTGCAGATTCTCAGAGATCCATCAATGTTCACATGAGCTGAACATGGTGGCGTACACCTGTAATCCCAGTGCTCAGGAGATTGAGGCAGCAGAACTGAGTTCAAGGCCATCCCAATTTACTGTACTTCTAATAGAAGACAAAGAATTTTTTATAAACAGTATACACTTCTATGTTTTTCAAAAATTCTATTGCTATGTGGTAAATGAGAGTATGGTCGAGTCACTTTAACCCAAATGATATCATTTTAAAGTCTCTCTGCCTCAGTTTTCCCACCTGTAACAGCAGTATAATACTGGCACTATTTTGATCACTAAAGCAGTTTCTGTAAGTGTACTGCATATCGCTGGTTGGCAAATTATGGCCCATGGCTCAATACAGCCTGCTGCCTGGATTGGCACAAGAAAACTTTCTGGGGTGATGAAAACATTCTGGACTGGGATCCACAGATGTGTACAGTACACTGTCAAAACCCATCACTGTATATTTAACACCCAAACATGTTATCATATATAGTTCCATTTTTAAAATAAGGAGCGTAAAAGGTAAAATCTACCTTTAAAATATGATACTGGAGTCTTAAATTTTTCATTAGATTTCATTTCTTAAAATATGCTTAGTTTACTCAGATAATTTCTACTAGAGTAAATGAAAGTAGCTTATATTTTTCTAAACAAACACACGTTATCCATATTTTAAAATTTATTAGAATACAGGTATTCATAGTATTTTGGTTTCTAAAGTCCGTATTTGCAGTTCCTTTTTTGCCCCCTAGTACTGGGGATTGAACCTAAATTCTCTCGCATGCTAGGCAAGCACAGCACTGTATCACTGAGGTACATCCTTAACTCTTCCGCCCCACCCAGGTCTTTGTATTTTGTATGCCAAGACAGGATCTTGCCCAGGCTGGGATGGAACTTTCTTTGTAGCTCAGGCTGGCCTCGGGGTATACAGTGGGCAGAAATGTGCTGCCTTTTCTTTCAGTGAAGCGCTTTGCCCTAGAAGTCAGCAGACAGCTCCCGAATGTTAGCCTCTTCAGAGCTGCAGTGAATCTCTTCCCCAAAACACCTTCCTGTCATGGAACGGTCCACATACCATGAATGATTGATGTGGAAAGGCAAAGATCAGGTTATATTAACCAACAACCAAAAGCCCATCACCTCTCCAGATCTCCTACGGGGGTGTGTTGAGCCTTCGACCTGCAGCATAATCTGATTTCTCGCTCCACCTAATCCTGCTTCCTCTGACTCCCTTCCACAGTGTTAACCCATAATAAACACCTGGCATGACACATTCTGACTTGATGCCTGCTTCTGGAGAACACAGTACTTGATAAGTGGAACACTAAGACAACAAAGTCCATTTTCTGATATAAGAAGCAAAATAACATCTGGCATTCAGATCCACTCTGAGTCAGTGACACTTGCAAATAAGGTGGCAGCTAGCCAACCAGATACCAAGCACCCTCAACGAGGGAGTAAAAGGAAGGTTCCGGCAAAACATTAGTTTCAACATTGACAATCTAAGAAAACTAAGAGATAGAAGTGTTTAGAAAAGATAAAACCTCTATCACTATAAACCATTATGTATTCAAATTTCTTCCTAATTTGAATATGAATCAAACCACTTACCAGTAATTTTTCTTATCTTTAAGCAAAAGTAAATACCTTTTGGCTTAAAAAGAACACCAGCATTTTAAAAAACAATAAATCAAACTTAACATTTATAACAATACATATTTTTATTTGTAACAGTTAAGAATTTTTAGGGCCGGTGAGATGGCTCAGCGGCTTAAGCGCCTGCCCGGCAAGCGCGAGGGCCCGAGTTCGACTCCCGGATCCCACATACGAAAAAGGGGCCGGTGATATCGCTCAGTGGCATGGGCGCCTGCTGGCGCGCAAGGTCCTGAGGTCAACCCCCCGGTACCCACAAAAAAAAAAAAAAAAGAATTTTTAAAAGTTCTCTATAACAATGACTATATTGAAAGGGAACCCAAAACATGATTATTATAAATATTATCCCTATAACAGTGAAATGTGGATTTTTTTTTCCAGTACTTGGAATTGAACCCAGAGCCTTGCGCTACATACCAGCCCTTTTTTAACTTAATTTCGACACGGGATCTGGCTAAACTGCTGTCCCAGCTGGGCTTGAACTTGGGCTCCTCCTGCCTCAGCCTTCCAGTGTACTAGTAAATTCTCTCTTCATCTCCCCACAACTCCCCCTGGGATCACTGTTCACTCTCCAGCTGTGCTGCCCTACAGCATACAAAAGCTTGGCAGGCACTCATTGGGTTCAGGAGCTTGAAAGCAAGGGAAGGCATGAGTATTGTGCCTTGTGCCAAAAGCAAGCAGCTGCCCTTCCCTCAGGAAGCTTGATTTGGATCATCTCTGTTTGCAGGACTATGTGTACGTAACCTTGACATGCAATCAGCAGAGAAATTTTGCCAAAGGAAAGAAAATTCACATTAGTAAAATTACGTCACAGACAGCTTTTTCATCAGTCAGAAAGTAGCCCTTTTTTTTTTTTTTTCCTTATACCTGTCATCCTCCTCCTTGCTTCAACCTCCTGAATGCTGGGATTACAGGTATGAGCCACCATGTTCAGCAGAAATTAGAAATCTTAATGTAAACATTAATTTAGAGCACATCTTATAATTCAGGATAGTTATGCACAAAATTTTGTCGAACATTTCTCAACTCCTCTTTTCCACTGCATAGGAAACTTTTAAGAAGTCTACCTAAATAATAAAAAACTAATGATCATACAACTCCAGATATTGTAACAATTGCTGTACAAATGTTACTGTAAAATAACAATCTCAATCCTTCAAAAAGTCATCTGTGAACACTGTGATACAAATCTGTGAACACTGATAGTGTAACTCAAAGAAAGATCACTATGGGGCCGGTGAGATGGCTCAGCAGCGTAAGCGCCTGCCTTGCAAGCGCGAGGGCCCGAGTTCGACTCCCAGAACCCACATACGAAAAAGGGGCTGGTGATATCGCTCAGCGGCATGGGTGCCTGTTGGCGCGCGAGGTCCTGAGGTCGACCCCCCAGTACCCACAAAAAAAAAAAAAAAAGAAAGATCACTATGAAATTCAAATGATGTGTAATTATGGGAGAATAATCATTTGAATACAGCAAACACAACTCTAGAGGAAAATGAATAAAAAGCAAAGAGACTATAAGAAAAAGAGATGAACAGGGAGTCAGGGGACAGTAAAACACAGATTAAACCATTACCCACTGCTGGGCATGGTGGCACAGCACCACGTAATCCCAGCATTTGGGAGGCTAATGAAGAGGATGGCAAATAGTTCAAGGCCAGCCTGGGCTATATAGTGAGAAAACAAAACCAAACCATTCAAGAAACCGCTATCCACTGTCACTGGATAAGTCTTATTATAACCAGGGTAAGATGTAGTAACTGAGGGAAACTGGGTGAAGGATACATAAAACTTTTCTGTACTACCTTTGCAATTTCCTGTGAATCTGTAACTATTTCAAAATAAAAAGTGTTCTTAAGCCAAAAAATCATTATGAACCTGGGGACCTCAAGATGGCGGATGAGTAAGAAGCAGGCAGCGAAACTCTAAAAGTTACCATTGGAACACGGGAATATAGCGACCTGGAAAGCGCAGGAGGGGGGGAGATGCCTCCCCGAAACTCAGAAAAGTTCTGAAGCGCAATCTGGGACCCCCGGCACCAGTGAAGGGTGACTTCCAACAAAGAAGAAGGAAAGAAGGAGCAGACCGCGCGCGCGCACCTTCTACTATCCCGGGAGTTGCAGCGCCGCGGAGGCTCAATTCTACGGACACACGGTGGCAGCTGGCGCCCAGGGAGCCCCCACGGAGGATCCTGAGACAGCAGCAGGGCAGGGGAGCGGCGGAGAACGGCGCTGACTGGCGGTGAGTGTCTCTCAGCCACAGCTGCCCCGCGCCAGAGAGCGACCGGCCGGGCGCCATTGTGGGGGGTGTGGCGAAACTCAGAGCGGCTCGGAAACTGCTCTGGGAACTTGTGCTCCGGACAGGGCAGCACGGGGCCTCTCAGGCCCACGAAAGTGTGCTGAGGTCAGCAGGCGAATGAGACTGGACTCTCAGCCACACCTGTCCCGCGCCAGAGAGCGACAGGCCCGGCGCCACTGTGGGGGGCGTGGCGAAAAACCAGAGCGGCGGGAACCAGTGCAGGGAACCCGCGCTCCCGACAGCGCGCTGAGCCTCTCAGGCCCAGGGATCGTGAAAGGGCGCTGAGAGCGGAGGCGAGCTACACTGGTGCGCCTCTGCTCACCGCCCGCCAGAGGGCGCTCCTGGCTTACTGGGACGGACCTGCACAGAACAGGACTCTGTCACCACAAGGTACCTGCCTACAACAGAGTCAACACCTGGAACTGATTCTTTTTATTTTTTTTATTTTTATTTTTATTTTTATTTTTATTTATTTTTATTTATTTATTTTTTTCTCACTGATTTGTTTTTTGTTCTGGCGAAGGGTTTTTTTGTTTTTGTTTTGTTTTGTTTTTTGGTGGGGTTTTATTTTTGATCTGTCTGTTTTATTGTTTTTATCTTCGTTTTTGTTTCTGTATGTGTATTTGCTCTTTCCTTCATTATTCTCTCTGGTTTTTTATATGAGTGTAAACAGCGCCTCTAACTTCTTTCTGATTGTGGTTGTGATCTGTTCTTCCTTTTATCCCTTCCTTCTCTTTCTACCACCTGTCCTCTGCACTAGTGTCCCAATTTTAGTGGGATCCCTCTTGGTCCTCTAACCTTACATCTAATTCCTTCCTCTTCTCCCAATACTCTATTTCCTCCTTAACTCATTTTAAATTTAAACTCCGCAGGGGAAAAATTGACATACATAGGACTTGTATACTGCATATAATTTTTCTGGTGTGTTTTAGATTTTGTTATATAACCGCAACTCTATACAGCTAAAAGTGGTAAATAACTGGTTAGCTCAGTCTGTCATTTTCTAGGCTGTGTTTGATGCTTTAGTTAACATTATAGCCAAATGTGAAATAATTGTTCTAAACATCTTTGCTTCCTGATATTTCATGATTGAGATTGACTAAGGGACACAGAAAATACAGTGGCACAGTACCAAAGAATCAAGGACTGGGCCAAACAGGTAGCAACTTCGCATACCCAACGAATTGAAGAGGTAGGATCTGGCAGAAAGCTCAAAACCTAAAAGCAAGCTCCACTTGGAAGATACTGCAGCGAAGTAGTCATCTTCTAAAGATCTTAAACACTAGTAATAAAGTAACCTACTATAGGTAATTTGCAAACATCACCCCAGGAATTAAAGAAAGAAAAAATGAGACGACACTTAAACAAGATGCAACCCCACACATCCAATTCACCAAAGGCAAACCTAGGGGGCAACGAGGTGGGACAATCCGAAAGCCACCCACCTGGCCTATCTGAAGTGGTAACAACAAAGCAACTGAATGAGGTTCTGGAAAAAATTAAAACAGAAATAATCTCACAGATAACTGCAGAGATAATGTCTACAATGAAGACCATGCTTAAGGACACTATAGCTGATACAGACAAAAAAATAGATGAACTTAAGAAAACTATAGAAACCATGAATGCTCAGCATAGGAAAGAAATGGAATCCATAAGGCAGATTCAAGCAGATATCCAAGAGATAAAAAATTCCATTGAAAGTATTTGTAGCAGAATAAGCCAATGCGAGGACAGGATCTCAGATATAGAAGACAGGCTTGCAATTAGTGATCATGAAATGGAAAAATTCTTAAAAATAGCAAGGGACCATGAAAAATCAATTCAGCAGCTGCTAGATGACTCAAAGATAAACAACTTAAGAATAATTGGAATAAATGAAAAAGCAGGAGATAGCATCAATGACATTAAAACCTTGTTCAAAGACATAATCAGGGAGAACTTTCCTGGAAGAGAAAAGGAATTTGACACCCCTATAAGTGAAGCTTTTAGAACACCAACTAGACATGATCAAAAAAAAACTTCAGCCAGACATATTACAGTCAAGATCCCAGAAATTCAACAGAAGGGCAGAATCTTAAAAGCTGTTAGGGAGAAGAGACAAATCACCTATGAAGGAAAACCCATCAGAATCACAGCTGACTTTTCAGCACAAACCCTCAATTCAAGAAGAGCTTGGAATGATGTATTGCAAGCTCTAAAGGAAAATAATTTTCAGCCCAGATTGATGTACCCTGCAAAACTATCTTTCAAAATTGATGGAGAAATAAAATACTTTCATGACAAAGAACATCTGAGAAAATTTATGACCACCAAGCCAGCACTCCAAAACGTTCTGAAGGACATTCTAGAAAGAGATAGGAACCCCAACAGAAGGAATCCACCAGGCAGGGCAAATAATTAAATAGCCGGAAAGCGGAAAAACAAAGAGTGGGAACCAACAACAGGAAAATATCATGACAAGTCAATACATATCAGTTTTAACCATCAATGTTAACGGTCTCAATTCACCAATCAAAAGGCACAGACTGGCGAAATGGATCAAGAAGCAAGATCCAACAATATGCTGTATACAAGAAACACATTTAATTCAGAAAGAAATTCATAGACTGAAAGTCAAAGGATGGAAAACAATACTCCATGCCACAGGAACCCAGAAAAAAGCAGGGGTAGCTATTCTTTTTGCAGACAAAGTGAACTTCAAGCCAAGAAGGATTCAGAGAGATAAAGACGGTCATTACATCCTTGTAAAGGGAACAATCCAAGAGGAAGAGATAACGATCATAAATATATATGTGTCAAATACCAATGCACCCAGCTATATAAAACAAGTACTAAAGGACATGAAAAATCAAATAAGCACTAATACAATTATATTGGGAGATCTCAATACTCCACTGTCACAAAAAGATAGATCAACTGGACAGAAAATCAATAATGAAATAGTAGAACTGAACCAAACTTTTGAACAAATGGACTTAGTAGATGTCTACAGAGTGTTCCATCCCACAACATCAGAATACACATTTTTCTCAGCTGCACATGGGACGTTCTCCAAAATAGACCACATACTAGCTCATAAAACCTGCTTAAGTAAATGCAAAGGAATTGAAATTATCCCATGCATATTATCAGACCATAGTGCAATGAAATTGGAAATCAATGGCAAAAGATCCCACAAAAACTCCCTAAACACATGGAAATTAAACAGCATCCTCCTGAACAACCAATGGGTCACAGATGAAATTAAAGAAGAAATTAGTCACTTTCTACAACTGAATGACAATGACAGTACAACATACCGGAACTTATGGGATACAATGAAAGCAGTCCTAAGAGGGAAATTTATAGCATTAAATACTTATATCAGGAAAATAGAGCAAGCGCAAATAAACAACTTAAGGGTGAACCTCGAGCTTCTAGAAAAAGAAGAGCAGGTTAATCCAAAAGCCCGTACAAGGGAGGAAATTATAAAGATCAGAGCAGAAATTAACGTATTGGAGAATAAAAAAACAATACAAAGAATCAATGAAGCAAAAAGTTGGTTCTTTGAAAGAATAAATAAGATTGACAAACCCTTATCCAACCTTATTAAAAAAAGAAAAGAAAAGACTCAAATCCATGCAATTGAAAATGAAAAGGGTGATATCACGACGGACCCTGCAGAAATCCAGAAGATCATCTATACCTATTTTGAAAATTTATATTCTACTAAGATGGAAAATGCAGAAGAAATGGACAGATTCCTAGATTCGTATGAATTACCAAAGCTAAATCAAGAAGATTTAAAAATCCTAAATAAACCAATATCAACCAATGAAATTGAAGATGTAATTAAAAACCTCCCAACAAAGAAAAGTCCAGGCCCTGATGGATTCACTGCCGAATTCTACAAGAAATTTAGAGAAGACCTAACGCCACTACTTCTCAAACTTTTCAATGAAATTGAAAGGGAAGCAATACTCCCAAATTCATTCCTGGAAGCAAGCATTACCCTGATACCAAAACCAGAGAAGAACCCAACTAAGAAAGAGAACTACAGGCCAATCTCCCTAATGAACATAGATGCAAAAATCCTTAATAAGATACTGGCAAACAGAATCCAACAAATCATCAAGAAGATTATACACCATGACCAAGTTGGATTCATCCCAGGGATGCAGGGATGGTTCAACATACGTAAATCAATCAATGTAATACAGCATATTAACAGAACCAAAGACAAAAATCACATGATCATCTCAATAGATGCAGAAAAAGCTTTTGACAAAGTCCAGCACCTTTTCATGATAAAAACCCTACAGAAAATTGGAATAGAGGGTCTTTATCTCAATCTGGTAAAAGCTATCTATGACAAACCAACAGCCAATATTATACTAAATGGCCAAAAACTGAAAGCCTTCCCTCTAAAATCAGGAACAAGACAAGGATGTCCACTGTCCCCACTCTTATTCAACATAGTTCTGGAAACTTTAGCCAGAGCGATTAGACAAGAGAAAGAAATAAAAGGAATAATGATTGGAAAGGAAGAAGTTAAATTATCATTATTTGCAGATGACATGATACTCTACACAGAAGATCCCCAAAACTCCACTAAAAAACTGCTAGATTTAATAAGCAAATTCAGTAGTGTAGCTGGATACAAAGTCAATACTCAAAAGTCAATAGCCTTCCTGTACACAAATAACAAACTTACTGAAAGAGAAATTAGGGAAACAATACCTTTCACAATAACATCCAAAAAAATGAAATACCTAGGAATCAACCTCACGAAGGATGTAAAAGACCTCTATACTGAAAACTACAGTACTCTGAAAAAGGAGATTGAAGAGGATATCAGAAAATGGAAAGATATCCCTTGCTCCTGGATAGGAAGAACCAATATAGTGAAAATGGCCATACTTCCAAAATTGTTATACAGATTTAATGCAATTCCAATCAAAATTCCAACAGCATATCTCACAGAATTAAGAGAAAACAATCCTAAAATTCATTTGGAATCAGAAGAGACCTAGAATAGCAAAGGCAATTCTGGGCAACAAAGGCAAGGCAGGGGGCATCACAATCCCCGACTTGAAATTATACTATAAAGCTACTGTGATAAAAACAGTGTGGTACTGGCAAAAAAACAGACCTGAAGATCAATGGAACAGATTAGAAGATGCTGAAACAACCCCAGACATACTAAGCCACCTTATCTTTGACAAAGGTGCCAAACACATTCGCTGGAAGAAAGATAGCCTCTTTAATAAATGGTGCTGGAAAAACTGGCTCTACACATGCCGAAGATTAAAACTAGATCCATATCTTTCACCATGCACTAAACTAAATTCAAAATGGATCAGAGATCTAAATATTAAAACAGAAACATTAAATCTGCTGGAAGGTAGGATAGGTAAAACCCTTGGAGACATTGGTGTAGGCAAAGACTTTATGAATAAAAACTCAACCGCACGGGAACTATCCCAAAGAATCAATAACTGGGATCTCATCTTATTAAAAAGCTTTTGCACAGCAAGAGAAACCACCAACAGAGTGAAGAGACAACCCACAACGTGGGAAAAAATGTTTGCCAGCTGTTCCTCAGACAAAGGATTACTATCGAGAACATATAAAGAACTCAAAAAAATCAGACCTCCCAAATTTAAAGACCCACTGCAAAAATGGGCATCTGAGATGAATACACATTTCTCAGATGAAGAAATACTAATGGCAAATAAATATACAAAAAAATGTGCAACATCACTAGTCATTCGAGAGATGCAAATTAAAACAACACTGAGATACCATCTCACCCCAGAAAGAATGGCTACTATAAAGAAATCAACTAATAACAAATGCTGGAGGGGCTGTGGGGAAAAAGGAACCCTTCTTCACTGTTGGTGGGAGTGTCGACTGGTACAGCCACTGTGGAAGTCAATGTGGAGATTCCTCAAAAAACTAGGGTTGGAGGTCCCATTTGACCCAGCTATTCCCCTTCTGGGCATCTTCCCAGAAGAATTAAAAACATCGTACCACAGTGATATATGTGCACCCATGTTTATAGCAGCACAATTTGTAATAGCCAGATCTTGGAAACAACCCAAATGCCCATCAACTGAGGAATGGATAAGAAAGATGTGGTATTTTTATACAATGGAGTACTATTCAGCCATAAAGAAGGATAAACTGGAGACTTTTATAGGTAAATGGATGCAACTCGAGAAAATACTCATAAGTGAAATAAACCAGAAGCACATGTGTAAGCATCGTATTATCTCTCTAGTATGAGAAACTGAAAGAGTAAATAAGATCCAAAATGTACAATAGATATGGTGAATCAAAAAGAAACTGGTCAAAAGGAAAGAGAGACTGGAATAGGGAAAAGAAAGAAGGGAAAGGGGAAAAAAAATTGTATATATATATATAAGATGGTTAAGATAGATACACTACCATTTTTACTTAGTTCATTGAAGAGTAAGGTTTGTGCCAATAATGTCTGGACAATTGAATGCTAATGTCTGGTGTCCTGAATAACTAACTTAAAGATAGTAATACGTAATGTATTAACCATTGTTACCCTCCTATTATGTTGTTTTGAATATTTGTTCTTCTTTTGATTTGTTTTGTTTTTTCTTCTC
Organism: Erethizon dorsatum; assembly: GCA_028451465.1. Lineage (NCBI taxonomy): Eukaryota > Metazoa > Chordata > Mammalia > Rodentia > Erethizontidae > Erethizon > Erethizon dorsatum. The sequence goes on from CM051830.1 coordinate 38,291,187, forward strand.
TTTAAAATAAAATAAAAAAAAATCATTATGAACCTATTTATAGAATTATTGCTCTTTATCTTGTTATACATTAACATATTCTATGCTTATTATACTTAATAAATATTTGTATTTAGATAAAAATATCACTGAAAAGAAAAACTGTATAGCAGTCAATACTATGTGATTCAAGAATCAATCATTGGGGGCCGGTGAGATGGCTCAGCAGCATAAGCACCTGCCTGGCAAGTGCGAGGTCCTGAGTTCAACTCCGGGCACCCACATATGAAAAAAAGGGCCGGTGATATCGCTCAGCGGCACAGGCGCCTGCTGGCGCGCGAGGTCCTGAGTTCAACCCCCAGTACGCACAAAAAAAAAAAAAAAAAAGAATCAATCACTGGGACCAGGGATATAGCTCAGCAGCACAGCGCCTGCCTGGCAAGCGCAATGTCCTAAGTTCAATTTCCGGTACCAAAAAAAAAAAACATCAATCACTGGAAACTGTAGTATGTTTTGTAAGAAACACTAAAAGACTGAAGGAAATTTCCTTTTAAAGATCTTGTCCCTCACATGTCCTCTACTACCTTTGACCCAAGATCTAAGCCTCCATCCCACGGATAAATCCCAACTGGCTAACCAATAGGCAATAAACTGTAAGAGTAATTGCTTTCTTTTCTGAGAACCACCTTTGACAAAATATTCCCCCAGCTGACTTTTCTCGCCAAAGTCTTTTACAAATGATGTTACAGAATGGATCAGCATTTCCTTATATCTGTCCTTACCCTGAACTCCCCCTCGAAGGACAGATACATTCACACCAATACCACTGCTATCTGTGTATGTCATGAATATGATACTAAATGTAGATGCCCAAACAGGACTATTTTGGTATGAGAGTCTTGGCTGAAACCCAGGGTGTGGTCTGTGTAGTGAGCAACTAATCCCACCCAAAGAGAGGTCAGCTGTTGTCCTTAGCTACTGGGAAGTGACCTCTAGGAGCCTGGAATATCGTGACTGTGAGGGTTAAGCTGAATTGTCAACTTGATTGGCTTGGGGGCCACCTAGGGGAGTCAGTAAAGCGTACTGCTTGGTGTCTGGGTGGGTGGTAGAAGTGGGACGCTGGGGTCTGTACCTGGTCCCTGGCCCCTACCTCTCCGGTGCTGTTCCTCTGCTCTGCTTTCTGGCTGCCATGAACTGAGCACTTCACTCCACCACACCCTTCCATCACGATGCCTGTGCTTTGGAGCCAACAGATCACAGACTGAAACCACTAGCCAAATTGGCCATTTCCTGCTTTAAGTGGTGGGTGTCAGGCATTTGTTCCCAGCAAGGGGAAAGCTGACTAATACACTGACTGGTAGGAGTGTCTCTGAATATCAGACAATCTAATAATGTAATTTATGATAAACATAACTTTCATATGGAAGGGCATGGAGATTAGTATCAGCTCAACTTCTAGGAAGGGCTGGAGACTAAGGACAATCATATAGGCAGTAATTGATCCCCCTCCCCCAACACACACACACACACACACACACACACACACACACACACACACACACACACACCCTCTAGAAACCAAATGCTCAGGTGTTCTTTCCTGCTTGGCAATACTTCACGTGGATAATCATTTATGGATGTTAGGCTACACTACCACCACCAAGAGAGGACGGTAGAAGCTCTGTCACTGGTACTTTTGAATTCTATCCCAGGCACTTTCTCCATTGGCTGACTTTAATCTTTATGCTGTCTACTTAATAAACCACAATTGTAAGCATAACAGTTTGCCGGGAGTTTTGTGAGTCTTCCCGCAAAATTATTAAAACTGAAAATGATTTTGGAAATGTCTCAAACTTGCAATTGGTGTCAGAAGTGAGGGTGCTTTTTGGGGAATATTCCCTCTTACTTGAAATTACATGAGGGGGAAAAACAAGAGTTATGAAGAAACTGTAAATAAGCTAACAGTTGGGGGAACTCAGAAAAAGAGGTTTTTTTTATTTAAAGAGAAAAAACAAAAACGCAAAATTTCAAAACACAATAGTAGGAGAGTAGCAATAGTTAATACACTGCGTATTGTCACCTTCAAAGTAGTCACTCATATTACAAGATATAGGCATGAAAAATTAATCAGACAATATAGGCACAAAACTTTCTTTTCAATGAACTAATAGAAATTAGTAGTATAACTATCTTAACTGTCATGTGTGTGTATATATATTTATTTTCCCTTCCTTCTTTTCTCCTTTCCTCCATCCCAATTTCTCTTTCTTTTTCAGCAGTTTCTTCCCTGTTCACAATATCTATTGTACATTTTGGATCTTATTTATTCTTTCAGCTTCTTACACCAGGGAGACAATACAATGTTTACACATGCAAGTCTGATTTATTTCACTTACGAGAATGGTCTCAAGTTGCATCCATTTACCAATAAAAGTCTCAAGTTTATCCTTCTTTATGGCTGAGTAGTATTCCATTATACAAAAATACCACATCTTTTTTATCCATTCCTCAGTGGATGGGGATTTGGGTTGTTAACAAGATTTAGTTATTACAAATTGTGTTGCTATAAGCATAAGTGCACATATATCACTGTGGTATGATGTTTTTAATTCTTCTGGGAAAATATCGAGAAGGGGCACAGCTGGGTTAAATGGGACCTCTAATCCTAGTTTTTTGAGGAATCTCCACACTGATTTCCACAGTGGTTGCACCGGTCTACACTCCCACCAACAGTGAAGAAGAGTTCCTTTTTCCCCAGAGTCCCTCCAACATTTGTTATTGGTTGATTTCTTGATAGCCATTTTTCTGGGGTGAGATGGAATCTCAGTGTTGTTTTAATTTGCATCTCTCGAATGACCAGTGATGTTGAACATTTTTTCATATATTCATTTGCTATTTATATTTCTTCATCAGAGCAGTACGTATTCATCTCAGATGCCCATTTTTGGATTGGGTTTTTGAATTTGGGGGTTCTGATTTTTTTCAATTCTTTATATGTTCTAGATAGAAGTCCTTCGTCTGAGGGACATTTGGCTAAAATTTTTGCCCACTCTGTGGGTTGTCTTTTCACTCTGTTGGTGTTTTTTTTTTTTTGTGAGTACCGGGGATCAAACTCAGGACCTTGTGTGCCAGCAGGCACCCATGCTGCTGAACGATATCACCAGCCCTTTTTTCGTATGTAGGTACCGGGAGTCGAACTCAGGACCTCGCACTTGCCAGGCCGGTGCTTATGCCACTGAGCCATCTCACCGGCCTCCCGTGATTTCTTTTGATGTGCAAAAGCTTCTTCATAAAATGAGATCCCACTTGTTGATTCTTTGAAGTATTTCCCATGCAGTCTGGGTTTTGTTCATGAACACTCTGCCTATGCCTGTGTCTTCAAGATTTCTACCTACTTTCTCTTCCAGTAGATTTACTGTTTCTGTTTTAATATTTAGATCTTTGATCCATTTTGACTTTAGTTTAGTGCATGGTGATAGACATGGGTCTAGTTTTAGTCTTTGGCATGTAGACAGCCAGTTTTTCCAGGAATATTTATTAAAAAGGCTATCTTTCTTCCAGTGAACATGTTTTACCCCTTTGTCAAAGATAAGGTGGCTGAATGTCTCTGTACTTGTGTCTACACCTTCAAATCTGTCCCACTGATCCTCAGGTCTCTTTTTTTTTTTTGCCAGTACCATGCTGATTTTATCACAGTAGCTTTGTAGTATAATTTCAAGTCAGGGATTGTGATGCCTCCTGCCTTGCCTTTGTTGCCCAGAATTGCTTTTGCTATTCTAGGTCTCTTCTGGTTCCAAATGAATTTTAGGAATATTTTCTCTAGTTCCATGAGGTATGCTAATGGTATTTTGATCGGGATTGCATTAAATCTGTGTAACAATTTTGGGACTATGGCCATTTTCACTATGTTGGTTCTTTATCCATGAGCAAGGGATATCCTTCTATTTTCTGATATTCTCTTCAATATCCTTTTCAGAGTACTGTAATTTTCAATGCATAGATCTTTTATTTCTTTTGTTAGATTGATTCCTAAGTATTTCATTTTTTTGGATGCTATTGTGAAAGGTATGGTTTACCTAACTTCTCTCTCAGTGAGTTTGTTGTTTGTGTACAGGAACGCTATTGATTTTTGAGTGTTGACTTTGTATCAAGCTATGCTACTGAACTTGGTTATTAAATCTAGGAGTCTTTTGGTGGAGTTTTTGGGGTCTTCTATGTGGAATATCATGTCATCTGTGAATAATGATAGTTTAACTTCTTCCTTTCCTATCCTTATTCCTTTTATTTCTCTCTCTTGTCTAATTGCTCTGTTTCCAGAACTATATTGAATAGGAGTGGTGTAGTGGACATCCTTGTCTTGTTCCTGATTTTAGAGTGAAAGCTCTCAGTTTCTGTCCATTTAGTATGATGTTGGCTGTTGGTTTGTCATAGATGGCTTTTATAAGATTGAGGTAAAGACCATCTATTCTGATTTTCTGTAGGGTTTTTCTCATGAATGAGTGTTGGACTTTGTCAAAAGCTTTTTCTACATCTATTGAGATGACCATGTGATTTTTGTCTTTGGCTCTATTGATATGGTGTATTACAGTTATTGATTTGTGTATGTTGAACTATCTTTGCATTCCTGGGATGAATTCCACTTGGTCATGGTGTATAATCTTCTTGATGATTTGCTGCATTCTGTTTGCTAGTATCTTACTGAGGATTTTTGCATCTATGTTCATTAGGAAGATTGGCCTGTAGTTCTCTTTTTTGGTTGGGTCTTCATTTGGTTTTGGTATCAGGGTAATACTTGCCTCAAGGAATGAGTTAGGGAGGATTACTTCCCTTTCAATTTCATTAAAGAGTCTGAGGAGTATTGGCATTAAATCTTCACTAAATTTCTTGTAGAATTCAGCTGTGAATCCATCAGGACCTGGGCTTTTCTTTGTTGATAAGTTTTTAATTACATTTTCAATCTCATTAACTGATATTGGGTTATTCAGAATTTTTATATCTTCTTGATTCAGCTTTGGTAATTCCTACGTCTCTAGGAATCTGTCCACTTCTTCTGTGTTTTCCATCCTATGAGAATAAAGATTTTGGAGGTAGGTATTGATGATCTTCTGAATTTCCACAGGATCTGTAGTGATTTCACCCTTTTCATTCCTCAGTGCATGAATTTGAATCTTTTTCCTTTTTTTGGTAAAGTTGGCTAAGGGTTTATCAATTTTATTTCTTCTTTCAAAGAACCAACTCTTCAATCCATTAATTGTATTATTTTCTTAGTCTCCATTCTGTTCATTTCTGCTCTGATCTTTATAATTTCCTCCCTTTTATGGGCTTTGGGCTTGTCTTGCTCTTCTTTTTCTAGAAGCTTGAGGTGCAACATTAGGTTATTTATTTGTGCTCGTTCTGTTTTCCTCATGTGATAATTCACTGCTATAAATTTCCCTCTTAGGACTGCTTTCATTGAGTCCCCTAAGTTCTGGTATGTTGTATCTGCATTCTCGCTTAGTTGTAGATGTTTAATTTCCTCCTTAATTTTATCTGTGACCCATTGGTTGCTTAGGAGGGTGTTACTTAATTTCCACGTGTTTATGGAGTTTTTGGGGTTTCTTTTGCCATTCATTTCCAATTTCATTGCACTCTGGTCAGATAATATGCATGGGATAATTTCAATTCCTTTGCATTTACTGAAGCATCTTCTATGGGCTAGTATATGGTCTATTTTAGAGAACATCCCATGTGCAGCTGAGAAGAATGTGTATTCTGATGATGTTGGGTGGAACATTCTAAAAACATCTAGTAAATCCATTTGTTCACAGGTTTGGTTCAGTTCTGATATTTCTTTGCTGATTTTTTGTCTAGTTTATCTATGTCTTTGTGACAATGGGGTACTAAGGTCTCCCGTTACAACTGTGTTATTGCTGGTTTGATTTTTCATGTCTATTAATAACTGCCTTATATAGTTGGGTGCTCCCGTATTTAGTGAATATATATTTATGGTTATTATCTCTTCCTCTTGAATTTTTTCCCCTAACAAGTATGTAGTGACCTTCTTTATCTCTCTTGATCATTCTTGGTTTGAAGTTCACATTGTCTGCAAAAAGGATAGCTACCCCTACTTTTTTCTGGGTTCCTGTTGCATGGAAGATTGTTTTCCATCCTTTGACTTTCAGTCTATGAATTTCTTTTTGAGTTAAATGTGTTTCTTGTATATAGCATATTGTTGGATCTTGTTTCTTGATCCATTCTGCCAGTCTGTTTCTTTTGATTGGTGAATTGAGGCCATTTACATTGCTGGTTATAACTGATATGTATTGGCTTATCTTTGTCATGTTTTCCTGCTCTTGGTTACCTGCTCTTCCCCTCTGTTTAATTGCTTGCTCTGCCTGGTGGTTTCTTTCCATTGCTGTTCTTGGAATTGTGGTCATTTTTATCTCTATCTAGAATATCTTTCAGTGCTCTTTGTAGGGTTGGTTTGGTGGTCATGAATTTTGTCAGTTATGCTTTGTCATGGAAATATCTTATTTCTCCATTAATTTTGAAAGGTAGTTTTGCAGGGTACATTAATTCGGGTTGGAAGTTTTCTTTCAGGACTTGAAATACTTCACTCCAAGGTCTTCTTGACTTGAGGGTTTGTATTGAGAAGTCTGCCATGATTCTGATGGGCTTTCCTTTATAGGTGATCTGTGTTTTTTTTTTTTTTTTTTTCCTCTAACAGCTTTCAACATTCTGTCCTTATGCTGAATTTCTGGAATCTTTTTTTTTTTTTTTTTTCCTTTATGTGGGTACTGAGAGTCAAACTCAGGACCTTGCGCTTGCCAGCAGGTGCTTGTGCCACTGAGTGGAAGTCAAAGGATGATCACCTGAGTTTTGGGAAACTGGAGGACGCAAGAGGGAAAGAATGAAATAGAATGTAAAGGAGTGATCAGAAAGGGCAGAGACAATGTTTCCTCAGTTGAAAGTTTAAGTTCGGGCCGGTGAGATGGCTCAGCGGCGTAAGTGCCTGCCTGGCAAGTGTGAGGGCCCGAGTTCGACTCTCAGAACCCATGTACGAAAAAAGGGCCGGTGATATCGCTCGGTGGCACGGGTGCCTGCTGGTGCGCGAGGTCCTGAGGTCAACCCCCGGTACCCACAAAAAAAAAAAAAAAAGAAAGTTTAAGTTCAAGAAGGAGTTGAGGAAAGAAAGAGAATCAATAGAAGAAAACAAAAAAGAAAGGTAAGAAACATAAATAGTGAAATAAGGAAGAAAGAGAATGAAAAAGAAGAAAAAGAAAAAAAGACCCAGAGAAAGAGAGGGAAAAAAAAAAAAAAACCCAAAAACAATGAACAAAAATAACCACAAAATACAAAACAAGACAACATACACCAGACAGGAAAGGGATAGCCAATCAGACAAACAAGGGAGAATAATTCTGTGATGGTGTCCATGTTAGATCCTAGAAATGTGCTGGGTATGGAGCTGATCTTGGCTTCTGGATGTGGGTGTTGGGGCTTGTCTTCTGTTGGTGAAGTTCTCCAGAGCCCAACTGTTGTCTCCTGGCTGCTTCAGACACTTCCACGTTGCTGGTCTGGCTGATTACTCCACCCTCCGGGGCCCGGCTGTCCTGGGTCTCAGGCGGTTTCCCATCAGTCTGCCCGCCAAAGGTGTGTGCTGGAGAGATTACTTTAAAAACACATTCCAGCCTAAGTATTTCTTTCTCCTTTTTGATTTTGTATTTTTGAGATAGGATCTCACTATGCAGTTCGGGCTGGCCTTGAACTCACTCTGTAGCCCACACTGACTTAGAACTTGCAGTGATCCTCTTGCTTCAGCCTCCTGAGTGCTGGGATTACGGGTACACCGCCATGCCCAGTACTTTTAAATATAATTTCTATCTTGTGATTCCTTCTTTCTTTTTATACTTCATCACTGACTTATTTTACACATTCGTATTTTAAATTACCTAAATCCATCATGGAAAAGGAGGTTAGAGGAGAGGAAGGAGCAGTATGGGGGTGGGGTAAGGAAGTAGTTCATTCTGAGCCAAGTATGAATGGCTGATGACCTGGGAACACAGATTCATGTTAACTGAATAACATGGTCTACTGTGGAAGAAGTTACATGTACCTTCATGATCTCAAACTAAAGTCATGAGTCAATGTGTTTACAAAATACATAAAATGGGGCATCAGGTGGTGGACTACAGCAAGATGGGGAAATCTCTTTTATAGGATTTGGACTTTATTGCATCCTTAGCTTTATGGTTAGGGTAGAGGCTCTGTCAGTTAAGCTTAAATCCTCAGAAGACTGTTAGGTCAGATACAAAGGGCAAAAATATTAAATGGCTGTTTTTCTAAAAGCCCAAGATGACTTTGGCTCTTTATCTGCAATATTCAGTCTTTCCACAATCACATGTCAAGGTCAGATAGTCTGCAGGCTCTACAAGATAGATGTGGCATCTTCAGAGTACTGTACAGAGTACTGTGTCTACAGGTCCACTTTTTCAACCCTTTGCATATGGCATAACATTTACATGTGACATTTAATACCATATTACACCTAAAGAAGTTAAAACAATCAAGAAAACAGTATGGCCTAATCCTAGCACTCTAGAAGGCTGATGTAGGAGGATCACAAGTTTGATTCAGGGCCAGACTGCCTCAAAAAAATTTTTTTAATTTGTTTTAAGGGTTGTCTCCAACTATGGGATCTATATCCCATAGTTCAGTGCCAGGGCCATGGGTTCAGACCTCAGTGCTGAAATAAAAAGAAAGGGGAGGGGAAGGGAGGAAGGGAAGGAAAGGAAGGAAAAGAAGAAAGCAAGCAAGCAAGTGGCAGGAAGGGATGGAGGGAAAAGATGAAGGCAAAAGGCATTCTAACTAATGAACATGGTTTTCCCCCTCATCTGTGAGGCAGAACAGGGACTCTCATGAGGACAAGAGACAGGGAGTCTCAGGTTCTAATCCATGACCCGAAGAAGGTGAAGGTAATCTTCTTCCCTATCCTCCCTTGACAATAATGTATGGAATGTGCCCTTCTCTCAACTCCTCACTCTCATCACAAGGACCTGGTGCACAGCAACAGCAGAGTAGCTTCATGATGCCGCCAAGGACAAAAATAGTCATGAATTCATACATGACACAAGGAAGCAACTCCTTCAAACACAAGGAAGAGGTTTCTAAAAAATTCTATGCTCATGACCCAATGGAAAATTACCAAATCCTAGCCAGCCCAGCAACAAATACATGATAATTAAGGATATAAAATGATCATCATTTGTAGTTTCACAAAAATCAAGGGCAACATCATTTTTATCATTTCAGTATATAACAGCAAATTCCAAATACATCTAATGATTTCCAAAAGTTCTACATAAAGATATTCAAGACCATAAAAGGCTCTAAAAGAGAAAGTGTCAGCTGTCACACAGGTTTGGAGTTCATTTACTTGGGGTTCTTCATTGTCAATGCGAGACAGAGACCTGATTATCAGGAAATACAATCCATGGACACTCAATGAAATAATGACTAATGTAACCCTTTTTGAAGCTCATACAGAATTCATGGTCTAAATACCAAATGTGACAGCAAACGTTCCTAAAATAGGATTTGACAATGAAGTGTGATGTGGCCGTAACCTATTAAGAAACTCTTAACCAGTACGAAACTTTTGAAACCACAAGGCTTTCAGTCTAGATGAAGAAACCTTCCAGAGACACATATTGAACTATACTCACTGATTACAACAGAGGGAAAAGTAATAGTCTATAAGTAATAGTCTCAAGCTTAAAATCTAATGAAGAAAATACAGTCGATATAAAAAACTGTAAAGAGCTGATAGGTGGAGAATTCTACTCTTAACACAGCAATATGGCAACTACTAAGTCATCAATTATTATACGCATTGTTTACATTAGTTCACCTAATTCACTGGTACCGTCTTCAGGGATGTGATGTGCATTGGACTGGGTCTATATTCTGTTATAGAACTAAGCATTTAATAGTGCCTGTAAATATGGAAATTTGTAACTTTCAGCTCTACAAGGTACTCATTTAACTTTTTTTTTTTTTTTTTAATAATTCTATTTCCTTCATTTTCTCTACCCTTTTGTTTTGGAATTCCTATTCCTCAGATGTTTTATCCTATGAATAACCCTGAAATTTTCTCCACTGGCCTTTTCATCATCCCATGTATTTGATTTTTTACTCTATTTCTTCAGACATTTCCTCAACTTTATTTTCCAACAGTTCTGCTAACTCCTCTTTAAATCTATTATTATAATTTTATAATTTCAAAAGCTTTTCTTAATTTGCTTGGGATTATTTTTCTACAGCAAAGTATTTTTAATAGGTTATATACCTTTGATCTCTCAGAGAATATTAATAATCATTTGGGGAAAAGATTTTCTTATTGGAAACTGCACATTAGCGGGATCTACGCTGTGCGCTCCTTAGGAGAATCTAATGTCTCATGATCTGAGGTGGAGCTGAGACAGCTACAGTACAGATGAGCATTAGCAGAGAGGTTTGACCCACAGAGACCATAAGAAATCGTTTGCTTGGAGACTCGTAACAATCCCCTACCAGTGAGTAGCAAATAACAACTGAGCCGCACCTAGTAGGATTTATAGTAGCAAGTGAATTGATGTATTTCAACTGTACAGCCACATCTGGTGGCAGGCTTTAGGTGTTTAGAATCCAACACTTAATTTTAGTCTGTAAAGGGCCCACCCATTATTTTATTTTCCACTTCGGCCCATACCCTTTCCCCTGCACTATGCACTTGTCTCAGTCACAGTCTGGTAAGTCCACAAGCTAATCCTTGCCAAAATGAGGATAAAGCAAGTGTCAGTGGAAAGCTTCTTTGAAAAGGGGGAAAGACCCAATGATAAGACAGCACAAGACCCTAAAACTACCAACAAAAGAAAAGTTGCATTTAAAATAAAATACCAAGAGTCCTACTTAAATTACAGGTTCACCGCAACAGGTGATTCAAATTCTCCAAGCATGCTCTGTATAATGAGGCAACTGGCTATCTACAAAGCCATGAAACCTTCAAAAATGCTTTGCCACATAGAGACTAAGCACCCTACATTTTAAATGATAAGCCTATGGGGTTTTTCAAAAGAAAAATAATGTGAACATGAAGAACACAAGCAATTATTGAAGCCAACCACTTCACCAAATGTGTCTCCACTGAGAACATCATTCTTAGTAGCTAGCTGCACCTCTAAGCTGAGGAGTCCTTTACTACTAGTGAACAGTTGATTCTTCCTGCTGCTAAGGACATTTGTCTTATAGGAAAGCCTGCAGTTCAAAACATGGTACATGCTCCCCTTTTAGCTAGCATCATAAACACAGGAATTGATGAAATAGCAGAGGATATTGAAGCACAAGTGTCAAGATTAATGAATCACCATGTTATACAATCCAGGTTGATAAGTCAACTGTTAAGAAGGCAACAATGCTTGTTTTTGTGTGATGTATTTTTCAAGAGGATGTGCATGAGGATTTTATGTGCATTTTTGTTGCCAACCAACACCACACCTGCAGAACTATTCAAGTCTGAATGAAAACTGAATTGGGCATTTTGTGTTGGTATATGCATAGGTGGAGTGGCTTCCATGCCTGGATGGCTTTCTGTTTTCACTACTTGGGTTAAAGTGATTGCTTCTGAATGTGAGTCTATGTCATCCATAGGGAAATGCTAGCTACTCAAAAAATGTCACCTGAACTTAAAGTTTTGCAGGATGTGATTAAGATCAGCAACCACATTACAGTATATTCCTTTAACGTGCATCTGTTCACACAGCTCTCTAAGGAGATGGACACAGGGCACATGTTTTCTCTTATACACAGAAAAGAGATGACTTTGTAAAGGCAGAACACTGACCAAAGCTTCTGAGTTATGACAGCCACTTCAGAGATTTTACAAAAACAGTTGCCTCTGGCAGCACATTTTAGTGACACAGAATAGATCCCAAAATTGCTTACTTGTGTGACATACTCAACCTACTTAATGAACTCAATCTGTCACTTCAGGGGAGAATGACAACTGTATTCAATTCTGCTGATAAAGTGGCTGCATTCAACACCAAACTAGAATTATTGGGGTGATGAGTGAACACTATGATTTTTGACATTTCAAACATTAGCACAGATTGTGAGGGAGACTGAGCCAGGGCCTTCCTTCTCCCAGCTTGTAGATGATCACCTACACCAACCACAAAAGATCCCCTAACTGGGAAGGAATGGAGCTGAGACCCATCTGTGAATAAGCCTGGTGAATCAATTTTATCCATGCTAGAAAAGGATCAACTGCTTAAGATCACAAATGGTGGCCTTAAAAGTATGTTTGAGACAACTTCAAATCTTCACACATTCTAGATTAAATTCAAGGTAGAATGAATATCTAAGATTGCCACAAAAGCCCTGAAAAGCCTGCTTCCATTTCCAATGTCCTATCTTTGTGTAACAGGGTTTTCTGCAGTGACAGCAATCAAAATGATATTATAAGAGAAAACCGGACATAAGCAATCCACTTCTGGTGCCACTTCCTCATTCCCCCTAGAAGGGAAAATCTAGTTGTGGGAAAATAAGCTCAGGGCTCCCACTGATTCCACATTATGGTGAGTTGTATACCTATTTTATTATATATTAAAATATAATAATTATAGAAATAAAGAGCACAATAAATGTAATGCACTTGAATCACCCCAAAACAATCCCCCACCCCCATTCATCAAAAAATTATCTTTCACGAAACTGGTTGTTGGTGCCAAAAAAAAGCTGGGGATTGATGTGCTAAGTCACATACTTCTACCACTGAGCTATGTCCACAGCACTCAGTGTTCCACTCATACTTAAGAGCAGTGTTAGTAAGGTTATAGGATACTCTGTATGGCTGAGAAATATGTTTGTAGCTTTTTCACTGGGAGAATATCCCCACTTCACAGTAATGTATCTTTCAATTGGTATGTTTACAATTCCTCAAAAATGGATCTTCTAATCTTCCTAGGAAGCATAAGCATGATCATTATCATTCTTGAAGCCACACAGGGGAATGGGAGAGGGGGTTGGTCTCAATATTCAAAAATGTCACACTAGTTCTTCTAAGTTCTTAGTCACATCTAACATGGTAAATTTGCCTACAACTGGGTCCAGGAAGGGTCTACAGACCCTTTTGGTTCATCTCTTCACAGAGAGGAGAGTTCAAGTCTTCTAACAAAGCAAGGAGCAGCTGCCCAGAATAAGTAAGGTGCTCTGGGTGTTTAAAGGATAACATATCAACTAATATTCTTACTCAGATTCACATTCCTTCCCCTTCCAAAAGTGCTTTGTACTATGAAGTTCAAGTCTTTTGAAGAATCTGCAATATAGATCTGTTTCTTTTTCTTTTTTTTTTTTTGGTACCGGGAGTCGAAGTCACAACCTTGAGCTTGCCAGACAGGTGCTGTGCCACTGAGCCATATCCCCGGCCCTAGATCTGTCTCTAAATGAACTGGGTTTTAAAAAGTAACATCAGGAAGCTGGCCATGGTTCAGGTATACCTGTAATCCCAGAACTCTGTGAGGCTAAGGCAGGAAGATACAGAGCTCAAGGACAGCCTAGACTACACAGTGAGACCTTGTCTCCAAAAAGCCATTACAAGCTCATTAACATAAGCACATCAGATGGTCTGCAAATTGTTTCTATTATTATCTACAATAAACCTGAAATGTGGGCTGGTGAGATAGCTCACCAGCGTAAGTGCCTGCCTGGCAAGCGCGAGGTCCTGAGTTCGACTCCTGGAATCCACATAAAGGAAAAAAAATGGGCCAGTGATATCGCTCAGCATCACAAGCGCTTGCTGGCAAGCACAAGGTCCTGAGGTCGACTCCCGGTACCCACATTAAAAAAAAAAACCTGAAATGTACTCATCCTTGGCCACTGGTACCCTTTCCAATTTGATTCCTGTATCCTTCTGATATGACCCTAAAAGTTTCTGAAAGCTTATTTGGTATTTGGCATGACGTGATTTACCAGGTTAGTCTTGTACACTTCTTACCTATATCTGGAATTAGCTATTTTTCCAAGAAGCTTGTTCCAACCCCCAACCCTCCGGAGGAAGCAGTCTTTAAGGACAACAATCCGGCGGCAGGGATGTTCACTGCTATGATGTTGCTCACTGTCTCCAGTGCTTTTCTCTGCACAGAGTGTGTGCATGTGCATCCAGGGGCACATGAAGATAAAATGTCAGAAACTCATACAAATTACTCTCAATGCAAATTCAGGACTATGAGGTTTTTAGTTAACCACTTCTATACTTTATCAGCATCTCTTCTCTTCCACATCAAGAATCCTAATTCCTAAGGACAGACATGATGACAGAATTAGGGTATTTTATAATCAGTAATTTGTTTTATTTTGCATTATATACACAACAATCTCAAAGTGACAATAATTTTATTATCATCACTAATTTGATTACTAAGAAGTTTGAAAAACATTTCCATAAATTCTCTAGGTATCATCAACCACTTATATAGTTGTCTCACATGTTCACTGTCACAGCACATAGCCTTTAACACTCTGCTCATTCATTTTAACTTTTTTTCTGCTTTAGTTTCATAAGTGACTATTTAATGAGTAATACTAGCTGACACTCTAATGTGGTTCAGGCCATTTGACCAACAGGTTCCACAGGAAGCATTCATGGGAACATTCTCCAAGTTCCTGTAATTTGATATTTGTGTGTACCTTTTATACCTGAAAGTCGGTTTTGTTTCCATTTTCTTTTCTGAGGTATCATAAATATTTAATGCATTCTTTTCTGCACTGCAAAGTCTAATGATAAAGTATTTTTCTTTCCCATATAAACAACTTATTTTTTGTCCCTACAGAATTTTTCCTTCTTTTATCTAAAGGTCAATAATTATACTAGAAATCTGTTTATAACCTACCACTCTCCATTATGTTATATTTGTTATGCACACACTATATATATATACTTTAACCCAATCAACGTTTTCTTTAAGCAGTCATGTATTTTAAAGACTTTAAGAGGGAAAAAAATTTAGTGTTTAAACTGAGATTTTTTCCATTTAATATTCTCCGTTTTTACTTCCTGAAAATCCAGTCTTCAGCTATGATTTCCCTACATTCTGAAGTATATTGCTGAACAATTCTCGTAAAGAAAACCTGAGGTATGAATTCTTTTGGATTTCCTATGTCTGAAAATACCTCTTTTTTTCTATTTCATCGCAGATGGAAACAGCCAGTGGATATAGAATTTTGGTTGACAGTTTATGTCTTGTCTTTTCTCCTTTTTTCTTTTCCTTTTCTTTTTTTTCTTTTCTTTCCTTTCCTTCTTTTCAATTGTCTTAAAGATGCTATCCCATTGTCTTTTAGCCCCTAGTGCTTTGTCTTAATCATTTCTCCCCAAATGTGAAATGATGTTCTCCTCTAGCTGCTGTTTTGTTTTGTTGTATTCTGTTTTGTTGAAACAGAGTCTCACTATCTAGTTCAGGCCGGCCTTGAATTGGCTCCAATCCTCCTGCCTCAGCTTTCTGCATGCTGAGACTACAAGCTTGCACCACCACACCTGGCCTCCACCTGCTTTCAAGACTTCTTTGTTCTTTGTATTCCATGCTAGATGTGAGTTCCTAGAATGTGGTTTGCTATAATTTTTTATTTTATAAATTCATCTTACTTCTTTAAAAATGAAAACTATAGGGCTCTTATTTATTCTTCATGGGATAACTTCTATCGATCGATATTGAAATTAACTGATTTATTCCTATGTAATCTCCTACCTGCTCTTGAAATCTTGCAGTGAATTTTTATCCAAAATGCTGTATTTTTCAGTTTAAATTTTTCCTTTTGGTTATTTTATAGTTTCTATTTCACTTCTGAAACTTTCAATCATTTCACTCATTTCAAATGTGTTTTCTGGAGCATATTTAAAATAAGCACTATTGTAAGTCTTTACCTAATAATTTCTATATCTAGTTCATACTAGGATTTCCATCAGTTGACTTTTTTTCTCCTGAGACTGGATTATAATTTCCTGAAGATTAATTTTTTATTATATTGTATTCATTGGGAATATTATATCATATATACTTTGGATTCTGTTATAAAACTCTGGAAAATGTTCATGTTTTAGTTTTACCAAAGAGTCAACCTAGTTGAGACTATATGTTCAAGTGTATCTTACAATATGATTGAACCTTGAAGACATTACATTAAGTAAAAGGCATTAGCCATGAAAGACCACATGTTACATGTGACTTCATTTATATAAAATGTCCAGAATATTCAAATTTATAGAGCAGAAAGTAAACTACTGGTTACTCAGGGCTGGGGTGGGGGAACAGACTGAGAGGAAGTTCAGAGTAGAGGGTTTCTTCCTGAAGGAAATGTTTTTTTTTTTTTTTTTTTGTGGGTACCGGGGGGACGACCTCAGGACCTCACGCGCCAACAGGCACCCGTGCCGCTGAGCGATATCACCGGCCCCTTTTTCGTATGTGGGTTCCGGGAGTCGAACTCGGGCCTTCGCGCTTGCAAGGCAGGCGCTTAAGCCGCTGAGCCGTCTCACCGGCCCCCTGAAGGAAATGTTTTGAAACAGACTGTAGCAATGGTTGTGTGTATCTGTGAGTACCCTGAAAAGCTTTGTATAGTTTAAGTGGTGAAGTGTATAGTATACAAATTATATCTCAAAGTCATATACAATTTAATCTCACAACAATTTTTAATGAAGATAAATTAAACACCACTGGCAAGTTATACAATAAAGTGGAATCTTTTCTGCTAAATGAAAGAAGTTCAGAAAAAAAATACTTAAGTAGCAAAATATATATGGCTACTATTAACTATTAAGGATAATAATAACCATTATTAATATTAACTGTTAAGGATAATTAAAAGCTAGTAAAGAGAACATCACAATTTTTTAATTTTTTTCTTTTCTTTTCTTTTTCTCCCTCTTCTACTCCCCTTTGGCAGTACTAGGAATTGAAACTAAGGCCTTCACAATGAGCAACATCCCCATCCCTTTTTGTCTTTTTAAATTTTGAGACAAGGTCTTGCTAAGTCACTAAGTTGCCCAGGCTGAACTCGAACTTGGGATCCTTCTGTTTCAGGCTCCCAGAGTGCTGGGATTACAGGCATGCAACACCATGCCCAGTTTGACATCACTTTTTTTAAACTGCCTTTGACAGGTTGTGTGTCTATGTGTAGTAATGGGGATTAAACTCAGGGTCCTTACATTAAGGTGCCTTCCTAACCCTTTTTTATTTTGAGACTTGTTATCCTGCCTCTGCCTCCCAGAGTGCTGGGATTGCAGGTGTGTCCCATCATGGTATCTCTGCAGATTATATATGCATACCTAATTCTCTCAAATCTACCGTCTTAAAGCATTATCTCTCTCAACCAACAATATCCCTTCTCAACCAAAGTGATTTCTTCCTAGTTCTGTCATGTGTTTGGGGTACTGGAGAGTGAACCCAGGACCTTGCACATGTTAGGCAAGTACACTGCCCCTGAGCCACATTCCAAGATGTTTCGTTAATGTTATGCAAGTAGATACATCTTTTCCTGTGCTTTCAAATAAAATGCCTTGGGATTACTACATTTTACATTGAAGATAAAATGTACAACATTATTTAAATGGTGATGTTGTAGGAAACTACACAAGAAACAGATATCAAGACCTTAGTCATTGAAGAACCCACGATTATCAACTGGTAACATTCTGGTTTCAGAATAAACATTATGATAATCTATGTGGTGTGGAAAATACCACAAAAGTCCTAACCTTTCCATTTTTATCATCCAAAACTAAAGTATATAACCAAATGCAACACTTTAACCAGATCAAACTTATTTTCCTTTGTTGTTCTCCTAAGATTCTATGTCTTTGATCACCAGCATTTTAAAAGCTGTAAATAACAATCCTAACACCAAGTCTATTGCTGAATTTAATTAACATGGTTAACATGTTTAGAAATAACTTTTTCAACCTACAGTTAGGAATTACTTTACCATAACCCAACATTTGACAGAAACTTTGATCAAACTAAGTTAGACAAACCACAGGATGTTATTGTCATTAAAAAATAACCTCTATTCCCAAATTCTTTGTTTCAGCAAATAAATGATGGAAGAGAAAAGATACACCCTTAAAATACAAACTTGCCTATTCAGTAAATCAAAAATAGAAATGCTGGCATTCAAACTTTAAGTTGAAAAATTAAAGTGTATCTATGACAAAGTTTAAAACCTAAGTTGAGGGCCGGTGAGATAGCTCAGTGGCTAAGCGCCTGCCTGGCAAGTGTGAGGTCCTGAGTTCAACTGCCAGAACCCACATACAAAAACAGGGCCAGTGATATCACTCAGAGGCACGGGCGCCTGCTGGTGTGTGAGGTCCTAAGGTCGACTCCTGGTATACCCCCCCAAAAAAAACAAAAAAAAACCTAAGTTGACAGATGATTTAAAAAATTTTATGACTGTGAATATTGTATTTTAATAAATACAGGGGTGGTAATGGTACTAAGCCATTTTATTTAAAAGTACAGGAAAAGAAGTACATGCTTGCATAACATTAGTATTTCATTATATTGTATTTTCCTTTTTTTTTTTTTTTTTTTGGTCTTTTTGAGACAGGGTCTTGCTATGCAGTTCAGGCTGGACTTGAACTCACTTTGTAGCCCAGGCTGGCCTCAAACACGCAGAGATGCTCCTACCTCAGCCTCCCAAGTGCTAGGATTATAGGCATGCACCACCACACGTGGTCTATATTGTATTTTCTATGTACAGTATTCTAATGATATATTTAACACTCAAATGATGATAAAATATAATTTCTAAGCATTAATTTTCCTTCCCTGTGCATCTTACTTCCTTTGGCTATCCTTTCTTAGCTAAACTATTTCAATCCGTTGAAATATCTTCCCACCAAGGACAAGGCTTTTTCCAAGAGATCTTTCTAATTCGTTTTTCATTTACTGTTTTCTATTTAGGGTTTCTAAAATACTAAATCTATTTTGGATTTCCACAATGTTTAGGTATATAGTTTTTATAATCTTTCTTTAAAATCTGTTTCCAAAGTCATTTAATATATCTCTATTTAATATACCTCTATTACAGTTAATCTTGAAGTAACTCCTCAGAAAGTGGGACGGTTTCCTCCATTTCTATCATGTCTCTCACCCAAGACAATTGCTAGAGTAGCGGGAAAACTACAGAGGTTGAACAAAACTTTCATAATGAACATACAAGTTCATAAATTTAAAAATAAGATAAATATTTGCCCAACTTGGGACAACCATGAAGTGGAAATTATTTTCTTGAACTATAGTCTTTTTCGCATCAGATACTAAATTAAATGGCATCAGCTAAGATATTAACGTAGCCAAGGACACAGGGGGAAATGGCTGACCTTTATTTTCCAGAAGACATCTCTGCTGTGTGCTCATGAGTCCCCTCCTCACCTTTAGCGCCTGCTTCTGAGGTTCCTTTGCTCACTACTCACTTCACTCAGTCTACAGACTGGAGGTGCCTCAGGGCTCGTCCTGGATCATTACCCCCTCCATGTTTAATTAAGTGGATTCAGCTCATCTCATGATTTACATGCTATCTACATGCTAATGACACCTAAGTGTATGGATTACAGATCCTAGCCTTACAGTTAGTAAGCAAAATCACTTTCTGGAAGGTCATGGGGCTGGAGCAACTTTGGCCATCTTGAGGAATTCACCAAAATATATATGCACAGCAGGTAAAATAGAGCACAATGAAGGGAATTTCTTGAGCTTGGTTTCTACAGTACAGAAGACCAAGTAACAGAGGTGCTTCTTCTTCTTAAAACTTTTGTTTTATTTTGAAATGAATATTGGCTCAGAGGATATTATAAAAATGGAGCAATGAGTCCCAGGTACCCGTCTACTAGAAGAACATTTAACTGTAGCACAATATCAAAGCCAGGGAAGTTGACGCTGATATACTATTGTTAGACAATAGGCCCTATTCCATTTTTGCCCTTTTAAAATCTGCATTTGTGTGGGAAACATAAACATGATACACAATTGTTCCATCACCACAAAAGGACTTCCTCATGCTGCCTCTCTGTATTTCCACTCACTCCCACATACTCTCTGCCCATCCCGCTCCCCTGAAAACTATTAAACTGTTCTTTTTTTTTTTTTTTTTTTGGTGGGTACCGAGGGTCAACCTCAGGACCTCGTGCGCCAGCAGGCACCCGTGCCTCTGAGCGATATCACCGGCCCTTTTTTCGTATGTGGGTACCGGGAGTTGAACTCAGGACCTCGCACTTGCCAGGCAGGCGCTTATGCCACTGAGCTATCTCATTGGCCCTCAACTGTTCTTTATAGTTTTGTCATTTTAAGAATGATATATAGGGGGCCGGTGAGATAGCTCAGCAGCATAAGCACCTGCCTGGCAAGCACGAGGTCCTGAGTTGAACTCCCGATACTCACATTAAAAAAAAAAAAAGAATGATATATAATCATTCAGTATGAAATATTTTGTAATTTAATTCTTTTCATGTATCAGTAGTTCATTCCTTTTTATTGCTCAGTAGTATTCCATCATATGGATATACCAGCACCTATTCAATTATTCACCAGAATGTTCACCAGTCACCTGGACTGTTTCCAGTATTTTGCTATTTTTTTTTTTTTTTTTTTTTGTGGGTACCAGGGGGACGACCTCAGGACCTCGCGCGCCAACAGGCACCCGTGCCACTGAGTGATATCACCGGCCCCTTTTTCGTATGTGGGTTCCGGGAGTCGAACTCGGGCCCTCGCGCTTGCAAGGCAGGCGCTTACGCCGCTGAGCCATCTCACCGGCCCGTATTTTGCTATTATAAATAAAGCTGCAATGAACACTGGTGTACAGGCTTTTCTGTACAGATGAATTTTATGTAATAAATGCCCAACAATGTAATTGCTGGGTCATATGGGAAATGCATGTTTAATATTTTAAAAACTGTCAAACTGTTTTCCAGAGTAGTTATGCCATTTTACATTTCTACCAATGTATAAAAAAAACTACTTTCTCTGACAGCTACCCTTTCCAACATTCATTATCACTAATTTTTTTTTTTTTTAATTTTAACTGTTCTAATATGTGAGCAGTGATACTTTATAGTTTTAATTGGCAGTTTCCTTAGGGCTAACAACAGTGAATATTTTTCATGTGTTTATCTGCCATCTCCTTTGTCTCCTCTGTTTGGGTAAAATGTCTGTTGTCCTTTCCTTCATCTTAAAACTGGACTGCTTGAACATTTTTAAATCAGACTATTTTTAAATTATGTTTTGAAAGTTTTTAAAAAATATATTCCAGATATATAGCCTATGATGATTAACCTTGGTTGCCATCTTTACTGGATTGAGAGATGCCTAGATAACTGGCAAAGCACACTTCTAGGTGTCTGTGATGGCGTATCCAGAGACAATTGGTATGCGAATCAGCATGAATGTGGGCAGCACCACCCAATAAGCTGGGGGCCTGGGTGGCACAAAAGAGGAAAAGGGGAAAGCTCACATATATGAAAACCCAATTCTTCTTGAGTGGGTGCTGTTTGTTTTGCTGCTGCCATCACCTAAGGATATCAAAATCCAGATTTGTCAGCCTTTGAACGTAACCTCACACCAGTGACTCTCCGGGCAGCATCCAGGCCTCCAGCCTCAGAATGGCCCCATATCATTGGTCTCTCCTCTGCTGAGGCTTCCAGCATCCTGGACTGAGGAGCTACTGGTATCCCAGCTCTCAAGCCTGTACAGAACCGTTGCGGGACTATCTATTCTCTGTGTCAGGCAGTCTCTGTATCTTCTAAATGTTTATTCATTCTATTGCTTCTACTCCTCCAGAGAACCATAACAGAAGGCCTTTGTCAAGTAAGTGGACAATATTTTCTTCCAATCTGTAGTTTGTCTTTTCAACCTTATTTATCTCTCTCTCTTTTTGAGACAGGGTTTCACTATGCAGTTCAGGCTGGCCTTGAACTCACTTTGTAGCCCAGGCTGGCCTCGAACTCACAGCAATCCTCCTGCCTCAGCCCCAACTGCTGGGATTACAGACGTGTGCCACCACACGTGTGCCACCCACTTTTAATAAAGTAAAATTTACCTTTTTTTTTTTTAGTGGTCATGTTTTGGTTTTCAGACCTAAGAATTCCTTACCAAGCCCTAGAGCAGTGGTGGCGAACCTACGGCATGTGAGCTACAGTGGGCTATTTGTTATCATTGAAAGCTCTAAAAGGTTCACTATCACTGCGCTAGAGCTATACGTTCTCTGATGCCTTCCTCTAAAAATTTCATAGTTTTTACACTATACATTTAAATCCCTCCTCTGTACTCAATTAATTTTTGTATTTGTGTGAGGTTTAAGGAAGCACCACCCGCCATCCATAGTGCTGGCTATTCAACCCAGGGCCTCAAACATGATACAGGCAAGCGTGCTACCAGTGAGCTACATCCCCAGCACCCACCCCCGCCTTTCATTCTAGTACCATTTGTTGAAGATTATCTTTCTTCCATTTAATTGCTTTTTATTCTTGTCAAAAATCATCTGGGGGCCGGTGAGATGGCTCAGCGGCGTAAGCGCCTGCCTTGCAAGCACGAGGGCCCGAGTTCGACTTCCGGATCCCACATACGAAAAAGGGGCCGGTGATACCGCTCAGCGGCACGGGTGCCTGTTGGCACGCAAGGTCCTGAGGTCGACCCCCCGGTACCCACAAAAAAAAAAAAAAAAAAATCATCTGGGAAACAGGGTGTGGTGGCACACACCTATAATCTCAGCACTATGGGAGGCTAAGGCAGGAGGACTGCAAATTTCAGCTCAGCCTAGGCAACTCAGCCATTCTGCCAGACCCCGTCTTGAAATAAAAAATAAAAAAAGGCCTGGAGAAGAAGCTCAGTGCAAAGGCCATGAGTTCAATTTGTAGTACTGCAAAAAAGAAAATAAACTTTAAAAATAAAAAAAGTAAATCTGGGAAGCTGGGTGTGGTGCCACATACCTGTAATTCCAGCTACTTGGGAGGCTTAGGTGGAAGGATCACTTGCAACCAGGAATGGAGACCAGACTGGGCAACACAGTAAGCCTTCATGTCTCAGTCCTCTGTTCTCTTTCAGTGATACACGTATTTATTACTCCACAGCGACCATACTGTTTTGATTTAGTTAGCCTTGCTACAGTAAGGCTTAATATCAGGTAGAGTAATGCCTCCCATTTTATTCACCTTTTAAAAAACTTTTTATTAGTATATGTTTGCAGTACATAATGAGTATATCTATCAAGGAGAGTGGGTTCACGTATATATTACATCTTAATTCTTTTTACATCACCTTCCCTTTCCCCTCCATCTCCTGAAATACTTCTAACTATTCTAATTTCATTGCCTTTCCATATAAATTTTAAGTTTTTCTTTATAAAAAAAAACTTACTAAGATGTTGATAGGGATTGATTTATTAAACCTACAGATCAATTTGGGGGTACTGACATCTTTAATGTTTAATGTTCAGATCTATCAGCCATTCATTTTTTTCTAATTCTTCAAAACAATATTCACCAGCATTCACTACTCTATTAATACTATTTCTTCTCCTCTCAATCTCATTGTATTCTTCTCCTGCCTTCTTAAAAGAGTTGAGGCTACCAGCAGAAAATAATAATTGTCCCCTGTGAGCATTTGTAATATCAAATAAAATAACATCAATAAAATAACAATCAAATAAAATAACATCAATAACATCAATAAAATAACAATCAAATAAAATAACATCAATAACATCAAATAAAATAATATCAATAAAATAACAGAGAAATGGTCTGTATTTTGGCAGGTAGTAAATTAATACTTTAAGTACCTTTGGGAATCTTTTCATCTTTATAAGAAAGCTATTTTTTTCCCCAAAGTTCCAAACTGTAATCTCAATGACAAAACACACTGTTTTCAAATATACATTTTTAAAAACTATGGGGGAGACTTTCAGTATCCAGTCCAGCAAATAAGGGACTCAGAAGTCACTACTACGTCCTAACAACAAACTGAACCAATGAGAAAAAGCAGTAATTCTTCTTAGATAATGTAAAAGAAGAAAGGTCAAAGGGCACAGTGCTGCCCTCAAAACTGGAGAGACAGACAGGTGGATACAGAGAATCGCAATTTAGCAGAGCAAAAATCCACAAGTAGAAACCTGCCTAGACCCACTGCCTGGTTAGGAAAACCTAACCCATAATTGACAAATCGCTGACGGTTCACTATGGACAGGCTGAGAGATTAAAAGCTTCAGAGAGGCCCAATTATAAGGAAGCTTCACAGTTGTGAGCCTCACGACCAGGAGCTCAACCAGATCCTCACAATGAATACCAGAGAAAACTACTCTCATCCTTTAGAAGGGGGAGGGAAAGGGGGCTGTTCTGAATTGCACCAAAGGATTCTCTTTTTATGAAGGCATGTCCCAGGAGAAACTATCTCACCACAGCCTAATGTGATGGGATTTTATCAAACCATATCTACATGGAAGAAAGGAAATAGCCAACTCCAGCTACTCTGTCCCAAGTTAAGTAGGCATGGGTGGGGTGGAAGGAATGCTGGGAAACCAGTGTTCACAGCCAAGTGGCACAGCCTTGCTAAAAGACTGAGATTTAACCATAGGACCATGGAGCATTCTTTCCCTATCCCCAACACACACAAACACCCTACCAGCACACCACCAAAGGACAACATACTGCAATTCCTTTTACCCAGAACATCATATCCACCTTTCAATTAAAAAAAATTACAAGGCATACTAAAAGGAAGAGAAATGAAAAGACTCAAAACCAGAGTCAGACATGGCAGAAATTAAGAGTATCAGATAAGGAATTTTAAAAACTAGTATTACATTAAGACTGTGATGGAAAAAGCAGACAACATGTGAGAACAGACAGATAATGTAAGCAGATGGATGGAAATTCTGAGAATATGAAATACCAGAGATTATAAAGATCAAACAGAGATGAAGAATACCTTTGATGAGCTCATTAGTACGCTTAGACACCACTAAGGAAAGAATCTCTGAGTTTGAAAACATGAAAAGAGAAACTTCCAAACAGAAAAGCAAAGAGAAGACTTGAATACAAATGACAGGACAGAATATTAAAGAACTGTGGGACAACTATAAAAAGGTACACTATTCATATAATGGAAATACCACAAGGAAAAGACAGAAAGAAACAGAAGAAATATTTAAAACCATTATGAGTGAGAATTTCCCAAAATTAATGTGAGTAACAATGCATAGATCCAGAAGCTCAGAAAATATCAAGTAGGGTAAATGCAAAAAGAAGAAAAACAACAAAAAGAACCTACATTTAGGTGTATCATTTTTTCCAGAAACAGAGAATCCAGACAAAAGAAAAAACCCTCGAAAGAAGCTGGGGGTAGGAGGAGGGGTTCCTCTAGAGGAATAAAGAATCACAATTGACTACTACTTAGAAACCATGCAGGGCCGGTGAGATGGCTCAGTGGCCTACGCGCCTGCCTGGCAAGCGCAAGGGCCCGAGTTCGACTCCCGGAACCCACATACGAAAAAAGAGCCGGTGATATCGCTCAGCAGCACGGGCGCCTGTTGGCACGCGAGGTCCTGAGTTGACCCCCGGTACCCACAAAAAAAAAAAGAAACCATGCAAATAAGAAAGAGTGAAACACTTAAGGGTTTTTTTTTTTTTTAATCAACCTAGAATTTTGGATCCTGCAAACTTATTCTTCAAAAGTGAAGAAGAAATAAAGACTTCCTCAGACAAACAAAAACTGGAGATATTCATTACCAGTAGAAGTTTGTTGTATTACAAGAAATGTTTACCAAAAAATGTTCTTCAAAGAAGGGAAAATTATATAGGTCAAAAGCTCAGGTTGACATAAAGAAAAACAGAACAAAGTGGGGTGAATAAGTGAAAGTAAGAGAAATTTTATTTTTCTTATGAGGCACAGGCACAGTACTGGGGGGACTGAACCCAGGGCTTTAGTACTGAGCTACATCCGCACCGCACCCCCCTTCTGTTTTTGAGACAAGTCTTACTAAGTGGCTAAGTTACTCAGACGGCTCCAACTTGAGGTCCTCCTTCTTCAGCCTCCCTGGCATTACAAACATGAGCCACTATGCCCACTCTACTTTTCTTATTTTTAATTGGTCTAATATAACACTTTGTTCAAAATAATAATAGCAACAATGTATTTGTACATAAATTCTCATGTACGCATGAAGTGAATGATAGTAATAATACAAGGGAGGAATTAGAATTTTGTTATATTAAATAACTTGTACCACATGTGAAATAGAGTGTTATTTACAAGTGGAATTGGACTAGTCATAAGTGTATATTGCAAACTCCATGATAACTAAGTAAAAATGAGGGCCGGTGAGATGGCTCAGCGGCTTAAAGGCCTGCCTGGCAAGCGCAAGGGCCCGAGTTCGACTCCCGGATCCCACATACGAAAAAGGGGCCGGTGATATCGCTCAGCGGCACGGGCGCCTGCTGGCGTGCGAGGTCCTGAGGTCGACCCCCCGGTACCCACAAAAAAAAAAAAAAAAAAAAAAAACTAAGTAAAAATGATATGCTATAAAAGAGAAAGAAAACAGAATCACATAAAATAGGTTTTATTCATAATCACCAAAAACTTCCTTCGATAGGTAAACAGATATGTAAACTGTGGTCTAGCCAGACAATGGGATATCATTTGCTAAAAAGACATAAGCTGCCAAGCCCCACCAAGACACATAAAATCTTAAATACAAATCCCTAAATGAGAGAAGCCATCTAAAGAGGCTACATACTATGTGACTCTAACTGTGACACGCCGGAAACAACAAAACTGGTGTGACATTCACAAGATCAACAATGTTCAGGGATCTGAAGGGAGGGAGCAATGAACAGGAAGAGCACAAACGATTTTCAGTGCAGTGAAACTACCCTTTATGTTATTATAACAGTGGACACGTTATTCTATATTTGTCAAAACCTACAAAAGGTACAACGTCAAGAGTGAATACTAACGTAAACTATAACCTGAGGGTGATTAGGATGTGTCAGTGCGGGTTCACCAACGGTAACAAACACGTCACTCTAGTGAAGGCTGTCCATCATGAGAGAGGTTGGTACAAATGGGGGGTTTGGGGAGTTTCACAGGAGCTCCATACTTCCCATTCAGCTTTGCTACTTCCCATTGCTCATCTGTATCTTGATAAACCTTTGAGTAAAATTTTACAGATTAAAGGTTTTCTGCTGTTAGCAGAAGACCAATAATGTATTTTTGTTAAGACTGAGAATAAGTTTATTTAAAAAGCACACATGAAAAAGAAGAGAATTACCTCCCTTAAACACATCCAGTCTCCACTATTTCCTTTTTGTACTAATTCCCTATACTTCAAGTTTATAAAATCATAAAACATTATGATGCAAGAAATTTCATAAAACTGTATGATATGCAATTTACCAAAAACAACACACTGAATACTTCACTGCCTAAAATTAATGATAAATTATTACCTACCAAGACATAATACAAGATCTATAAGATGATAGTCAAGAGTTCCATAAGGAGTATCATCGTGCTGCCACCCCCACCCTGCCAGTGCAAAAAAAAAAGAGCCATGTGTTGGGAGGGTGATTTTATCATGAGGGCCCTATAGCTACATGTTCTGTTGGGAGGTGCACCTGGTAGGAAGAGACAGGTCACTGAGGCCTGACCTGGAAGGGTATATATCACCCCACAGTCACTCCCTTCTCTCTCTGCTTCCTGGCCACTACGATAATGAGCAGTTTTCCTTCGCCAGACCCATCCACCATGCTCTTCCTGCCTCAGAGTTGACCAACTATGGACTGAATCCTTTAAAAACCATGAGCCAAAATAAACCTCTTCTTTAAGTTGTGGGTGTCAGGTATTTTATCTCAGCAATGAGGAAGGTAACTAAAATAAAGACCAAACTCTGTCTTTACAAATAAGTCTCCTACTAAACTCAGCATAAACTCTCTTCTGTAGCTACTCCACTAACCATTCTCCAAGACGGCCACTTCCCGGCCTGTGTGCATTTCTCCTACCATTTGCTTCAGAATGCCTTCCTGTTGATCTACACACAGCCTTCCCATCTTTCCAACCCCTCCATTAACTTCTCTCAAGAAAAATGTTGTGCAAAAAGCATAAATTATGGAGACAGGCTGACTTTGATCTTAATCTAGGCTATATAACTTACTGACTCATGTCTCTGAGGCTGGATTTCCTCACGGATAAAATGGAGCAACACCCATTTTTAGATGACATCTAACCCATAGAATTATTGTTAGAATACAAGTGATGTCAATGGCACAAAGTAAGAGTTAAATAATCATTAAGACCAAACGTGTTACTCCTTTCTCTGAACTCCCTGTAATTTATGTAACTGATTTAGCAATTCAGTCCACACTCATTCCATCTCTTAGACTTTTGCCCTAAATGATTATTTTAAATTTTATTTCTATGTTTTGTGTCTCCAAACAGAGGAGAAACTTCTTAAAAGTCAGGACTAGCTGGGCATGATGGCCTGCACCTGTAATACCAGCATTCAGGAGGCTGAGGCAGGAGGACTGTAAGTTGAAGGCCTGGGCTACATAGCAAGTTCAAGACCAGCAGAGACCACATAGTGAGATCCTGCCTCAAAAGAGAGAGAGGGAGGGAGGGGGGGAGAGAGAGACAAAGACAGAGACAGAGAGACAGACAGAGAAGGGGGGAGGGGAGGGGAGGGGAGGGGGAAAAAAAAGTAAAATCAGGACTATGTTATACCTACTTGTGATTCCACATGGTTTAGCGCAATGCTATTTATAAAATAGGACTCAAATATTTCCTCAGTAAAGCATTTACTGAAAAATAATCTGTTCAGAAAATGGTACTGGGCCAGTGAGATGGCTCAGCAGCGTAAGCGCCTGCCTGGCAAGCGCAAGGGCCCAAGTTCGACTCCCAGAACCCACATACGGAAAAAGGGCCGGTGATATCGCTCAGCGGCATGGGCGCCTACTGGCGCACGAGGTTCTGAGGTCGACCCCCGGCACCCACCAAAAAAATTATTTACTCTTTCAGTTTCGCATACTAGAGAGAGAATACGATGCTTACACATGTGCGTCTGGTTTATTTCACTTATGAGTATTTTCTCGAGTTGCATCCATTTACCTATAGAAGTCTCCAGTTTTTCCTTCTTTATGGCTGAATAGTACTCCATTGTATAAAAATACCACATCTTTCTTATCCATTCCTCGGTTGATAGGCATCTGGGTTGTTTCCAAGATCTAGCTATTACAAATTGTGCTGCTATAAACATGGGTGCACATATATTGCTGTGGTACGATGTTTTTAACTCTTCTGGGAAGATGCCCAGAAGGGGAATAGCTGGGTCAAATGGGACCTCCAACCCTAGTTTTCTGAGGAATCTCCACACTGATTTCCACAGTGGCTGTACCAGTCGACACTCCCACCGACAGTGAAGAAGGGTTCCTTTTTCCCCACAGCCCCTCCAGCATTTGTTATTAGTTGATTTCTTAATAATAGCCATTCTTTCTGGGGTGAGATGGTATCTCAGTGTTGTTTTAATTTGTATCTCTCGAATGACTAGTGATGTAGCACATTTTTTTGTATATTTATTTGCCGTTTGTATTTCTTCATCTGAGAAACGGAAGATTCAAAATGTACAATAGACATGGTGAATCAAAAAGAAACTGGTCAGGGCCGGTGAGATGGCTCAGCGGCGTAAGCGCCTGCCTTGCAAGTGCGAGGGCCCGAGTTCGACTCCCGGATCCCACATATGAAAAAGGGGCCGGTGATATCGCTCAGCAGCACGGGTGCCTGTTGGTGCGCGAGGTCCTGAGGTCGACCCCCCGGTACCCACAAAAAAAAAAAAAAAAGAAAAAAAAAGAAACTGGTCAAAAGGAAAGAGAGACTGGGATGGGGGAATAGGGAAAAGAAAGAAGGGAAAGGAAAAAAATTGTATATATATATATATAAGATGGTTAAGATAGATACACTACTAATTTTACTTAGTTCACTGAAGAGTAAGGTTTGTGCCAATAATGTTTGCACAATTGAATGCTAATATCTGGTATCCTGAATAACTAACTTAAAGATAACAATATGTACTGCATTAACCATTGTTACCCTCCTATTATGTTGTTTTGAAAATTTGTTCTTTTTTGTTTTGTTTTGTTTTTTCTTCTCTTTAAAATAGAAAGTAAAAAGAAAAAAAATAGAAATTGGTACTAACATTTTAAGAACATTAAATGTGTATTAACACATGGAACATCCACTGAAGGATAAAGGAAGCAAGGAGGGAGGGAGAGGTGTAGGAGGGGGCACAGAGTGAAATAAAGAGAAAACATACATACATATATATATGAGATTCTGATAACAGAAAAACTATACATGTTTAGGCGTTTAACCTAAAGAAGGGACAACTTCAGAAAGTATCACTAGGTAAAGATAAGTAACATAAAATTCTATAATGTTAGAATCACCCAACAATAGAATAAATATGATTCTTTTTACCAGTCAAATGACTTTTAAAATTATAGGTATCGGGGCTGGTGAGATAGCTCAGCGGCATAAGCGCCTGCCTGGCAAGCGCAAGGTCCTGAGTTCGACTCCCGGTACCACATACGAAAAAAGGGCCAGTGATATCGCTCAGCAGCACAGGCGCCTGCTGGCGCGCGAGGTCCTGAGTTTGACCCCTAGTACTCCCCCCCACCCCCCAAAAAATTATAGGTATATAAGCAGAGCTCAGGATTGAAATGGTTTTCAACCCACTTGCCAATATCAGAAAACAGTTGTTACCTAGAATGCCATCCTGAGAAGAATTATAAGAGTGCAGATATAGCCAAGAGGAAAGGTGTGTGGCTAGTTAAGAATCTGTCATAAGCATCACAAATACCTCATCCCCAGTCTAGAGGGTAATTTTCAGAAATAATCATTCCTTGTCAAGAATCTAGATCTAAAATGAGTAGTCTTTCCAAATTCCAGGAGACTAAGACTCCATGTTTAGTAAGTAACATCTTTAAATGTTCCAATCTAATGATATTTTCATATTTATAAATGACAGTCTTCAGCTAGAAAACTGAGGTTATGTTTGAGCAACAAGAAAGCACTATGGTTTCTCATCCAATAATTTTCCCTTGAGACCACAATATTATCTTAAAAACTTCATTTACTTTATAATTCTCAGAGAACTTTCATGTCTTCACTTACAATAAAATTTGTAACTACCAGATACCAACAGAGAAATGTGTCTGAATAGGCAAGAGCCAAAATGAGATCTGATATAATTTTTTGTTTTTTTGGTCCTGGGGATTGAACCCAGGACCTCAATCACGCATGATGTGCTTGGCAACTGAGCTATACCTACAACCCAAATACAATTTTTTTTTTTTTTTTTTTTATGTGGGTACCAGGTGAACTCAGGACCTCGCGCTTGCCAGTAAGCGCTTGTGCCGCTAAGCGATATCACCAGCCCTTTTCTTCCTTTATGTGGGTATCGAGAGTTGCACTCAGGACCTCGTGCTTGCCAGGCAGGCGCTTATGCAGCTGAGCTATCTCACCAGCCCCCCAAATACAATTTTTTAATTGAAATATTCTTCCTTTAATGTCTCAGAACATTATTGCTAACAAAATCAATCAGTATTTTAAAAGTCACAATTTAAAAAAATAAACACTAAAACAAAACTTTCTCCTCTTTCCACATTCATATTCTTTTGTTTTATTTTATTAGTACATATTTGCAGTACACAATGATTACAATTTATCATGGGGAGCTAGTACATGTACATCATATTTCTTTTTTCTTCCCCATCTCTACCCTTATATTCTTCTTAGAGAATTTAAGGTACATCGTCCCTGCTGTCTCAGAACACGGTTCCCAAAGTGTGGTCACTAGACCAGCATCGCCATCACCACCAGGCAACCGCGTCACAGACACAAATCCCCAGCCCCACCCAACCTACAGAATCAGAAATTCTATAGTTGACCCAACAATCTTGGTTTTAACAGGCACTCCATATGATGCTGATGAATGCTAACATTTGAACATAAGTCTTATAAAATGGTGAAGTTTCTTTCTAATACAACAGTAATTCTTGATATACTTCTTAGCATCTTTCTCACAGTTTTCATAACCCTCCAAATTTTTCTCATTTGAATGATGAATTCACCAATAACTTTGTGATACTTTCCTTCTAACCCTTTAAACCATCAAATGTGTTTTAAGCTAGGTATAAAGTAATTCCAACTACTTGGGAGACTGAATAAGAGAAATGAGATTTCTAGGCCAGATTGGGCCTAAAAATAAAAAATAAAAAGGGCTGGCTAGGAATGTAGCTCAATGGTAGACAGCCCCTGGGTTCAAATCTCCAGTTGGAGTGGTGCAGCAGATGGGTTCAACAGACAACCCTAAGGAAACCGGCCAAAGCATACTTCTTTTGAAAAGAAAACCGTATGTAAATTTGACTAAGAGTGCTTTTTAGAAGTGCTATAGAGGAATATTGACAGGAAGTAGGAATTTTTAGATACTATACATGTACATGTATATAGAAGCAGGCACATCATTTTGGTCATACAGATAAATAATGACAACAGCAAAGCAAAACAACCCAAATCATCACAAAAGTATTTTGGTTGATGAGAAATGTGCCTAATACCATAGTTAATAAATCTGGTAGAAACAGACCTCCATTTCTAGATATTACATGGTAATTCAGAGCTAGATGCAATGAAGGACTGACTTACCTGTGTACATAGTGTAGTTGATGAACTGAGTCAATTGCTATCACCATCTCAGCCAAGTAAAATCGAGCCATATCTTCAGGCAATCTATCTTCAAATTTGCTGAGCAGAGTAAGCAAATCCCCACCAACATAATAATCCATAACCAGGTACTGTGAATGAAAAAATAACGTAGGGAAAAACAATATGTTTTAATGTATGCCAGGAAGTGTATAAGATGATCATCAGTAGTCATCATAAGACTTTTAAATTTCATACAGTAGTAAAATTTTTTAAATTGAGGTAGAAGACAATGTAAGATTCCATTTTTGTTGTGGCTGTATTTTACAAAGTAGTATCATCATCTTTATCAACAATGGACCATCACTTTGCCAACATTTCACAAAACACTGAACATTTTAATTCTCCAAAATATAAAAGAGAAAACACACTCACAATATAAGATAGTCATTATGTTGATAAAAATTATATTCATCTGAATCATTACTACATTTTCTTTATTTCACCTTGGATCATTAAGGTTCCTGAAACTGGCACTAGTCTATGGATCAGCACTTGGAAGCCATTGATATATAAGCCACCATATGTTTCTCTTCCTATTTCTGATAGAATACAAATTAAAAAAATGGATTTTTCTCAGGTATATATAAACAGAAGCCAACATATATATGGACCTTTGTATGTATGTGCTGCATGTGCACGTGTACGTGCGTGCATGTATGTGTGTATACACACCAAAAAAGAAAAGTATACACCAAAATACCCACCAGATAATTTGCGTTGTTAGATTACAGTGTTACAGCTTTTTGTTATGTTCTACATTGCTTTCTAAATATGTGTTAATATATATGTGTGCATGCATATGTAGCACTTCTTGTGAAGTGCTAGAAAATAGACATGGCTTAATTTGCGATATTTACTAGGCCTAATGTTTAACAAACTCTATCCTATGATTATAGTAAGCTAATGAAATGTAACAAAATTATATTAACAAAAATGTTGCAGGAAATGGGAATGGATATAAACAAATTACACCTCTTACTTTAAAATACTATGAGAATAGTAGGCAAGCTAGAGACTTTTAAAAGTAAAAATGAAAAAAACAAGTTTAGTATTAAAATGGAACGTATTCAAAGACCCAATCAAAAAATGGGCATCTAGGGCCGGTGAGATAGCTCAGCAGCATAAGTGCCTGCCTGGCAAGCGCGAGGTCCTGAGTTCAACTCCTGGTACCCACATGAAGGAAAAAAAGGGCCGGTGATATCGCTCAGTGGCACAAGCACTTGCTGGCAAGCGCAAGGTCGTGAGGTCAACTCCCGGTACCCATATTAAAAAAAAAAAAAAAAAATGGGCATCTGAGATGAATACACACTTCTCAGAAGAAATACAAATAGCAAATAAATATATGAAAAATGTTCAACATCATTGGCCATTCGAGAGACGCAAATCAAAACAACACTGAGATTCCATCTCACCCCAGAAAGAATGGCTATCATCAAGAAATCAACCAGGGCCAGTGAGGTGGCTCAGCGGCGTAAGCGCCTGCCTTGCAAGCGCGAGGGCCTGAGTTCAACTCTCGGATCCCACATACGAAAAAGGGGCTGGTGATATCGCTCAGCGGCACGGGCGCCTGTTGGCACGCGAGGTCCTGAGGTCGACACCCCGGTACCCACAAAAAAAAAAAAAAAAAAGAGAAATCAACCAATAACAAATGCTGGAGGGGCCGTGGGGAAAAAAGAACCCTTCTCCACTGCTGGTGGGAGTGTAGACTGGTACAACCACTGTGAAAATCAGTGTGGAGGTTCCTCAAAAAACTAGGATCAGAGGTCCCATTACACCCAGCTATCCCCCTTCTGGGTATCTTCCCAGAATTAAAAACATCATACCACAGCAATATATGTGCACCCATGTTTACAGCAGCACAATTTGTAATAGCTAATCTTGGTAACAACCCAAATGCCCATCAACTGAGGAATGGATAAAAAAGATATTTTTATACAATGGAATACTACTCAGCCATAAAGAAGGATAAACTTGAGACTTTTGAAGGTAAATGGATGCAACTTGAAACCATACTCATAAGTGAAATAGATCAGACTCGCATGTGTAAATATCATATTGTCTCCCTGTTATGAGAAACTGAAAGAGTAAATAAGTTCTAAAATGTACAAAGGATATTGTGAAATGGGAAGAATTTGTTCAAAAGGAAAAAGGAACTAGGATGGGTGAAAGGGGAAAGAACAGTAGGGAAAAGGGAAAAAATGCAAGTCAGTTATACTATTAGTGTCTCTTAGTTCATTAAAAAGAAAGATTTGTGCTAATATCGATTAGAGAAATTTTTATGCCCATATCTTGTACCCTGAGCAACTACTTTAAAGATAACAATGTGTAATGTATTAACTATTGCTATCCTATTATTTTGTTATGAAATTCTGTTTTACTTTTCCATTAAATAAAAAAATGTTAAAAATAAATAAAAATAAAATGGAATGTAATATTTATGTGTAGTCATATAATATAACTCATCCGTTTAGTAAACATTTACTGAGTGCCAATCACAATACTTTTGTGTAAGAAAGAGAGGAAACACCCAGGGAATAAAGAAAAGAAAGGTCTCTACATCAAAGGCTTTTTTCTCTTGAAAGGTATAGTGCTTGACTGATTGTGTCAACTTGAGTTTAGAAGCTTAACTAAGGGCTCTGCAATTCTACACCCTAGGGTGCAGAGGACCTGCCCTAGGGCAGCTGTCTGCACCCGAGGGTGCAGAGGACCCACGCTAGGGTGGCTCTTCACCTGGACAGAATAAAAGGGAAATAAGGAAGGACAGACTGGCATCTGTTCTTCAGAGGAGCTCCAGTCTTTGCCTTCAGCTTGGACGTCATCTCCTGGCTTCTAATGCAGAGTCTTCGGCTTCTGCCTTGGATCCTTCAGCCTTCTGGCGTAGACTCTTCAGCCTTCTGTTGCAGACCCTTTGGCCTCCTGATGCGGACTTGCACAGAGCACTGCAATGAACTCCAGACCTTGGATTGAAACCTTCAGCATCCAGTGTGCAGACACCCTTTGCATGCTCCCTCTTCCAACTCTGTGGCTGACCATCATAAACCAGTATTGTAATTTCTTATACATTTGTATATCTTGTGTTATATCTGTTTCTCTAGTAAAACACTGACTGATACAAAAGGGTACTGTATCTTTTGCCACACCAGAATCTTAGGAGATCTGAGTATACTATTCACCACTAAAAAATAATTATCTCTTAACACTTTTGCTACCCATGGTCACCATTCAAAACTAAGGCTTCTTGAATTGTTGCATCTTCTACCCTCACCAACATATCACTTTGTGTTTTCTGTTAATAAACTCCAAACTCCATGGATCTCTTCCTTTCAATGTGCCTTAGTGAAACTCTTCCACAGTAAACTTCCCTAAAATAGAACTAAAAATGATGAATATAAAAGTATTCTGATGAGTATAAAAGTATTGCCTGTTAAACTGGCTTCTGGCTTTGTCAACTCATATTCTTTTCCCACTTTGCCCTCAGAAATAAATTAGTTGTTATTAAGATAGAATTCAGTAAGGGAAAGAATAAGACAAAATTCTCAAGAAAAAAAATAGTTCAAAATGAAAATTTTGGTGTCAGAGACACAAGACGCATCAAGAGGGTCAAAGAAGTAATAAATAAAGTCACATATAAATAATAACGCTTTCCCACCATAAAATATCTCTGTGACTATAACCAAGAGCTGGAAGTCATTCTTTTATGTTTTCTCCTTGATCTGCCACATTCAATTCAATTATCAAGGTCTTGTTGTCTACTAAATCTCTATGGATTCAATCTACTTCTATTCCTACCCAATACACAATAATCCTAATGCATATTCCTATCCTCTCTGGAGTATTTATTGCTACAGGCTTAAGGGCAAAAGAGGAACAAGTAAGTTCTCTCACAAATTCAACAGGTGTTTATAAGGGTACCTACAATACTGGGTAGTGACGTCACACTTATTTAATGGGAACACAACCATAAATAACATACACTTCCTGCCTTCAGGGAATTTACAATCTAACAGAGG
Organism: Erethizon dorsatum; assembly: GCA_028451465.1. Taxonomy (NCBI): domain Eukaryota; kingdom Metazoa; phylum Chordata; class Mammalia; order Rodentia; family Erethizontidae; genus Erethizon; species Erethizon dorsatum. The sequence goes on from CM051830.1 coordinate 38,327,986, forward strand.
AAAAAACACAGAAGTGGGCAATTTTGATGTATCAGAAATACCCTGACAAAAATAAACACGGGAGGTTATTATCGGCTTTTAAAGAAAAGAATCCGACCTCTGAATCATATTCATTTGTCTGAAATTTGCTGTTGGTCAAGATGTAAAGGCTATTTTCTTAGGTACAGAGTGCCTATTAACTAAAATAATTAATAACCCATTGTTTACTCCAATTCAATTGAGATATCACCTCATCATACTGTAAGATCCCAAATACACTCATATCTCTTCCTGGGCACTCTGTTCTGCTATGGTTGTCTATTTCTGTATCAAAATCGTATTGTCCTGATTGGATAATTTCATAGAAAAATTTAACATCTGGTAGGATAGGTTCCAACTCACAAACTAGCTTTAAAAGGTCATCTAATCTGGCTAAGGTATCTTTGAGTGAGTTTTTAAAAACCACATACTCTAAGAAGTAATATTCCAAAAATATGTCAAGGAGATAATAATCCTAAAATAGAGCTCCTCCTACCAATTGTTAAGAAGAGGACAAACCAGTAAAACTCCACTGAGGATATTAACATATAATTTACATACCAGGAAACACAATTATCCAATTAAAGCATGTGTAACATTAACAGTAGTGAAGGAAATAAAAACTAAAGCAGCAACTGAGATACTGTATTTAACAAATCAGCTCAGCAAGCACACAGCTTTGAGGAAAGCAACAAGAAACAACACTGCTTTCGTAGGATAACAGATCACAACCTTTCAGGAAAGTAATTTCATAGTATCACTTAAATTTGACTCTCCTTTGCTCCAACACTGTCACTCTTGGGAATGCAGCCAACTAACACAACAGCTCCAAGCTGGGCGCAGTAGTGTATGACTGTAATCCCAGCATTTGGAAGGCTAAGGCAAGAGGATCGCAAGCTTGAGGTCAGCAAGGGCTACAAAGTGGGTCTGAGGCCAGCCTCAGACAGTGAGATCCTTTCTCAAGGAAAATCAATGCACTCCAATACACAATAAACATAGGCAAGTATATTTACTGCACAGAACTGTGGATAACTGTAAAAAGTCAGGAAAAAAAATAGGAAAATGAAAAAGCAAACAGTTTATGGCATATTTGTTCAATGAAATATTATACAGTTGTCGAAAGAATAAATACATATATATGTGTGTGTGAGATATTTAAGGAACAAAAGCAAGCTGCAAAAAGCAAACTCTATAGTAATATTTTATTATTCCATTCTTATATAAAAAGAAAATATGTATATGTACATAAACATACAATTACATAAAGTATAAAAAATATCAAAGAATACACAGCAAACTTAATAGTTACCTCGTAAGAATGAAATGGAAAAATGAAGGTAAGGATTTTTAACTCTATGTATCTCTCTGTATGGCAGAGGGAGAAAGATCTAGTCAAACTGATGTTAATCAGCGGACTAAAGTTCTACAAAAGGTAAAAGGTGATGGAATCAATAACCTTAAACAGAAAGATACATCTCATCTACATGTGAAAAAAACAGGTTCAAATATGGATAATTTGCATAAAGAGAAAGGACGAAAAGGACGAGAGTGGAACTTTAAGAAAGTTTATGTGTAAGAAATGTCTTATTAGATGGCTCTCATTTTCTCCATGAAATGGGAACCATGGAATGCAAGTGCCGGGACATTTATATAGTGTCCTTATATTGAAGGTTGGGATCTTAACTGTTATTCCTACTCTTTAGCTAGACAAACACAGGCAAAAGAATCAAACCATTTGCCAAATATGAGAGAAAAGAAGAACCAGGAATTCAGGGTCATTGATCTTTAGACTATTGCCTTTTTTACTCAAATAAAAGAATGTGTGGGCCGGTGAGATGGCTCAGCGGCATAAGCACCTGCCTGGTAAGCATGAGGTCCTGAGTTCGACTCCCCATACCCACATACAAAGGGAAAAGGGGCCGGTGATATCACTCAGTGGCAGGAGCACCTGCTGGCAAGCATGAGGTCCTGAGTTTGACCCATGGTACCCACATTAAAAAAGAATGTGTTCAAGGACTATGTTCACGATATAAGGACTATGTGCTAAGCACCAGAGTAATAATAACAAATAAGAAACTGAGTATTTAAAGTGAGTCTTTAGGGCCAGTGAGATAGCTCAGCGGCATAAGCGCCTGCCTGGTAAGCGCAAGGTCCTGAGTTCAACTCCCGGTACCCACATAAAGCAAAAAAAAAAGGGAAGGTGATATTGCTCAGCGGCACAAGTACCTGCTGGCAAGCGCGAGGTCCTGAGTTCGACTCCCAGTACCCACATAAAAAAAATAAAAATAAAAAAATAAAATAAAGTGAGTCTTTAGCAAACATATACACATAAAATTTTCAACTCTAAATAGCTAAAATCTCTTTTTTTTTTTTTTTTTTTTTGTGGTGGTGGTACTACAGAGTGAACCCAGAGGCACTCTACCACTGAGCTGTACCCATAGTCCTTTTTTTTCTTTCTCTTTTCTTTTCCTCTCTTTTCTTTTTTCTTTTCTCCTTCCTTCCTTCCTCACTCACTCACTCCCTCTATCTATTTCTTTTTTCCTTCCTTCCTCCCTTCCAAATTTTGAGACAGGATCTCAGCTGCCCAGACTGGCCTCAAACTTATCCTACTGCTTCAATTTTCCGAGTACCTGTGATTACAGACTTGTACCACCCACCATGTGCAACTAAGTTTGTCCTTTTTTTATAAGCTACTTTTCAAAGCAACAATGCTAAAACATCTGAAATAATACAAGAAACAAGTTAGGTGGCCAAGAAAACATTTCATAGGACAGATACACTTTTAGAAGCCTTCTTAGGGATAACCGGAGTGAAACTCATGTTGTTGTCAAAGAGATTAACAGTCAATCTTTAGATTCCCACCTGGTATTTATTTATCATAAAAGTAATCATTTCTGTTTCCATACATTGAATTCTGATAAAGAATTCAGAGTTCATATACATTACTTCAATTTAATATTCGAATATCTTTCACTTTTTAAACAACTTATAATTGCTTAAAAGTAAAATTTTTGCTTTTAAATATTTTCACTTCTCAAGCATAAACTAAATAGAAAACTATGAATCAAAAATAAAAAGAGAAATTTCACTGATTAATAATAGTCTAAGGGACAGTAACTTTATCAGTGTTGATATACCTTAGCATATAACAAGATTGTTGTTTGTTTGTTTGTTTGTTTTGTGGGTACCAGAGGTCAACCTTAGGACCTCGCGCGCCAGCAGGCGCCCGTGCCACTGAGCAATATCACCGGCCCTTTTTTTGTATGTGGGTTCCGGGAGTCGAACTCGGGCCCTTGCGCTTGCCAGGCAGGCACTTACGCCACTGAGCCATCTCACCGGCCCTTGTTTGTTTTTTGATACAGCCTCTCACTAAATTGCTGAGGCTGGACTTGAACTCACCAACCCCCCGCCTTAGCCTCCTGCGTGCTGGGATTAAAGGCCTGCACTACCTATCATGTCCAGCTTATTTTGTAATATTTTTCAAGTGTTCAAAAACAACCATGGTGATGATCAAGACTTCTGATATTTTTGTGGGCAGGTGGTCTAACCCAGGGACACTACACTACTGAATTGTACATCCCTAGCCTGTTCTTTTGTCTTGTTTTGTTTTGTTTTGTCTTTGAGACAGAATCTTGTTACCCTCACCCTAACCCTAAGTTGCCCGGGATAGCCTCCAATCTGTGATCCTATTACCTCAACCTCCCAGGTAACACAGAACTTGACTCTTCAGACTAGTCAATGACAAAGGTTCCCCTAAACTAAAGAAAAGTGGGCAGATTACACATGATTTGACTACTGGAGTATTTTAGTGCTCCTCCAAATATTCTGTAACTTTTATTGTAATATAACTTATTCTAGTATATTAATTTATAATTTAAAATAAGATTATAAAATAATTCTAATATGATATAATAATAGTCTATATATGGACTATTTCTTTGGAAGAAATGTCTCTGAAAAAGAAATGGTAAACCCAAAGTCAAATGCAAAGAGAGCACAGATCAGACTAAAATCAGAGGAGACAGAATTATAAATCACAGTTTAGGCTTTTTTCCTCATCAAAGTTTTGGCAAAATTGTGCTATATAAAATTTGGTACTTGGGTACTTTATTTCTATATCTACAAGTTTTTATAGTTATTTCTATACTTATAACAAAATGTAGATTTAAGGAATGCATAAATCTACAGTGTTCTGCCTATCTATTATGGCTTACATTGTAATGGGGGATGTTATTCTTCATTTATCTGAAAATTTAAAAATTATCATAAATGCTATAATTTTACTAAGCAAATACTTGCTATGTATTTAATTTACTCATGATTTTGCTGATAAATCTATGCAGATTATATCTGCATGGTATAGTCATCCCTTACATTGCACATTCAATTTAATAACTGAGCTACTAATACATACGAAGCTCTGTTGCTTTTAAACAATTCAAACTACAATTCACAATAATACATATGATTTATATGATGATTCAGTACACTGTATATGTGTCACAGAATAATATTTACTCTTACTAATTGCTATGAACACTATCATTTTCTTACCTATTTAATTTTTTAGATGCTGTTTGTAACCCACTAACTTGATTTTATAACCCACTAATGGGTCACAACCCACAATCTGCAAAACATTATAATACTCTATAAGCATGTATGGGATATAAAGTAAGGATTACAAAAATATTGTGGGCCGGTGAGATGGCTCAGCGGCGTAAGCGCCTGCCTTGCAAGCGCGAGGGCCCGAGTTCGACTCCCGGAACCCACATACGAAAAAGGGGCCGGTGATATCGCTCAGTGGCACGGGTGCCTGTTGGCGCGCGAGGTCCTGAGGTCGTCCCCCTGGTACCCACAAAAAAAAAAAAAAAAAAAAAAAAAAAATTGTTCGATTACCTGGATCTGGCCTATAATCAGATAAACCTCACAGCTATTTATATGTGAGCATGAGCGTGTGTGTGTGTGTGTGTGCGTGTGTGTGTAAATGTGGCGCTTGTTTTGGTATTGCGGGGGATGGAACCCAGGGTCTCATTCATACTAGGCAAGCGTTCTACCACTAACCACAACTCCAGCTCCTTTCCCATGACTATTACAGACTTACATGAACCTTGAATTTTATTTTACCTAAAGATAGTAAGACTCATTATTTATTTAATTCTTTCTAAAGTTCTACCACAGAATTTGAGATACTGTTTATACATATGTATTTTAGTCATGCAACAGCAGGACAGTTATTTTTGTAAAGCCAAGCACAGTGGCACGTGCCTGTAATCCCAGCACTGGGGAGGCAAGTTCAAGCCTCATGTGGACAATTTAGTGATTTAGCGAGACCCTATTTCAAAACAAAACAAAACAAAAATTTTAAAGGAATGGGGATATAGCTCATTGCAAAGGCCTTATGTTCAAGCCCCAATATTACCACCGCCCCCCAAAAAAATAAAGAAGAGGAGGAAGACAAGCTAAAATGAGATGAGACAGTTTAATTCCAACTGGAAATGCTGGAAATGACTATTTTAAGGTTGAGAATTCGAGCACAATTTAAAAATGTTAGCTGGACTTCAACAGAAGGGAAGAGGAATGGCCCAGGTATTAAAGGCAAACTGTAGAGGAGTACAGAGAATGTTCAAGGAATGCAGGATATTCCACTGAGGCTGAAGTGTAAGATTTGTGGGAAAGCAAAATATTTTTGTTTTTTTTTAAATTAACCAAATACTACATTTAACACTACTGACCATTTCCTCTACCTACGTGTCTGTGTGTGTGTGTGTGTGTGTGCACGTGCATGTGGTGTTGCTGTTGGCAATTACACCAGGCATGCTAGGAAAGCACCTTCTACCCCTTTCTCCTTTCTTTAGTTTCCATGATGCAGTATTTTGATCTTCTTTCTTGCCATGACCATTTCTATTAGTTACTTCTCCATCTTCTGCAGGCACACTTGTTTTCACATTTTACAAGCACTGTTCAGTTATACATGTTCACTCTTTATTTTCACTATTACCTGCAATAGAAGCTGGCCAAATTTTACTATAAAAGACCAGATAGTAAATACTACATAGGCCTGGCAGGCCAAGAGGCAAAACCAAGGATATTATGTAGGTACCTACATAAGAAAAGAGAAAATAAATTTCCTCATTTCTCCTACTTTTAAAATTGAACGAATGTTGCTCCCAAAGTCCTCAATTCTATGAGCAACTGTTCTTGACAAATGGCTAAGTCTTAGACACGTTTATTTTTCCTCAATACATTTTTTCCACTGTTGTAATCAAGCATGATTTAGTTAACACTGGTAAATATGTTTCCTTGCCCAGCTAACATATTAGCTATTCAGGAATACTGCAGACTCATTCACATTTTGTGGTTTTGAAAAGAAATTATGCTGTGATAAGAAATTCTGTTTTCAATTTTCTAATTTTTCTGATCACTTCTTTCCTCTAAATTGAGAATGTGGTGATGAGTGCCTATTCAGGCCATGTAAACATATATTATACAGTACTGTATTCTATCAGTACAGCTGCAGTCTGGTGGCATAAGAAACACAATGTTTTGCCACTTACTTCACTTAAAAAAAATCTACTCTCCTATGCATTAAAGTATATCTGAAGACTGCTCTTTTTTCCTTATTTTAAGTATATGAGTATCCACTATTAATAAAATGAATATCCATTAATAAAAATAAAATGTCACAGTACAACAACATGTACAGTGATCAAAATGCTACCAAGTAATAACTGTGTCACTGTAGTTTATAGAGAATATATTAAAAATGTAAAGACTATTCTTAGTTTGCAAACTGTACACAAATAGGAGGTGGAACGGATTAGAGCTAAGAACTCTGTAGGGCTATTTACTCTCTAAAAGCACCAAAATTATATATCCAATCCAGTGAATGGATCACATGACAATTCAAACCTAAAATATTCCAAATTAAAGTAATCATATTTCCATACACTCTAAATTTTCTCTTCTTTCTACATTCTTCAATTTATCACCAACTAACTGAGGAATCCCACAAGGGAGACCCTGGAAAAAAGGGAATAACTGTGTATCCTCTCTCATCCATTGAGGTTCACTCAAAAGTTCTAATTGCCAAAATGTTACTCAGAGTACAAGTCATAGACAAAAAAAGACCCTCTCTTACAAAGAAGAAGCGAAGGACAAAACTTCCTTTTCAATGAACAAAAGAAACTAGTAATATAAATGAAACAATTGAGTTAACATTTTGGCCATTCTTTTAAGATCATGATACACAGTATGTTAACCACTGGTATTCTCTATTTTGTTATGAAATTTTGTTTTATTTTTTCATGGAAGAGTATTTTTATATCTTCTTTATTAATATCTACTTGTATTACATTAAAATAAAAAAGTTCTAATTATTTATTCCTGAACCATGCCTAAAACCATACCCTCTTCATCTCTACTTGGATTTTACCACCTTTATTCAAATCCTTATCATCTATCAACTGAATACTGTAAAAGTCTTCTAGTCTCCTTGCCTCTAGTTTTTCCCCGGAAATACATACACAAAACTGCTGCTGCATGTTCTGTGTAAAATGAAAAGCTATCTCACTCTCCATGAAATCAGAATAAAATCTGACTCCTCAGCATGACTTATACTCTATAACTGTAATGATTTACACTTATTGTATAACTCTCTTGCCCTACTTGCTATACTCTAACCATACTAGCCTTCCTCTCATGCCTCAAGACAGCCCAATTCCTTTCCTTCCACAAACCCTTCTACAGTACTACCAGAACAGTTTTCAAATTTTGTTCCATGAGACACCCCTAACTAATACTGAAGGAAGGCAGAAGAAGGAAGAAGATATCAGTAAGGGCAGTTCCACTACACACTTTACTGCCTAGGCTTTTACATATGTCACTAAAAACCACATACACTAGAGTCCCATGACCAAAAAGAAAAAAATATATAAATTAAAAACATGGTTTTGAAAGCCTTATTTACTTAGCAAAACATAAAAGGGACGATATGACATGACTCTCTCATCCCTCCTCCCTCATCCTCCAACCTCTTAATCCATCTTCCGTCAATATGAATGGAATGAGCTGTTTCCAATCTCTATGCTTTTGCTTGCTAAGTCCTCTCTGCCTCTTTTCCTTTCTCAATGTAGCTAATTTATATTTATCTTAGAAGAATCTTCATTTATTTCATGCCTTTAAATAAATGTAATATTTTCATCATCGGAAACATGAAAATATTATATACTTGCCTTTAGACTTATCATCTGGTTCCTCTCACGTGAATGTAGGAGCACTGAAAGGTTCTTCGTCTGTTTTACTGCTATGTCTCCAGAATCAAGACAGTACTCAACTCATAGCACACACTCAAATAAACATTTGTGAAAATATGCCCTAGTAGATTTTATATCCCAGGTTTTATCAACAGATGTATGTTAAATAAACTCTCCCGCTCCCTCTCAGGGTGGTATTGAGGATTTAACCTAGGGCCTTGCTCATGGTAGGCAGGTGCTCTACCACTGAGTTACAACCCCAGCCCTTTTTATTTTGAAACAAGGTTTTGCTAACTTGGCTTTGAATTTGTGTCCCTCTTGTTTCAGCCTCCTGAGTAACTGGAATTATAAGTGTGCACTACCTCAACTGGCTCTTGTTTCTCTCTTCCTTCTTATTCATTCTCAACTGGTAGACTTTCTAATATTTTTATTTTCCTTCAAGATCTCTCCCAATTTTTGTGAAATGCTTCATGATGTCAATATAAATGTGGCTCTACTTAATGCAGTACATGACCTCTATGAAAAATATATAAAAATCTGAAAAGGAACAGAACACTATGAAGAAAATACACTGAGAAAATTACAAAAAGGAAAAACTCTGAATACCTTCTTATAAAATATAAATGATAGAAATTAAATCAGTTTGGATTGAGTTTTGACTTGCTTATATTTCCATGGAAAGGAACTGAATCATCCATGTAAAAAACGTTCATGTCACACATTTAACTTACACTCTGTGAAATGCAGTGCTTTTTCTATTTAGAATCATTTAAATAATGTTTACAAAGAAAATAATGCTAAATTCTGCCACCAAAAATTATCAGGATACAAAAACATATAAAAATGTTTCTTACTAAGTTATTGTCATCCTGGAAAGCATAGTGCAAAGTTGTAATCCACTTATTGTCTCCATTAACTAACACATCCCTTTCTTCACGAAAACATGCTGTCTGAAAAGGAAAGGAAAAATTTTTTAGAGAACACTTTACATGAAGTAAGGAAATATGCAAACAGTTGCTATACTACTTCTACCCTGGAAAAGCAATACATTCAGTATTATATGACTTTTCAACAACTCAAGTTTCAAAGCAGAAACTGAGCTCCTGGAATAGAATACTTAGGAAAATGTTTTATATGACAAAAATACTGTTATATGGCTCAAAACAATAAGAATGCAAAGAATAATTTAACAAACAAACACAGAGCAAACTACCACCCAGATAATATAAATGTTCACATTTTGCATACTTCCTTCTGATCTTTTTATTTTTAAAGTTGTAAGCCTTCCTACTACCCATTCTCCTCCTTTCCTTCCCTCGTGTAATAAATAATTTGAAGATATTACAGTATATCAATATACTTTGACCACACATATATAGATGTTCAAAATAAGAGAAATGAATTGTACTTTGAGAATTTACACAAATGTCGTAATTTTACCTACTTGATTATTTTTTGCTACTTGATTATTTTTTTATTCAGTAATGACCACTTCCCTTTTAACTGTTATGGTATTCCATTGTTTGACTGTACCAGACCTTACCGATGTAACCCCCAATAATGGAAATGTAAGTGATTTCCAGTTTGCATTATTACAATGAAAATATTTGTACATGTGTACAAGAGCTCCTCTACAGTATATACTTAAAAGTAGAAATTCCAGATATAAGCAAATTTCAATTTTACCAATGATAGCAATTTTCTTTTCCTAACTAACTGCCACCTCACCACAGTATACAAAGCTCCCCTTGTCCCCACATTTTTAACCACATTTGGCATTATTAGACTGTTAAGTGGTTGCCAATATGATGGATGTGAAACTATATCTTATTGTTCTTTTAATTAACATATTCCCAATTACAGTGGCACATGAATGGATTCATATATACTTATTGGACACATGAATTTTCTATGTGGATGTTTACTTCCTTTGCCCATTTTTACTAATAAATTGGTTTTTTTTCTTACTGATTTGTTAAAGTTTTAATTTATTTGAAGAATATAGCTCCACTACTATAAAAGTATATCCTGAAGAATCACAGAAACAATAAAAAATAATTTTATATAATTCTACAATATATAATCTTTAATTTTTAATTAAAAATGAAAAATCCATACCAGAAACTTAAGAACTAAAAGGAAATATAGAAGCTGTGGCCCCACAATTTTATTGTCCAACTGTTGTGTTCAAAAGTTATCGCCTTCAACTCTTATGTTAGTACACTCTCAGAAAATTTCAGAGTATACATAAACATACACACACTATATATTCACACGGTATCTCACTTCTCCCATCTTTATTTTTTTTCTTTACACAAATGAGATCATAGTGCTCTATGAGTAGTTTCTTTGTTTGCGCAAGTAACAATATATTAGAACATCTTTCCATCTTAGTACATAAAACCCTACCAAACGTTTCTTAATGGATAATTCTATATATAACAGGTGCTTTGTTACCTTGTCACAAGGTAAATCAAATAATCATGATACACAAAACGATAGCGTTGTACAATCAGCCTTAACAATTCCCATGTGTTTCTATAAACTTTATTTGGGCACATAGAATTCGCAAAACCAGACGTTAAATGGCAACATCAGAAAAAACACTAAAACAAATAAAGCTTAATTAAACCAATTTAAATGGGTACTTTTACCTGCTTCAGTTCATTTAAGGAGAAAACAAAATCATGTGACCTACTTACCACCAAGTCCAATTTTATTACTGAACTGAAATGAAGTTATAGGTAACTGCTAACATTTTAGAGTTAATGAAATGTTATGTACAAATATTCACATCCATCATATTGGCAACCACTTAAAAGTCTAATAATGCCAAATGTGGTTAAAAATGTGGGGACAGGGCCGGTGAGATGGCTCAGCGGCATAAGCGCCTGCCTGGCAAGCGCGAGGGCCCGAGTTCGACTCCTGGAACTCACATACGAAAAAGGGGCCGGTGATATCGCTCAGCGGCACGGGCACCTGCTGGCGCGCAAGGTCCTGAGGTCAACCCCCGGTACCCACAAAAAAAAAAAAAAAAAAAAATGTGGGGACAATGGGAGCTTTGTATACTGTGGTGAGGTGGCAATTAGTTAGGAAAAGAAAATGGCTATCATTGGTAAAATTGAAATTGGCTTATATCTGGAATTTCTACTTTTAAGTACATACTGTAGAGGAGCTCTTGTACACATGTACAAATATTTTCATTGTTGTAAGGGCTCTCAAAGCCTAGGAGACTCCTGTCTCCAGGCTTTATCTTACTATTAACAGCTATCTGAAATTCCATAGATAGTCAAGCTAGATTCATCATTTCATCTGATTGATGACTTCAAACTAATTGAAACTCCAAAGACTTCAGTTGAAAGAAAAGACTGAACTCTGAGTTCTAATCTATGCTAAAAAGTTTATAAAATAAAAATACATAACTATAAAATTTCAAACATATACAAAAGTAGGGGGATTAACAACCCCTTCCTCCCAAAGTACCATCATGCAATTTTAATTATTTTATTGGTCAATCTCGTTTCATTACAACTTCAACCACTTAACCACCAGCCCTCAGCTCCACGAGTGCACACACATACTATCTAAAGCAATTCCCACAAATCAGATGATTTCACTCATAAATATTTGGCTGTTAAGCTATTCATAGTACCTCAGATACTAAGTCTAGATATAAAGCACAGAACGTCTGTAAACAGTCTACCTTTTTTGCATCATTATTGCATTGTCCTCAGCTGGTTATAACAACTGATGAGGGGAACTACTGGCATCTAGTGAGTAGAGGCCAGGGATGCTACTAAACCTAGAATGCATAGGACAGCATCCACAACAAAGAAATACCCAGCCCCAAAGGTCAACAGTGTCCTACCAAGAAGCCCTGTTCTAGATCAATATTAACCAAACCATGATACATGTACCCCCTGGGGTTCATAAAGTGTTTGGGGGGATTCAAATGGCTAAAGGATATAATAATGTCTACTTTAATCACATTTTTTTTAAAAAGATGTTTTAAAATTTCCCTCCTTTAAAAGCAGGATATTTGAATCTAAGAATGCAACAAACATGTAGGAGAGGTTATTGGAAATCACAGAGCTTCTTCAGATTCAATCACTCACTTTTTCAAATGTTTAACCAAACACTGCTTGCCACAGTGATGTGGCTGCTATACACATTATACTTTTTTATATTTGATAATACATTACTTAATAGACTCCTTTCATCCTTCACAGAATACTGGGATAAAGAACAGAAGAAATATTTACATTAAAACATAAATTAATTAGGACCATATATAAAAATGACTAATTCTGCAAAACTGTCACATGATTCTCTTCAGTACACTCAAAGTGCCTTCATCAAATTAATGATCTTATGTAGCACAACAAAACTGCATACATACTTGGAAATCATGTGTCACAATGAGAAAATCTACAGATGATTGTATCCACTTTGGCTTCTTATTTACTAAGAATAAAGTCTTCTCTCTCCCTCTCTCCTTCAGTAAAGTATTACCACAGATAAATACTTTCAAATAATAACTGAGTATTTCTCTCTGATATAGTATCTGATGAAGGCAAAGTCAAAATTTTTTTTTTTTTTTTTTTGTGGGTACCAGGGGTTCGACCTCAGGACCTCGCGCACCAGCAGGCGCCCGTGCCGCTGAGCGATATCACCGGCCCCTTTTTCGTATGTGGGATCCGGGAGTCGAACTCGGGCCCTCATGCTTGCCGGGCAGGCGCTTAAGCCGCTGAGCCATCTCACCGGCCCCATGGAATTTTAAACTGAAAAATGCAAAAATTCCAAAAATTAGGTCTTAATACAGCATATTATCATTTTACTTTTAAATCTCCATTTTATATATTTGGTGGCCAAACCAAACATGAGAAATACCAGTTTTTTTAGCTTGTCAGTAAAAAATATTTTTTGATATAAAGAAAGAGAAACCATTTGATAACACTCATAATTTGTGAGTGTGTGAAAACAGGTACATTTTAAATCAAAAAATATACTGGTCCAACTTTTCTAGAAGACAATTTATTCTGAAGCAACAGCAATAAGAGTTTAAATGTACTGTATTCCCCAGCTCTAGCCCAAGAATTTCAATAGCAAAGATATTCAATTTGAGAAATGGGTAAGTACTGTACTAGAATCAGCACAACATGAAAAATCCCTTAATGTAAAAATTATCCTTTAAATCATTTCAACCTCAGTATACACAAACTGGAGTACCTCAGGGTAGCCCACAGCTGTATCTCTGATTAAGAGTACTTCATAGGTCCCTCTTTCACATTTATACTGGATACATTTCTTGGGCAGCAAGACTACTTTTAATGTTCTATTTTCTCTCATTTTGAAATACAGACAGATTTGGTGAAACAAATTTATTATCAGTTTGATTATATCTTCTAAGAATTAACATGGCTAAACTCACAAAAGTGCTCCAATATACATGTATTATAAAAAATATTTTCCTATAGTAAAATTATAGAAACAACCTAAATGCCCATCAATGTTTTTAAAATATGTAAGATTCTTACCTCAGCTCTTTTCAGCATTTCCCATTTATTCAAAATTTTCATGGCAAATACCTTATCTGCATTTTTTAGTTTTACTACAGCAACCTAGAAAAGATGAAGGAAACACAACTTTTAAAATACAACATAATACTTCTTTCAGTCATCCATTTTTCCTTTTTCTCTCTGTAAAAAAATAAATGCCAATTATCAATGATTTCAATGCAGTTCAAATTCTAAAGTCCTAAATTAAATAATGCCAGGTTAAAAAAAGTTACATTAGTGAACATATGCCAAATCAATAACTGCATGTGTGAACACCATCGGTTGCTTATTGTACGTTATATCCAAGTTATATGCTCTGGAATTTAAATTCAACATCTACTATTACTAAGAAACTGACCAAAATGTACAACATGCAGGAAGTAGATCTTAGGAAATAATGCATGCCAAATCCCAATATAATGCTATAGAGAATGCCAGCTGCCAAAACAAATATGTTCTGGGGGACCAACAGATATGAAATAAACTGAAAATGATCTATTTTTCATTCTTTATTCTGCACACTATCCCATGACCCTCAACCCCCCTCAACACACGCTGAAGAGCAATTAAGATCAACTATTTTACAAACTGTAGACTTTACACATCCCTTCTAACAACAATAACAAAAAGGAACAGGTATTTCTGCATTTTGCATTTCAGTTATGATCATGATAGTGTCAAATACAATACATAAAACCCCATTCTCACTCTCAACAAACTGATTTCATTTCTATTTCTATCTCTCTGTTTCAGTTCAACTAGATAAGTTCTAAGGGCCTTTCTGGCTTGTTGGATTTGCTATAGAACTGAGGCTAAACAACAGAAGCTCAAGACAAATAGTGACAATATTTCCAGTTATTAAGAGGCTGGGATGGGGAAGACAAATACTACTTGCTATAATTTGGATTTAAGTGTCCCCCAAAGTTACACACAGTAAAACCTTGGTACCCAGTGTGGCGCTCTTGAGAGGTGGAGACCTTTAAGAAGGGGATACCCTGGAGATCTTCTGGTTGTTGGTGAGTGACGTTAAGAAGGTTTGAGAGACTCGAGTCTCTTTTTTTCTCTTTTTCATGTCCTGGCCATTAGGTGAATGACTTGACTCTACCACGCACCCTCACCATATGCTACACCTCACCAACAGGCCCAAAAGCAATAGGGCTAATTGCTCATAGACTAAAACCTCCAAAACTGTGAGCCAAAATAACTCCTTTCTAATTTGATTTTCTCAAGTACTTTGATACAATAATTGAAAGCTGACTAACATTCTACACCAATAAGCAGAAGGACACAACAAAATATAAACAGATCTTTAAACAATGCAATATTTCCAATGATACATAATATGTTTAAATTCAAGAGCAAAAATCTTTTTAAAAAAATTAATCTCAACAGCAAATCATATCAAGTACTTTTAATATATTTATCAGACTGCAATAAAAGTACTATGTCCTTATAATTAAATTCAGTGTATAGTACTGAACATTTCTTGCTAATTGTCAAATACTATAGTCATAATGATGTGATTAGTTTTTCATCAATTAAAATGGGTAGAAAGAAGTACAGTACTTCAAATTCAATCACTTTAGTCTTACTGGTCATATCTGGAGAAATGATGTTTAAGGAAAGATGACTGTAAAATGAGCATGGAAAATCTTTTTTGTTGTTGTTGTATGCTAATTAGCTTGAATTAATCATTCCACATTGTACACAGATACCATTATAGCACACTGTACCCCATAAGTATATATAATTATAACTAGTCAATTAACAACTTAAAATTTATAAAAGAGAAAAGACATTTTTAAATCTTTCTATTCATATTGTCAGTTTATTTTCCTGAAAGGTGGTATCTACTTGATCCACCTCACACTCTTACCAGAATTTTGCTCATTTAAAAAAAAAAAATGTATTTAGTATGTGTTTGCAGTAAGTACATAATGATTACATTCATTATTAGGAGTTGGTACATGTACATAACACATCTTAATTCTTTTTACTTCTCCTTTTCCTCCCTCCATCTCTTGGTTCCCTTCCCATTTGCAAAAGACTTATCTCCCTGTATCCTATTACCTATCTTTTGCTTTGCTCTTTAAATTGTTTATACTTTAGGTTTCTCATATAAGAGAAACCATGTGATATTTAAGCTTGTATGTCTGATTTATTTCACTTAACATTATTGTCTCAAGTCACATCCATCTTCCTATAAATGACTCAAATTTATCCTTCTTTATAACAGAGGAGTACTCCATTCTATATAAATACCATGTTTTCTTTATCCATTCATCTGCTGATGAGTATAGGCTGCTTCCAAGATTTAGTTATTATGAGCTGTGCTGCTATAAAAATGGGTATATATGTATCACTGTAATATGATGTCTTTAACTCTTTTGGGAAGATACCTAGAAGGGGAATAACTGGGTTGAATGGAATTTCTAATTTAAGTTCTTTTTTTTTTTTTTTTTTTTTTTGTGGGTACCGGGGGTCGAACTCAGGACCTCGCGCACCAACAGGCGCCCGTGCCGCTGAGCGATATCACCGGCCCTTTTTTCGTATGTGGGTACCGGGAGTCGAACTCAGGAGCTCGTGCTTGCCAGGCAGGCGCTTATGCCGCTGAGCTATCTCACCGGCCCCCTTCTCCAGTTTTGCCAGCAACTCTTATTATTTGATTTCTTGATGATAGGTATTCTTTCTGAGGTAAAATGGATCTCAATGTTGTTTTAATTTGCATTTCTCTAATGTTGAACATTTTTTCATGTATTTATTGCCCAACTGACTTCTGCTTCTGAGAAGGGTCTATTAATTTCAGCTGCTCATTTTTTGATTAGATCTTTTATTTTGGGAGGTTTAATTTTTTTCAGTTCTTTCTATAGTCTAGATATCAGTCCTCTGTCCAAGAAGTGACTGGCAAAGGTTTTTTCCTATTCTGTAGGTTTTGTCTTCACTCTGTTGGACGTTACCTTTGCTATGCAGAAGTTAATTTGATATAATCCCACTTGTTGATTCAACTGCGGTTCTGTTCAGAGAGCCCTTGCCTACGCCTATGTCTTCAAGAGTTTTACTTATTTGATCTTCCAGCAGATTGTTTTGTTTTAATATTTAGATCCTTGATCAATTTGGTTTTATTTTAGTTCATGGTGAGAGATACGGATGTAGATTCAATCTTCTGCTGTGTATTGCCAGTTTTACCATCACAATTTGCAAAAGAGGTTTATCTTTCCTCCAGTGTACAGCTGAATGGGAGCAGGACAATCTTGAACACTGTTTTACTAAGTTCTGTGAAAGGGTGAAAACACAAGATGAACAACTCTATAAACTGCATAATTGGGACTACACATGGACAGAAGGAAAGGAGCATTAAACTAGATAAGCCTACATTTGGAACAGAGAAAAGATACAGAAGGCTATCACATACAGTCCTCCATTATTCTGATGTAGGGAAGAAAGATTAAAAAAAATAGCAAAACTTAGGTACCTTCCCCTCCTCAGATCATGATGTGAAAAAGCAGTCTAACCTTATATGATTCAATAATTTTCTAAACGTATGAGTATGTAAGTACCTGAAAACAATCACTAATAACAGTATTGTTAGTGGTGATACCCACCAACTTACACTGAGTGCTTCAACTGCCAGGCATTACACTAACAATTTTATACAAGGCTACAAGACCCTTACTCACAATTCTAAAAAGCGAAAAGATTTTTATAACTCATTTGGAGAATATGCTGGCATTTGGCTATTTCTTTTTAATCTCATGTAAAGGCAAACATACTTCATGGCAGACACATGAATGCATTTGATAATAGGATATTAAATAAAATAGAGTATATGCATTATATTTCCAAAATCCAAATATATTGGAACCAAAATAATTTCTAGCTTATACAGCTGTGCAACAGGAATAGTGAT